>CM070606.1:38970227-39570227 GCA_036346395.1 Hsuehochloa calcarea
TAATATCATCATTTTCTTGCAGAACAATGGAGAAAACAACTTAATTGGAAGATATGAGCATAACTCCAAAAGGTGGAGAAAACTAATAGACCAACAACCAGAAAATGATAGTTGTTTTTGTTCAGTTCGAAGGAATGAATAGAGGCTTACTTGCACCCAATCAAAGAATCCATCTGGAATATTCTTAAACGCCAAGCGTGTAGCAAGCAATCGCAGTGGAAGACTCTTCAGTATAAAAACCTGGGGCAACAAAAAAATTAGTGTACTCCAGCCAATACAAATGCACATACCACTGGATTTGTTTGATGCCAATTTATTATATACTAAAAGTCGATGACAATTCTTTTAGAGTTGCTAAGAAAAAAAGAGAAATATGCTAGAAATTCAATATAAAAAAGCAAAACATCTGGCCCTTAATTTGGTGGATCCTGATTTTAAAGGCTTAGATTTGATAGTTGACTTAGAGGTATAAGAATCTATCTATAATTTGGTGGGTCCCGATTTTAAAGGCTTAGATTTGATAGTTGACTTAGATATATATAAGAATCTATTTATGTCTATACTAATTATAGACATAGAGAAAAGATCTAGCTATTTATCCGGCGAACCCTAGTTCTAGCGGCTTAAATTAAAAGAAAGAGTCCATGTCAAGCACAATCCAAACTACGTGAAATTCAGAAAAATAAATAATAGCAATTTGATTTCCATATGACTTCCAAAGTAACATCCATAAATAACTAAAATTCGGAATAATTATTAAATAAAAATTAGCAAAAAAAAAAAGAGCTCATGTCAAGTTCAATCCAAATGAACTAAAATTCGGAATAAATGATAATGATAATAATAGCAATTTGATTTCCATACGAATTCCAAAGTAAATCCCTAAAAAAATTCAGAATAATAATTAAATTACAATAGAAATAAATAAAAACATGATTATAGATTTGATTTGTAAACGGATTTGAAACCAAAAATCCAAAAATATTTAAAAAAATTAAACATACACTGATTAGGCACTCGAGCAAGCTCCCGTGTTAACTAGAAAGATCTAGTCACCTATCTCGCGGACCCAAGTTATAACGGTTTAAATCCTATATTGCACCGATACGCGATACCGGTACGACAATATGGATATGGCGATACGCAATTTCCTAAAAACAAGGATACGTCGATACGACGTGTATATATGTATTTAAAAATTAGAAAAATGTATAGAGGCTACGAGAGATTGAGACAATGGGATTACCTTGATGAAAACAATGTATTCCTTGCCAATAGCCATTTTTTGGGCCGGTCAAGCTCCTCAATTCCTCCTTAGTTCCTCTTTTTACTAAAGAGAGGAGGAATGCGCCAAGGCGTCAGTGAAGGCAGAAGAGAGAGCTTCGGCGGCAAAGAATGAGAGGGCTTCAGCGCAGAATGGAAGGAGGAGCTCTCGGCGCAGGGCGGGAGGAGGCGATGGAGCGAGGAGCCACAGAGGCAGAGGGCATGCAAGGAGCGCTTGACGGTGGCAGCAGAGAGTGTAACATCCCAAAGTTATGTTACCCAAAATAAAATTAATAAAGTTATTTTATAGGATTTTCTAAAATTTAAAAGAGTTTCCTTACATTTCTTGAATTTCCTAAATTTAAAAGTCAAATTATTGAGTTTTCTGGATTTTTCTTGGATTTTAGAGTTAAAAGAACAATTTAATTAATTCCTTGAATTTTCTGGATTTTAAAAAGGTTTTTCTTATTTTCCAGAAACTAAAAATAATTTATGAGCAAAAATAAAAGCCGACTTTAAGTTTGAAATAATTTTATTAAGTTCAAAATAATTCAAGGAATTTCTATTAATTTTTCTAGAATTTTTTAAACTCTATTTGCTATTTCTAAAAGCCTATTTGATTTGTTGCATTTTCGATATTCAAAATTAAATAAAATTCACTTTCTCCTTTGGGCCAAAACCCATTCTCTTAGCCATTTTCCGTTTTCCCACCCATTTCCCATTTTCCCGCCCAGCCCAACCGCCTCTCTCTCTCTTCCCCTCTCATCACTTCCATCCGGCCCCTTTGACCAACAACTTTCTTCCTCTTTCTTTCTTCTTCCTCTACCCCGACCGCCATGGCCACCTCGCCAAAGCTCCGCAACAACCATCGTTTTCTTCTTTTCCCGCGCACATGTGCGCCTTTTCTTCCCCACTTTCCGCCGCACCCGTTTTGCCCTTATCCCTCTCTTCGCGCCGCATCTCGCGAGAATCCTCAACTACGCCACAAATATCTCGCGACCGATCTACTCACGGTGCGCTCACTACCAGATAAATGGAAGCACTGTGTGCCCCTCTCCTCCTTCATCCATCCTTGAAGATCTCTCATAATCTCTCCCTCACCACAATTCGAGTTTTTCTCGTCGCCGGCCACAACCCTTTCGTCGCCGACTACACCCGTCGAAGGACACCCCCGACGTTATCACCACCAACAGATTCGCCTCGACGCATTCTACCTCGTGCTCCCTCTTTCCTCATCAGAGCATCACCAGAACCGCTACGCCACCGTGAGCCACATCTTGCCGCCGCCTCCGTCCTCACCACCGACGAACCCTGCGCGTCCCATCGCCGTTGAGGTGAGCGCCACTTTCCCAAGACCTCCTCTCTCGTTGGTACCTCGGACGCCCGCCCTTAGTCCCAGTGCGCCACCCGCCACGTCATGCCAAGTGGCACGCCACCTCACCACCATCACCCACGTGGCCGCCCAGTCAATGCACATGTGGCTTTTTTGCTTTTTCTTTAGGAAAACAATTCGACCGAAATTCTTTTATCCCCTAGCTGATGTCATCATGATGCAATAAATTGTTTTCCTTTAGAAAAATAGTTCCATAAATTTTGAAATTCCAATTCTATCATTTCATGCGAATTTCAATTTTCCGAGAACTCGTTCTACTTCATATGAGCTCTGTTTTTTGCAATTCAAATTTCTAAATTCATCTAAAATCAAGATTTACCTATCTATACTAAAATTATTTAATTTGGAGTTTATTTGAATTTTATTTGAATATGACATATTTCCGCGTATAGATTTCGACGCTGTTTCAGAACAACAAATAATTGAGCAAGGCAAGTTACATCATTTGATCATATTTGAATCTCAGTATTTTAATTATTTAAATTCTATTTTTTAAATTATTATGGCATTGCTAATTTGTATTCAATTTAATTTAAATTTGTGTTTTAAATTATTATAGTTATTCCTAATTCCTTTGTATGGCCAAACTTTGTCATTGAATTAGTATACCTTATCACTTTAAATGAAAACCTAGTTGATACAATAGTATGAACTAGGAACCATTTGTAAAATATTACGTATAGATATACTTAGACCAAAATATTGAATTTAGAGAGTTTAGCCAAAATATTCAATTATGATTTAAAATGAGACTATGATATTGTTTTACCATAGAAATTTTGCAAATGATTTTGAAAAGCAAAATAAAATCAAAATTGGTTTAGACTTAGGCAAAATGGACGTTAGGTTGGTGCAAGTCAATGCACATGATCGATTCATTTCAATGATCAAGTCCAAGGTTTATGGAATGTCGACCAAGTTGGTTAAAGATCAGTCTTCGAACCGCATCTTGCTAAGCTCCATCGTACTACCACAGGTCAGGAGTGGGACAGACTAGGCTAAATAATTTATAACACCTCATTGTTAATTGTGCTATGTTGATGTGCGGGCGTCGGTTAGGCAGTATTCCTACCTGGCGCAAGAGGGGGCTTCCGGCGGGTGGCTAACCCAATGGAAGTGAAACCTTAGCGGGCATAATAACTCTGAGGTGGGACATTGTAAAAGCCTCGTGATATTTGCTTTGTCGCACACCTTCGGAAGCGTGTCTTGGCCTACATTTTAAGCAATTATCTCTTGTAGATAAAGTTATACAACCTCTGCATAGTGGCAATCTATTCGAATAGCCGTGTCCACGGTCATGGACATGCTGAGCAAAGCCACTCAAAGTTAGACTTGATTTTTTATTTCAAAAGATTTTATCAAATGATTTTGGATAATTTATCCAATTGGGAAATTTGGGGGTGTAAGGGGTTAGTCCTTCACCAGTAGTGCATCTTGCACTAACCTGTTATTTAAAATCAAATTCAATTCTAGATATAATTTAAACTGCTTTGAAACTTAATAAATGTATTTAAAATGTCAAACATTGTTTTTGCACAAATAACCCTACAAGTCTTCCTTTGATAATATCCATGAATGACTAACTCTGTTATGGGTATAACTTGCGGAGTACATTTTTGTGCTCACCCTTGCTTAGTAAAATATTGTTCAGAGGAGAAGGATTTCACTACAGGTGTGGATTTCGACGACTAGACCGCTACCCCAGTCGATTGCCAGTGGCAAATTAGCTGGGCTCTATGCTTTTTCTTCGTCTTCCAATGTGTTCTTTATTGTTAGCTCGTAAACCTTTCTAGTAATAAATTGTAATATTTATTAATAAAGTTGTGCGAATTATGGATGTTACCATATTTGTTTACTATGTACACTATCTAATGTTCCAAGGACTAGTGTAGAATACACAGAGTATTTGGGGGTGTTACTCCCGGGTCCGATAGAGAGCTTGAGGGGTAAGGCACTGAGGCGAGGGGCGGCTGCGGCTCGCGGCTGCGCAACAGAACCGTGTGGAGGAGGCCAGGAGCTAGGGTTCAATTACTTGAGATTGGATGTTGGGCTTGGCCTTTTGGAATGAGTTTTCTTTGGGCTTTCAAATGAATGGTTTGGGCCTCTCGTATCAGAAAACATATCGCAGAAATTTATTTATTTATTTTCGAACCAAAATTCCACCGATACTTTGTGATATCGTATCGTGTCGTATAGCCGTATCGATGTTGTATCGTGTACCGGAACGACAGATTTCAAGATATTGGGGTATCCGAGCTTAGATCTATTATATAATAAAAATCGATGACAGGTGGTTACAACTGCTAATAAAAAAAGATAAATAGCTTAGAACATCTCAATAAAAGAAAAAAATATCAGGCCCATAGTTTGGTGGACCCTAATTGTGATTGCTAGCTCATAAATAGTGACATTACAAGAAAAATAAACACATGCTAGAAATTCTCAAAAAAGAAATATGGCCATTAATTTGGTGGACCCAACTTACGATTAAAAATCACAACCATTAGATGTTATTAGGCAACCTATTTAAACTCAAAAGATAAAAGATAACGGATGTATTTTACGAGAAAAATAAAGTAAAATATAAGGCTTAGCCTAAATAGACCACACGTGGACACAAAAAGGAACCCCGACCCACGTGCATCTCACTCAGCCGTCTTTCCAAGAACAAGGAGTTTTTGTAACAAAAAAAAAATACAAACAAAGAACATATTTTTTTAAGAAAGGTAGAAGGCAGACAAACACCTCACTCACACCACAAGCGCGCGCGCAAGCGTGTGTGTCCCCAGGGATCGAAAACCCGATCCCGGTGCAATTCCCGGCCGACGGACGGTACCGGTAACCGGCCGGCTACCGAAAATCCCAGAAAAAACCGGACAAAGTTCAAAATCTGAAATTTGAATTGCAGAATTTGAAAACCGATTCGGACGGACCGAAGAATCCTACGTTACCTAAAAGCTGAAAACCGGATGAAATTTTGAATTAGAAAGTGTTTAATGAAGTGCATATTTAGCTCATACAATACGAAATCTAGCATATTTAGCTCATACAGTACGTGATCTAGCATATTTAGCTCATACAATACGTAATCTAACATATTTAGTTCATATGAAGTGCAAACTGGCTAGAAACAATAATTCAATCATATTTAGCTCATACAATACGTAATCTAGCACAAAATAGGCCTAAACCAACCTATTTTGTGCATTATGCATTCAAAAATTCAAATTTTAAATTAAAATTTTCCGGCCGATTACTGTTCACCTAGTTCCCACCGGGAAATCCGGTTACCGCCGGTAACCGGACGGTTTTTTCCCCTGGTGTCCCTTACGCACACAAAGAAATTTAGAAGCCCTAAGGCGTCACAGAAAGATGGATGCTCGCACACGCCTGTGTACCCAAATTATTTAGGCGAGACGCATCGAGTCGATTCAGGGATCGAAACCATGCGGGTGGGACGTTCCCCCACGTCTCCACCACTAAGCTATCGCTCAACCATCAAGAAGAAAGGAATTTGTATGGAAAGATGTGGTCTTTTTGCTTGATTTCCAACTATATGGACAATATGAAGACATCTAGGTTAAATAGAAAACAAATATAAGAAATACATATACATTAGTGTGATTGAAACCAAGGTTATTAAGTCGG
The DNA here is from genome assembly GCA_036346395.1 of Hsuehochloa calcarea. Lineage (NCBI taxonomy): Eukaryota > Viridiplantae > Streptophyta > Magnoliopsida > Poales > Poaceae > Hsuehochloa > Hsuehochloa calcarea. The sequence continues at coordinate 38,976,532 of CM070606.1, forward strand.
CAAGTCAACACTACTCTCGTAGTGACCAAGTCAACACTACTCTCGTAGTGACCGACTTGCCAACTAGTCGACTAGTCGGCCGACTAGTTGACAGGTATTGTTCATCACCTTCACCACCATCACCTTCACCTTCACCTTCATCGTCTAGCTCAAAGGGTTTACTTTTGGCATTCTTGAACAAGTACTCACACATCTCTTTCATGATAGGTGTGATTGTTTTCGAACATTTCTCAACATCTCTGTAGCCTCCCGCTAGGTGTTGCTTCAATCTTCGTACTCCAACATGTATTTGCTTGCCGCAGCGTATGCATTGGACGATATCTTTGTTTGTCAAGTCCGGCCAAAACACGTATTGCCATGCCGGGTCTTTGGACTTAGCCTTCCGCTTAGGATCATTAGCTGGATCATAACCTTCGGTGCCCGCTGTCGGATTTAGAGTTGAAGTTGGAGTTGAAGTTGAAGATTGCTCTGCCATGATGCCTGCATATGCACAAAACAGAGAACTATGTTCAGTTCATAAAATCACAATCACACAAAATCGACCGAACCGATTCTCCTACAGTGCACATCTCCTACAACTCAATGCACATCTCCTACACACAAACTATCTTTAGTTGTGCACATCTCCTACAACATATATTCTCCTCCTCTCGTTTGAATCGGTCGAACCGATTCAGTTGAATCGCCGAAGCCCCACGCCCCCACCTCTCCTCGGCGGCTCGGCTCCTCCCCTCCTCTCCAGCCACCGAGCTCCCTCGGTCCCTCCCTTATCCCCAGTGCGCCGGCCGCCCAGGCGCGGAACTCCCTCCCTCCCTTACTCCAGCAGAACAGAGGGGAAGAGGACCAGAGGAGAGGAGCATACCTAGGCCGCTGGGCGACTGGGGTGACGGGAGCTACGGCCAGGGAGGCACGGAGGAGGGATGACAAAGGTTGGCGTAGCGTTGGGAGGCGGCTCCGAGGCGGTGGAGACCGAACTGAGCTCTACGGTGTGCCTCGCTCGAGCTCACGCGTGAGGCGAAGCAGGCCGTGGGCTGGTGAGGAGAAGGATGAAGGCCGTCAGCGCAATGGGAGCTGGCCGGCGGCGCGGCGAAGACCAGATCTGGGAGCTGCGCCTCTCCGAGCTCACACGTAAGGGTGAGCCACTGAGCCCGATTGCCCTCACTCCCTCCTGCACCCCCCCCCCTCTTGCCTCTTTGCCACGCCCACAACAGGCCCCACGTCCCAGTGGCCCGACTTGCCTTCGACTGGTCGACTAGTCGACCGGCAAATCGAGTCGGCACCTCCAGTCGGTCGTCCTCCAGCAACTTGTCGACTAGTCAACGACTTGATAAGCATGATTGAAACTTAGTAATATTTATGCACAGTTAGCTACACTTTACCAATCTATGATGATGATGCCTGCGCAAGGGGGCGGGCCACCTTGCTAATCCAACATGAATTATTCTAGGACAGGCATAACCATCATTAAGTAAAAAGAAATATACTTAGCATTAGGTAGTAAATATGGACATCAGGGCATGAAACCTAAACATGTAACAGCAAAGTAGAACACTAAGCTGAAGCAAGCTATCTTAAAGAACGTATAGCACTTGGATCAGCAAACAACTCACCCCAGCATATGGAACAAATTTAGGCACACTGGTCATATCTCTTGTGCCCTCAGCATATACACTTGCACCAATAAAGATCAATTTTGACACCTGTGATAGACAAGATAAAGTAAGCTTCTTGCAATACAAAACTCTTAGCTCGTGGGATTTGTAAGAAAGCTAGTTACAGAAAAAATAGATGAATTTTGCATCACAGAAAGCATTACATATATCCTTCTGTAGTTTGTGCTACTATTCCTATGTGCTAAGAAATAAAGAGAAGACAATAAGTTTTAACATGCTTGTACCGCTTCTGGATAGTTGACTGCAAAATCAATAGCAACAGCAGCACCGAGGCTGGGCCCAACTAACACCATAGGCCTTTTGATGTAGGATCTCCAGAACTGCACAAAGAGGTTGTTAAGATGTAAGGATCGTATTAATGTAACCATTAGATAGCAGCATCAGTCTGACTCGACAGTGTTCTTTGTTCTTACTACCAAGTCACAAGAACTGATGAGATAAGAGATCAGTTACGAGCAAGGCCGGTACTTCAGTTACGTATCAAACTCATTCTGAATTTAAAGATTCGCACGACAAGCATTCTGAGTTGCTAAGATAAGATGTTCAAATTTGAGGTACTGGTTACCATATTAGAATCACAAACAAGTCTAGAGGCTAGGAAGTGAACTCATCACATGAAAATTAACAACATGTACACCGGCAGTAATTGTTAACATATACTACCTGGTAAAGATGCTCACGCTTCGACGCAACGTCACATGGAGGCCTTGTTTCTATGAGCCAATCAAGCAATATTAGAAAGGCTTAAAACTTACAACTGTGGCAAGCACAATAATTGAACCAAATCCCATGAAGAATGGAGAATGGGGCATACCTAAATTAGAGAAGCCCCATCCAAGAATGTCCACAGCCCAAGCCTCCAATCCAGCCTCCTCCAGTAACGGGTAGGTGTACCTCCACTCTAAACAAGAACTGTATTTCTAATACTTGTAAAATGTCCAGACTCCAGACTGCTAAATGAATGATAGAATTACCACATGATTCTAGTGGCAGTACTCCACAGACAATGATTGATTTGATATTGGAATTAGAAAATTGCACATTGAACCACAAGATAGGCGTCCCCAAATTGGCCCTTGCATCGCACGCACCTGTCAAAGCCATGGAGAAGCACGACCGGGTCATTGCGTTGTTGCTGCTTGAGTGGCCTCACGCAGCTGCTGAGTATCGGGCTCTTGGCGAAGCCAGTCTGAAGAGAGGATTGGTTCAAAGAAACTTCATCATCGAGTGTACTACGCACTCCACACTTATTTTCCGAACAAAATTTCCCAAAAAAAACAGCAAATTTGGGCAATTTCGAGAAATAAGCTCGCCTGGACGGGCACGCGCTCGATTCGCTTGGCCAGGTGGATGGCGGCGCCGTCGCGGATGCGCTCCACCGCCCTGGGGAGGAATGACGGGAAGCCGCCGCCGCCCACAGCACCGGCAGCGGCGCTGCCGGTGGCGCCCACGTCGGTGGACGCCGTAACCCTAACGCGGGCCCTCGACGGCGCGGCTGACGGCGGCAGGGGCAGCGACAGCGCCAGCGAGGAGGAGGTGAGCAGCAGCGGCATTGGTCGAGGCATTGGTCGAGTTAGCCGCTCGCTCGCTCGCTCGTTGGACTGTGTGCTCAGTGCTCTGCGTTGAGGCGGATGTTGTAGGCGCGTGGCTGTGTGGGCCAAGTGACAAACTGTGCCGCTGCAGTGTCTCGGTGACGTGGCCATGCGAACTGTCATCGGTGTACGAAATCGCAAAATCGGGGAAAACGAGCTGAGGATGGGTTTGAAACACGTGTTACCTGTCGGCACTTGCGGTGTTATTTTTGTTAATTAATTTATAAATAGCTATTTTTGCTATTTTATCATAGTATTATTTTAAACAATAACTCAAAATTCTATCGTTATGAAATGGACAGGATTGGTTGCCGTTGGAGGTTTGGAGCTCGATTTGCCGCTGTTGCGAAGTGACTAGTGTTAGTGTGTAACCGCGCAGTTGTGATCAGAGCGGTACGATCAAAAGAAAACGTGATTGGATCCTCTGCATTGCTGCAGTAAATGCAGAGAAGCTAAAGTGCATTAGCATTATAAGCGATCTTCACCGTCCGATCAAAACAAAAGACGAGATCAATCGCTACAGTTATTTGCTACAATATTTTCCCTGTTGTTGCTATGTTGTGTTGCTACAGTATCACATCAGGCCATATAACGTAGACCGTTGCCTCTGCAGTGCCCTTTGACAGTTGATAGATTTGTTTAGGTATAGCAAGACTAGATTCAGTGTGGCAAGCAATGTAGACGCACTGCTAGGTGCATCGTTGTGGTTGGAGTATCATGGGAGTCTCGGCAGGGGACGCGCATCCACAGATGGTATTAGTCTGCATCTAGGCCGCTTATCCACAAAAATTTACCGCGCAACCAAGGAACATCCGCTAGTAATAGATCACGAGATTACCAGTAGACGTGCCGACTCGTAGCGGAAGTAGAGTCGATGTAGCGAGTTGATGCAGTCGTAGTCGTACTCGTCGCACGTCTTCTTCTCCGAGTCTTGTGATCGTCATGAGTTGCGGATCGTCCTAGTACTGATACTTCGCAACAACGTCTCCAAGGTATCCACACGTACGGGCAAGGATACCACGCACTGGAGTGCTAACGCCGACAGCGTGGTATGAGAATGCGTGGTTGTTAGGGTTTCGGGAGTTCTTCAAAAGATCATCATCACTCCATGCCACCACCCATATATATATATATATATATATATATATATATATATATATATATATATATATATAGGCATCCATGATAGGTCCCGTACTTGAGGCCCATTAGGAACTCGTGGCCTGTAAGAATTTGGATCACTATCCAAATCAAATTCTAGGCCTTTAAGTGTGCGACCCTATAGGTTCATGTGTAATCGGTTGTGACTCAAAAACTCTTTTCCGACCACTAGTCGTTAGCGGTACCTAGCAGCATATAACAATTTCCAAACACACATAGAATATATCGGACGAACCTTAATGCAATATGATTTACGACCAGGTCCACATCACTAACGACCAGCTCGTATCTCTATACGACAAGTTTATATTTGGTCTCAACCAATTCGTAACTCCTTACGACCAGGTTTCGACCACTTAGTAACCTTGTTCGACCAGCCTACGACCAGCTCGTATCTCCAGACGACTAGTCCGTATTTAATCGAACTGAAAGACCTTCTCGTGTATTCTCCCTTTACCTCACGATATCTAGTTGAACTCCAGGCGAGATGTTGTGTCATCCTTGGACTGTTCGATACTTTCTCAATCAAGTCGAATAACTTCATGCGGTCAACACTTCGACTACTAGTGGTATGACCATGCACTTTCTTTATCTGACCACAACGATGGGCCCAGAGACATCTCTCATGTCATGTTAGGAGGGGCAAATTCTATATTCAACCAGTCACATCCCTCCACATATTTCATAGAATACCTAAAAGCAACCTTTATAACTATCCAGTTATGAGTAGCGTTTGGCAACCCATAAGAGTGCTATTACACATGTAGGAAACTATATTGATCGTAGGTCTAAGGATTATACATTATCATTGCTTGAGACCAACTAATGATACATAAAATTATAACAGTCAACAGTGTCTCAAGGTGGGTCTTTTCTAACACCATGTTCTCTAACATATGTCCACATTATTGGTTTGATATCTCTATATCCATGACCTGTGAAACATAGTCATCAACCAATACATATACTAGTATATTCATATGTGTTATCATATGTTTCCGACCAGGGAACGTTTAAGAATAATCATCGCAGAAATATAGAGTTTCACAATCAAGTCACATACTTGATAATAAATATTATTGATATTATTCTAGTTACAAGATAATATATTATCCAATATTATGAACATAATAAAATATAATCATCTTTATGACTGCCTCTAGGGTATATTTCCAACAGTAGCAGCCCCCATCACACCTTCTTTGGACATCACAGCGGCAGTAGTTGTAGTTGCTGAAGAAGAGAAGTTGGACATGGAGCATATTCAGGCAGAAGTTTCTTCATACTTCACTGATTTGATCTAGTGCACGCATTGCACTTAGATTTTATAGTCATTTGTAGTTTATGGTTGTGATAGAACATTGAATTTTGAATAATGGTTGTAAGCTCTAGGAGTGCAAAGCAAAAAATTCTTATGATGAGTCCTGCAATACTTTTTCATGTATTAATAATAGCAAGTTATGTTATGTTTTGAAGTATTTTACTTATGTGTATGGATTACTTCCTACCCTATATTAATAAATACTTTATATATCAGAACGCATGTGGCGCCCTATGGAGGAAGTGTGCTTAGCAGATAGCGGCACAACGAATACCATATTAAGAGAAAAAAAAATTCCAGTCGATCTGCAAGAATGATTGTAGTCTAACGACAATCGCAGGCAGGGATACTTGTATAATAGACTCAGGAAGAGCCACAATTATACTCCCGATGGGCACAACATTGATCATTGAATAAGCCTTGTTGTACCCAGAATCGACTATGACTCTCTTAAGCTTTAAAGATATTCGCGCTAACGGTATTCACGTAGAGACTGAAGAAGAGTATGGTAAGGAATACCTGCTAATTACAAAGCGCGAAGAAAATAAAAAAATGGTATTAGAACAACTTTCTTCATATGAATATGAGCTATACTACACTCACATTAAGGCGCTGCAGCCTATACTATCATGAAAACCATTTTTAGAAACTCTAAACTTTTCTATCTCTGGCATGATAGATTAGGCCACTCTGGTCTTAGAATGATGAGAAATATAATTGGTAATTCTCATAAACATAATGTCAATGTAAAGAATTTTCCGAAGCAGAAAGATTTTATATGCCCCGCATGTGCCACTAAAAAATTGATTACTAGACTCTCTACTCTAAAAGTAAAGGATGAAATCCCTATATTCCTGGGTTATATCCAGGGAGACATTTGCGGTCCTATACATCGCCTGTCAGGGCCATTTAGGTACTTTATGGTGCTCATCCATGCTACCTCAAAATGGTCGCATGTATGCTTATTGTCTACGAGAAACCATACTTTTGCAAAGCTGATCTCGCAGATAATTAAAATTAAGAATAATTTCCATGATCATCATGTGAAGTCCATCAGAACGGACAATGCCGGAGAATTTACTTCAAAGGCATTTGATGATTATTATATGGCAATGAGAATTACCGTTGAGCATTCTGTACCACATGTCCACACCTAGAATGGGCTAGTAAGGGCATTAATTAAAAGTATTAAATTTATTACCCGAGCGCTCTTGCAGAATTGTAATTTACCAACTACATATTGGGGACACACGGTCCTACACGCAACAACTCTTATCAATTTTAGCGCAAGGGTCAGCACTGAAAATCTCTCATCTACGAAGGTTTGGTTGCAAAATTTATGTACCTATACTACCACCGCAGCGAACTGCAATGGACTCTCTCCGAAAGTTTGAGATATACATTGGTTACGAGATATCATCCAAAATCAGGTATTTGTACCCTATGATTGGAGATTTGCATACATCCGCTTCGCTGACAGCATATTTGATGAGGATAGTTTCCCGTCATTAGGGAATGAAATCAACCCTTTGATTAAAAATAACGGGAAATGATGTGGCAAGTCATGGGAATCCATGCACATGACCCACGCACTAGTGAAGCAAATAGAGAAGTCCGAAAGATAATTGATTTGCAAGTATTAGCGAATCAACTACCCGACCACTTCAGTGATTTGAAGAGTGTGACCAAGTCGCATGCGTCAGCACGCAATGCGCCAGAAATGGTTGAAATACCAAAGAAAATTAAAGGTGTCCCTAATCCCGTCCAGAGGCCTCAAAATAAAAGGACGAGAACTCCGGCCACTCGAATCCCAAGTAACCGGGGACGCCTAGCGAAAAAGGATAAGAAGGACTTGCCACAGCCGATCACTGAAGTTTCCCACAACCAAAGAGGAGCTAGTTGAGACCTTTCACTGGTATGGAACCTTCAGTAAAAGGCATACTGGATTTGAATATTCCCACAGAGTGAGACATTAGCATGGATGTGTGCGCACACATTAGAGCTGAAAAACTAAAGGGACTTGCCCCTGCAATTGAAAGTAGTGGTGAGCAAGTGGAAGCATCAAATGTATATCCCTATGAAGAAATAGCTATAAATTATGTGACCACGAGAGAATATATGAATAGAACAATAGCCAATGTCGACATTTATTTTACAAAGAAAATTGCCACAATCATCGATTTTGATCCAGAGCCTGCATCGCTCGCTGAATGTAAGAAAAGATCATATTGAAAAGATCGAAAGAAGGCAATAGAAGCAGAATTATTATCTCTGAATAAAAGAGAGGTATTTGGGCCTGTAAGTCCGCACGCCTCCCTATGTGCACCAAGTAGGGGATAAGTGGGTATTTGTTCGAAAGAGAAATGAAAACAATGAAGTTGTTAGATATAAAGCAAGACTTGTTGCACAAGGTTTCACTCAACGACCAGGAGTCGATTATGAAGAAACTTATTCCCCGGTTATGGGCGGAATCACTTTTAGATATTTAATCTCAATGGCAGTAAACTTGAATTTAGAAATAAAATTGATGGATGTGGTAACTGCATGCCTTTATGGGAACTTGGATTCGGACATTTATATGAAGGTACCTGAAGGTATCCTTGCCCCGAACTAAGACAGAGCAAATAGAAATCTGTACAGTGTGCAACTCAGAAAGTCACTATATGGACTGAAGCAATCAGGCAGAATGTAGTATAATCGCTTGAGCGACTTTCTCTACAAGAAATGCTACACGAACAATGAGGATTATCTCTGTGTTTTTATACGACGATTCCAGGATGGATTTTGTATAATCTCAGTATATGTAGATGATCTGAATATCATCGGGACCCTCGAAGATATTAAAAAAGCAAGCTTTTACCTGGAGTTGTAGTTCGAAATGAAGACTTGGGTAAAACTAAATACTGCCTAGGCTTGCAGCTTGAGCATACCCCTGAAGGGATTTTTAGTACATTAGTCAACCTACACTCAGAAAGTGTTGGAATGGTGCGGCTTTGAAAAGACATATCCTTCGAAAGTGCCGATGATCGGGAGATCTTTGCAGCAGGACAAGGACCTGTACAGACCTAAAGATGGGGAGGAAGTCCTGGGACCGGAATTCTCGTACTTGAGTGCAATAGGAGCACTCATGTATCTAGCAAACTGTACTAGACCGGACATTACATTTGCAGTGAACCTACTAGCAAGGTATAGTGCAGAACCTACCAAAAGGTATTAACAGGGAATAAAGGACATCTTTCAATACCTTCAAGGAAGCAAAGATCTTGGTCTATTCTACAGAAAGAACCAAGATCTAACTATGACTGGCTATGCAAATGCTGGGTACCTGTCAGACCCGCATACAACGAAATCGCAAACAGGCTATGTATTCCTATGTGGTGGAACTGCAATTTCATAAAAATCGTCTAAGCAAAGTCTTATATCTACAGCGACGAACCACTCAGAAATTAAAGCACTATACGAGACCTCACGGGAATGTTCTTGGCTTTGGCGTATGATTCACCACATCTAGCAGTCATGTGGATTGAATACCGCACAAACCCCCACTATTATCTATGAAGATAATGCAGTTTGTGTTGCACAAGTACAGATGAGTTATGTGAAGAGTCTTCTCACTAAGCTTATCAATCCTAAGTTCTTCTATGCTCATAAATTGCAAAAGATTGACGAAATTAAAGTAATACATACTAAGTCATGTGAAAATCTTACAGAAATATTCACTAAGTCACTTCCAACATCTAGCTTTGAAGGATGCACACGTGGAATTGGAATGACGAGACTTAGAGAAGTGCAGAATTCAAGATGAGAATCTTCACAAACTCATTATTGAAACTTGGTCACGAAGATCGAGTACGCAAAGTGTAAATCTTAGAGATTAAATAAAATTAGGTGGATTGTAATCCTTTTCCTTTGATGAGTTTTCCTGAAGTTCCTCGGTTAAGGTTTTTAATAAGGTAATTCGTGCAACGCAGCAAGAACGTGTATTATGTACTCTTTCTCTAAATTTTTCTAACTGAGTTTTTGTGAAGTTTTGACGATGCATGAACATATGAGGATGAGTGCCCAAGGGGGAGTGTTGGAAAACCATAGGCTTAGCCCAGCAGTCGGCCAATGTATGAACATTCCATCCAAAATCATAGCAGAGTCTGTATACTATAAATAGGAGGTGTTAATTATTGTAAAAGGTTGATCTCTTATATCTCTGTGTTCAATCTACTATTATGTATTTATGTTCTTGCATTGTTTTTACGATTCTACGCTTGTCTACGAGGTAATTGTTCGGACTGAACTTGCCAACGACAGTTCATCAATAGGCTTAACCAGTCCTCGGCCGTGAACTAGGAGAGAACCTGAGTACGGACCACACCGCGAACTAGGAGAGAACCTGAGTACGGACCACACCGATTACAAAGACACCTCCCACCCGGTCGCTCTCACCAATCGCAATTGACTGAGCTCGTCTCACATCTTTTGGAGCAGCTGCTCTGAAGATGTTGATCCCGAACAAACAACCAATAGTCTTCAATGGAGGAGTGCCCCACCGGGAGGTAGCGCCGGAGGTTTACTTCCAGAAGAAACCGCGACCAAATTTGCGAGGTTACCGCACAGCCTACGGCGATATGATGATAGTCTCGTGCGCAGCAAGGCAGAAAACACAGTGCCCTTGGTTTGGAAGACCTCGTCGTTGAAGTAGCCGATCTGCTGTCCAACAACGTCGTAGTACCGCTAACCACATGAAACACTGACATTTTCGGGGCACATAAGAGCTCCAGATTGCGTCCGCCGTGGCAAAAAGAGACCGCTCCTAGGAGGAGTAATGGCCGGAGGCCTCGCAAGCCCACTGAAAGGAATCCTCCTGCCTGCCCCGGCAGAAGAGTAATGTCCAACGTGAAGTCCCACATAGATAAGAATTCTCCAAGAATCTGGTGATGGATGGTGGCCCTGAGGTCTCTGATCCCAGAGTGGTTAGACAGTGCTTGTGCGGCCGTACACGCGCTCCTGATTGCCGCTGGAACCAACTTGAGGAGAGATGGCGCAATTGAGGCGATGTTGGAACCATGCAGCCTCGAGTCCGACCAGAACAGCGCTCGAAGGCCGTTGCAAAGGCAGACATTGAAAGGAGCATGGAACAAGGCCAATTCCGTGCTACTATCCGTGATGGCAGGCCCTTCCAAGGACCATGAAAAAAATTCATACCGATGAGGCCGACAGACCGTGTGCCAGGCGACCAGGCAATGACCTCCGGTGACCGCGTCCGTTCCTTTCCAAAGACTTTTCTGTAGTGTAATCGCTAAAATCTCAGGCCGACTATTCTACTATTACTTACAGGACTGATGCAATGAAACCAGCTAACAACATTGAAATGGTTCCAGCATAAGAAGATTTGTCGCGGTTGTAAGGAAGCTTTGCATGCCCGAATCGCCTTCCAGCTATGTCAGCTACACCTGAAAGACGCAGTGTATAGAATTCAGTTCCTTTCTGCATTTTTCACTTGAAGAATCGAAGCAGCAGTCAAATATTGAAAATGTAGCTCAACAGAAACAGGAGAAAAATGCAGTAGAGAGAAATAGAGCTAATACCATCTCCCGCACACAAATTGCAAATCACAGCAAGCATAATACAATGGACCTTTAAGAAGTTCTCTAGAAACAAAAGGAAAACGATGGACATAGTTAGTTCATTGCTGATAGAAAAATGCAAATAGGAACAAGGAAATTTTGATCCATTGCCAATAAGAGAAGGAGCAACTGACTATATTATTTAAACTTTTGCAGTAATGCCCCTCTTTATTTTCTCACTCGTTAGATTCTTGCAAACTTCTCTTTTATATAAGGTTAGACAACCAGCTCATTAAAAAATGAGAGGGAAAAGGACTACCTGTAGTCTCCATGTCTGGTCATCGAGTTAACCACACCGTCATCTTGAACTACACCAAGTCCAATCAAGGTCACCTTTATGATGTTGAACGCAATGACAAGTGCAACAAGAAATGGAGCATAGACATAATCTGCACTGCAATGAAGAAGAATTGTTACGAAGGTAAATACACTAGGTGTGCAATGAAAAACTTTGTTAATGGTCTTTACCTGAATAAAGGCCACATGAGGAAATATACTAACCCAATACTCATGTGCACCAGTTTCCTGCGAAGTTTCTAAAATGCAGAGCAAGAGTCAGGCAGATACCAATCAATAATCTCATAAATAATTTGCATACCAATCATCAGAAGTGACATAATTCTCAATTAGATTGGAATTTCCATGTTAGATGCCAATCCTTTTATTCCTACACGGCATGCTACTTGTCTTATGGCTTTATCAGATGCATGTCAATCAAATTTGGGAGCAATAATCCAGGTATTCCTCATCAAATTGGAACATAAGCAACTCAAGATGCATCCCTTCGACAATGAATGAGGTTAATTAGAGTATTATACCTTTCAGCCACATACCAACAATACACACTGATTAATTCGTTAAGTACTTCAACTAACTCACATATTTGGTGTGTGTACTATGTACAGAATTCACATTATCCGTATTGAACATTGCACAAGTGCAAGAGATGATTGAGGGCAATGAAATAGCAGATTGAAGTTCGGGAATCAACATACAGGTGTGTGTACCCAGTTGCATGTGGGATCATACATACAGGTCAGTAAGGCATGGCCTGCGTCATAGACTGGTAAAATAGCTTACTTTGAAGTCCGGCTTTAATTTTCCAGAATCTGTTTCTTTTCGTGGGTACAAATTTGAACTACTGTGTTTTTTTTACGGAAAACAGTAGGAAAGGATCCAACTGTGTATATATATTAATAATAGAAAATATTTACAAAAACCAAAAGACCAAAAAAAAGGAGCTAAGACTATCTAGCCATTCTGCAATGCAAGGGAGGTATTTCTTATTTGCTCTATGGATAACCACGGTAAATTCATGTTTGAAAGTCCGTTTCCAGCTTTGAAAAGAAGGGTCAATTCTCTAAAAAGAAGGATCCAGGTACTCCAAGTAGCCAGAGTAATTATCTCCATGAAAAGAGGTTGTGGAGGCTTGCTTCTCTTGCGACTAATCGATTCTTCCGCTGAGAGATTAGCCAGTCTAGTAGGGTCGAATTGAGTGAACATAAAAAGAATGTAATAAGGCATATACAAACCTCATAGTTAAGATTTAAAATAAGACTCATAATTAAGCTAATCCTTTTCGATGAACATCGTAAAGTAATAATTATAATCAATCTAGTCAAAACATTCCGTCATGTCATGTTTTAGTTCAAATGTGGCTAAGGAATTATAACCAGTCATGATCAAAGATACACAACACATGAGTAAATATGATAACGAGAGCTCTACACCTCATTTAATTTCAATGGCTTGGACTTGATGAATTGTTTGACAAGTATAATAAACAAAGTTTCAAAAATTTTAAACAACAAGCCCCCCCCCCTCAGAATAATCTCATAGGATACAACACACTCAACTCACTTAGTAAAAGAGCAAACCGTACAGAATCAAGCGATTTTGTGATAAGAGCATACGTGGAATTGGAATGATGAGACTTAGAGAAGTGCAGAATTCAGGGAAAGAATCTTCACGGACTCTTTATTAAAGCTTGATCACGAAGATCGAATACCCAAAGAGTAAATCCTAGAGATTAAATGAAACTGGGTGGATTGTACTCTTTTTCCATTGACGAGTTTTCCTGAAGTTTCTCGACTAAGGTTTTTTAATGAGGTAATTTGTGCAGCACAACAGCATGTGTATCATGTACTTTTTCTCTAAAAAAATTCCACTGGATTTTTAAGGAGTTTTGATGAGACATGAACTTGACGGATGAGTGCCCAAGAGGAGTGTTAAGAAACCGGGCTCAGACCGGGAGTTCTAGCCCAAGGTGGGCTCCTCATCCATCTAGTAGCCTATATAAAGGAGGGGGCTCAACCATTGTACTACAATTTTCATAAGAGCAATAAAGAGAAGTCAGAAGTTCCCTCGTATCTCTGTGTTCAAACTGTTATTTTGTCCTTGTATTCTTACATCGTTCTTGCGATTCTGAGTTTGTTTACGAGGTAATCGCTTGAACTGAACTCATCAGCGATGGATCTTCAACAGATACGACGAGAAGTCGACTAGGAACCAGGAGCCAATTAAGCAACCACCATTCTTACGAAACTCCAAATAATATTTTATCACGCACAGTAAACACCAAAGGCTAAACAGTACACTTCCCTAGCTGCGACGTCTGGTCTCGCACCTTTTCCCCCACAAATGCCCCCTCATGGTTTTCCATTTTTTTTACCCTATTCACATCCTCGGGAGCAACGGTGGGTGATATATGTCACCTGCCGCACTTTGGCATGACAATATGGAGTTTTTTTTTCTTCTACAGTGATACTATTTTATGATAAAATAGTAAAATAATTTATAAACAAATTAGTAAAAATGACATCAATATCGTTCTAAAAAATCACGATAGGTGACCTATCATGCCCTAGGTGCGTGGTAGGCTATGTGTATTTGCATGACATGGGGAGGCGTGGTGGTAGCCAACGACGTTACACTGAGGCCCCGGTTAGCGGTAGAGTACCCGCCACGCGCAGTATCCCCAATTTGCAATAGGTCATTGGTCGAGCGACATGCGGCCGCCACGTGGCCTGCTGTACACCCACGGCTCGGTAGGTCATTTACCGTGATTTTTTAGCGTGATACCGGTATTATTTGTTACCAATTCGTTCATAAAAAAATTTATTTTTACGTTTTAGAAAGCTGACATAAAAAAAAAAACTCCAACGGGACGTGATCACCGCGGCACCAGCTGGTCCAGCTTACGAGATTGCAGCAGGTGCGGAGGGCCTGTCGCCTGGCGCTGCTACCACTATGGGTGAGGGGTCAAATCGGAAATTTCTTTCGCTAGAGGGCCATTTGTTGGGGAAAACTACACCCGGGGACCAAATACGCCCAGGCTCCGCTAGTTGCCGTGTCGCCCAGCGGCGAGAACCCTGTAGCTGCGTCAGAGCTTGCGCGACACGATGGCCGTCACCGCTTTAACTTTGGAGCTACGCGCCCATCGGCCGGACGAGTGCGACGCCGCGTGCCATCGGCACCGAGAGACATGCACGCACGCACGCGCGGCAACGACAACGTCCATGTCTGTCTAGCCGCCGGTCGTACGTGATCGTCCCGGCGCGCCGCTAATAGCGATCAGGGATGAACCGAACAGAAAATAAAGATCACTCGACCGACCGACGGTGCTGGAGCAAGCAGGTACACACAAAAAAAACCCATAAAAGCAAACACGTGCTATGAACATGGCAGTCAGCCATGCGGCCCATGCGCGCCCACGTCTGTTTGCTTGGAGCTTCAGCCAAATTTCGTGTGGTGTGCGTCCTCATTGGATCCTTAAGAAAATATTACGAGTTGCTACGGAACGTCCCAGGCATTAGATTACATTATAATTGATGTAGATATAATATTTCTAAATTTGATTCAAATATAACACAGAAAACAAAATACAAGTTAGACATAAAAGTCAAAATAATTTGATCAAACAACTCCAATAGCCAAAGAAAATAGTATCGTTGTCTAGATATTGCGCCATTACAAAATAATTGGCTAAACATAAGAGGAAAAGTATAAAAATAAGGAAGAAGTCCATTCTACCTCCTCAAGTATTGACATGCGGACACCTAACCCTCTGAACTAAAAAAATCGCCCCTTTAACACCTCTAAGTTGTAAAACCGGACAACCTACCTCCTCCAGCTGTTTCGTGCGATGGTATTGCTGATGTGGCATCTGGGTGGCCCGGTTTCGCCAGAAGGGGCGATGTGGCGTTTCTCCCTAAGTCCATTCCTTGCTTTCTCTCTCCTCTCATTTCCTCCGGCCGAGTGATTCTCTGGTTCTTCTTCCCCAATGCTTTCTCTCAATCTCTTTCTTCACTTCTTCACTTCTCTAGGTGATTTTCGCTTAGGGATTTCCTCTTGGCCGAAGCCTTTCTGGTGCCTACTCCATTTATTCTCTTCCTCATCTGCTTCCTCTCTCTATTTCTCCATTTTTATCCCACTGGAGCTTTGCTCCCTGGCCGCATCTCCTCCGGGCGCCGCCTCTGGCCGACCCCACTGGCGTCGTCGCCTCCGGCCCGCTCCTCCAAGGCTTGCTACGGACTTTCTTCGGCGAAGATAGTGCGCGCATAGGGTAGAACACGACACGACAGTTCTGACGATGTAGACGACAGGGGCTCACCGGCGGCGGCGGAATCGGAGAAATCCCTAGGCGGCGACGCTAGGGTTCAAACTCCAAATCCGGCGAAACAACGGTGATCTAGGGCTTCAAGCTTTAGGGGATTGACGACGGGGTCTGAGGCGATCGATTTGGTGCAAATGTCGAGGGCTTTAAAAGCCTGTAGCAGCGGGGCAGCGTGAGTGTCCGTGCACGTGACGGCAGCGGAGTCCAGCTCGTACACGACGAAGACGATGAACATTGCTCAAGGATGGGGCCCACACATCAGCGACTGTGGCTTGGGTGAAAATCGCATCGCGCACGACACCGGTGCGGCTGGCAAGTGCGACCGAGGGCGCACACACGGGGGGAGAGAAGATGGGTTGTGTCGACGACTTAGTAGAAAGTGAGAGAAATGGGTTGAGCAACGGAGTCCTACCGAGGAATTTTTGGAATTTTAATAGTTTTTCTATTTTAGAAAATACAAAAAAACCCAAATGAAAATTTTAATATAGCAAATGAACTCGAAAAAATTCTAGAAAAATATGAAAAATATTTTCAAGCACAAATAATTCAAATAAAATAATTTTAGAATTAATTAATGTTCAAATTAATAACATTAAATTATTTTAACTTTAAAAGTTTTATTTAAGTTTTATTAAATTCAAATAAAATCCAGTGAATTTTTTCAAGAGGCCAAACTACTAAAAAATAATAATAATTAAAACTCAAAAATTAGGATCCGATGGAGGCCGCACAATACCTCGCTAGGGCTTGAGAGTGGCCACGTGGCCTCTCAATCCCGGCCAGATCTGGAGAGGTTGGTGGACGCAGCGGCGGCTCCACTCGCGACAGACAGCGGCCAGGAGGTCGAGCGGGAACTGCGGCAGTGGGCGGATGGCTGGGGCCAGGGGAAGGGGTCACCGTTGCGTGAAGGAGGAGCGAGCGGGAGAGCGGTGGTTGCAGGAAGATGGGGGAAGCGGCTGGCCTTGTGTGGGTCCAATTGGGATACAAGACGGAATTCTGGGAAAGCATACGCGTAAAGAAAAGAAAGTAAACGTGGCCCAGTTCCTTAACAACGAATAATCCTGGGGCAGTTGGGCCCTTTCAATCGTTAGCCGCTACGCCAATTCGAAGTCTCGCACGAATCAAACTCGAAGAGGCCGGAGCTCCACACTTCCAGGTGGGACCCAAAGCTGACGCACGCACGCACGCACGCAAAAATACCAATCAGAGCGGGGAGCAACCAACCAGCCACTCCAGTCCAGTCGTCTCGCGTCGGGCACCTCTCTCCTCTCCGCTCCACATCCGACTCGTCTCGCCCCTTTCGGCGTCTGGTCTCTCCGCCTCGCGAGGGAGGCAATCGCCGGCGCAGGATGGCGGCAGCGGCTCCGGCTCCTATGGTGGCGGCGAGGGCAGCGAAGGTGGGGCTGCTGTACGACGAGAGGATGTGCGCGCACGCGACGCCGAACGGGGAGGAGCACCCGGAGGACCCCGAGAGGCTGCGCGCCATCTGGCGCAAGCTCGCCGCCGAGGGCGTCGCATCCAGGTATCGCCACTCACGACTGTCTCGTTAGAACACCGCGATCTTGCTTGGGGTCGCCGAGGCGTACTGCCTCATTAGAACATCCGAGGGCTTCGTTTGCTCACGGTTGCCTCTTCGTTGTACTTGCTTTGCCCCTGTTGATCTTGTAGCCATGTCCATTTGGATCTACTTGACCTGCGATTCAGTGGCGGAGCCAGGATTTCACAAAGTCTCGGGCCCAAAACTACGGGATTATAAGTCTATAACTAACGTCGAATACTATCACCACTGAGGAATAACAAAAATACAACACAAATGCACAATCGAAATAAAATTTGAATTCTATGTTTAATTAACATTCCACTAGCATAAGGTAATTTATGCTTAATTAACAAAGATTTGGTTCATTTGAGCCTATCATATCTTTATCAACGATAGTACAAGAACTAGAACATGCAAAGATAAATTGCAAATGTAAATTAAGGACACAAGACCACAATGTTATTTTTAATACAAATTACGGGAAAAAAATAATGTAATCTGGATTAAGCACAACACGGGGATTGTTTTATGGGGTGTTACTACCTCCAGTTCCTATTGTTTTTGGAGGGGTTTGATTGGATTGCGATGGAAAATAAAATGCCAATATCTTGGTCCTCTTCATGATGTATTTCTCATTCTAGTACATCAAATATTCAAAATGGTTATGCTCAACTAAATGGCACCTACAGTATCCAAAATCTGAAGTTCTGAACCGATCTTTCAGCTACAAACACAAATCAGAATTGGGAATACTGGCCAAGTGGCCATGATGCTCTCCCAGCCTCAACCCAAGAAGAAAGCTAATCCAGTTAGTTTCACATCATACTAAATCATGTTCTTGCTGCAAACTTACAATCTTCAGACTTCACTACTTTAGTACTCAGCATTCAGGCATTCAGCAATAGCATGACATGATGATAGTAAACATGAAAAATGTCTAGACATATGACAGATCAAGCACCTGTCATATAGATTGGGTCTCATTGGGTACTTGTCAATTTGTCATCATTTGTGTCTCCGAGCACCGAGAGTGCCTTCTCTTTGGAATCCAATAAACACTGCATTGCTCTCTTCCCTCTGCGTCACTGTGTAGGTGGTGACTAGTAAGCGTAAACTTCTGCCCGTGTGGTAATCCTTGTACAGGAGATCTGCAAATCCAACCAAGAAAGAATAGCAAGAACCAGCGTTAGAAAAGGAGTGCTGGCAAGTAAGCGTAAACTTCTGGCATCGCGGCAGAGCAGAGCGTTGGGCGGCGCCGTGGCGAAGAGGAGGCGGGGGCGGGCGGCGGTGAAGAGGAGTGCTAGCCGCTAGGGGAAGGCCGAAGGCGGCTAGGCGATGAGGTACCGGTCACTGGTCGTGCTTGGTCGCTTCTTTGTTCTTTGCCGTGGTGGCTAGGAGTGGGATCGGCGTGATGCTGGTGAGCCACGACGAGACAGGAGGGCGAGGAGGCACCGGGTCGAAATTTGGTTGGTGGGAGTAGCCTCGGGCCAGGTAGTAAATCTCGGACCAGGCTACTATGGACTGAACAATTCAATGTATGCATAACTCATTGTAAAACAATGCTAATAGAAAACAACTCATTGTATTTCTAAACATACACAATAATATGATTATAACATAGTAGTTTGGTTGCACAACCAACTTACAGTCGGGCTTGACGAAGAACAGGAAGCAACGCAGGTTCGATGCAGTGCAGAATGTAGATGAAGCAGCACAGCGAGCGGTTGCGCAGATGTGCTGCCTAGAAATCTTATTGCTGCCCCGTGTAGGTATTCTATGTGGAAATAGTTCGAAGATATCCGCTCACCTTCTTCCCGGTGCACGCCGAGGAGAAGGGATGACTTGATTCAATAACACAACACACCAGCACAGTAGAACAGAGAGGACGAAGAAGAAATGGGAGTGAATCAAAATTGGTCTCATGTTTGGACGTCTCCAGATCCTTTTAAGGTCGAGACAATTACTATTTACCAACTGCATAATAAAGCACGTAATGAACCATTGGTAACTGCTAATTGAAAAACCAATCAAGGTTATTAAGTCGGCAAGTCGACATCGCCGACTAGTCGATAAGTACTATTCATATGACATTAATAATGAGCAGCATAACAAGTACGACATAGCCAACGTAAGTCCACGACAATAAAATAAGTCCACAAGCTTAGAGTATAATGACATAACATAAATCCACAACAATAACATGTCCAACTCTCTCATCTCTCAAAAGTCATCCATCTCGAACTCATCTAAATTAGTAGTAGCATCCATGTTCTCTCTATCACCATCTTCGATTGTTGTCACACTCACATGTTGGCTGTCTCCGAACTTGGTTGCACAACAAAGGCTTGGGATTCCTTGTCGGTTGTTGTCACACTCACATCTTCTCCTTCATCATCATAATCTAGGAAGAGTGGTATGCCCTTCTTATACTTCCATAAAGCCTCTCGCATCTCTTTCACCATTGCTGTTGTAGTCTTGGCACATTTTTGAATATCTCCAAACCCACCAGTAAGATGCTCCTTAAACCTTTTGATTCCTTCCGATACCTTCGGGTCACAAAGCAAACATTGCACCAAATCTCGGTTGCCAATAATTGGCCAAAAATCATACTTCCATCCCAAATCATTAGACTTCGTCTCCCATTTTGGATCGGTCTTTGGATCATACACAGCTTCGGAGGATGCAATACTTGACTTCGTCTCCCATTTTGGATCGGTCTTTGGATCATACACAGCTTCGGAGGATGCAATACTTGCACTTGCCATTTTTTTGTGCTTCTGCATTACAAGAACGTAATTAACAAAGTACCAAACAAACAACAATACAATCAGTAATCGGTACAGTAGTAGCTCAACAATCAACACGCTCCCACCCCTTCTCCCTCCCTTCCTCGTGATGCAGAGCAGAGCAGCGCACGCGATGCAGAACTCACTCGCCCCTCCCCTCGTCTGTTCTCTTCTCCAGGCGGCGACCCAAGCTCCCCCTCCCGGCGGCGACCCGAGCTCCCCCTCCCCCTCTCGACGATGACCCGGCCCACCCCTTCTCCCTTCCCAACCCCATCCCTCTCAGCCTCCACCGCCCTCCCCACCTCCCCTCCTGGCGGCTCTCCGCCTCCCCCTCAGTCTCTCCAGGTGTGGTTGTTTTCGAATATTTCTCCACATCTCCATAGCCTCCCGCTAGGTGTTGCTTCAATCTTTGTACTCCAGCATGCATTTGCTTGCCGCACCATATGCATTGGACGATATCTTTATTTGTCAAGTCCAGCCAAAACTTGTATTTCCATCTCGGGTTTTTGGACAGAGAGCTATCTTTAGTGCATAAAATCACAATCACACAAAGATATCGTTCTGTGCATATCTCCTTCATAGTCATAATGACAAATTCACAATTCACAGTCACAGTCACAATTCACAGTTCACATATGCACAGATCCATCGATCCCTCCACAGTCCCGATCCCTCCCCAGTCCCAAATCCCTCGATTCCTTCCGACCTCCACCCCAGTCCCCTACCTTAGCCGCCCAGATCCATCGCTCCCTCCTCCCCAGTCCCCTCCCTTCGATCCCTCCTCCCCTCCCTCGGTCCAGAGCCCAGATCCTAGATCCATCGCTCCTTCAATCCCTCCTCCCCTCCTAGATCCATCCATCCCTCCTCCCCAGTCCCCTCCCTTCGATCCCTAGTCCCCAAATCGATTGAGAAACAGAGAGGAAGAGAATAGAGAACTGAGAGAGGAGCATACCTGGGCGACGGGAGCTGAGGCCGAGGGCGGTGGGAGCTGTGACCTTCACCTCCTCGTGCGGGCGAAGGGAGCTGCGACGAACAACGAAGGGCGCGAGGGAGCCGCCGACTGCGACGAAGGGTGAGGACGAAGGGATTTGCGACGAAGGGCAAGGGTGATGGCGACGAAGGCCGGCGACGCGGTGGGAGCTGCCTCCGAGGACGGCGGCGACTGCTGACAGGATCTGGGGGCTTGCGCGTGAGCGTGAGCTCCCTTTGGTGCCCGCTCGACTGCCGACAACAACTCCTCACTCACTCGGTCACTCCCTCTATCTCTCTGTCGACATTTCACTACCTCTGACAGCCGGCCCTACGTCCCTCCTCCCAAGTCGAGTCGACGAGCCACCCGACTTGCCGACGCAAGTTGAGTCACCAACTCCAGTCGTCTCTTCACCGCCGACTTGTCAACTAGTCGACGACTTAATAAGCATGAAACCAATTAATGGTAATTAAGCGGTGTTTATCAGCACTTCACTATACCCTAGTCTACATCTCTGACCAGTGACCACACTGGTCTTCAGACGACCACACTGGTCTTCCGAAGAGTGTAGTTTGACTGGTATCAAAGGAGAGAGATAAATGCATAGTTAGCAAAAGAAAGGTAGACTAGGTTCATGACACGTTCACGGTCGTACGTCGCAAATCACAAGTCACACGATTGCCACACGAATGTACACCCGCGTGTGCGTACGTGAGTGTGTGTGACTTTAGCTATAACCCTCCTCATGTCACCCTATACCATATGTCACATGTTTCAAGGGGTGACAAAGACTTTACCTTATAAATTATTCTCCCACCACTTGGATAGGCAGTATAGAACTAAACCATGCGTGCTTTAGAATTTAAGGAATGAATGGACTTTTATGCATAAGGGGCCAATTCTAACACAAATTTTGTACGGACCGCAGCATTGAAAAGAATAGGGTCATGGTACTTGTGCAATTTCGGGTAGTGGAGCTTTTGCTTGTGTACAGTAACTTTGATGCTACTAAAGTTAAGCTTAAACACTATCATTAGATCTTAGGTGCTGTCCAGTGTCCATTTTGCGCATAAGTCATGGTTCTGCGGTTCTACTGTAACATAAGTCTCTTCCAGGTGTGTGGTCATGAAGGCGAAGGAAGCTGAGGACAGGTACATAGCTTCTGTCCATAGCCAGAACCATATAAAGCTGATCAGGAATATCAGCACGAAGGAATATGATTCCCGTCGAAACAAGATTGCTAGGAAACTCAATTCCATTTACTTCAACAAGGGATCCTCAGAGTCTGCTTTTCTTGCAGCTGGCTCTGTCATCGAGGTAATTTGACATGTACATTTCCTGCATACTGCATTGCATAAATACATTTCCTACTTTTCTGCAGTGGTTCTGTTTCCATCTGATTCTGTTTGTTGAAAAAATAACCCATTTCGCAAGTAGGTAGCTGAGAAGGTTGCTGCTGGTGAGTTAAATTCTGCTATTGCTCTAGTCAGACCTCCAGGCCACCATGCAGAACATAATGAGGCAATGGGCTTTTGCCTCTTCAATAATGTGGCAATTGCAGCTGATTATCTCTTAAACGAGAGGGTGTGTATTTGAAACTTCCCTCTTGATTTTTCTGTTAAGATCAAACTGTGCTATTTTTGTTCATCACTTCCTATATAGTAAGTTAGGAACATGTATCATAATTTGTTATGATGCGATCTAATGAGAAGGTGAATTCACTTTCTAACTTTGTCTTTTCTATTGCAGCCTGATTTAGGTATCAAGAAAATATTGATTGTCGATTGGGATGTTCATCATGGAAATGGAACACAGAAGATGTTTTACAGTGACCCTCGTGTATTGTTCTTTTCAGTTCACAGGTATGGCACCATCTTGACATTGAAGTTTTTTTTAGACTTTAGGCTAGCTTCATAACCTTCACAAAACGATGGTAGTAAAGTTACGCCAGTTTTGTTGCCTCCATTTTGGAGGTTTACTGTTCTTTGATTGGTTGTAGTATGCAAAACATGTTTACTTTTCCATGCAAACATTGGATACTTGCAGTTAATAGACAAATTTAAGAACTCTATTTATTACTTGCATGGTTTTAACAAACTCATTTATGATAGAGCAATCTGGCCTTATTTTAATACTATTAAATATTGTATTTTAATGATTGGGATCGAGTTCCACATTTCACCAATCCACCTTGATCATCTCAATACATTAGTTGCTCTTTAGAATATGAAAAAAAAAACAATTCATTTTTTTATCACCCTAACAATATCCATTTCTGAATGACACACTTCTCTTAGAATCACTTGGGCAGTACAAAAAATGTAAGTGCTCGAGCGGTCGAGCCTAGTTTCGAAGTAACGTACCAAGGAACCCATTAACTTGATGGTTACTTGGTCATTGGAAGAATCCAAAACTCTTGAATGCTCAAGTATTATTTTTTATCTTCTGCTTCATGGTCATTTTGGCATTATTCTTTGCAAATCCACACTAAATCTAGTTAATATTGGATCAACCGATCAAGTATCGGTTCCCATAACAACATGATTTCTTGATTAGCCATTTGAATTGTCACAATGTCACCCACTTGTCCCTGATTCTGCCTAGATGATGGTGATCAATTCATTTTATTACCTGTAATGTAATACCTGAGGTAAGCTACTTTTCTAACGGTTTTGGGTTTAAGTTTACATGATTGCTTAGGATGGATCAACAGATTGTAACTTGCCATATGCAATCAAGGTCTCTACTTGAACTGTCCCACCAGTTATACTGATATTATATTTCAAACTTACAAAATTAGGATGCTGTCGCCATTTGCATGCTTATAGAATATTAGCTTTCTGGCTTGTGGATTGTGGTCATGTGCCATTTTTGTTGATCTTTTCATAGAGTGGAAATATTAATGTTTTGTTTTGGTCCTGTGGCAAAGATGGAGCAGGTGCACTGGTGCAGTCAACACAATCAATCGGTTCTCTGATGAGAGCCTATACATTTTAGTGCGTGTTTCCTGTGGCCAAGTCAATGAAGTCTTAAATTAACTATCCACTGTTCCAATGTTTCTTCTGTAGATTTGATTACGGAAGCTTCTACCCTGCTAAAGGGGATGCATCTCACTGTTTCATTGGGGAAGGAGCTGGTAAAGGGTACAACATTAATGTGCCCTGGGAGCATGGAAAATGTGGTGATGCAGATTATATTGCTGCATGGGACCATGTACTGCTTCCTGTCACTGAATCATTTGATCCTGATATAATATTGGTGTCTGCTGGGTTTGATGCAGGTATACAGCTCGAAAATAAACTCTTTTATGCTATTAGCTTACCAGTTCTTTGCTTCAATCCAAAAAATTAATAAATCAAGGCAACATTTTCATGAAGGTTAACTGCTTATATATACTGGCAACATGTAGTTTCTCAATATTTATTTTATGGGCTAGCTGCGCACTGCGTGGAGTAGTACAGCTTATATACCTTATTATGTAGGGTAGCCTATATACCTGATTTTGTTGTGGAATAATAAATGAGATCTTCACTGAAGAAATTTTGAAAATTCTCGAGTTTGTTGTATTAAACTGCTACTGCATGATATTTTGGGTATATTAAACTGCTACTTCTGGTGTATCTCATCTACTAAATCATGTCTGTTCTTACTGTTCACTGGTTTTGAAATTTTCTCTACTCCGATATTTTGGTTAGCACTGGGTGATCCTCTTGGTGATTGCTGCATCACTCCAAATGGATATTCCTGCTACTAACAAAGGTATGCACTTGTGGAAAAACAACATTTAATTAGATTTTCACCATATTTTGCATTCTCCTGTCCTTAAAGAAAAATTGATCACGCTTGACATTTTAAAAGAGTTCAGAGCTGGAATCAACTAAATGTATCAAAATTTTCTAAGGCAGTAATGTCTATACCTTTTGCTTCAGTCGTTTCTTTTTGTTGTTATGTTCTGCTGTTACCTGTTAGAAGATTTTCATTTTATTTCTTCCAGTTACTTAATATCTCTATGTTTTTTGTACTTCTCAACTGAACTGATCAACACTTATGCTTATCATGTAAAGCATATACAAAAGCACCTTTTAAAACATTCATTGCATGTTTATCTGTATGCAAAACCTCCTGCAGCTGTTAGGTTTTGCTCAAGGAAGGATAGTGATGGCCCTCGAAGGGGGTTATAATCTTATATCCATAGCAAATTCAGTTTTTTCTTGTGCAAAAGTTTTGTTGGGAGACAAATTCACATGTAACTCTCCAGAGATGCGACCATTCGAATCTACATGGAGAGTTATACAAGCGGTAATAGTCTGTATGTACTATTGCTGTCTAATTCCCCTCTTACTGTGGATATCTGATTATGTTTCCTTTCCCCCCACAATGACCAGGTACGTGATGAATTGAAGACTTGCTGGCCTGTTTTGAGTAGTAAGCTGCCAGAGAATGTATCATTGAGGAGCAAGCCCTCACAAATCATGGTAAATTTCTCCCTTTCTGATTTTCATAGCTTGGAAGGTAAATTTCTCCCTTTCTGATTTTCATAGCTTGGAAGGTAAATTTCTCCCTTTCTGATTTTCATAGCTTGGACACTTGAACTCGGGGCCTGTTTGGTCTAAACTCAGATTAATGAATTGTGCTCTAATGTAAGAGATGTGCATCGCTTAGCTCCAGATGAAGTTATGTTAGCAGGGAATCTTGAAACCCTCTTCGTACAATAATTGTCATACCAAAGCTGAAATATATCCAGGGTTTTAATGCAGTAGCATAGTGTAGCTCAACTCTAAAGATGAATGCATGTTCATGAACTGTGTCCACTGTGTTACACAACTCAGTTGATGAGCTACTTTCATATTATTGGCTGGCAGCCCATACTATATGAGCCGTTAAGAATTGATAAATGCATCATGTGTATTCCTATGTCATGAGGCACATCTTAAATTATGTTGTGTTAATGATCTCACTTTTGATTTATCATTTACTGCATGGACACTTACTGTATAGCTTAGGCAATTATAGAGAAAGATCAGTCCAATAGTAATGCCCTTGAATATTATTTTTTTCTTGTTTTCCCCTTTTGGAGTGAACTTAATGATCTCATGTTTGATTTATCATTTATCTGGCCTGCATGGAGCTTAGTCTATAGCTGAGACAAAATTATAGAGAAAGATCAATCCAATAGTAATGCCCTTGAATAATTTTCTCTTGCTTGTTTCCCCTTTTGGGAATGAACAGCTGTACTCTTCCTCTGGTTCCGAGTCTGACATTGAAGACGTTAGTGAGCTCCCTGATGCTATTTCATCGGTTAATGTTATTCAAGTTGCTGATGATGATGTAAGTGAGCGCCTCTCAAAGTTGAACCTAGATGAAGACAACCTTGCAACAAAGACCACCTCAAGTTGCACAATAGTTGAACAAAGTTTAACTGATTCAACTGAAGCGCAAAATGATGACTCTGTTGTGGTGTCTAAAAGGATGTATGATCTATCTTTTACTTGGAGACCAGTATTGTCAAGAGTTTATGTTTGGTATGCCAGCTTTGGTTCAAACATGTGGAAACCAAGGTTTCTGTGCTACATTCAAGGGGGGAAGGTAAAGTTGAAAACACATTGTTTTAAATATCACACAACAAAGATTAGGTTCCTTTATCAGAATTTTGTTGTCCATCGCTGCATTATCCATGATTTTGTAGGGATATATTTATTCTTAGGGAAGTGCTTTACTGCTTAGAACAAATTGAGGGTTTGATTTAATTTGCAACTACTCAATACACGACTAACATACTGCTTTGGGATTTGTGAAATTCAGTTTTTGGAAATAATAGAAGCAGCATTCTTATTCTAATCTTTAGGAATACAGTAGGTCTTTTTGTTTCCCTTCTTATAATCCCTGTTTTTTTTTCTTTTTCTGGTAAGCAGTATGCTTTGTGTGATAAATTTGCTATTTATTTTTACCTGTGACAGGTTGATAGTATGAGTATATCATGTTTTGGATCACATGACACAAGCCCACCAAGAGGTGCTATGTGGAAGCATGTGCCCCATAGATTGTTTTTTGGGAGATCCTCTACCCCCTGCTGGGGTACTGGTGGCGTTGCTTTTCTCAACCCTGAGATAAACCACAATGAGAAATCTTATGTCTGCATGTACAAAATAACGTATGTGTATTGTAACCACATCTACTTGTTATTGATCCTTGAATTATAGCAGAGTAGGATGCGATCTTCAGTTAGTGCTCTGGATCTCATCATAATTTGCCTTTATTCTTTTCAACAGGCTTGAGCAGTTCAATGACGTATTATTTCAAGAGAATCGTTTAGTGAAGGAGAATAGCAAAAGTGGAAAAATTGAGTCTCCTGACTCTTCTTTGATTGGCTCGTCTGAAATAGAGTTTGTCTCTACAAACAAAGCTCTTCATCTTGAACCTATTAAGGTCTGATTTGCTGTTTGCCACATCAACACGCATACCCTTGTTCTTTGCATACAGTTTTCTATATGCCTGTAAATGAGAATATATAATATTGTGCCATTGAAAAAGTCACTCTTAAACATATGTGGCTATTCCAGCAGCATAGTGATAAAAGACATTGCCAACCTCTTCCTTTCCCATGGCAGCATCTGTCACTTTTACCCAGATGACTGTCTTTTAAATACCAAGGCTACTGCCAGCACGAACTGTTAATGGTGGCCCCTTTGGTAAGGAAATAGGAAATGCCAATACCTGCCTCTTTGGTCTGTCAGGTTCATCTGGGCTTTAGAAGTGTTTTGTATCACCTGGTACCCAAAGGCTAGTTCAGACAAAATTTGGAATGGTATCTTAGATTTGAAACTCTTTTGACATCATAAACAACAGGTAAAAAAATCTTGTTTCGGTACAATAAAAACTGAAAAATTAAACTAAAATTTTCTCGCCATGAATGGACAAATTTCTAATGCTGCTGCATCCATGGATATAAATCTGACACTACTGATATTTTATGTTCAGTCCATTTGTGCAACTTACGAGTTCCGTAAATTCTATAATATTGCTCAGGTTTGACAAGCAAATTTCCTGCAGGATAGCTGGTACTCCAATGTAGTTTATCTTGGGGAGGAGGATGACCTTCCAATTCTAACCATGACGTAATTTTCTATCTTCAGGACGTTTTTTAGACAATGGACACCTGCAATTCAATGCACTATTTGAGGGCAGGCCCATAGACTGATGAAGTGCTTTGCTTGAATTTAGCGTTTTTTTTGCCCTCCGCAGATGCCCCCCATCAGATGTTGAGCGATACAAATCCGGTGAGCTGCCGTTATCTCCTCCATCGGAGACCTACACTGCCACTGTGATTAAGGGACTCGTGGAAGGGAAGCAGCTGGATGCGGGCGAAGCCGCCAGTTACATCGATGCCGCCGCCGCAAGAGGCCTGTGAAGGCCGCTTTACCTTGTGTCTTGTACAGCCAGCGGGAAGGAAGGATGAATAGGCCTGTGAACTGTAAAGTTGATTCAGGACCGGAGGAGCCGTAGAGGCTTCATTTTCTGCCAATCGGAGAATCTGGCCCCGACTGAAGCCCCCTAGGATCGTTAAGACTTAACCGTGGTTTGATCATTTGTGCCCGCCCAAGATGACTTCTTAATTGGGGTGGAGAAACGCCAGTTGCAAGTCGCAACATATGCAGCGTCATTGACAATTGACATGTTATGCCCGTGATATGTTATTACTGCTGTTGTTACTGTGTGCTGTTATTGTGGCGGCGGTGGTGATGCTTTCTGAGGAGGCGAGCCAAGCCGCGTAGCGGAGCACTGTGGCTTGGCTTGGTTGGTTGGCCGCATCAAGCGATGGAGTGAGTCGTCGTGAATTTGTGATGGTTGTAGCTGGGAACTGGGGTCCTGTACACCTGTGCTATGAACTAATCAAGGCGGCCGGAACGTGCCACGACGTGTACAGGACGCGCGATGTGGTGAGGGTGGCGTGGGACGGTGGGAGAGCGTGAAGCAGGCCGCGAGGTCGGCGTGGCGGCCGGCAAGCCGCACCAGGCAGCAGTTATAACGTTAAAAACGTTTCCTTAATAAAAGGAAATAGATTGTAGTTACCGTATTATCTCCACCGTTCAGCTGCCTTGGAATACCATTTACCTAATTGAGTTATTGGGTCAGATACCACCACTAATCATCCGAAGTAAACCAACATATACCACTAATTGTGCGTAATTATCTTCAAGAAAAAAAAAGATGACAAGATAATTGCCGAACTTAGTGCTGGTTTTCTGGGATCATTGTGCGTGCACATACTGCAGTACCACCTGCCGTGTATGGTGTACAAGACATGTCGCCGATCGAGGAATGTTAGCTTTGAAAACTCGTCTGTGTAGATGTACGTACGCATAGAAAGCTATGATCGGTTGTAGTATGGAATAACATATGTTCATGGGTTTCATCATGGCAAGGGTCAAGATGGCTCTAACCAATCATACGTGTATATGTACTTAGATAGTATGTATACCTATGGTAGTATCTTAGTACATGTACTTAGATAGTATGTATGCCTAAGGGAGTATTTTAGTACATGTACTACCTAAGGGAGTATTTTAGTACATGTACTTAGGTAGTATGTATACCTTGGGAGTATATTAGTACATGTAATTGGGGGGTATATACACCTATGATAGTATATTAGTACATCTGTATATGGATTTGGGAAGGGAGTATTTCACGTTTGAATGTACTTTATGGAGTATGTTTATTAGTACATGTGTGCTGTGGTATGGCAAGAATAAAAAAAAGGCAAGCTCGATCACCATATGTGCATGCGTGTATATGGGTTTCATCTGTACATGGTATGGCAAGAATAAAAAAAGGCAAGCGCAATCACCGTATGGCAGGACCAATGCATGGAATAGGGCGGTGAATAGGAAAGATTCAATCACCAAAATCCTTAAAAAAAATAAAAAAGGTAAGATCTCGGTCGATTGAGGAATTTGTTAACAAAAAAAACTCCCGGAAAGTTAGCTAAGATTAAATGCCAGATAGGTATTGGTCCGGGTCTCTCCCACCTGTGATTTTCAGACTCGTTAGGCTCGGAAAGATGCACGAATCTCATCGATGATTAAAGGGTGAATGGAGGGGGAGCAACTACACCTGAGAGTAGATAGTATTTCACACACGCACGCACACGCGCACACACACATATATAGAGCTCCACTCTTTTGGCTCTTTGTTGGCTCATATATCAATTGAATTTTTTTATGTCTATGTTGGATATAAATCCGTGATCTCATAAAATTTATACTGAAACACACATGTATGTACATAATAGGTGAGTATCGGGATTTGATTCTCGTAGGTGGAGTCGTACATTCATAACTCTACCGCCCACCAAGAATAAATATGTGACAATTCTCGAGTAAATCTGTTGGCATATGTGCTCAGGACATAAGGGGAGTGGAGCTGGTGCTGGGCCAAACCTCGGATCAGCCACTTTTGGTCCAAACTTTGATTTTTCCCTCTTTTTTTTTCTTGAGATTTTCACGTGGCATTTGAACATTTGACCATCGCGACCAATATCTAAATCTTACTGTAGGCACGCCAGCAAGAAGAATCAAGAGTGGATACTGCCAGACAAATCTCAATCTCAATGATATGCGATAGGATTATCATACAAAGATTGCTATGCAAAACGGCATCTCTTGTGAGTTCCTGATGACAGAGAAGTACATCGTTGTTGTAAAAAAGGACGAAATACTGGAATTTTTTGGAGCCTACTCACAAAATGAAATAAAGACGGTGGCTTGTATTCAATTCGCTACCTTCATACATGTGCAACAGTACTACTACAGGCATAAGGGAGACCGTCCTGGATTGGCGGCTGACACTATCGCAAAGAGAAGTGGCAACGATAGGAAGGATCGAAGCTTATTAGTCATCCTCGAACTGTGGCAAGTTCAACATGATTTCATATGACCTATTTGGAATGTGAGTTTTTGATTTTTTTTCCAAAATGTGAATTTACTAATGCAAACTGTCGAGGAACCCACCCGGTCCGCTCTGTATGAAATCGTCGTAAAAAACACAAGCAAGTCTTGTATGTTCGACATTACTTAAAGTCATTACAACCTAATGCATATGTTACGAACAATTTACTACTCTTCACTATACACAATCAAATATACATATCACACTATTTAGGCTATATTTTCCTATCAAATAACTACATTTTGATAATCCTTATATACAAATTTAACCTAACCACTGCACAATAAAAAAACTACTAATTTCTATAAAAAATTAGTAATCATTACGACTAATTTATTTGGACTAACTAACTATTTACGACTAATTAATTACGACTAAATTTCTCACGACTAATTAATTACAACTCATTAATTAAGACTATTTAACTATGACCTATTACCTATGACTAATTAATTATGAATATTTAATTATGATTAATTAACTAAGACTAAATTAATTAGTATGCTTAATTAATTACAACTAGATAATTATAACAGGGGTTGTCCGAGCCTGGGGCATGCGAACAAGGATAGTCCCCTCGCTCGCCAAGCGAGGGGGCTTGGCGTGTCCGGCCTCTTGGCGCGCGGACGAGGGGGTCCAGGGGCCCATGGTGTGGTAGGCTGCTGGCGAGTTCGCAGTGTCATTTTTTGTGTTGATCTCCGGAGGAAGTTAGATTTGTTATTTCGCGCGTAAATAGTATCATTTAAGCCAAAAACTCCGCAATCCATGGATGGGTTGGTCTAAATAAACACAATGATAGCGTGGTTTTCTTTTCTGTCTGAATTAAATATTTTTCGTTTTTTTTTATTAAAAGGAAATAAATACACCGAGGGATCTAAATTGCTCGTTGATGTAGCTGTGGAATGTATAGGCTTAGCCGCGCATGCACTGCTAGAGTTTTCCGACCTCTATGTCTCCCTCCCTGCCTCAAACAGAGCAACAAGAATCCCTCTCCCTCTCTCTCTCTCTCTCTCTCTCTCGCAGAGCAAGAAGAACGATTTGGTGAAAGAACCTCCCTCTCGCCCGCGCGCGCAGAGGAAGAGGAACGTGAAAGAAGGGTCTCTCTTTTCTGAAGTGCAATTACTCTTGGTTTCTGGACACATGCAGGCAACTCAGCATAGCTCCGCAGTGCGAGAGATCGTACGTTGATAGCTCAGTTTACTAACTGAACTGAGCACGCACGAAAGGTGGCAGTCTAAAAAATTGATACAGCAGAACCATCGGTTCGCCTTCACGATCCACGGGTAGTTTGGTTCGAACACACAACAATGTCTATCAAAGAGATCTATCAAAAACTAGTATGTGGAAGGGCTTGATTGGGAAAAAAAAATGCAAAGGGCTTTCCTGAGGTATCAATTTCAGAGGAACTTTTGTATGGAACTGTTTGGATTATAGCAGCTATTAAAAAAGAAATCAATAGAAAATCTTCATTTCCTACCATTTCCAAAGTTTTTTTTCTTCCCTTTTTGCAAATGAATTTTGAAAAGAATTCAAGGCTCCATATGGAACATAGGAATTTCCCTTATTTTCACAGAAAGAGCATTGTTTTCTTGTGAGATTCCTGCATTTTTAATGGACGCCAAACCTTGGCTCGGTTTATTTCCCGTTTGAGAAGTCTAGGGGCCCCCCACATCTCTACAAGATTGTAGTCTACAATCTGTGCCGTTGCGTATATGTGTTCTCTTTACTTCCTGTGTTTCGATTTTTTGTAAAGCTGGAATTATTTAGCTTGGGATTTTATGTTATTAGTGATCCTAAATACATATAATAAGTGTCGATGGATTATCTCATAAGTTACTCTAAAAAAGGAATATCTCTCTCTATATATATATTCTCTCGTAGGCAATACAGCACACTACGTTGTGATTAGCTTTTTTATGTCAAAAAATAATATCCCATTAGTGTTTTTTTAAAAGAATATCCCAGTAACCCATATATTGTTTTTAGACGTGACAGGGCAACCCATAAACAATGAAAGAATTAACTGGCCCGGTCCAAGGAACAGCCCAGCAAACGACCTGGACTTCCCATGCCCCTTCTTTAATACCATCCGTCGGATCGCGAGCCGACCGCCCAAAACAAAACGCTCCGTCAAGCACGATTAGGCGGATCTGATCACGTGCGATCCAATGGAAACCAATCTTTCAAATGTCCCGTCTCAAAAAAAAAAACTTTCAAATGTGGGCCAAAGAAGAAGAAAAGAATGAAACTGTTCTCAATATATTTGGGAGCAACAGGCTGGATACTTAGAGTATCTATAATAGTGTATGTCACTCGTTACTAAGGGATGACTACATTATCATCTAGATGATATGTAGAAGAAATGATTAGGAGAGAAAGTGAGCTTGTTATTAGATAAAAAAATAAGCAAATTGTTGATACCAAAATACAATAAAAAACAAAATAGCTATTGAAGATTTGCTTTTTTTTTTCTTTCTAAAACTCGTTTTGTGAGTAGCAATTAAAGTTTCAGATACAAATTCAAAAATAATATATTAAAAAATTTATTTCTTTTTATTAAATTGAGTGTACAACATTCTCTTATGGTGTGTTTGGTTCATTGAATGGAGTGGTCCTGAACCATCCGGTACGGGAAATGAGCCCATTCAGGTATTTTGTTGGTTGAATAGAACCAAACCATTCGGGATGAGATGGTTCAAGAAAAAGAATATTCCATGTTTATGCTGTATCATCCCGTTCGAGAAAAAAATCCCGAACCACACCGTTCACTCGAATTCCAAGGCATTTGGTGATGTGGCGGCTTAATTTACGAGCTTCAAATGATTTTATTTCCTAAACCGAGTATCCGATTTACGATTCGATTGAACCGTTGTGTTCCTTATCATTTAATCAACAAAACAAGACCACTCTTGGTATATTTTAGTGTAAAAAATATCATACAGACCATCCTATCCCACCAACCAAATATCATCTTGAACCATCCTATTCCACTAACCAAACAAAATCATGTATCATCATATCCCACCAACCAAACACCGTAATTATATCATCTCATCCAGAACGATTACATTCTACCTGTACCATCCTATCCCATTTAATTTCATCCCACCAACCAAACGCGCCCTTATTAACAACTTAAGGAAATAAACTAACTCTTACGTATGCATCCGGAAAAGGCGATCTTTATTACTCCGCTCGTGGCTGCTCACCACCACTTTGCGCTTCTTCATTCACTGGTCCTGTGACGACCCGCATCATTTGCATATTTGTTAGCATAAAACAATTCCATTTCATTGCATCAAAAAGATTTTACAGCAGTTGTTTTACAAGCATTTACAATATTTTTGGCAGTAAATAACTAAAACCCTAGTTCTTCTCTTCTTGCCGTGCCGTAGTAGCCGTCTCTTCGTCGCTCGCTCTTTGAGCTTTGCCGTAGAGCCACCTCGCGATCCATTTTTCCTCGCTCGCAAGAAAACCAGCAATCGGTTAGTAATCGTAATTGAAAGTATTTCTGTGAGCATTAGTGTATAGAAGTTAAAGCGTAGAAAGTGGCCGTCAGATTTCCCGAAGTGCAGTAAAGTATCCGGAGTACCCTGAGTAGTCGGTCCCTTGGCAATCAAGATCCCCAGACCAACCCGAGTTAGTCACCCCTTGATCGCCAAGATATCCGAGATCACCCAAGATCCTTCGACATCCGTCACTACGTGGGTCTCATCATCCCAAGACTATTAAAACCAAAACACCCACTATTTGCATTGGCCAAAACCACAAAGGCAAACCCTCATCGCATACCCGGTAACCACACCTCACCAAAGCATCACCGAGTGTAGCACCTTCCCATTCACAAGATTGCTAATCCATCCTCCGCCGAGCCCACACAGAGCAACAAAACCAGCACAAATGCATTTCCCAGTAAATGCATTCCTCAGTATAGCACAGGCGACCATCCAGCTTCTTTCCCCAAGAAGACGAGGTTCATTTCCTCAGAATAAAGAAATGCCAGCGCAAAGACAAATGCATTTCCTCAAGAAACGCAAGACCAAAGAATGCATCCCCAAAGAATGCATCCCCCTCAACAAAACAAAAAACCAAAGAATACATCCCCTTCCGAAGCCGCGACAAATGCATCTCCCAAGAAGCTACCAAAGAATATAGCCAGCCAGCAAGTGCATCCCCGAGCAAAACAAAGACCAACCAATGCATCTCCCGGCAAGAAGAATACACCTCCCCAAAGAATGCATTCCCCACTAGCACCAAGAAGACAACAAGACAAATGCATTTCCTTCCGAAGCCACAAGAATACATTCCCCAATGATGCATCCCCAGTAGAATGCATCTTTTCCCCCAGAGCTCATCTCCCCAAGATAGCCAACCAAAGACAAATGCATCCCCTCAAGCCACCCTGCATTCACACAAAGAAGCAAAGCCGGTAAGCCAAAGATGTAAAGCACACAAGGCCCCAGTGCCTTCCCTCCTCCAAGTTCTTCTCAGAAGGCAAGACCCCACAGAAGCGACAAAGGAGCAAGAAGGGAAGAAGGCCGCAGACCAAGGAGCCAGGAGCAAGAGGAGGAGGAACCCTCAGGGAGCCAGGAAGCATAGGAAGAGGAGAGCACCAGCACAAGGCCAGCACTGCCACCCTCTTCTCCCAACCCAGATTCCAGCAAGAGGTAAACCCATCACCCATCTGTATGCACTGCACATTAGGCACATCATTCACATGTATCCCCAGACCTCAGTAGCATCAAAGTATAAATCTCAGTTCATCCCATCACAGAGCAGTAGGGGGAAGGGTAGAGAGGGATAGGCGATAGGGAGTAGCCTATCTCGAGTGCTCAAGATCACCAAAGACCATCACTGTGTAGGCGGCAACCATGGTGGCAGCCACTCCCCCCATTCCAGCATGTTTATGCATCAAGCAAATCACCTCCATCACCAAATCTCATTAGCATCATTTTAGCTTTCAGTCTTTTTCATCTCAGAGCAGTAGGGTTAGGGGAGTAGTGTTACCTAGGGTTTCCAGTAGACCGAGACCGGGCCGGACCTTACCTGGCGGCCGGCGGCCGGGAGGCCGGGCCGGCCGAGCCGAGGCGCAGCAGAGCCGAGCTGAGCCGGGCGGAGCCGGCTGTGGAGCGGAGCGACCGGCCGAGGCGAGGCAGCAGCAAGGGCGCTGGCCTTGGCCGCGCGAAAGGCGGCGAAGGCGGACATGACCAGAATCAAGGGGTCGGCGAGAGAACAGAGAGAGCCAAGGCGACCAATGTGGTGGCCGAAGCCGCGGGTCGAGGGGAGTAGGAGGCGCCGGGTGGAGCGGTCGAGGAGCGGCGCCGAGGGGCGGAGGCGAGCGCTACTGGAGGCGGAGCGGACGGGTAGAGCGATGGCGGCGGGGTTTCAGAAGTGAGGAGGCGAGAGAGTGAGAGGGAGGGGCGAGAGAGAGGCGGCGGTGGAAAAGAGTCGGGCGTGAGAGGGTGAGGGAGAAGGCGTCGGCGCCGAGGGGAGTCGGGCGTGAGAAGAGGGAGAGAGAGAGGGAGAGAGAGAGAAGGGTTAGGGTTAGGGTTAGTAATAGAAAAAGGGGTAGTTAGGTAATTTGGTAGAAATTAGGGTTAGGGTTTTGGTAATTAGTTAGGTTAATTAGGGTTTTTGTAGGTTAATTAGGATTTGGAATAGATTAGGGTTAATAGGGTAATTAAAATAGGATTTTAGTGAGAACTGTTAACTGAGCCGGGCTTGGGAAAAATATTTATAAATTTAAAATTGGCTAACCAATAGAAGTCCATTAGCAGTTTATTCGCTTAATATCATATAAAATCACTAAGTATTTCTCTACGTATTATTTGTATTACCGCTCTGCTTCAGAGGACGAGCTCCAGCCGACAGGAGAAGCTGATAAGAGATTCGTCATCGTCGACCTTTCCAAAAATTCTAAAGGCAAGCGATCCTCTTGAACATCAATATAGCTAATTTAAATGTAAACCGTATATTGCTCTATCATATATGTACTGCATCAAAACTATTTCTCAAAATCAAATTGAATTGAGATGATGAGAAAGATAAGAAAGATGAGAATGAGAATGAGATGAGAATTACTATGTGGGTAAAGGGGGCCTTGGTAGAGAAAAGAGATGATGATGATGATGATGATGATGATGATGATGATGATAAGAGGTGGGACCCTTTACCTACAATTATAATATAAGGACTAACAAAACTCTTACTCGGTCAGATGCCGTAAAATCAGTGCCAACCATTTCCCCGTTTCGGCGGGCAGAAAATGCTACCTGTTTACGTAATTACGTTCTCCATTAACGGAATGTTGGACACGGAGGATAGCCGGTCCAAGGTGGAGTGTTGGGCTCGGAGGATAGCCGCCCCAACCAACATTGTTGGAACTCGGTGGAGGACTAGGTGCGCCAGACACCGACGGAAAACAATGGGTGGAGACTTAATCACGTAACCTGGAAAACGCGTCTGATTCGAACTTGAAGTCGCATCAAAGGAAATGCGATGGACCTAGCTCATAAAGAGTTCAGGATAGCTATGGGTAAAGTGGCGCAAGCCTGCGCAGTGCTATACAAATCATGAATTCGTGCCAGTCTCCTGGATTGGAGTCTACGGGAACCGCTAGGGGTCTTTCTTCTTTCCGAGTGACTAGTAGTATTTTCAGAACTAAAATTGCCACTTAATGTTTTAATGATTTATTTTCAGAATGAGATGATTTTAGAATTTGGGATAAAGACCAGAGATCAATCATGCAGTGCACTTTTTGCTATTAATGCTTGCTGAGTACTTTTTGTACTCAACCTTGTTAGTATTCTCCTTTGTTAGATCCTAGTCCAGCCGGGAGCCATCCCGAGTGGGACGAAGGACTTGCAGGTACCGATGCAGCAGCAGGAGGAGAAGGCACCAGCGGCGAGGACCTGAGCGAGATGGAAGCCATCTTTGACTCGTGGGACGAGTAGGAGGCTGTAGTTGAGAGCGCACTCGAGGAGAAGCTCCCTTTTGTATCTATGTAATAGCTTTAGTAAGAACCCTAGTCTTATGTGGCTACTACTGTAATAAAGATGTACAGTTTCTATTTTATTGTTCTGCTGCGCAACTCTGATAAAATGGCTTGCTATTCGTCGGAGCGGTGTTCTACCAGGCAGACGAATAGTAATCCGTATGCCTAAGTGTGATTACCCTAGGGGTAATGGCACGGGGCGTCACAGGTGGTATCAGAGCAATAAGATCGGGCCACGCTAATAAAATAGAAACTGTAGCAATACCTTAAGTATGCCCTTCTTGCTTGCTATATTGCACTAAATATTTTATTAATCCTTGCCCTCATTCCAATTTCGATTCCAAACCGCCCTCTTTCAAAATAATATATTATGTTGAAAAGCTTACCTCTTCTTAAAGTGACATTCCTGCTAACGTAGAACCATCTCTAAGTTAGTTATTCTTTCGAGAAAGTGCGGGGAAACGTGTTGTTGTCATAGGATCGGTGTGGTTGTTTTTTGTGAGTAGATGGTTAGATTCCAACTCAACCTAGGATAGAAAACATAGGTTGTGGGTGCAGTACCATAAGGTTTAGAGCCTAGTGCCTGGACTAGAGGCATGGAGTAGAACTCTGGTATGGACATGCTTTTCCAAATGTTGGACAAGTCTGGACCATACTCTTTAGCTTCTTTGCCTCTTCTTCTATATCAAGGTGTCTTGTCTCACTTCTGCACATCAGATTTCCCGGACGAGTGGTTCGTGGCACTCCGAGCGTGTAGCTCTGGCGTACCCAGGAGCGAAATCCTGGGCGTACTCAGGAATGAACCCTGAGCAGTCCCAAATATGTGATTTGGGTGGACTCGAGCCAGATCTCGAGCGTGCCTGGGCGCGTGGATCCAGGGTAGCGTAGGTTCGCACTCAGAGGCAAGCTCTGAGCAGTCCCAAACCTGTGGATTTGGGCGGTCTTGAGAACGGGATCTCAAGCGTGACTGAGCACGAAAGACTCAGCTAGTATAGGGTTTGTATCTTTTTGCATCTCATTGTTTCTTGATTTTTATTTGATTATCTGTGCATGTCATAATCCAACTCACCCGCGGTTAACCTTCTACCAGATAAGCGTAATACCTCCATCTCTACTCCAACAGCTGTTAAGGAAGATGGAAGGCCAAGGAAGTCAAGATCGTGCATTGAAATTGAGACTGGGACTCCTGCCGCATGGACAGTCCACACAGAATCCAGCAATAAACCCCAGTGAGTCAGCACCTGATCAACCTCCATCTACTACCATTCCAGAACTACCAATGACCACCCACGAGCAGCAGATCCCTAGGCATAATGGCTGATGTACTCATATTATTAGAGAACTCCAGAAAAGAAGCCCAGGAGAACCAAAACCGTTTCATGGAAGCTCTATTAACTCGAGAAGCACCTACCACCTCTCAACCAGTCCGTGGGGTTAGTCTGGGTGATTTTCTTCAAACTCACCCTACCACTTTTGCTAAAGCTACTGACCCACTGGACGCGAGTGATTGGTTGGTGGAGATAGAGAAGAAGTTGGATCTGATGAGGATGCTCGGATGTGGAGAAAGTGCGGTATCGCCACACCGGTGACGGACCAAAGAAGAACTGGTGGCTTAACTACAACCGCAACCGTGTCAGTGAGCAACCCATCACTTGGGCTGAGTTCAAGATACGCTTCACCGAAACACATGTGCCTACAGGAAGAATGGAATTGAAGAAACGGGAATTCAGAGCTCTAACTCAAGGCGGGAAAAAGATGGTGGAATATTTGAGTCAGTTCAACGATCTTTCCCGCTACGCTCCAGCTGATGTCGACACCGAGGAGAAGAAAATAGAGAAATTCTTGGATGGAATGCATCCATATCTGAAAATGCTCCTATCCATCCACAAAATCACTGAATTCCAAGACCTAGTCAACAGAGCCATAATTCTGGAGAATGAATACTCCAACCTCACCAAGAGCGAAGGAAGAAGGCCAAATCGGATCACCTTTTTCATCCGCTCCTAGACGTCATCCCTTTGTGTCGCAGCAACCGCCACCAAGATATGGACCACCTCAGCAGCGACTCTTCAACCCACCTTTGCAGTCCCCAGTAACTCAGCAGCAACCAGTACCCCTAGCAATTAAATGTGGGAAGTGTAGAGGAAACCACCTGACAAAGGATTGTCTGAAGAATACAGGTGCATGCTTCAATTGTGGACAGTTTGGACATCAGAAATTGATTGTCCCAATCCCGGAGGACATTTGGAACCCCACCACAACCAAAGATTTAGGCCGAGACCACCTGCTCTAGCACCACCACAACTCACCTATATGAAGCAGACTGCAGACAACCAACTCATCATGAAGGAAGCTGGAAAAGGAGAACCGGCACACCTATCACCCATGACCGCAAAACAGGTTGGAGAAGCATCAGGTGTAATAACGGGTACGTTATTACTTCCACTCTCCCCGGGTTTTACTCTTTTAAACGCCGGAAGAACCCACTCCTTTGTATCTTCTGTATTGCTAGCGTAGAGCTTTATAAATTCTGAATTTTTGGAAAATCCCTGGGAGTGAACCCACTGATTTGAATAGTCATCTGCTCTCCAAATAAGTATAGATGGCGATTCCAAAGAAGCTTCCACCAAAAAGTCACCAAGACCCAACCCTAGTACCTCAATATTTGAACCTAGAGGGAACCATTTGAGGTGACCCTCACCTTTCTACACACAAATCTCAACCCTTCTCTACAAGACGTTCAACTTTCAAAGGACACTCGTGAAGACTCTAGCTACAGAAACCCGTCAGTTAAGGAACCCGAAGTTTTGACCAAACGAAATACAGTGGAAGGATCACCCCGTCAGCGAAGCTTCGGGAAAGAGGAAAAAGCACTACGCGAGCCTAGCCCAAACACCCCTCCGCAGTGATTGCAATTTCGGGGACGAAATTTTTCCAAGGGGGGAAGGATGTGACGACCCGCATCATTTGCATATTTGTTAGCATAAAACAATTCCATTTCATTGCATCAAAAAGATTTTACAGCAGTTGTTTTACAAGCATTTACAATGTTTTTGGCAGTAAATAACTAAAACCCTAGTTCTTCTCTTCTTGCCGTCTGTAGTAGCCGTCTCTTCGTCGCCTGGCTCTTTGAGCGCCTGCCCGTAGAGCCACCTCGCGATCCATTTTTCCTCGCTCGCAAGAAAACCAGCAATCGGTTAGTAATCGTAATTGAAAGTATTTCTGTGAGCATTAGTGTATAGAAGTTAAAGCGTAGAAAGTGGCCGTCAGATTTCCCGAAGTGCAGTAAAGTATCCGGAGTACCCTGAGTAGTCGGTCCCTTGGCAATCAAGATCCCCAGACCAACCCGAGTTAGTCAGCCCCTTGATCGCCAAGATATCCAGATCACCCAAGATCCTTCGACATCTGTCACTTCTGTGGGTCTCATCATCCGGCACTATTAAAACCAAAACACCCACTATTTGCATTGGCCAAAACCACAAAGGCAAACCCTCATCGCATACCCCCGGTAACCACACCCTCAGCCAAAGCATCACCGAGTGTAGCACCTTCCCATTCACAGCATTGCCAATCCATCCCTCTGGCCGAGCCCACACAGAGCAACAAAACCAGCACAAATGCATTTCCCAGTAAATGCATTCCTCAGTATAGCACAGGCGACCATCCAGCTTCTTTCCCAAAGAAGATCGAGGTTCATTTCTCTGAATAAAGAAATCGAGCCAAGCAAAGACAAATGCATTTCCTCAAGAAACCGCAAGACCAAAGAATGCATCCCCAACAAATGCATCCCCTCAACAAAACAAAGAAACCAAAGAATACATCCCCTTCCGAAGCATGCAAAGAATGCATCTCCCGAAGAAGCCGACCAAAGAATATAGCCACCAAACAAGTGCATCCCGAGCAAAACAAAGACCAACCAATGCATCTCCCGGCAAAGAAGAATACCTCCCAAAGAATGCATTCCCAATTAGCACCAAAGAAGACAAACAAAGACAAATGCATTTCCTTCCGAAGCCACAAGAATACATTCTCCAATGATGCATCCCCAGTGAATGCATCTTTTCCCCAGAGCTCATCTCCCCAAGATAGCCAACCAAAGACAAATGCATCCCCTCAAGCCAGCCCCTGCATTCACACAGCAAGCAAAGCCAGCCAAGCCAGCATGTAAAGCACACAAGGCCCCCAGTGCCCTTCCCCTCCTCCAAGTTCTTCTCGGCAGAAGGCAAGACCCCCAGCAGAAGGCAGCAAAGGAGCAAGAAGGGGAAGAAGGCCAGCAGCCAAGGAGCCAGGGAGCAAGAGGAGGAGGAACCCTCAGGGAGCCAGGAAGCATAGGAAGAGGAGAGCACCAGCACAAGGCCAGCACTGCCACCCTCTTCTCCCAACCCAGATTCCAGCAAGAGGTAAACCCATCACCCATCTGTATGCACTGCACATTAGGCACATCATTCACATGTATCCCCAGACCTCAGTAGCATCAAAGTATAAATCTCAGTTCATCCCATCACAGAGCAGTAGGGGGAAGGGTAGAGAGGGATAGGCGATAGGGAGTAGCCTATCTCGAGTGCTCAAGATCACCAAAGACCATCACGTGTAGGCGGCAACCATGGTGGCAGCCACTCCCCCCATTCCAGCATGTTTATGCATCAAGCAAATCACCTCCATCACCAAATCTCATTAGCATCATTTTAGCTTTCAGTCTTTTTCATCTCAGAGCAGTAGGGTTAGGGGAGTAGTGTTACCTAGGGTTTCCAGAGACCGAGACCGGCCGACCTTACTGGCGGCCGGCGTCGGAGGCCGGGCCGGCCGAGCCGAGGGCGCAGCCAGAGCCGAGCAAAGCGTGGCCGAGCCGGGCTGTGGAGCGGAGCGACGGCCGAGGCGAGGCAGCAGCAGCAACCGAAGGGTCGGCGAGAGAACCGAGAGAGAGCCGGCGACCATGATGTGGCGGCCGGCCGCATGGTCGAGGGGAGTAGGAGGCGCCGGGTGGAGCCGGCCGAGGAGCGGCGCCGAGGCCGGGAGGCGGAGCGGACCGGGTAGAGGCGATGGCGGCGGGGGGGTTCAGAAGCAGGGAGAGGCGAGAGAGTGAGAGGGAGGGGCGAGAGAGAGGCGGCGGTGGAAAAGAGTCGGGCGTGAGAGGGTGAGGGAGAAGGCGTCGGCGCCGAGGGGAGTCGGGCGTGAGAAGAGGGAGAGAGAGAGGGAGAGAGAGAGAAGGGTTAGGGTTAGGGTTAGTAATAGAAAAAAGGGGGTAGTTAGGTAATTTGGTAGAAATTAGGGTTAGGGTTTTGGTAATTAGTTAGGTTAATTAGGGTTTTTGTAGGTTAATTAGGATTTGGAATAGATTAGGGTTAATAGGGTAATTAAAATAGGATTTTAGTGAGAACTGTTAACTGAGCCGGGCTTGGGAAAAATATTTA
The DNA here is from genome assembly GCA_036346395.1 of Hsuehochloa calcarea. Classification (NCBI taxonomy): domain Eukaryota; kingdom Viridiplantae; phylum Streptophyta; class Magnoliopsida; order Poales; family Poaceae; genus Hsuehochloa; species Hsuehochloa calcarea. Next base: position 39,020,161 of record CM070606.1, read on the forward strand.
TAAATTTAAAATTGGCTAACCAATAGAAGTCCATTAGCAGTTTATTCGCTTAATATCATATAAAATCACTAAGTATTTCTCTACGTATTATTTGTATTACCGCTCTGCTTCAGAGGACGAGCTCCAGCCGACAGGAGAAGCTGATAAGAGATTCGTCATCGTCGACCTTTCCAAAAATTCTAAAGGCAAGCGATCCTCTTGAACATCAATATAGCTAATTTAAATGTAAACCGTATATTGCTCTATCATATATGTACTGCATCAAAACTATTTCTCAAAATCAAATTGAATTGAGATGATGAGAAAGATAAGAAAGATGAGAATGAGAATGAGATGAGAATTACTATGTGGGTAAAGGGGGCCTTGGTAGAGAAAAGAGATGATGATGATGATGATGATGATGATGATGATGATGATAAGAGGTGGGACCCTTTACCTACAATTATAATATAAGGACTAACAAAACTCTTACTCGGCCGATGTCAGTAAAATCGGTGCCAACCATTTCCGCTTCTACGCGTAAAATGCTACCTGTTTACGTAATTACGTTCTCCACAACGGGAATGTTGGACACGGAGGATAGCCGGTCCAAGGTGGAGTGTTGGGCTCGGAGGATAGCCGCCCCAACCAACATTGTTGGAACTCGGTGGAGGATCAGGTGCGCCAGACACCGACGGAAAACAATGGGTGGAGACTTAATCACGTAACTGGAAAACGCCTCAGATTCGAACTTGAAGTCGCATCAAAGGAAATGCGATGGACCTAGCTCATAAAGAGTTCGGGATAGCTATGGGTAAAGTGGCGCAAGCTCGCGCGAGGCTATACAAATCATGAATTCGTGCGCCTCCGGATTGGAGTCTACGGAACCGCTAGGGTCTTTCTTCTTCCGAGTGACTAGTAGTATTTTCAGAACTAAAATTGCCACTTAATGTTTTAATGATTTATTTTCAGAATGAGATGATTTTAGAATTTGGGATAAAGACCAGAGATCAATCATGCAGTGCACTTTTTGCTATTAATACTTGCTGAGTACTTTTTGTACTCAACCTTGTTAGTATTCTCCTTTGTTAGATCCAAGTCCAGCCGGGAGCCATCCCGAGTGGGACGAAGGACTTGCAGGTACCGATGCAGCAGCAGGAGGAGAAGGCACCAGCGGCGAGGACCTGAGCGAGATGGAAGCCATCTTTGACTCGTGGGACGAGTAGGAGGGCGGTAGTTCAGAGCAGACTCCAGAGCGGAGAAGCTCCCTTTTGTATCTATGTAATAGCTTTAGTAAGAACCCTAGTCTTATGTGGCTACTACTGTAATAAAGATGTACAGTTTCTATTTTATTGTTCACTGCAAGAACTCGATAAAATGGCTTGCTATTCGTCGGAGCGGTGTTCTACCGGGCAGATGAATAGTAATTCGTATGCCTAAGTGTGATTACCCTAGAGGTAATAGCACGGGACGTCACAGGTCCATTCCAAAGCGGACAAGCAACCGAGCTAGATTTCAAACGCTGCACGTCAGGAGCAATCTTATCGTCCATCACCAGCGACAAAACAAACGACCTAACGCAAAACCCACGAACGGCACGTATATACATAGATGCATTGGCCGCAAAAATTATCTTGGGCTCTAAAGACATACCACATAATTGGATCCTGATCAATACATTGTTTACGAGTGTTTGAGTAATACTTTGTCATAGCTGTAGCAAATACTACAGTAGCAACGAAATATTTGCTATAACAATACATCTATTAATCTTTGGTTTCTAATTAGACGACAAAAATCACTTCCTAATCCTAAACACCGTAGATCATCTGCGTTGAGCACTTCCGGCGGTTTCTGGCGGCGTGGACGGTAGGCTATCATCCCTCTTATCTTACATCTCCGCCGTCTAATTAATCATCAATGCGATCTTTGGTTCACCGGAACAACAAAAACCAATGGAATTGATACAGCCACGTACTCGCTTGTTTGTGAGTTGCGAGACGTCCGAGGAAGAGGAACATCTTAAACTGGTGTTCAGTAACGATGATTCAACCACGCTTACGGGAGGAATGCGTTTGCTGTTCCTTCACACAGATCAAGCGACGCGAATCCCGGCTATCGAGCACATGGGGCACACGACCGTTTTCTTCCGTGGCCTGGCTGGCGCGCGCGTGCGCGTGCGCGCACACACATGTGACAACCTAACACGGAAACACGACGCGACGTAGGAAAAAGGCTACGAAGTGGCGCTTTTTCTCTGGATCCGACTCGCTCGGCTTCATCCGTCTCCGTCGGCGAGCGACGAGTCTTTGGCTGAAACGCTAGTAGTCTTAACGTTGTGATTAACAAATTTAACTTTTTTTCTTCTTCTTCTGAAATTAATAGAAAAAAAATAATAGCACAACAAAACTAGCGGCGTTTGACGTATCGCTCACTTGTTCTCGTCACGTTAGTCCTATTAGTTTTGTTGTGCACGGTATAGCGTGTGTTTTTTTTTTGTTTTTCTATAAAAGAAAAGTGAAAGACAATAGTCCAACCAAGTCCAAGAGCTTAGAGCAGCCAGGCGCCGTAGTGCAATTTGACAGTAACCGGAGTCCTTCCCTGCCAACCACACTCACTGTGCCCAACTCGCTCGCTCACTCATATGCTCCAAGCTTCCAAACCAAGCAACCCCATGCCACCCCCACCTCCACCCGAGGGCTCAAAACGCAAAACTCCACCCGCGCCGAGGTCCCCGCCGCAAAACCCCCACCTTACTCCCCTGGCCGCCGGCCACCGCCACCGCGCTCCCGCACTCCGCCGCGGGCTTGGGTCTCAGGCCTCACCCACTGCACACCCCCATGCGACGGCGGCACCCGCCGCCGCCGCCTCCCATGGCCGCCCCCACCGCCCAAACCCTACTCTCGCTACTGCTGCTGCTGCTCACCGCCGTTCGAGCTTCCGGCGGCGGCGGCGGCGAGCGCGAGGCCCTGCTTAGGTTCAAGGCAGCCGTCACCGCCGACGAGGGTGGGCTCCTCCGCGACTGGTCCTCGTCCTCGGCCGACCACTGCCTCTGGCTGGGCGTGTCCTGCGGCGCTTCCGGCGAGGTCGTCGCGCTCAACATCTCCTCCTCACCCGGCCGGCGCCTCTCGGGCGCGCTCTCCCTGGCGGTCGCGGCGCTGCGCGGCCTCCGCGTGCTCGCGCTCCCCTCCCACGCGCTCTCGGGCCAGCTCCCCGCCGCGATCTGGTCGCTGCGCCGCCTCCTCGTGCTCGACCTCTCCGGCAACCGCCTCCAGGGCGAGATCCCGGCGTCACTCGCCTGCGTTGCGCTCCAGACGCTGGACCTAGCCTACAACCAGCTCAACGGCTCCGTGCCCGCCGCGCTTGTCGTCCTCCCGGGGCTGCGGCGCCTGTCGCTGGCCTCCAACCGCCTCGGCGGCGCCATCCCCGACGAACTCGGTGGCGCAGGGTGCCGCAGCCTGCAGTTCCTCGACCTCTCCGGGAACCTCCTCGTCGGTGGCATCCCCCGGAGCTTGGGGAACTGCAGCAAGCTGGAGGCGCTGTTGCTATCCTCCAACCTGCTGGATGACGTCATCCCGCCGGAGATTGGACGGCTCAGGAACTTGCGGGCTTTGGTTGTGTCAAGGAACAGTTTGAGCGGGCCTGTGCCAGCGGAGCTTGGTGGTTGTGTTGAGCTGTCAGTGCTTGTGCTGTCCAATCCTTATGCGCCGGTTGGTGGTTTGAATTCGTCGGATTATGGGGATGTCGACGACTTCAACTATTTCCAAGGAGGGATTCCAGATGCCGTTGCTGCGTTGCCGAAGCTGAGGGTGCTATGGGCACCAAGGGCTACACTGGAGGGGGAGTTGCCGGGTAATTGGAGTTCTTGCCAGAGCTTGGAGATGATGAATTTGGGGGAGAATTTGTTCTCTGGTGGGATTCCTAAGGGGCTGGTCGAATGCGGGCATCTGAAGTTCTTGAATTTGAGCTCGAACAAGTTTACAGGCTCAGTTGATCCATCACTGCCTGTGCCTTGCATGGATGTGTTTGATGTCAGTGGAAACCGGTTCTCTGGCCCGATTCCAGTGTTTTTATCAAAGGGTTGTCCCTCATATCAGCTCCCATCTGATGACTTGGTGTCAGAGTATTATTCCATCTTCGCATATCAGGCGCTTGCTGGCTTCTTTTCATCCACACTAGTCTTGGTTACGGGTTTGACGAGTTACCATAGTTTTGCCCGAAACAATTTTACTGGAACAGTGACATCCTTGCCGCTTGCTGCCGAGAAGCTGGGAATGCAGGGGCCCTATGCTTTCCTGGCAGATGGAAATAATCTTGCTGGTCAGTTGCAACCTGGACTATTCAACAAGTGCAACAGCTCAAGGGGCTTCATTGTGGACGTCAGCAATAATCTGATAACAGGTGGGATTCCCGTAGAGATTGGCTCACTGTGCAGTTCTCTTGTTGTTTTTGGTGTTGCTGGTAATCGGCTTTCTGGTTTGATACCAACAAGTATCGGGCAGTTGAATTATCTTACCAGCTTGGATTTGAGCAGGAACCACCTTGGTGGTGAAATTCCTACTTCGGTGAAGAACTTGCCACATTTAGAGCGCCTCTCTTTGGGCCATAACTTTCTAAATGGCACTATTCCAAATGATATCAATCAGCTGCGTTCTCTGAAGGTTCTGGACCTGTCCTCAAACCTCCTCACAGGGGGGATCCCTGTTGCCCTTGCTGACTTGACTAATCTCTCTGCCCTCCTCCTTGATAATAATAAACTTACCGGGAAGATACCTTCAGAATTTGCTAACTCGGCATCTCTTACCGTATTTAACGTGTCATTCAACAATTTGTCTGGTCCAGTGCCAACAAATAGCAGTAGAGTTCGATGTGATAGCGTTATTGGGAATCCTTTACTACAATCTTGTCACATGTATACCCTGGCAGTCCCGTCAGCTGCTCAGCAGGGGCGTGGTTTGAATTCGAATGACTACAATGATACAACACCTGCAGATCCACAAAATCAAGGAGGAAACAATTCATTCAACACAATTGAGATAGCTTCAATAACATCGGCTACAGCTATCGTTTCAGTCCTCCTTGCTCTGATTGTGCTCTTTATTTATACAAGAAAGTGCGCTCCTCGAATGTCAGCTCGATCATCTGGAAGAAGAGAAGTTATAATCTTCCAAGAAATTGGGGTGCTGATCACTTACGAGACCGTTTTTCGAGCAACTGGAAGTTTCAATGCAAGCAATTGCATTGGAAGTGGGGGCTTCGGAGCCACTTACAAAGCTGAAATTTCACCTGGAGTGTTGGTAGCAATAAAGAGGCTCTCTGTTGGAAGATTCCAAGGAGTTCAACAGTTCCACGCTGAGATAAAAACTCTCGGGAGATTAAGACATCCCAATCTTGTTACCTTGGTAGGCTACCATCTTGGTGAGTCTGAAATGTTTCTCATATATAACTACTTGCCCGGTGGAAATCTTGAGAGGTTTATACAGGAGAGATCGAAGAGACCAGTAGACTGGAAGATGCTGCACAAGATTGCTTTGGACGTTGCAAAAGCACTTGCTTATCTGCATGATACTTGTGTTCCTCGGATCCTTCATCGTGACGTGAAACCGAGCAATATTTTGTTGGACACCGACTTTAATGCTTATCTCTCGGACTTCGGACTGGCAAGGCTCTTGGGAAATTCAGAAACCCATGCAACCACTGGTGTAGCTGGAACTTTTGGATATGTTGCTCCAGAATATGCTATGACTTGCCGTGTTTCGGATAAAGCTGACGTGTATAGTTATGGTGTTGTGCTGATGGAGTTAATATCAGACAAGAAAGCCTTGGATCCATCATTTTCTCCTTATGGTAATGGGTTTAACATAGTTGCTTGGGCATGCATGCTGCTTCGTCAAGGCCGTGCCCGTGAATTCTTCATGGATGGTCTGTGGGATGTGGGCCCACATGATGACTTGGTAGAGACATTGCATTTAGCAGTGATGTGCACTGTTGATTCGCTCTGTGTACGACCGACAATGAAGCAGGTTGTTCAACGGCTAAAGCAACTTCAGCCTCCAATTCGTGAACACCGATGAAGGATGCATGATTTACATATTCAACATGTAGAAGAAGGTTAAGATAGCCGTAACTTGTGCCTGTTGATGATTTTTTTTCTAATCATTTGTTTGACTAGATTTTGTCTTGTAGATGCCAGTTTTGTATAATACAGTTTTCCTCTGAATTGCTCACTAATGTGTCCGCAGATAAGATGAGCAGATGTAAATTAAAAATCTTAATTCCAAAGATTTCATTCTAGATTGACTGACTTGTGATCCTTTGTTGTTTCCTTTAAGAGAATTATCAGCGCGTTTCAATCTCATATTTGATATAATGTCAACACGAGACTAGCATAAGAAAATGCCTGAATTTTTTTTATAAACCTTCAGCAGGTTTATCATCTCTACAATACCCTGCTACAGGTTTTGTTCTGGTATATATTTCCCCATTGTTTGCATTATTGTTTTCTGTTCTGAATTTGTATATGGAGATCAAAGTTTCCATCCAATCAACTAATTCTGCAAGTAGGCATGCACATGTATAGCAAACCTGTGAATCCCTAAACGTTGAACAACATATGATCCAATCATTCGCTAGTCTTGTTGTAGCTACCTAGTGCAGGTAAGTGCTTTGTCTAAAAATTGTGTCAGTTTTGGTTCAGATGACACCCTTGTGTTTTTGGTAGTATACCAAAATCTTTGCTGTTACTGATTTGTAGCTCCTCTGGCTACAAAGAGTACCATGAAACTGCCACACTGTAGGATCAAGGATAACCGACTAGAGGGGGGTGAATAGGAGGTTTCTAAATTTTCTTAATCAAATTACCCAAATTAGCAAGATACTCTAATCAAAGATTTTTTTATCACAATCTATGAGCTACAAAAATAAGTGCAATAAGTAAAGACAAGAATTAACCACACAAGGACAAGGGGGTTTTTCCCGTGGTGTCGAAGATTTGTCGATCTTCACTAGTCCACGTTGAGGAAGCTTGATCCACTCAAGCCGGCTCCACAAATTAAGCCTACCCTCGATCACTTGGTTGTTCTTCCTCCTCTCCGGAGTTGGTGAACACCGACCAATCACAAACGGCAACGGGTCTCTTCACAAGCTTCTTTGAAGAGATCACCGAGCAACCTCCGCCAAGTCGTCTAGGTGCCGACAAGCACCAAGAGAATAGAACTAGACCTTCACTTGACGGCAAACAAGAGCCAAAGGATCAACTAATAATGCAATGCTCTTGTTCTTACTCACTACCTCACAAAAGTGTGCAAAGAGAGTAAATGAGGAGTGAGAGGAGTGCTCAAGGCTTAAATGAATTGAATGAATGCTCAACAACACGTCCTTGAGCGGGGGTGTATTTATACCCCAACCACCAAATATGACCGTTATGCGTAAAATCGAGGCAAAACTCGGAAATCGGAACTTCGCGTACAAAGTGCGGAACTTCCGCCTTCACTGAGTGCATTGTAACGGTCATTACAAAGAGCATTAAATGCTCAACTAGCCGTTGATTTATGTGCGAACTTCCGCCAACAAGATTTCGGTTCTTCGATTAATCTAAGATCCGCTTTTACAATGGAACTTCCGCACTCGCGAAAACGGCTAAGTCCCTAAAAAGGGTGCTCTCTGGAAAAAATCAACCGCACATTTTTCGGAGCAACCGATTAATCGGAACTTCCGCTCATATCATTGCGGAACTTCCGCGCTTGAGAAATCGGCTAAGTCCGAAAACGGATGCTCTCTGGAAAAATCAAGCCGCACATATTTCGGAGCAACCGATTAATCGGAACTTCCGCTCGTTTCATTGCGGAACTTCCGCGCTTGAGAAATCGGCTAAGTCCGAAAATGGATTCTCTCTGGAAAAATCAAGCCGCAGTCTTTTCGGAGCAACCGCACAGCGGAAGTTCCGCAGTTCACATGCCGGAACTTCCGATTGTGTTCTGAGAAAAAGAATTTTCTTTTTAAACCAAACCAAAAGAACATGCATGATCCTAAGTTGATCCAAAGGCATAATGAGATGCTTTCAAGCTACTAGACAAGCTCCCCCTTAATAGTACGACATTTATCCTATAATCCGGTCTTCCTCCATACTCCAAAGACCGGTAAAATTCAAAGGGGTCCTAGTCTATTTGTACCTTGTCTTTGAGATCAACTCCGTCTTTTCAACATTCTTTCACATGCAGCTCCTTGGTTTCACTTTGTCATTTGGGACTATGCCTTGTAATCACTTCAACAAACATGTTAGTCCCATATTCACATAATGTCATTAATTACCAAAATACAATTTTTAGGGGCCTAGATGCTTTCACACACTCCTCTTGCCATGTTTTCCATGTTGGAAAATCCATTAAAAAACATGGCATCTCAAAATTTGAACAAAATATAAAGAACATGACCTGACATAATTAGCTTACAGTTAGTGAAAACAGGGCATGCCATTTACTTCTGAAGAATTTAAGGGCTCACCTACTTCGGAGTTTCAGTTTCTGTCTGCACTGCACCTGTTTCAGTCTGTAGTCGGTAAACAGCAAGCAAACCATGCATTTGGGATTTTACACATTCCAGTGGTCACTCATGATGCAGACCCAATGTTAAATGCGTCGCTGCTGTTCAGTGCAAATATCGAAGTAAGAGGTTCTGTTCAGTGCTCCCTGGATTGTCATGTATATCATGTCTGTCGAGATTAGAGAGATGGAAATGCAGCTTAATTACAACTTTGTATATAGTCAAGCCATGCTAAGTTCGTCAGTGTGTGTACGTCTTGCCCTATACAAGTTTTCAAAATGAGTTGGCAAGCACCAGCACACTGGGCTGACAACCAAGTTCTGCCTGCTTCAGATAATCTCAAGAAAAACTAATTCTATCCGGGATCAATGGATCATACAACAGAAACTTGTTACTCTGTTAGCGGCACTAACAAAACTATCTTGGATCTGAACATTTTTCTGATGATTGGTTCTTTATCTGTTCTTATCTTGGTGATTGGTCGTTATTGTTAATAGAATCAGTCCTCAGAAACCGCAGCAAGGGCAAAATAGTCCAATGGAATGGAGCCATATATCGGCAATACAAAATCCTAAGATTTATCCATGACGCAAAACCATAAATAAACAACCTAAAAAGAACCGAAAAATCTTTCTGAACCTTGCAACACTGAGCTACTGGCGTGAACTATGTAATGAGTCACTCCCGCTTGTTGGTGGTCCATTCCTGGTAGCGGCGGAGGCTGGCCGGGAAATCGGTGAAGAGGCCATCGACGCCGACGTCGTTGAGCCAATAGTCGTACTCGGCGTAGGGGTCCTGCCGGAAGTTGAAGTGCAGGAACTGGTTCTCGTTCCTGTAGGTGTAGGGGTGCACCTGCAGGCCCCGCGCGTGCGCCATGGCGACGAGGTCCGTCGGCGTGGCCAGCTTGTTGTCCTTGGTCGGCGGCACCACCGTGTCCTTCCACGGCCCGACGCCAACCACGTACTCCTTCATGTAGTCCAGGTACTCGTCGGAGGTGATCTCGTCGTACGACTGCGCCATCACTTTCATGTCGGTGTTGCTCATGAAGAGTGCCATTGCGTGTGACGTAGGGTGTCAGGGAATGGTTGGTGGGTTACCTGGTTGGTGTCCTCGGTGCGGATGGTGACGTCGTCGATGAGGAACACCTTGGGCGAGTCGATGAGGTCGGCGGCGTAGATGAGCGACGTCGGGGCGAAGGACTGGATGAAGAGGGGCTTGGCGAGCCACTCCTTGGACATGTACTTGCCGCCGTACCCGTACTTCTTCAGCGTCGCGATGAACTTATCCTCGTACTTCTTCCCGTCCGCCCACTTCACCTGTTAGATAAACACAATCGTGCCGAGAATTGATCCTAGGTAATTAACACAGCTAGAGCTTACAATTTAGTATCAATAGGGATGGAGATATGTATGGCTTACTTGCTTGTTGATGAACACGGGGTTCTTCATCTCCGGGTAGATCCCGACGACTCTCTTGGCGTTCAGCGCGATGTTGATGAACTCGTCGAAGGTGATGATGGGAGAAACGCCTGCAAATGAAAGGGAATTTACTCATTTAGATGGATGATCTGATTCTGATCTGCAAGCGATGGATTCGCAGAAATGGCGATTGGATCGCTGGAACGTACGTACCATTGTGGGACTTGTCACGGAAGGCCCATCTCTGCTTCGCCCTCAGCGTCTTCAGCTCGGCCAAAGTGAAATCAGCTGCAAGAAAACGAACAGCCAAGAACATGTTCCAGATTAATCACTCGATCATCACAAATCAACCAAAAGAGAAAATGCGAGACAAAAGTAAGGGTACGGACTTACTGATGAAGTATCCGGTGACGTTGGCCCACTGCACCTCGAGCGTGCGGCGGCGGCCGGCGAACTCCTTGTGGTCGGCGACGTCGGTGGTGTCGTCGAGCGTCATGTCGTGAACGCATACGAGGTGGCCGTCCTTGGTCGCCGAGATGTCCGACTCGATGAAGTCGGCGCCCTCGTCGATGGCGCGCATGTACGCCGCCGCTGTCTCCTCGGGGAGCTCGCCGTTGGACCCCCGGTGCGCGATGTTGAACGGCCGCGAAGTCTGCAGCTCCGCCTTCTTCTCACCCCCACCCCCTCCTCCCCCGACCAGCGGCCGCGCCGCGCCGACGCCAACCACGCATCCAAGAGCCAGCAAAGCCGCGATCCCTGCACGCACTCGGACGTCGTATCAAACGTACAGGAATCATCGCATTTTTAACGATCACAATCACAATATCGCTAGACCAGAACGTCGCATGGGATCGGACGGGCGTGCACGTACAAAGGGAGGCCATTTTCGCCGGTGTGCTAGCAGATGGCTCGCGCGGCGTCAGCGTGGCCTGCTGCTACCGCCGGCTTCGAGGGAGTGGGTTGATTGGATTGCGACGGCGACAAGTGATATATATATATATATATATATATATATATATATATATAGAGAGAGAGAGAGAGAGAGAGAGAGAGAGAGAGAGAGAGAGAGAGCATTGCGAGGAATATTCTAACAGAATTTAGTTTAATTATGCATGGGGTTTTGTGGGAAATGATTATCTTCTTCGACGATATTAACACCGGAGATCTTGACCGGAAGCTAAACGAACTAACAAAATTCACCGGGGAAGGCAGAACAATACAGCATTTTGGGCTCATCTTCCAAGTACAGTATGCTCAGATAGTTTCGGCCTGAGGCACTGGCCTTTGAGAAGCAATTTGGCTCGAGCCAGGCCGCAAAAGACTTGATTTGGGCCAGGCTATCTTAAGTGTGAAGAGCCATGTAATAATGCACGAGTTACAGGTTGCATTTCTTTTTGGATTTGACAGCCTGTTAGGAGATGACACCATTGACAAGCACGGCACGGAAACGTGCAGCAACGGGGCGTGCGCGCCCGCTTAGCAAGATAGCACTAGTCCAATACGCTCTCCGATAATGAGCTTAAGACTGATTTGACACTATTTTATTCGTAATAAGCAAAAATAATATTCACTCATACGTAATTATAAAAACAATACTACAGTAAATTATCTACCACACTCTCAAACAGCCATAGAAAAGCGACAAGAGACATACTGCGATGACCGAGCACACCCGGGCCAAATCAAAATCATACCAAATTAGCAAAAAAAAAAAAAACTCGTCGCATTACACGACATCGTTACGCGGGCACTCGCCTCAACTAGCTTGCACCGGTCAAGGGTCGAAACACACGTGCGATCTTCGCGCGAGTTCAGCGGAAAAATATCGTCGCCGCGTCGTGACGCGACGATGCGCTCTCCACAAATCAGCCATCCGATGCCCGTCACCTCAACCTGCCGAAATTGCTTTCCGGTGACCGGCCGGAATGAGTCACGCGTCCGTTTCCATCGACAGCAATCAACGAGGACACCTTCGGTGGGTACCACATCACGCAAACAGGGACATTGTGGTCATTTTGCCTCTTGTTTGACGTAAGATGGTGGCGACAGAATGACGTTCGATACGGGGCGCTTGCGCCGGCTACAGACCCTGACTGTGCAAAATCTTGAGACGCGTCCGCTTGGGCGGCAGAAAACTGTAGATTTTTTAGGCTTTCTCACATGCCTCGGCTCATGAACGTTGAGATACGGATAGCGTGCGCTAGCGAGTAATTAAAATTATATCATATAAATTAGAAAGTTAGGTGAGTAATAGATCATGTATCGTTACGATTAAACGCTTAGTATAACAGAAGAAGAGTTTGAGCAATCTAGTTCAACATCGTGCGTATCGATGTAGTGAAAGTAGTCGAGCATTCAACATCCTTAGCCGCCGGTCGTCTCCTCCAGCAGCCTCTTGCATTCCCTACGTACATTGTGGATCATCCTCGATCGACGCAACAGTGATTGTAGCAGCGCCTATACAGTATCCACACATCCAAGGGTAGAACGCCGTGCGGTGGTGTGCTAGCACCAGTATGCACAACAGGCCTTCTGGAAGGTGGTGGCTAGGGTTTCGGTGGGTGTTGCAACATTGATCCCAAAAACCTCACACTTCCCCTGTAAATAGCCCATAATAGATCCGATCCAAACTAGTTTGTTCCAACCTATTAATTGTGTGACTATGTAGGTTCATGTGTGGCCGTGACCCATAAATCCATTTCCGATCCACAAGTCGACAGCGGTTCCTAACAGGACATAGTGAACCCCGAATACACATAAAGATCAAATCGAACGAACCTTATACAATATGATCTGCGACCATGTCCTTATGGCTCACGATCAATTCGCTGACCAGTTTGTGATCATGTAAGACCAGCTCACGATTAGTTCGTTTCCCCATACAACCAGTCTGTATCTAGACAGAATAAGTGACCTACTTGCGTATTCTCCTTTTGTATCACCATATTTGATCGAACTTCAGGTAAGATATATAGCATTCATGGATTATTTAATCTTTTCTCGATCTAGTGATGAATAACTTCATGTGGTTGACACTTCGACCACTTGTGGCACATCCATGTACTTGTTTTATCTGAGTGCATCGAGGGGTCCAGAGATATATCTCTTATTACGCTAGAAGGGTTAGATCTCATATCTGACTAGTCACACCCCTTCGCATGTTTCATAGTATACTCGAAAGCTATCTTTATAACTATCTAGTTAAGGAGTAGCGTTTGATAACCCATAAGTGTATTATTACACATGTAAGAAACCGTGCTAATATCAGGTCTAAGGATTATGTATTATCATTGCTTGAGATCAACTAATGACACATGAAACATAACAATCTCAATAGTGTCTCAAGGCAAGTCAATCCAACACCACGATCTCTAACAAGTGCTCACACTATTGATTCGATATTCTCTATATCTATGACAGTGAAACATGGTCATCAATCAATAAATGTGCTGGTTTGTAAGTCACTAGTGTCTCGACTAGTGACATCCGACCAGGAATCCTTTTAAAATAATATCATGCAACAAATAAAGAGCTTCACCAATAAGTCACATATTTGCTAATCTTTATAAATGATAATTTATCCAATATACATAATAACATGAAAAACGTCCATTAGACACCCCCGGACTCCTACGAAAGTATAAATTTCAACTTTCAACTTTAAAAATGGATGTTTGACCCCCTCTCAAGTGTAAATAATGGACAAATTACCCATTGAGACCAAAACCACTATGGTTTTACTGATGTGGCATCTATGTAGATAACTTTTATTGACATGGCATTCCCGTCACGTGCACGTGTACAACCGAGTCAACAAATAATTTCTCCATTCTTTTCCTTTTCATTTCTTCTCCTTCTTCCTCTTTTGTTTCCTTCTTCCTCCATCGAGCACATGCTTCTCCTTCTCCCGAACCACTGTCGCCCCCAAGTGCCATTGCTCACCATCTTCCTCCCCTCCTCTCCTCTTCGGCTACCATGGATGCCTCTCAACTATGCCTATTCACCACCTCCACCACTCCTGCCCACACCGTACACACCCATCTGGATGAACAACGTCGTCGCGTCGCTGTACGACCAGAGCTCCCGCACCGTTGACATCGCCCATTCGGCAGCGGCTGCATCCACCTCCATGTCTGCCACGCTCCACCCCCTCATGAGCGCACTCCTCGATGTCCCCGTCAACTGCGGCGATGTGCGCTCGGTGTCGTGAGCCTCTGTGGCCCGCACTCGTTGTAGTCCCCGTCAGCCATAGCTGGGGTGTTCGTCGTTGTCATTCCTGTCGGTCGCTGCGGCGCACGTTCGTCGTTATCCCCATCGGCCCTCATCGTAGCTCTCCACTCGAAGCTTCTCCACCGTCTAGATCCAACCAAATCTGGTCGTAGCCACCCAGATCCGCTCGAATCAAGTGGCCTATGCCGTCCCAGCCGCCGTCTTCGTCTTCCCGGGAGGTGCAAGCCTCAAGCGCGCCGCCTCCTCGTCGGCCTCACTCTCAGCCTCCAAGCGCCCCCACCCCATGTAATATCCTGTTTATTTAAAGACAATATAAGGAGATTGAGAGATTTATTATTTGTCTCACCAAGAAATGGGACAGAATCTGTTATCATCTTGCAACGTGATTTCGTGACTGGAACGACTTCTAATGAAAAACCTCATAACTACAAAGTTATAGATCTCTTTGCATAGTCCAATTTACAGTATTCATTGAACCTAATTTGGAGTTCCAATGTGTGAGATATGGGGCCCGCAAGGCAGGCTGCACAGAGAATCAGAGTTCGCAACTGAGTCAACTTTCAAAGCAAATTTGGCAATGAAGACATCATTTTCAGAAAATATCCACAAATAGAAAGTTCAAGTACTATGCGTTAGCTAAACGGGGAAAACAAATCACTTAATTACGAGTTCGGTAGAGAAAGTTATGACCTCTGAAATATTTGTTGCACAAAAGGAAAGCGGAAAACTGACTCGAATTCAAAGTGTACTCCGAATCAAATTCAATGCCAGTTGCCAACCCTATCACATCCAAGCCATGACCCTCCAGCCCCTTTTCCTTTAAATAGGACCCCAGGGGTGCCCCCCTGAGGTCCCCTTCCTCTGGTGCTGACCCTTGCTGCCTTGTACGCCGCCTCCCCTCCTGGTGCTGGGCCCTGCTGCTGCTATGCCTCCAAAGCGAGGAGGAGGTGTTGGTGATGAAGGGATACGGGTAGGCTATGCCGTGCTGTGCTAGGCACGTTCCACCGTGCCAGCGCGGCCCACCTGCCTCCTTCTCCCCTTTTCTCCCTACCCCGATCCGCCGAGCGCGGCACCAACCGCACGTGCTCGCCATCATCGACTTGGCCTTGCCTGCCGCTGCCGCCTGCCCGCACCCCCACCGCCTCCTCCCTCCGTGTCAGTTGATGCTCTGATGCCTCCTCCCTCTGTGCGAGCCCCGCTCCCAGCCCTCCTCCCTCCGCACCAACGCCCACCCCGCCACCTCCCCCGTGGGTTGTGGCTACTTGCCCCCATGCTAGCCGCCCCTTCTCCCTTTACGTAGCCGCCGCATCCCCCACCCTCCCTCTTCTCCCTCCGTGCTGGCCCCCGCCCCACTACCTCCCCCTAGCTCCTCCCTCTTCTCCCTCCGCGTTGGACAACGCCTCCCCGACCCTCCCTCTTCTGCCTCCTCCCTCTTCTCTTATCCCTCCGGCTCCACGCCCTGTCACTTCCGCGCTGGCCCCATGCTGGGCCCGTGCCCTCCGCCTTCCCTCCTCTTCCTCCTCAGCATCGGGCCGCCTGCAGCCTCCTCCTCACCACGCCGCTACCGCCCTTTGCCTTCCCTCCCCCTCCCAGCCTCCCCTTTATGCGGGCCACATGGGTTGTGCCTAGCATGGCCCGACATTGTGCGTGTCATGCCGGGTCGACCTACCGTGCTGGGGTGGTAGACCAAACATGGCATGTGCCTGTGTACAGTGTGGGTCGTGCCTGCTGTAGGGATATAAAAGAGAAGGACAACGAGATCTAGAAGAGGACTTTGTCGGGATCTATAAAAGGAGAATGCCAATGTTGAGATAATAGGAGGAATTGATCATATGACACACCTTATATGTGGTTTGAATCATTTGGGACTAAGTTCCCAGTAATAGGTCAAATGCCACATGTTTCATGAGCCACTTGATCATTTGCCCTTTTGGGAAAAATGCCAATTTTGCCCCTGTCTTCTTCCTTGCTCTGTCCCTCACCTCCCTCAGCGACCATGGCCGGAGCTTGAGACAACGCCACCCCCGAGCCGACGCTGCCCGGATCTGCACCGGACTACCTCGGATCTGGTCGCCGCACCTCCTCTGCTCGCACAAAGCTTGAGCAGACACTGTCGACTGCCAATGCGTAGAGGGAGAGGGGGAGGTGGCGGCGGTAGGGGCGCAGGGGAAGGAGACAGAGGCAGAGACAGGGGAGAGGTGCAACAGACAGTGCAGGGGAGAGGGGCAGCCAGTGGCACAGGGGCTGGGGCGAGGAGAGGGGATAGAGGAGGAAGGACGCCTGGAGGGGGCGAAGGGGCAGAGGAGGCGGCCGACGCTGACGAGGTGGGAGACGCGTGAGTTGGAGAGGAGAAGTAGGATTGGGGTGGGTGAAGAGGAGGGAGAGAGACGAGGCGGCGATCTTTGTGATCTTTGTGGGGAGAGGCGGTCGGCCAGCAGGCGAGGCGGGGAGGAGGAGGAAGGGAGCATTGGGGGCGGCGCGTGGGCAGGGGTGAGGGGGAGGGGGCGGCGGACGAGGGGAGAAGCACCAGGGGTGGAGGAAGAGTGGTGGCTGCCATGGCAAGAAGAATGTGAGGAAGAGAAGAGGTGGAAGAAGAAGAGGGAAGAAGACAGGGATAGAATGTCCAAAGTGGTAAAATAACAAAGCTGCAGAAAAAAGGTGTGGCAAATAATCAATTGAAATGAACATAATAGCATTTTGTAGAAGCCAACTATAAGGTGTGGCAAAATGACAAATTTCTTGAGATAATAATTGTCCTTTAGTTAATGTTTCTCTTTGTTTCCTTTGTTTGTTTTTTCTTCTAATTTCTTGCTATTCTACATTTCTCTCATATCTGATGGTGTAGCGTCTTTTGCTGTTTTCTCAAAACGATTGTCTGGATTGTTGACCTTGAGCTCTAGTCGAATCTGAACTTATGTCAAGATGTTAAGTTGTCAACTATTATCTTTTTATTTGTTGTCAAGCTTAGAGGTATTGAATTTGTATGATGCAATGAATTTGGAATTGTTGTTAAAAATATTCCATTATTGGTTTGCATTTTTGTCTTCTGACGTGCTGCTGTTTGAGACATGATTTTGCAGGCAGCGGGCATGCTGCAGGCGACGGATACGAACTAATTTCTCTTCCGGCATGTCGCGTGGGTGGAAAATTGTCTCACGATGAGCAAGCACTACCATGCTCGCCACGCCCGCCCGATTGCCATGCTTACCTGCAGGTGAACTCGAACACGTCAGATAATGAAATGTGGGGTCGAGCCTATCTGATGAGGTGGCACACTAAAAGTAATACACTTCAATTGCACTTCGACGAACTACAGACCTGACGAAGACACCATGTGAGCTAAACATAAAGAATAATTAGTCGTAATTAGTTTAGTAGTCATCGCTACAAAGATATGAAGTAAGTGGAAATAAAGTACTGGTATTTTTTATTGGTAATTAATGAACCGTAATTAGTTAGTTTAGAGATAGCTAATTAGTCGTAATTAGTTAGTTCACTAGTAATAAATTAGTTTAGTGCTAATTAATTAGTCGTAATTAGTTTAGTACTCATCGCTACAAAGATATCAAGTAAGTGGAAATAAAGTACCGTATTTTGTAGTGGTAATTAATCAACCGTAATTAGTTAGTTTAGAGATAGTTAATTAGTCGTAATTAGTTAGTTCAGTAGTAATGAATTAGTTTAGTGCTAATTAATTAGTCGCAATTATTTAGTGGTTGTTGTGGGTTTAGGTATTTTCGAACATGCAAGACTTGATTGTGTTTACGGCGATGGGCTTGTACGAGCCGGACACGATGGGTTGGACCCGCCGAGATGCCGCATAAGGTGGTCTCAAGGGAGGGGCTCCACGCGATGAATATTCACGAGCGCTAAGTTTGATCCGGAGGAGTTCTCACGAGCCAAGGACTAAGCCAGTTATGATTGAGGCGATCACCGCACTCATTATGTGGGAGCTCAGAAGGTGGATGGAAGCATAGCAATGGAGGCAAGACATGGAGATTGTCTCCACCGAGGCGCCATTCACGGAAGCCTATGGTGTACGCCACTGCATATAGGCGCCCGAAACCCCGATGATGCCGAGGCCTGCATAAGTCTCCCAAGCGCAGGCGGCCATTCACGGAAGCCTATGGTGTACGCCAATTTCACATAGGGCCCTGAAACCCCGATGATGAGGTCTGCATAAGCGGCAAGCGCACTCGAAGCTCAAGATGGCAAAGACGGAAGCTCAAGATGGCAAAGACGGAATGTGCCGCTGAGGGAAGTCCCGTGCCTAATTTTGAGCCAAATGAGGGGCGGAAACATGGTGGTCGCCCGCATCGACCGCCACGCAGTATCTACCTGGACGACTCCGGTTGAGTCCGACGAGGACACCGACCCAAGCTCTGATGGTACCGACGATGGATGACACTCTTTCTCATGGAAGTACAAGGGCACCATCCTCACCGCGGTGGCGGCCGGCGCGAATGACCAACTTCTCCCTTGCAGATTGCCATTGTCGAGAGCGAGAACACATCCACCGGGTCGGTTCTTGGAGAACGTGAAGAGGCCCGTGGTGGGAGACCGCCAACGCTACCTAGTCAGCGCATCGCAATGCCGGGTTGTTGGCGCCATCAACATCATGCGCTGGGATGGATCCATCTCACCAGGAAACGACGCAATCCGTGGTGCATGAGGCATCTTGCATCTAACTTGTTCACGCGTTCCCGCAACAGAACTCATGAAGACGTTCAAGGCATTGTGTATGCGTAACCGACGACTAAGTTTGAGTCTATTTGAGAGACCTTGAACACCGGACTACGAGACATACAAGGAGTCCACTCCGAGAGGGAGCAACCTAGTAGCGCCATAACCTTCTCCGGCGGATTAACGACCACGCCCCGAATTGGAGAAATGGTCCTCCTCTATGACACAGATGGTGCGAGGTACTGCGTTATGACGACCAACATGTCCGAGGTCTACAATAGCGCCCGAAGGTGTGCGCGGCTCCCTATCACGCGCGTTGTCTAGGAGACATGGACTCGCACTGCTGGTTATTTCGTGAATAGAGCCACCGCACGGCCAAGCGGCGTATGGACGGTTGCAAGTAAAGTGGTCCGAGAACACAGAGACACATGGATCGGAAGATGGAGAAGGCCCGAATGCACGACATTCGGTGATCGACGGCCTCAGCGAAGTATTTAGATCAAGTCGCGTGAAATACGCCAATAGTCATGCTAGGGGGAAAGAAACAAGCATGCACCCGGGTGATGTGGCGACATGCACCGCATAAGCCAAAGCTCTTCCACAAATCATGCTCGACGACGTACAAGGCATAAAGAATGCAGCAGATGGCTACACCATACATCTCTCGAAAGTACTACCGGGCACTCAATGAAGGATTGTCCCAATGCACCTAGTTCGTCCGGCCGCATTCAAAGGTCGAATTTAAAGTTTTTCTGCCTTTGCATGTATGTAACAGAAAATTATACGAGACCTGCTATGGACTCTTCGCAAACTTCTACAAGAGGATGTTGCGGTATACAATCGCTTATGCAGAAGAGGAAACAAATAAAATACCCGGATTTTTCAATGAAAGATGCCTCCAGTGCCACCACGCTTGCTTCGTCCCGGCGTGTGTGTGGTGAACCGCAGAGATCATTCACCACACACCTGCACACGGCCGCCCGTGCGCATTACGTGCGCGCCACTACATGGTAAGCGCTTTCTTCGCCGCGATCGATTTTCCTCCCAACGTTGAATTCCTTCAATTTTAACTTCATCTCCACGTAATGCATACCCGAGATGCGCCGCCACTTCTTCCAAAGGGATTGACGGCCCTGAGATGTACGACAGTGGCATTCATCCAACAGAGTACATGCTAAACTACTTCAAGTGGCCGAGAACTTCTCACGGTGGAAACCTTACGCATTTTATGAGGAGGCACCAAGGACCCCAAGAAACTCCCCGAGCGTAATCCATATCGACGACAAGGGAAAGGCTCATGCAAACGCCGGCTATGAAGAAATTACATCCTTCTTATGATTTTCACTATACTGTACTTACATCATGCAAACGCAGGACATGGACGACTGGACACACCACCGACGTGGACATTCCCGTAATAAGGGCAAGGGAAAGGCTCATGAGGTCGAGCCCGCCGCCACAACAGATCCGGCCGCCTCAAGGCCATCCGATTCACGACGCCGCTTATGAAGAAATTACATCCTTCTTATGATTTTCACTATACGGTGCACTTACATCATGCAAACGCAGGACATGGACGACTTCGAGACACCAGCCCGACGTGGACAGTCCCGTGACAAGGGCAAGGGAAAGGCTCATGCGGCTGAGCCTTGGCCGCCATTAACAGATCCTGCCGTCCGAGCAATCTACATGGACGACGTGAGTTATGAAGAATTGACATTCTTGTTACGTTGTAATCGTATGATGTACTTACATCATACAATCGCAGGTACTGGACGACTCGACATACCCCACCACGACGGAGAGTCCGGCGATAAGGGAAGGCTCCTTCGACCGAGACCCACCGACCGAGACAAGGCTCCTTGCTATGGCGCCATGGAGACAAGTAGCATACATCGTTAAATAGTAGCTACCCACATGTTGTACCAAGATCTTCATAATCGCAACAAGCCCGCCTCCTAATTTTAAACTATAGCAATGAGGTCAAAAAAATGAAATTTTTGTGTTTGACAAAGTGTATTTGATTATGTAATTTTTGTATTATTTTATTTGTTAAGAATCTTTTGATATAACTTTGCTTTCAGATGCAGATCAATTAATGTACTTCATACAAAGGAGGTCTCAGGAGGCCACGAGAGGTCTCAAGGTTTAATGGAGTGGAATCATTATACAAAAAGTTTGTACGCTTATTGATTAATACGAACAAGACACTCATACTGAAATAGCGATAACAAGCATGTAGTACAATGAAAATCGCATAACACGTGATACTACACGGCTCACCGTCTCGAGCCACTACTTCTCTCGTCAAGCGGTCGCTACGCAAGGCGCCGCCTTGTTTTGCGCCGAGCATGACCTGTGGAATACTCATCGCCATCGATGTGAATGGCCGTCACCCTCGTGGGTGAAGGTCGCAAGGCGAAGCGATGTTAGTACAAATGAACACTCTGGATGTAAACTAAGAACCTCGTACCTCCGGATGTGCGGTCACGAGATAACCCGAGGGGCGGCAGTTGTGTCACGGTCCGGACGACGTAAGTGATTCATCCCGACGGACCTCTGGCGAGAGAAGCGGCATGATGTTAGCGGAGCGTAAGGCATAATTACAAAACTTAATGTAAATTTGTAGATAGCGACTTACATGCGGCGACTGGCCCGAGATGACCGACGGGAACGCCACGGCGCCGCCGGACTCGCTAGGTCGTGGTGACCTAGCGGGTGAGCACGCCCCCCACTTCGCCGTGCCCGTCGCAAGGCGTCGTCCCTCGAGCGACCATAGCTCAAGTTCTTTATTATCTTCTTCATCTCCGCCGAGATGTGCTTCAAAACTTTTTATATGCCGGGTTCTATCTGAAATTTGAGTTGGGCCTCGTCCATTGCGCTCTGGGCCGCACCGCCCGCTCGAATCAGTAGTGACATATGTATGAGTTCATTAACAAAAATACGAATATCGTCAACAAAGCTGCGAACCGAGGTTGTAAGTGTCGTCGGTGTCGTCATGTCTTGAAGCGCCGTGGACGGCCGTGATGCGGCGCGAGGCTCTCTTGGTGCGTCGAAATGTCACCTCCTCGGGCGCCCGGAGGAGGAATGGTGAGTCTTACGCGTGTTCGTGGCATGTACCACTCCATGTACGCAGCTGACGACTCGAGAGTCATATGGACGCCGCTCATGCCATACATCCACGTGCATCCTGTTAATCCATGTCGCAATCCATGGTCTTTGGTGCATTTGCCGACCCAAAATATGCCCACCCGACCTCGATTGCTCGCATTTTGGAAAGATTAATGTTACAAAAGAAGACGTAAGGACGCAAAAATTACTTGGATGAAATTTGACTCACGGTGTCTGGCTCGCTCGAGGGCTCGCTGCGTTCGGGGCACGAGCCGGTATCAAACAAAATCGCATTCAGATTACTGCATGCGGCGCGTAAGGCTCCACCATATGTGAGAACACGGTGGCGTCGTCGTCCACAAAATCGATCCTCGGCGCATTGCGCAGACGGCCGTTGCGGGCGCAACGAAAGCGTAAAATCAGCATGCCATGGACACGGATGATGTCGCTCGTAATAACTCGAACTCGTTGTGGTACAACGAGTAGCACCTCGCCGGTCTTCATTGGCCCGCAGAACGACCGCCGCACCACCGTAAGCCCATGGTGGGCGCGTCTATGTGGTCATGTGGGAGAGGGTGCGGTGCGCCATTGTCTCAATGGTCGGCCGTCCAGCGAAGTGCTCGCAACTCCACGGTGCAGAGCACGTAGCACACGGCGAGTTGCTAGCGGTGACTGCCGCATGCCGCGTCACACAACCCTCGGTATGTAGCGCAAAGGGCGGTGATCCCCGGTATCTTTGCGGCATCGGCTCGACCCGCGTCAACCAAAGACTTCGGCGGCGGATGAAGGCGGGTTCAAAAATCACCCTTTGTGGTTGGAAACAGGACCCAACAGAAGAGCTGGAGAAGGTAAGCAACGAGATGCGTCCTAACGACGTCCTCAGGTGCACCCTGCGGGCATTCGCTGAACTACCTCAGCCAAGCCCGAGGGACGCCACGTGCACCCTCCGCAGAGGTTGGCCAAAACGCGCTCGGCTGACCTTCGATCCGCTCTCGGAGGGCGGAACAAGCGGCACACCGGATCGGGAGACCGGTCAAGAACGAGGCGTCTGTAGGGTGATCGTCATCTCACCCCACCGAAAATGGAAGGTGTGCGTCTCGGGCCTCCACCGGTCCACAAGTGCGGACAACATGCTGCCGTCTAGGGTGAACCCACGTTGGAAGGACACCATCCTCGCAAAGGGCAACAAGCCCGTCTCCGGAGGATCGGGGCGTAACGATCGTCTACCGCCCACGATCTCTCCTCGCCAAGCGCCCGGCGAGGGCCATCCACCCCATGGTGAGCCACGGCTTGCACCGGTGGTCCTCATCGTAAATTGTTCTAGTAGCTCCGGTAGAGACATGACTAGCAAAACATACATAGCGAACATTATCGACAATGTGGCTAATTAAACATAGAAGAATGTAGCTAAATTAAAAATTACGATAAACCTACACGTGAACAGCGGCGGCGGTTAATAACGTTGAAATATAATCGAGAGAGCAAGCGCATGAAAAGAAAAGAATGGGCGAGGAGCGAGCGAGTGATCGCGATATGAACTTAGCAGAAGAACGAGCGGCGGAGCGATCGCGAAATGAAATCGCGGTCGCTCTCTCTAATATATATGCACCGCAATCATCAAAGGGAATCATTTCGTATCCATCTGCAATCATCAAAGACGATCCACGAGATAACAGTTCATCCAAACTTTCGGTGCAAAGTTAAACCACATGCATGAACCGAAGCATTACAATCAACACTTGGCAGCAAGTGCCTGCAAGGGCCACATTACAATCTCCAGCAAATGAACACATGTCATATCATAATGACCCTATGACTTAGCGGGCGCGTGAAGTACATTAATTGATCATGCAAAGCAAAGTTATATCAAAAGATTCTTAACAAATAAAATAATACAAAAATTACATAATCAAATACACTTTGTCAGAATGCTACACAAATTTTTTTATTTTTTTTGACCTTATTTGCTATAATTTAAAATTCCTGAAAAAAAATAAAAAATTCTAACTAACCCTAAACTAATTCTAACCCTAAACTAACTAATTGGTGGGCGGTGTGCAGTGGGCATGCGCCTTGGGCAAGATGTCACCCCAGCATAACAGAGGGCCACGCAGCGCAGTAGCATGTGGCCGGGCGCGCACTGTGCGCCATATGCTAACTCTACTTATTATTTAAAAGAGTACGAGACGTATGCATGCATAACGTACACCCATCACACCACCATACAGTACACATCTCCTATACATACTAGAATATTTTTATATAAAGATGCCAGACCTCGTGATGAAGGGTAAGCACACGTTTTCACTAAATGCAAGTACCTATTTTTTTAAAAAAAATTGATGGGACACGTGAGATTCGAACTCCCAAAGTCACGGACAGCTCGCTCACCTAGCTTAGGTGGCCATCCGAGTGACAACTAGATCCTCAACTCTACTTAGACTCTATTTGGTACAATTTCTACTACTAACTTCTCAATTGATTCTCGTAGAATCATACCAAACACTCTAATTCTCAAAACTACTAGATTCTACTTCTTGCGATGAGTTATCTTAAAAATAAACTAGAAACGAGAAACAACCTCCCAGCAGATTCTTATGAGAATCCAACCTTTAGAAACGAAAATGCCATTTGAAGTTGAAGATTTTTACCCGCAAATGTCACTGAGTTACACAAATACAATTGAAGTATTACGATCTATTTACCTCTAATCCTCCCTTATATAGTTTTTGAAGTCAACCTACTAGTTAAACGGTTTCAATAGACAGCTTCAGATTCTCAGAGAAGTGGATTATCAAAAATCAAAAACAGAACCTGAAAAATAAGAATCTAAAACTATACCCTATTTCGTGCGAGCCCTAACTGCCCCGAGTCCTTTCTGAGTACACTGGAGAGTTGTCGTAGCTTCGGGTGGGTGGTACAGAACAGAGGAAGCATACACAGCGCTACGAAAGGAGACATAACTCCACAACCACAAGGCCGAGCACATCGATCGGAGAAAAAAGGGCACCGTAAACGCAGAAACAAGACACGAAATCTTAATAGTGCAGAAAAGCCCAAGGCTTCATTCACCCTGTTAAAGATTTGACAACAAAGACAACACGATCTCTTGTATCGAACTCTGGAGATGGATTGCACAGTGGTGTGGCTTCCTTGGTGAAAGTGTGTTGGTGCAGAGATTGCCATCGACTGGAGTGACGTAAGGGCATCTTCATGTGTTGTTATTGACACTGCGTAGCATCCATGGTGGCAGCTTGCGGCTATTTACTTGTGCCGGGGACAGTTGAGGTTCTGCCTCCCTTCCTGCTCTTTTAGATTGATATGACCTGCAATTGTGAAGAGTAACGTTGCTAGTTCACTGCTAATGTAAGTGCATTGTCCAATCGCCGTACAATGACAGGTTCGGCTAGCAAGGTGAAACAAGCTAGCTCACGTAATTCATACAGAAAGCCAACGCATAACATCTAGCCAAGTTGCTTTCAGGCATGAATACATTATCTCAAGGGCTCGATTCAATGGACTAACAACGCTCGATTGAAACAATTCATCAGCTCAAGTTTTTGAGAAGCTAGGGTATAGTCAATATCCTTGCTAAGTCCTCGAGGTAAATGCACATCATTAACTAATTAATCTACTGCTAGACATGCGTGAGATCATTATGGAACAGAAAGGAAAACATAGCCAATATTTTTTTTGAAGAATAATGCAGACAGTTCGACTTTATTTTAGTGGTACATTAAGGAGCAAAATATAGTACATACAGTGAGAAGCATAATACCCAATATTTAGAGTCGGCATGGAATCTGGAACCGTTACTGCTGTAGGTGAAGGTGAGCTTGTTGTTGCTCCTTTTGGCTGCTCCCGGTGATGAGTATTGAATAAAGCATTATTGTTCTCTTTCTCTTTCCCTGTTTCCACGAGGTGCTTTGAAAAATACCAACAACAGAAGAGTTTAGCCTCCGGCCAATACAACACTAGGTCATCTTGCAGTAAACAAGAAAGGAAGTTTTACCTTTTGCAGTTGGCCATTCTGATTCGTAAGTGACTTCTCCTGCACAGTAGAAGACAGTTGATTTTAAGAACATATGTTAGCATAAACCTTTATCAACTTTGTGCATTTCCTGACACAATTTTAGCACAGGTTTGTTGCCGCACCAGCTACAGTACCTGCCAACAGTCTCAACTGCTTTATTTTTCATTGTTTCTTGGTAATGTGCTGTGTAACAGCTGTTGAGACATTCCTTCGCATTCGATGTGCACCTGAGCACAGTTTTTCAGCCCTACTCCTAACTCCTTGTTCAATTTTCTCTCTTAATGCAATGGTTGGCAGTTCTCCTGCCATTCACTTTAAAAACATGGTGCATTTCCTGCGGGGTGTGCGTGTATACACACACACTAATCTGCGCCTACACTTATTTAGCGCGGCACACTTATTTAGCGCTCACGCGCTGAATAGCAATTCTACGTGTGGGCCGCGCGCGCTAGCCCACGCTCCTCCCGCGCTAAGCAAGGCGCGTTAGCTCGCGCGCTTCCCACGTGGGATCGGCAGTAAAACACAAGCGCTCGCGCTGCAATCGACGGTAAAAGTCTCGATATCGTCTAATCTGGCAGCAAACCCACACAGATCTTTATTTTGTACGTGAATGTGTCTTTCTCTTATTGTAGCAATAACTTTTGATTTGAAACTTCGATTCACAAATGGTTTTCACAGGTACCTTAGTGACGACGAGGATAACAAAATGATATAAGTCTCACAAATAAAAACCTCTGTGTGTTTACTAAAAAGATTTACTGCATCACTAACAGAGATTTACTACGGCCTCCAGGTGACTTTACTGCTATCTTAGCCAACTAGTCTAGATAAGTAGACAACTAACTAGCAAACAATCAGTTCCTTATTTTATACATGAATGTTTCTTTTTGTGTTTTCGCAATAACTTTTGATTGGAATCTCCGATTCGCGAATAGTTTTCATCGGTAGCTTGATGACGATGAGGGTAACAGAATGATATAAGCCTCACAAATAAAAATCTATCTGTGCGTTTACTAAAAAAGATTTATTGCATCGCTAAAAAGAATTACTACCGCCTCCACATGACCTTACTGATCTATTATAAAAAGATTTATTGTACTCCACTTGTAGTTTACTGCTCTGCTACGAAAAAGATTTATTTCAACATCTATATGACTTTACTGCTCTATTACAAAGAGATTTACTGCAACCTCCACGAGACTTTATTGTCATCTTAGCCGACTAGTACAGACAAGTAGACAACCAACTAGCAAACAATCAGTTCCTTGTTTTGTACAAAAACATTTCTTTTCTTGTTTTCGCAATAACTTTTGATTGGAAGCTCCGATTCACGAACGGTTTTCACCAGTAGCTTGGTGACAACAAGGGTAACAGAATGGTATGTCTCGCAAATCAAAACATTTCTATGTGTTCACTAAAAAAGATTTAATGCACCGCTAAAAGATATTTACTACAACCTCCATATGACTTTTCTGTCATCTTACCCAACTAGTACAGACAAGTAGACAACTAACTAGCAATCAATCAGTTTCTTGTTTAGTACATGAATGGTTTTTTTTTCTTATTTTCGCAATAACTTTTGATTGGAAGCTCTGATTCGCGAACCATTTTCACCAGTAACTTGGTGACGACATGGGTAACAAAATAATATAAGTCTCGCAAATAAAACCTTTGTATGTTTACTAAAAAAGATTTACTACAACGCTAAAAGAAATTTACTACCACTTCCACATGACTTTACTGCTCTATTATAAAAGATTTACTGGACTCCACTTGTAGTTTACTGTTCTGTAACAAAAAATATTTACTTCAACCTCCACATGAGTTAGTAGGGGGATAGTGGGTTAGTAGGCCAAAATGACCTGTTCGGCGCTCCGTAAGGGTGGCTCGATCTACGTGCAGTGGGCTGGCCTAAGCATAGAATAACTGGCGCAGATTAGTGTGTGTGTGCACACAGACCTAAGACTGATTGTATCTCATTCACTAGGTTCAAACTGTCCAAAAATTTGTTCTTTCATTTTGTAACTTCATTTGTTACAGAATATATTGTTGTGTTGAAGAACTAGATGTTCGAATAAGATTTAAGCAGAACAAAATAAAACGGTGCTGCCAGCAGACTGTCTACGTTGAATTTCATTAAAAAAAACACACGGGTCTCCCTGAAATATGCGCATGGTTGTTCTTTTTTTAGCAATGGTGTATTTATGGAGGCTCGATCGCTCATATCAACAATATTACTTAGTGTTCCTTGTACATGCAGCATGCAAACCACAAGGGAATCTTAATGAGGGTAGCATACCTTCTTCTGAAGCTCAGATATTGAATCAAACAGAAGCTGATTCTGTAAAAAGGCAATGATATTCTATAAGATTTGAATTGGAAATTGGTAAATGAAGCAAACTAGCTCTGCGCATTATCAACACAACTTGTTCACCTTTCTTGATCTTATGTGCTTCAAAGAACTGTCGAGTTGTTGTTCCAATTGTTGGAGTCCTTTTATGGTCAGTGCGTCTAATTGTTCACCTAAGAGTTGCCTTGAGTTGAAATAGGCCAAAACACCTGTTAGCATTCATCATATAACCAGAATGAGTATGTTCTTATGAAAGTATATAATACCTTTGACTCTTCTGAAGTGCTTCGAGTTTGGTCTTTAACCTTCCATATTCATCTCCCCAATTTGCCTAGGAGGGAAAAGAATATCAAATACAGATAGTATAGCTGGAAGAAACTAATCTCTTAACTACATGGGTGTAGATAGTTTTCCAACAACTAAGGATGTTATTTACCTGGTTTTTAATATTTGGATCCAGTACAGCTCTTTCTTCAAATGAGTAACGTTGGTAACGATCAAGAATCCCTTCCATATTACTAAAGAAATGTCACATAATAATGTCATGCATGCAGCAAGAAACAACTAAGATCTGACATGTGAATATAACCAAACAAATACTCAGATACGATTTTTCATACTTTCTATATTACAGAATCCGTGATGCACAAATCCGTACAAAAAATATGTCCTATGACTTAGTTATTGAAAATGACGAGGCTTAATTTTCTCCTTATTTAAAAGTGCAATACACATTGGACTATTATGTGATGATAACTCGGATAATGGTTAGATAAAGTTGTCGAGCACCTTGTATGGCAAACACATGAACGTTTGCAGGTAATATCATCATCACATACACTGTCTACCTTACAGAGTTACAGAGAAGCAAGGAACTCAAGCAACCGAGGGTGCTACAGACGTGAATTCAGAAAGGGTTTTTGGAATCGGACGACGCGTTACAAAGTATTTTGTGATGTGATAACAATTCTTATATAGAGAGAGCTACTTATACTCTATTAGTTTGTGTTTTATATGCAAATTTTGCATTGCTTTTACCATAAATAGGCTGGCACTAATCTGTTCTTAGTCATCCAATTAGCTAATTAACATCGACATTGTTGCAGGAATAAAGTGGTGATGTTTAAGCAATTGCTTTCTATAGTAGCCAAGTGTGGCAATATATTTAGATTTCAACAATCTAATAATGGAATTACTACAAAATGGTAAACTGTCGCAGCATCATTAAATTAGAATGGCTTATGTGTCATCAAACTAACACTAATAAGTTTCCACATACGGTATGCATTATTGTAAACTAGAAATTTTTACCAGGTACGGCAGTGTTCTCAAAAGAAGAAAACATGTGAAGAAAATTTAAGGGGCCCATACAAGTACAAGCTAAATTTTCATGACAAAAGGGAGAAAATTATATTATTAAGTAAAGGTTACATTACCTGGATTTAAAACAACCTTAAGTTGGTAGTATACACATATATTATTAAATTTTAAAAAGGTGATTGCGGCACATTAATGTCCTACCCATCTATAGGTCTGTCTACCCATCTATAAATATAGATCATAAACATTATTTTGGTTACCATTGTGTGATGTGCTTACAATGTTGGGTGCACTTAGCTAGACCTCCAACTTTACCATTACACAATAATATGACAGATTATATTAGCTGTCCAACAATCCAACATTTTGTAATTTTAAATCCAGCTCTATCACAAAATAAATCCTTTAGATTAGATCATCTACTTTGAAAAATTAATTATCAGATACTTACAACAAAAACACTGATATACACTGAATAAATCAATTATCAAATAACTAAAGCCTTTTTCCTTTAACATCGAATAAAACAAATTAACATAGTTTTGCCTAACGAGTAAAGAGTAACTAATAAAATATTAAAGATGGTTTTAGCTCAAACCAAATCAAATTGTTATGTCGATCGGTCGGTTATGTATATATTTTGACATAGGGTGATATGGCGTGGGATTGAGGAGGATGAAGCTGCAAAGGAGCATAAATTGGTGAAGGCGAGGATCACCCTCGAGTCGATTGGACTTGCTCCGGCCGGCGAGGCCCTGATCTGATCTCTACTGAAACTTGGTGAGGCAAACATTGTCTATTTCTTGGTTGAGTTTCTCCTCTTTTACATCTACTGCTTTTATAGACTAAGCAAACAGGATTTTCGGAAATATGAGAGCACAAACAGAATTGGAAAGCTAAACTAGCATATTCTCTAACACGATCTCTTAAGGAGAAACTAACTCTATCTAATCTCTTAAGGAGAAACTATCCTATCTCTAACAATCTTGATTCCCCTTCCCTTGCCGCAATATCTACTGCCGCCTCCTGGTCCTCAGTTGCCATATCGGCAACAGTATCCGACTAGGCAATAATGCCCGAGTCCGATACGGTTACAGCACTCCCGGCCGAAGGAGTCGCAGCCGCGTTGCGTTGTCCTCTCTGATACGTCTTCTCAACAAAGGTGTCCACAACATAGGATGCTACAAGGTATCTCCGCATGCAATTATTCTCTTGGAATCTCCTTTTTTTAACAACAGAAGGTCACAGTTTGCTAAAGCAATCAAACATCACAATCAAAATTTACAACCATGTATAGTCTGGTGTTCACTGAAGGAACTAAAAGCTTAAGCTATATCAAATGGGCCAAGAAACTGATACATGGAAACATATGTCATATAATCATATCACCATGTATACCACTTAGAATTGATACAAACAGTTTGGTATAATAGCACAGCCTCCTAATATATGACACATAAATGCTGTTATGGAGCAAGAGGCGATGCTACGTAGCAGGAGAACAAACAGTACTATGAGTACTGTAGCAATATGTGAACAGTACCACAATACAGTAGTATCATGTTGTTTTCATGCATGCTGATTGGTTTACTAGAATAAAGAATAGTTAGTTATGTAGGTTATTTTAGAATTCCTTATCTATCAAGTTATTATTAGAAATATGATCTTATATATTAGGAAGTTTATTTTTAATAGTTGAAAACGTTAGATTGGATTGATAGATTTCCTTATAGATTATTTCTTAAGCGTCAAGTCGGGTTGTCCCAATAAAAAGGATAACATGTATCAATTATCAATTATCAATGAATAAACAAAGTTCTTAATCTTTCTCCCTCCTCTTCAACTAAGCCTCGGAGCTTTGGCCAACCGTTCAAGGGTGAGTGCTCTACCCTCGGTTCTCGGACCCGTACCCTAACAGTTTACCACAACAAATGCACAGAGGAGATCATGCATGTTGAGAGAAATGGTGCTTCTGAAATTTCCGAAAATAATGAGAAAAATAATTTGAAATATCAACCATTAATTACATGGCAAACTCAACTTTGATTATTTTAAAAAATAAGACACCTGGTAAATCCTTCTCATTACTATTACTTACATGACAAGCTTAACTGCGTTTTTAAAAAATACCACGCTGGACAAATTCTTCTTACTGCTTTGTTTAATTTGGGGATGACAGATATCATCTGAATTAAAATCACCAATATGCACGTACAGCTACATGTTGAGAAGGAACAAGAAAAAAAGCAACAACTGACAACCCAAGAGTGATAAATAGCATCTTGCTATGCATTTACGAAGAAAAATGTCGGCTAACAATCACACAATTAATACATTCTACAATTCTACTAATTCGTACAGAAGAGCATAGTCATATGTTAAAACCTGTAGACACTAATCAAGTACCATCCAACGATCCATCTCAACTTTCACAAATGATCTTTCTTTTCGCCAGCACATATTAATTAGCCATGAATCCTGACCTCTTGCTCCATGCTAAGCTGAGACTTCACATACTAAAACAAATTAAATCACCTCAAAAATTAAAACCTATCTTGCATGTGTTAATCACCAGTACTAATACTACTCATACTTCAATGCACACCAGCGTCATCGAACTATATAATCCAGGAAATACCGAAATACTAATATTAGCAATAAAGTACCAGCAAGTACATCCCGATCGCGAAATGAGCAGCAAGGGAATCCACGGTCGAAACAAGGCGAGCTTAGATAACCCATGCAAGCAGAAACCACACAAAATAGCACGA
Source organism: Hsuehochloa calcarea (assembly GCA_036346395.1). Lineage (NCBI taxonomy): Eukaryota > Viridiplantae > Streptophyta > Magnoliopsida > Poales > Poaceae > Hsuehochloa > Hsuehochloa calcarea. The sequence goes on from CM070606.1 coordinate 39,052,597, forward strand.
AATAATAACCGCACATGCATCCAGCAACATCTCCCGCAACTCAATTCCCCACCCGAAGGATCGAACTTTCCGAATCAACACCAGCTCAAATCAATCATCCGGCTCCCAAAACCCAAAATAGAGCTCATAGGCAGCAGCTGGGAAGGCGAAGGGATCGGGAAGGAGGCTAGCTAGGCGGGCGGGCGGGCGGGCGTACCTAGCTTGGCTAGAGTACTCGTAGAGCTTGCCCTTGGTGGAGAAGACGATGAGCGCAACCTCAGCGTCGCAGAGCACGGAGATCTCGTGCGCCTTCTTGAGCAGCCCGTTCCGCCGCTTGGAGAAGGTCACCTGCCGGTTTATCTTGTTCTCGATCCGCCGCAGCTGCACCGGCCCGCGCCCCATATCCGCCCTCCTCGTGGCACCCTCCGGATTGCGGCAGCGCCTACAGGGCTAGTTGCAAATGGCGGCAGCGACGGTGGCGTGTGGAGGAAGGGATGTGGTGTGTAGACTGTAGTGGTGGAGCTCGGAGGAGAAGAGGAGGGGCGGCGAGTGGCTGGTTTTAGATGGGGCGAGAGGCGGTGTGGCGAAACCGCGGTGGTTTTGCGTGCGACGCTGTCGTGTTTTGATTGGCCAGAGGGGTCTCGGGGCGACGTGGACGGCTTCGCGCCGTTCGATCGGGAGAGAGGTCGTTATTGCGATCCAGGTGGGTGTGGGCCCGCGGGCCCGCGGCGCGAGTTCACCCGCGCCCGTGTGCGGGTCGTGGCAAGCGGGGCGGGGATTGGTCGCTGGGAAAGGTGGGGCCAAGCGGGGTGTCACCGGGGTGGTGGGGCTCCGCGGTGCAAACCGTTTTTCCCTTGCTCCAGGGCTCGGTGTGGTCCGTCAGTCCGTGCCTGTCGGGTACGGAATCGGCTCACCCGCAGGGACACCGCATCGTGTAGAGTGCGGGCCGAATCAGCCCGTAACACGTGTCCTGTTAGCCCCACCCAGTCAATGGAGGTGGCATTATCTCTTGATTACAATTAAACTTGATCAAAAACAGCTAAATTATCTCATGAAAATCAGGTAACTAATAGTTTCACCCACTCAAAACAATCTTCCCGGGCGAGGAGTAATCCCTCGTCCTATCTTTGGATCTAGAAGAGCCATTGGAGTGCACGGGAAGTAAAAAGTGGTGTGGCGTTGGGGCGTACTTTTTAAAGTTAGTTCGGTGTTTAATCGGCACGATACGGTTTAAATACGGTATAGTTATGCATGTGGTGAATTGGGTCGACGATACGGTACGAATGACGGGCCGGGTTGAACTTAAGAATGTGATCCGTTGAGTGGTACGGTACCACTCTCGTCGAGTCCCTATCGGGGCTACTCGAAGGGTCTGCCAATATAGAAGAAAGAGCGAAGTGATAAGTAATAGGGAATTATGTGGATCGGGAGCAACAGGAATTAACAGAAAACTGAATGTCTCTATGTTGTTATAGTCTTCCGTTGAGTGGGTGGGGCTACGGAACACGTGTCGCAGGCTGATTCGGTCTGCACTTTACTATGTGTGGCGCCTCTGCGGATGAGCCAGTTCCATCGGATACAAGGGAGCGAGATGGCGGGTGCCATGTGGCGTGGCCGACGTGGACACTGGCTGATGGGTCGTCGGCAGATGGGGCCCACATGGCAGTGACTCTCCTTCTCTCCTTATGGACTGCTCGCTCGGTGAAGGCGGCAAGTGTTCGATGCAACAATGGAAAGGAGTGTGTGAATGATGATATGAATGTGAAGGCCTAAAGGATGCAAAGTGCAACAGCGAGAAGATGTGTCGGTTGCATGAAGGAGTGAGTGACCAATTTGATCATGTGTGTCATACAGCAATTCCAAAGGAATTTTTTCTTTCATGAAACAGTCCAAAGGATTTGCACCATGTGAAGTTTCTCTCTTCTACCCGTTTGGAACACACAAATTTCATAGAAAAATTTTCGCATGAAGGTGGCCCTAAATTTTTTTTTCTTTCTTTCTAGTTCTAACTCGGTTTAACTTCCATTTAGACTTAAATCTGTGCACGAGGCCCCACATGTCAGCATACTGTTCCCGTGAACCAAGTTTATGACAGTTAGACCCCACATGTCAGCACTGATTTTCTTTAGAAATTTAAATGAAAAAGAAAATATAAACACTGCACACGAGGACCCCACCTGCCAAAGAGAGATTCTCTCTCTCTTCTTTTTCCAGGATTTTCCAAATTGAGCCAATTTGAATATTTAATAACTTTTGCATACAAACTCCAAATTGATTTATTCTTGTTTCTAAATTAATATAAAATCATTATATACCGAATATGAAAAAATATTTAAATTTGGTTACTGTTGAATATATTTGGCATTATTTCATTTGTTTCGGTTCTTTTTAATAGGCTTTGATTATTCGAACGACATTATCATCGATCCTCCATTCTCCTACTCAGAACAACCAGAGCAAGGCAATCACCTCCTCTGATCATGTTGATCCTACTATTTTACTTATTGTATTACTTTTTTTTTTGCAAAATCTATTATGCATGTGTGTATGTTGATATGAAATTGCTATGTTTGGGATATTGGTAGTCGTAAATCCTATTCGATGCATGAATCTCCTTGATATATTGACACCTTTAGTATTGTAGCCATTAGGATATGTGTTAGGCAATATATAATGTCAATTGGGAGTTTCAAGTGCAGATAACGCACAAATGCTTACTAGAGAGATAGTTTTCTCTAAATGTTATAAAATGCTAATATGATAAACATGAATTTGGGAGATTTATGAAAAATATCCAGAGGGATGTGCCTCTGTTATTTTGTATAAAAACAAAAATGCAAAACCTAGTTTTCGATGTGGCGAGTTCTATTATATTCTGAGAAGAGTGAGAAAGAAGTCTCACTAGTAGATAGGGAAGATTCTCACCCGGTGTCAATTAAGGATCGAGCACGTAAATCCAATGTAAGACCTAACGTACAACCACATATGCTAGTATGTGATAGCCTTAGCTAATGAAGTTATCGAAAACTAGCCTTGCATGAGGGGTAGGCATGAGATGTGAGAGTATGTTTGATTGTCGACATAACGGCAAATGCCTCACTAAGGCAGGTATACCCGAGTGAAGTGAGAAAAATGTATCACTGAGACGGGTATAATCGGGTGAAGTGAGGATAAACATTCAACGGGCTAAGTGCGAGGTTAGGACTTGATGATGTAAAGGCTTCGACATGTGCTCTAGACTTCTTACCAAGGTAGTGAGCGGTGGTATCAACAAATGCCAAATAAACTAGAGAATTTATGTTTTGTTGGTAAAGTTGTACACCTCTACAGAGTGTAAATCTATTTAAATAGCTGTGCTCGCGGTCATGAGCATGCTTAGTGCCAGACGGTATGGTTATAGTCCTGATTTTCTAAAAAACTATGTCGTTGGAAAAACATGGGAATGGTTTATGATTTATATTGAGTTAACTGCCATGTTTATAGCTGAACATAAATTGTTGCTCGCAGCCGAGGATGGTTGCAAGTTGTTGTTGTTATTATTTGTTGCTCATTCAATCACTTACTTACTGTCTTGTACCTATTTAACTGCTCTTTGAAAATTCCATTGCACATTATTACGTATGGTTATTGTAAATAAAACTAGCTTAAAGCAAAATAACTTGTAGAATAGAGCATCATCCCTTGTTAGCCTTGCATCTATATAAACTTTGCGATACACTACAAGTGTTGTTGAGTATGCAATGTACTCAATCTTGCTTAAATTGTTGTTCAGAGTATAAGGAAGAGCAAATGCAGATGACACTTTCTTCGCACCCGGAACCGAAGGGTTCGGTGATAGGTCTTTCTAGGATTTGTTTCTTGTCGGTTGCCTTTGAGTTTTGGGTTGGCATGCCACTAGAAATTATCTACTTTTATTCTTCTACTGCTATTTTGTTACTCTGTTCGTACTTGTTATATTTGGCCGGTCGGCCCTTGATGTAATAACTTCAATTGCTAAGTTAAGTACCATTTTTCTTTGTATATGTGAATGTATGGATGTGAATGCCAAATATTGTGAATGTGTGTACTAGCCACTAATCATGGGATTAGTATGATACACATATAAGGTCTTCAGGTATTCCACGCTCGGGGGTCTGACAGCGCTTGGTATCAGAGCCATACTGACTGTAGGACAAGCCTTAGGTAGAATGGACGATAGATTAGGACTCAGGTTTTTAAATGTAACCTAATCTAATCATAGGAATGATTCTGAAAATTTAGTAGGTTTTGCTAATTCTTACCTCTCTTAGCCTTCTCTTCTCATCTAAGTCATTCTTTTTGTTCATCTCCTCTTACCTCATTCAAACTTGTTGTAGTTTTGAAAGATGGAATGCACTCCGAAAATAAAAGTTTTTAATCACTTTTAGGACCTTAAAACAGAGTCAAAATGTATTTAAAAAGTCCTTAAAACATCCTACATGAAGATCTCTTGGAAGGACCCGTTGCTGACGCCGCAAGAAGCTGCTTCAGATTGATATTTTTAAAATTTAAGAACATAGTACTTGCTGAAAAATGATGTAATGTACTATTCTTTAAACCCCTCCTACCCTCATTTGAAGTTAAATTAATTGATATTATAAAGGTCTAATAGTATAAAGACCAAGGTGTAGTATGACCTGAGTTTTGAGCCACAAGAGTTGGTTAAATAACATAAAGAGTTAATAAGAAAAATGTGCGTTGAAGTTCTTTTCTTGTCTAGATTCATTTCTCACCCATGTCTCTTATATCATGATCACTAACTCCTTTTGCTCTTAAAAGGTAGATGACCACCTACTGGGAACCACAATAAAGCTGACTTCGAGGAAGGTACACTGCAGCACACCCTTTGGGTGATGCTTCAGCATGTGGAGTGGCCGCATACACCACAGTATACGATATTCAATACGTCCTCCAGTGTGGTGTCCACTGAGTACCTGACCCAGGTGCTCATCCTAGGACGTCACCCAGAGATCCCACTTTCTGTTACTACGGGAGGGGCTCTACCATTCTGATGTCACTCTACGATTGTGGTACGAGCTACTAGAGCTGGAGGACCTGTTCTTCCACTTCCCTACCCAGACGGTGGATTGGGAGGAGCACACCTACCGAGTGGAGGGTAGACCATTCCTCACTCCCTACCTGCACCTCACGGCCTTGTGAGGTCTCTCAACGGGTACCTTTGTCGTGTATCCCGTGAGCTGTTGGAGGCCCGTTAGAGGATCTCCCTGCTCGAGGACAACATCACGCTGATGGTGGCCCAGGGGCTCTTCACACGGGAGTTATTGTACGGAAAGGATGCCGTAATAGTGCCTACCGAGGAGCTACTAGAGCCCATCATCCGCATCCATCCCAGCGCCTGACATCTACGCACGTTTGCAATTGGTCACCGCCGTCGGACGACTAAACTAAGGTAGATAGCTTAGAGCTCACTTGTAGGACTTGGCGTGAGCACTTTTAGCATTTTGTAGGTTTAAGTGTGGATTTCATGGGGATATGTTCGAGATCTTAGGATGATGTGACAATTGGCAATGGCGTTTACGGTTTGTCGTTTCATGTGTTTTCGACAAAGTTACTGAGCTTCTTCGGGCGAGGCGGTCCGACCGGTCCTTGCACTGCAATGTCCGCCAGGTCCCAAATCGGTCGGACCGGCCATGTGGGGCGATCGGACCGCGATAACCAAAGTGGTCAAAGCAGTGGGCCAAAAATAGGTGTTGTAGGCAAGTGAGGGGATCCCAATGCACTTGGTCTCATATTTTTGGAGTCTCAAGTAAAAGTTCTATTGGTTTAAAGTTTCCGAAGGTTTGGATTTTCGGGGTTGAAATTCGGCTAAGTCCCAGGCGGTCCGGCCGCTCACGAGGAGCGTCCGACCGGCCAATGGCGGTCCGACCGCTCACTGGAGCGGTCGGACCGGTTTACTTGAACGTCGGCCAACCGTGGCGATGTTGATTTGTTAGGTCAAAGTCATTGGTATCGTGGCATATGGTTTGCATGATGCATGTTTTGACTAACATGGGTCAAGTTGTGAAGAACTTGTTCCCGAATTCGTGTTTGCTTGTGCGTGGTTGTGCGGGTTGCTTGGTGGTCAACGACGGTCAGCGGCGAGGAGAATCGGGACTAGACTTGAAGAGTTGAGGTCCGTAACGATCGGCGATGCGGGTGAGGTCAACGACTCAAGCGTGACACAAGATGGACAAGGATGACCTATTGGCGAATCCATGGCGCATGGTGAAGCGGTTTAGGTCAAAAGGTTAAAGACGGCGCTTGCAAGCGCGTGCGTGTGTGACCCGCTTGTTAGTGGGCCTTAACGGAGCCCAATTAAGTCAAACCCTAGGAGTTCTAGGCCTCCACTATAAATAGGAGGAGATGGTGGCTGCACCTCTTTCTCTCGCCTTTTATGTTTCAAAACCCTAATTGTCTTTAGGGGAGTTGAGGTGGAGGCTAGGGCTCTTGATGGTTTGTGGTGAATTTCGTGATCTTTGATTGTCCATCGATCCATGATGGTGTGGATGTAATCCGACAACAATCACGAAATCAATCTATGCAAGGTTTGCTTGAGATAAGTCTCTTTTCGTTCTTGCTTTCAATTTCGTGTTTTAGGGCTTTCTTTGATCCGCGAGTTTGTGATTGATTCTTTCACGTGAATTAGCTTGCTGTGATATGTGTGAATCTATCTAGCATCATCTTGATCATCAATCCTCACGAACAAGCTTTAGGATCAAGTTTTCGTTCTTGCGGTTTTAGACCTTCGTTAATCAATTGGCAATTGCTCAAGATCGTTCCAAGAATTATCATAATATTCAATTGGAATAGGTCCTCAATAGCATATAGAAGGTGTGTGCAAAGTTTCATAAAGATTAGAGTTGAGAATCAAAGTTTCACCTAATTGCAACCGTCATCGGTGATTTTCTTGTTGCGGATCGGTTACGAGTCGGCCGGTCGGACCGCCGTCATCATTGGTCGACCGATTTTGGAGCGGTCCGACCGCCCTTGACAACGCCGGTCGGACGCGCCGGCAATCGGTCCGACCGATTGGGTCCAGTGATCGACCGCCCGTCTTTGTGAGTCTTTGCAATCTTAGTTGATTTTTGTAGCATTGCTTAGGGGTTTAATTGGATTCAATACTAGTCTTCCGCTGTACTGGTATATTGATCTTCATAGCTTTCTAATAGCTACTGGAGTGAAATTGTATTGAGTTCATAATTTGTGAAAAAGTGAGTGTGCTCCTATTCACCCCCCCTCTAGTCGCCTTTACGGTCCAACATTAAGTTATGTATAACATCACTGTATAATTATTATAATTTGCTACTTATATTGGTTTAATTGCCTCTTTTATAATTTAAAGACAATAGGCATGTGCACCATGTAAAATTTGACTTATATGTTAAAATTTATGTGTGCTGCCCTTGTGGTTTAAAAACATGCCTGTTTTATGAATAGATAAGTTTGTTTAGCATGGGATAATGATACTTGTCAAACCACTTAACCTGTGCTGAATCCTCCTCGTCTTACGCACGTTTGTTAAACTTGCACTTTGTATTAACAGGATGCCGGTAACACGCTCTATTCGTCAGCTCATGGCAACAGGAGCTACCTACCGAACAAAACAATAGGGAAGCGAGGTTCCTACTCCTCTGTGTCCCGACCCACTGCATCCTTCTACATCGACACCGCAAGCTGAGCGACCTCAACCTGCCTTTGCTGAAGAACCAGAAGTTCTACCGCCACCGCCAACCATGGTACAAGTGCTTGCCATGATCGAGCAAGGGCAGCAAACCAACACTCTCTTGCTCCAGCAACTGGTGCAAAACACTGCTGCCCTCGGCACTGCTACCGGAGGGAATGGAGCTGCTGCAAACCAATTGTTGTCCAGGATGGGCGAGTTCATGCGAACTCGGCCGCTGACCTTTGCTTCAGCAGTTGATCCTCTCGATGCCGATGACTGGCTCCGCACCGTTGAGAGAAAATTGTTCATTGCCCAGTGCAATGATGAGGAGAAGGTGTTGTACGCATCTTACCAGCTGCAAGATGTTGTAGCAGCTTGGTGGGAGAATCATTAGGCCATCCTCCCAGAGGTCCAAACTCTCACCTGAGCCGCTTTCAAGGAGGCATTCCGTAATGTCCATATCCCCTCCAGCATTTTGGACATCAAGAAGCGGGAATTCTATTAACTCCGCTAGGGGAGCCAGCCGGTGATGGAGTTTCTTCACCGCTTCAATTATCTCGCCCGCTATGCTGCGCTCGAGATACCAAACGAGGAGCAGAAAATTGCACTCTTACGGGAATGCCTCAACGACGAGACAAAGTGGTCGTTTGTTGCCCATAACATCCCTAACTTCTATACCATGATCAACAAAGCCATTCGGGCTGAAGATAGCACCCGAGCAGTTGTAGAGAGCTGCAAGTGTAAGTGGCTTGCACATAAATCAGCTAGCAGCAGCACGCCAAGACCCCACGTTTGGCAACCCTCAAACACGCGTACTTCAGCACCGCCACCTCCGAGATTCCAAGCTCAAGGTCCTTGCCCTCAGTCAACAGCAATTCAATTGTACAACCGCGGAGGATAGCCGTCTGGTACTCCAAACCGGGCAGCAGACGTCATCTATTGCGGTCGCGGAGAGCGCGGACATTTCGCAAATATGTGCGCAAAGAGGAAATTTATAGCGTCTCGACCTCAACCCCTCGGTGTCCAGCAACGATCCCAGGGCCTCGCACGAGGTCAATGAGGATAACTAGCCCCCAAGCCGGCACAAAGTTTTGGACATGGCCGTCTGAACCATACGATCGCCGAGGAGGTCGAAGCATTGCCTGATGTAGTGATGGGTACGATTCTCGTTCACTCCGTACCTACATTGGCTTTATGTGATTCTGGAGCATCTTATTCCTTTTTTCAAAAAAATTCATGCAACAAGAACTAGAAACTACATCTCTAAAAAGTATTATGCTAGTTCTGATGAGGACATCCCTCCTTCGGATACACGCACGACACAAGACCCTCCAGATCTGTGTGCTGAACTACACGGTCCTATGACAAGAGCTAGAGCACGTCACTTAATCGATCAGGTAAAGTCGTTTCTAGGGCTGAGTGTATTATTTGAGAACTCTATGATCTTTGCCTAATGGAGATGATTTACTTGTACTCGGGAATCTAGGACTACGACCAGTTCAAGAAGGTCTACGACCACTGCAAGAAGATCTACGACCACTACAAGAAGACCTACGACTAGTTGATTCGATTGGAGCAATCTACGACCAGAAAAGCGAGCACAGTACTCGTTGGACACAATCTACGAGCAAAGATAGCATGGACTCCTCAAGACCACTTTAGGAACAGTCCTACGACCAGAAATACGCAACACAAGGTGCTGCGTCATCGTTTTGGAAACTAATAAGACTTTGTAAACGTAACGAGGTCGGAGTCCAGGTTGTGTACGCTTCATCCCACGGCCACACAACCCTAGGTCGACCTCTTCACGTTCCCCTATATATATACTGATGAGCCGCCATAGTTTAGAGGCGGGTTTTCTTAGATTATTACGCCAATTGCGGTTTAGCGATTATCGGTTTGAGGAACCCCACTTGTAAACTTCATCCATATCCGCAATACAATTCAGATTGCATCTACCTTGTTCTTGTGAGTTGCTTCGATTGCTTGCAGGAACAATAACCTTCGTGGTAAGGTCGATCGCGTGCAAGCGTGGTCGATAACAACAGGAGTGCGGGTGTAGCGAATTGCGAGGTAACGATCTGTTGGTCGGAAGCCTCAAAGCGTCAACGTCCTCACGACGAATCAAATCGAACCTATCAAAAGATCGGGCCGCCGTAACTCATCAAGTGGTATCAGAGCTAAGGTTGCCCGTTAGGTAATTTCATTTATCCCCTTTTTTGTGAGTTTTGTTCCATCACCTAGAGTCCAGAAAATTGCCCTACAAAAGTTTTAGATCGTAATTATTCCGCTGTCCAAACCACTTTGTGCCTTCGCAATTGTGTTTTCAGCTTCGCGTTGTTGAATTCGAGTCCATCGTCGGTGTCTTTGTTGCTGGTCTAGTCGTCGTAATCTAGTTTCTAGCGTCGAGTCTTTGCTGTTTCGATCATCTAGACACCACCCCCATATGACCACCTACTCGGATTCGGCTTCTCCACCTGGTCGGAAACGAACGCCTGGTCGGATTCGACCGACCACTCGTGTCCGACAACCCTATTTATTATCTTGTTGCTCTCGGACACCCCACCACCTGGTCGGAAACAATCTTTTAATTACCTTTTTACCCCTGCTCTCCGGAAAAAGTTTGTGACCCATATATATCCATAGACCCAGAAAAGGGTTTTGAAGAGTTTTGAGTCAGGGTCACATTCGCAAAAAAAAACCTAGGTTGGGTTTTTGCAGTCCAAAAAAAAAAGAAAGAAAGAAAGAAAGCAAAGCAAAGCAAAGAGTGCAAAAAAAAGGAGAAAAAAAACAGTTGCTTTGTGATTTTGGATCCGATTGTGTTTGTATCTACCCTATCCTTCCGTTTGCTTGAGCTAGTTCTAGGAACGCGATTGGGCGACAATCGTGATTTATCTTGTGGACTTTTATTCACTTTGCTAATCTGATTTCATTATTGCTATTCCTTGCTACTAAACATTGCCTATCCGAGCTCCACATACTTTCGGCCCTCAGATTGGATCCTCGCATTCGCCTCCGCCGTGGTCGTACATCCCACCTTCTCCGATCAGACCACCTGCTGTAATTTGGTAAGAAACTCAAAAGAGCTTGGTAAGACGCTTGTGAGTGTGTGATTCCATCCTCCGACCACCTAGTAGTGATAGGAGATTGTGGATATCGTGAGAATATATGCACGATCTCAGGATGATGAGTCAATTGGCAATGGCGTTGTTGGTTTGCAAAATCTCGCGTTTTGGGTTTGCTTCAGGTGTCGGACCACGGTGATCGGCCGGTTGTGTCGGCGGTCGGGCGGCCGATCAGTGGGAGGTCCGACCGAGCCATCTTGGCCGTCCCGCCGATAAATTGAAAAGTGGTTTTGGGTGAGCCAAAATAGGTTGTGTAGGCAAGTGAGGAGTCTCACGGATGTGGTCCCATCATTTTGGAGCTCCCAGTCAAAAGTTCTATTGAGTTGAAAATTCGGAAGGTTTGGATTTTCACGCCGAAATTTGGCTAAGTCCTTTCGGGCGGTCCGACCGCCGTTGTGGATCGGTCCGACCGGCCTGAAATCGGTCGGACCGGCCTTGTGGGGCGGTCAGACCGCCAATGACTTGGAGGTTAGCCAAGTTTGCATTGAGTTGTATTGATTGTGTTTATTGTATGAACTTCAATGCTTTATTGTTGTATATTGCATTGCGGAGCTAACGTGGGTCAAGTTGTGAAGAACTTGTTCCCGGAAACGGTTTGTTTGTCTATTGCTGTGCAGGTGGCTTGTAGGTCAACGACGTCATCGGTGAGGTGGATCGGGACTACGCTTGCAGAGCTGAGGTCCAGAACGATCATGGATACCGGGTGAGGTCGTGTGACACAAGCATGGTGCAGAATGGGCAAGATGGATCGAACGGGTAGTTGATGCATGTCTGCGGATATCGGTCATGAGTCTCTGGGAGGTTAGATGGGATTCGGACAAGAGAGGCTTGGCGACGTGATGAGAACCGCTGATCAACCTACACGTGGTGAAGCAGGCGATTGCTTCAATAGTTATGTGTGTGTGGGTCCCATGTGTAATTGGGTCTCAAAAGTGAAACCCTAGGTCTCTAGTATAAATAGAAAGGGGGGAGATGGAAAACCCTCTTGATCATTCATTTGGCCCCTTCTTCTATTTTTCTAGGGTTTGGAGGAGAGGAGAGGAGAAGCTAGGGTTTGGAGTGTGCTCCTTGTGTGAGCTCTTGCCCTCCTTGTTGGAGAGGCTTTGTAAGCATCTAGTGTGATCAAACAATCTTGTGATGCTTAATTGAAAGATCAATTGTTCCCTTTGTGTTCTTCTCTCTTTTGGGTGATTTTGGTGCTTCCTTGATTCAAAGGTTTATGCTTGGTCTCTTGGCCTATGTTATCTTGCTTTGATGTGTGGGAATACTCCTAGAGTCATCTAGATCATCAACCCCCCACAAGCAAGTCTTGAATCAAGTTTTTCATATTTCTAGGGTTTGTGCACTTCCTTTGTAAAACCTTGAGAGATCGATTCTGCGGAGTGGATATGAAGGATCGTCGCTAGAAATAGGTCTCTAATATCATTAGGGAAGTGTGCTCGAAATTTGGTCAAGTTTCATTGGTTGAATCAAAAGTTGGATCAAATTTCGTTTTGGAGTTGGACTTGATTTTTGAGATTGGGTGAACCGGTCGGCCGGTTGTAGGTAACGGCGGTCCGACCGCCTGCGTTTGCTGCACCGCTAATCTGCTAGGTCGAACCGATATCCACCGGTCCGACCGCTTGACTAGTAGCCGGTCCGATCACGATTGATCGGTCGGACCGCCCATAGTAGCCGGTCGGACGCGCGATGCCGATTCGAGCAGTGAGTTCTTTTCTCCATTTGTGTCGTGTGGTTGAGGGGTTTATCAAATCCAACACAAGGCTTCCAATGTGCGCTTACTGATCTTCTTAGCTTTCATAGCTAAAGGAGTTAAGTTCGTGTTGTATTTGATTTAGGCGAGAAAGTTGAGAAAGCGCCTATTCACCCCCCCTAGTCACCTTTACGGTCCTACAAGTGGTATCAGAGCCGGTTAGCTCTTCTCATAGATCTTAACCGGTCTTTGAAGCCATGGCGACTGACAAGTACTCAACCAAGCCACATATTTTTGATGGAGTTGACTTTGCATACTGGAAGGCTCGTATGCAAGCATATATCGAGGCTTAAGGGCACGCTATTTGGCTTAAGGTGAAAAACCCTTATGTCGTGCGGTAGATGACGATATGATCACTCGGATGTGGAGGCCAACAAACAAGGCTCGAATTACTTGATCCAAGGCCTTAGTCGATCTGAGTTTGAGCGTGTTGCTCACCTGCGGTCTGCTAATGAGATCTGGCGGACACTTTGTGACTATCACGAAGGGTCCACTGCGATCAAGGAAGTGAGACAGAACCAGCTCAAAAAGGTTTACTCTAAGATCGAGCAAAGGCCTGGTGAGTCTTTGGATGAGCTGTGGGGAAGATTCTCTAAGATTCTTCACGATCTCCGCGCTGTTGACTTGGTATTTTCTGAGTTTGGAAATGCACGCCAGCTTTTGGGTGCTCTTGATGTGAAGGTCTGGGGAATGAAGATCACTTCCATCAATGACAACACTGTCATGAGTGAGCTTACCATGGATAAGCTTTACTCGAGGTTGAAGACGCATGAGATTGATTTTATCTCGCGTCTCCCCAAGACAGAGTCGATGGCTTTAGTGGTCGACAAATCCAAGGGTTGTTCTTCTGAGTCTCTTGATTGTAGCTCATCTGGTTTTTCATTATCTGCTTTACATTCTTTAAGCGATGAGCAACTTGAGAAACTGCCCGAGGATGACTTAGCCCTCCTATCCACCAAATTCACAAGAGCGTATAACAAGGTGAGGAATAGGAGGAGAAGTGGACCTATCACGTGCTTCGAGTGTGGTGAGCCAAACCACATTCGCTCCAGGTGCCCCAAGCTAAAGGGCAAGGAGGAGAAGGAGACACGAAGACATCCCCAGGAGAGGGATGCAAAACCCAAGAAGACAAACTATCGGAAGTTTGTCGGTAGGGTCCTGCCGCTCTAGAAAATGTAAACATGAGCGATGTGGACTCGGAAACGGAGGACGACGAGAGTGACTCTCGTGGCAAGAAGAAGGCGCATGACTTCACCGACATGTGTTTCATGGCCAAGGACAGCCACGACAGCGACTCCTCCAACGATGAGGATCCTTTTAGTGATCCTGATGAGGTATGCCCTTCTATTGCTGACATGAAAAGGGCTTTGGTGCTTGCTGAACAGAAATTGCATAAGCAAGTAAAAATGATTAAGAAGCAGGACATTATGATTGATAATTTGAACCTAGAAGTTGTTAGGCTTAAATCTATTAATCCTGATGATATTTGTGATTCCTGCACTAGCTTGCGTAAAGATTTGACAAGCTTGAAATCTGCTCATTCCTCTGTTACTAATCAACTAAAAGATGCTCTCGATGAACTAGAATCTCTCAAGTCTAGTTCTGCTTGCTTAGATGTCATTTCACTTGATGTGACTGCCATGGAAGCTATCCCTTTAACTTGCTCAAATTGTGCTTTGCTTGAATTAAAACTGGATAGCTCTTTAAAAGAATTGCAAAAATTTGATGCTAGTCACACATGCTCTCATTGTAAGAATAATAGAATTAAGATGCAAGAGATGACAGAAATGCTGGTTTACTCTAGAGTTGCATCTTGTGAAAATTGTCCCAAGCTTACAATTGAGATTGAAGCCTTAAACAAGACTCTTGAAGAAAAGGCTAAAATTGAAAGATCCATGTCTTTTACTGCTTCCAAGAAAGTTATTGATTCTAACTCTTGTGTTTTAAATGCTGAAGTTGAAACCATGATTAATCAGATTCAAGAGGCATTTAGAGTCAAATTTAAGGAGCAGTTGAATAGGATTAAGGAATCCTATTGTGTGTCTTGTGAGGCCTTCAAAGTGGAAGTGGCCCTTCTTAAGAGTAAGAGTAATGAGGTAATCAAGTCTAGCAAGTGCACTAGATGTGAAGGTTTAATTAAAGAGAATGATTACCTCAAAGTGACTCTTGAGAAGTTTTCAAGTGGGAAAAAGAAACTCAACATGATTCTTGATCAATCCAAGGTGAGCGTGAAAAATAGTGGTCTAGGTTTCAATCCCCTAGAGCATTCCAAGAAAAACCCACCTAGGATTGCTAGAGTTGTGAAGAATGGTCTGTTTGAGGTAGAACCTCCTAAGCCATCCGGGGTTGTTTTCAAATCCGCTGGTTTTGTTCAAACTCTTTCTGGCAAGAAAGGTGCTTTCACTCATTCTGTACAGACCTCTCAAAAGGTCTATTACCATTGCACCTTCTGCAAGAAAGAAGGCCATACTGTTGAGTTACGCTGGGAGAGCAAAACTTGAGAGAAAAGAGAGGATGAGCGCCCCGAGATCCATTAGAGGAGTCCCTTCTCCAATTGTAGTCTCTAGAGCTAGGCACTGCTTATCGCAACACATATAGGCCTAGATTTGTAGAGAACTTTGTAGACTCTTTTGGTGGGTCTAGGCAGCATGTTGGATTAGCACATCGTGAGGAGAGACCACGAGTAGCATCTAGACAGGGGGAGTATCGATCTTTTGGTAGATCGTTTCGGAGAGGTCTAGGTGGTTCTCATGTGCATCCTTATGATTTTATTACGATCATGTTTACGCCATTTCTCTGCCGCTCCCGGACATCGTGCTTCTCGAGATTGGATTCCTAGATCATTTATCACTAACCCGATCGAGGCACGGATGTTTTCGATTGTGCTTTTAGGTCCGTCGTGCGAGGAAGGAGGACATATGGCTTGTGGACTCCGGTGTTCTCGACATATGACCGGAGATTCTAGATGGTTCTCCTCCTCACACGTGCATCCAACAACGAATTGATTACCTTTGGGGATGCTTCTCAGGGACCGTGATCGCAAAGGGCACCTTGTCTTGCGTCAACGACAAGTTCATGCTTAAAGACGTCGCTTTGGTAAGTAAGATGAGGTATAATCTTCTATCTGTTTCTCACCGCTTGTTGAGGGTCTAGAAGTGAGGTTTAAAAGTGGAGAGTGTCTTGTTCTAGATTCCTCGGGTGAGCTTGTTTTAAGATCTCATTTGAGAAGATCTTTTGTGCTAATTTGAGATCTCTTACATTTCCGTCCTAGGTGTCTTGTAGCATCCGATTCTCATGACCTTGTTTTGTGGCATCGTAGACTTGAGCATATAGATTTTGATCATTTGTCTAGAGTCAGCTGCAAGGACTTGATTAGAGGTTTGCCTAGGTCAAGGTCATTAGAGATCTTGTGTGCTCGCCTCAGTAGACATGGTAAGATGGTGTCCGCTTCCCACCCACCTCTTACTTTGGTAATGGTGATGGACAGTGATGACTTCTTCACTTAGATACTGATTGGTTCTTCTAGAGTTCATCATTTGGTGGGAAATGGTATGTCTTGGTGGTTGTGGATGATTACTCCTGTATTCATGGGTTTATTTTCTTGCTTCTAAGGACGAAGCATTTGGATTCTTTAGAGATTTGGTCCTTAGAATTCTTGTTGATATCCCTGGAGCTTTGAGAGCCATTAGGAGTGACAATGGGATGAATTCAAGAATTCTTCTTTTCTACCTTCTGACCGATAGGGAGTTGAGCATCGATTTTCTTCTCCTAGAGTTCCCAAACAGAATGGTGTTGTAGAAAGGAAGAACAGAACCCTTGTAGAGATGGCTCGGACCATGCTAGATGAGCATTCTACTCCTAGGAGATTTTGGGTGAGGCGATCTCTCTCGCTTGTTATATCTCCAATAGGGTTTTCTTGAGATCGTGGTTGGGAAGACCTCTTATGAGCTTAGATTTGGTCATTCTCCCAAAGTCTCTCATTTCAAGATTTTTGGTTGCAAGTGCTTCATTCTTAAACATGGCAACCTTGATAAATTTGAGTCTAGATGTTTTGATGGCATATTTCTTGGATATCCCGCTCATTCTCGTGGCTATCGTGTTTTTAATGTTGATACTAACAAAATTGTTGAGACTTGCGAAGTCACTTTTGATGAGGCTAGTCACAGTACTAGACCCGATGCTTCGTGTACAGTGTTCACGAAATTCAAGGAAGCATCTTCGTCGATGATGACTCGAGGATGAAGAACCAAACCATCCTCCGGCTACCTCGAGAGGCGGAGAGCCCGCTACTACTACTTGATTTGGTGAGCGACCTCCTCATATCCCCACCGACGATCCGAGTGGCTCTGTTCCTACCTCCACAACTCATGAGGTAGAGACCATTTTCGCACCAGAGCACCTCTTCAGATTCAAATGACAACATCCACCGAAAGCAGATGATTGGGGATCTTCAAGAGCGAGTCACTCGCTCGTGTTTATTTCTCCTGATTCTCATGCACATTCTGCTTTTGTCGCTTCTTTTGAACCCCGAGATATCACCCATGCTCTATCTGATGCTTCTTGGGTCAATGCCATGCATGAAGAGCTTGAGAATTTTAAAAGAAACAAAGTCTGGACTTTAGTTGAGCGGCCTTCTGATTCTCATGTTATTGGAACAAAATGGATTTTTAAAAATAAACAAAGTGAGGATGGATTGGTTGTTCGCAATAAGGCTAGACTCGTAGCTCAAGGTTATTCCCAGGTAGAGGGCTTAGACTTTGAAGAGACCTTTGCTTCAGTAGCTAGATTGGAAGTCATTCGCATTCTTTTAGCATTTGCAACATCCAAGGGTTTCAAGCTTTTTCAAATGGATGTTAAAAGTGCTTTCTTGAATAGTTTCATAGAAGAAGAGGTCTTTGTCAAGCAACCTCCTGGTTTTGAAAATAAAAAATTCCCAAACCATGTGTTTAAACTCTCTAAAGCCTCAGATGGATTGAAACAAGCTCCTAGAGCTTGGTATGACAGGCTTAAGAGTTTCTTGCTTGAAAATGATTTCAAAATGGGAATGGTTGATAAAACCTTGTTCACTCTCAGGTATGGCAGTGATTTCTTGTTGGTTCAGATTTATGTGGATGATATTATATTCGGTGGTTCTTCTCATGCTTTGGTGTCAGATTTTTGATTCTATGAGCGGTGAGTTCGAGATGAGCATGATGGGAGAGTGACATTCTTCCTTGGTCTTCAAATCAAGCAACTGAAAGAAGGCACCTTCGTTCACCAGAGTAAATATACAAATGACCTTTTTCGGCGCTTCAATATGGGAAGCAGTAGACCAATGTCTACTCCCATCGCTACAACCACGACACCTTTGAAGCACGACAACGGAACCTGCCGAACTTCAACCGTCAAGGTATGAGAGGTAACAATTTTCAGCAACATAATGCCCATGATGATCCATATGCTAAAGTCAAGTTCACTATACCATCTTTTGCGGGTGCTTATGATGCGTAAATATATCTAGATTGGGAGATGACGGTGAGAACGTAAATTGAATGCTCACTTAGTTCTGAAGTGCATAGAGTTAGGCAAGCCACAAGTGAATTTAAAAACTTTGCCATCATTTGGTGGAATAGGGTATGCACCGAAGGATTAGCGCCTACTACGTGGGATGGTTTAAAGGTTGCTATGCGTAATGATTTGTCCCACCTTCTTTTAAACATGATTTGTGTAATAAATTGCGCTTAAACCAAGGTAATAGATCCGTAGAAGAATATTATCGGGAGCTACAAATTAGCATGTTGCGTTGTGATATTATTGAGGATGAAGAAGCTGCAATAGCACGTTTTATGGAGGATTAAGGCGTGAAATTCGGGACATAGTGGATTACAAAGAATACGATGGCGTCCCTAGATTGTTCCAACTTGCATGTTTGGCGTAAAAGGAATTGCGGGGACGACAACAGAGGCCAAGGAACAACTTTGGGAGCATGTCTACACCACGACCGGTCGGGCAATCCAAAACAGCCCCACCTTCACTACACGATCTGCTGCCCCTCCACGAGTAGGGCGCGTTCAAAGTGACACCTCAGACCACATCACATGCACTCGAGGTAAGTAAAGTTACTAGTGTGCGGGCACCACTAAGAGTTCTTCGTCGGTTGCTTCCACCGGTCGTATCATCTGGGATTGTGTGCCATCCGTTGCAAGGGAATGGGGCACGTCATGAGGGCGCCCGGTCAATGAGCATACCTTGCCACCAAAGGCGGTGGTTATGTAAGTACTAGTGATATTGAGGACGAATATGTACTTGCAGCTAACATTGCAGGTGGAGAAGATGAGATAGACAGTGATGCTGATGATGTAGAGGAACAAGTAGCTGCTTTGTTGACACCGAGTATCATGTGAGCCTTGTTATGCAACGCAGTCTTTGGCGCACAAGTAGAGAGAGCGGAGCAAAATCAGCGGCACAACTTGTTTTGGACAGCATTTCGTGAAGGACAGAGCGCAGAGTCATCATTGATGGAGGGAGCTGCAACAACCTTGCAAGCTCCGAGATGGTCGAGAAGCTTGGCTTGACCATACAACCACACCCACGTCCCTACTACATCTAATGGTTCAATTCATGTGGTAAATTAAAGGTACACAAAGTTGTGAAAGTGCAATTTTTAGCAGGTAATTACAAAGATAGTTCTGACTTTGATATCGTGCCTATGCAAGCATGCTCTTTGTTGCTCGGTAGACCTTGGATATATGAAAATGATGTTTTGCACCATGGTAGAGCTAATACCTACTCATTTTCACATAAGGGTAAGAAAATTAAGTTGTTGCCTTTGACACCAGCTGAGATTCTGAAAGATGAAGAAGAGCGCGCTAAAGATGAAAGAAACACCGACAAGCATGATTCTGAAAATCAGCAAGTAGCAAAACGCGTTTTCCCACCCAAAAGGGAGAAAGTGGCGTCTAGTCCCAAGTCCGAGGGAATTAAATTGAAGGGATGTGTTATGATTGCCACTAAATCTGAACTTGCTGAAATCTGTAATAATGAGCTGCCATGCTATGCTTTGATATGCAAAAATGTCTTATATTCGCTTGAGGATATAGCTAGTTCTTTGCCTCCTGCTGTTGCTAACCTTTTGCAGGAGTATGTGGATGTATTTCCAACTGAGGTACCCCCGGGATTACCACCTATTCGAGGAATTAAGCATCAAATTGATTTGATCCCAGGAGCGACTTTGCCAAACCGTGCTGCGTATAGGACCAATCTAGAGGAGACTAAGGAAATTCAGTGACAAGTCCAAGATCTTTTGGACCGTGGGTACGTAAGAGAAAGCCTTAGTCCTTGTGCTGTTATAGTTCTTTTGGTTCCTAAGAAGGACGGTAGTTGGCGTATGTGTGTTGATTGCAGAGCTATTAATAACATTACTATAAGGTATCGTCATCCTATCCCAAGGCTAGACGACATGCTAGATGAATTGAGTGGTTCTATTATTTTCACAAAGATTGACTTGCGGAGTGGTTACCACCAGATTAGAATGAAATTAGGAGATGAATGGAAAAGCGCTTTTAAAACTAAGTTCGGATTATATGAGTGGTTAGTGATGCCTTCGGTCTAACTAATGCACCTAGTACTTTTATGCGTTTGATGAACGAGGTGTTACGTCCTTTCATTGGAAAATTTGTGGTGGTTTACTTTGATGATATCTTGATTTATAGCAAGTCACATGAGCAACACTTAAATCATATCGTGCTGTTTTTAATGCTTTGAGAGGCGACGCGTTTGTTTGGTAACCTCGAGAAGTGCACCTTTTGCACCGATCGAGTTGCATTTCTTGGTTATGTTGTGACACCACGGGGCATTGAGGTGGATGAGACAAAGATTGTAGCCATCCAAAGTGGCCGACGCCTACTCTTGTGTCACAAGTGCGGAGCTTCCATGGCCTTCTTTGGATTCTATCGGCGCTTTGTGCGGGATTTCAGCACCATTGCCGCACCATTGAATGAATTGACGAAGAAAGGAGTGCCTTTCCAATGGGGACCTGCACAAGAGAAGGCATTCAACTTGTTGAAAGAGAAGCTCACCCAAGCACCCCTACTTCAACTCCCTAATTTTGGTAAGACTTTTGAAATTGAATGTGATGCCAGTGGGATTGGGATAGGTAGTGTATTGATTCAAGAAGGTAAACCAGTTGCATATTTCAGCGAAAAACTAAATGGGCCTAGTTTGAATTATTCCACCTATAATAAGGAATTGTATGCTTTAGTTCGAGTGCTTCAAACTTGGCAGCATTATCTATGGCCCAAAGAATTTGTTATACATTCGGATCATGAATCGCTAAAACATATTAGAAGTCAAGCTAAACTGAATAAACGACATACTAACAGGGTAGAATTTATTGAGTCTTTCCCATATGTTATAAAGCATAAGAAAGGTAAGGATAATGTGATTGCTGATGCGCTCTCTAGACGTTATACCATGTTATCTCAACTTGACCATAAGATTTTTGGTTTGGAGGCCATTAAGAGTTTATATGTCACTGATTTGGACTTTAAGGAAGTGCTTGAACATTGTAAAGGAGGAAGACATGGAATAACTATGTCTTTGAATGATGGTTTGGTCTATCGTGCTAACAAGCTATGTGTTCCAGCTAGCTCGTTCGTCTTTTGTTGTTACAGAGGCACATGGAGGAGGTTTGATGGCGCATTTTGGAGCAAAGAAGGCAGGAGATGTCTGGCCACCCACTTCTTTTGGCCAAAGATGAGGCGTGATGTCGAGCGCCACGTAGCTCATTGCACTACATGCAACAAAGATAAGTCCGTCTCCTTCCACATGGACTTTATATGCCTCTTCCTATTCCTAGCCCCTTGGGAGGATATTTCTATGGATTTTGTTTTAGGATTGCCTAGGACAAAGAGGGAGAGATAGTATATTTGTAGTAGTGGATCGATTTTCTAAAATAGCACATTTTATATCTTGTCACAAGAGCGATGATGCTACAAACATAGCTGATTTGTTTTCCAGGGAAATCATTCGCTTACATGGAGTGCCCAATACTATTGTCTCGGATCGTGATGCGAAGTTTTTGAGCCACTTTTGGAGATCACTTTGGAATAAATTGGGACAAAGCTGCATTCTCTACTACATGCCATCCCCTAAAGCGATGGACAAGCGGAGGTTGTCAACCGCACGTTATCCACCATGTTGTGGGCTGTTTTAAAGAAAAACTTGAAGATGTGGGAAGAGTGTTTACCGCATGTTGAGTTTGCTTACAACAGGGCAGTACACTCCACCACTAAGGTAAGTCCATTTCAGGTAGTATATGGTTTTAACCCCCGTACTCCTATTGATTTACTACCTTTACCGACCTCTGAAAAAATTAATCTAGATGCTAAGAAGCGTCTTTGCATTTATTCTCAAGTTGCATGAAACCACTAAAGAGAATATAGAGCATATGTTGAAAGGTATAAGGTTCTTTGGAAGTAAAGGTAGGAAAGTTGTCAAATTTGAACCAGGTGATTTAGTTTGGGTTCATTTGAGAAAGGATAGGTTTCCGGAATTAAGAAAATCAAAGTTGATGCCTAGAGCTGAAGGACCGTTTAAGATAATTAAGAAGATAAATGATAATGCATATCAATTAGAATTACCTGCAGATTTTGGGGTTAGCCCCACATTTAACATTTCAGATTTGAAACCATACGTGGGAGAAGAAGATGAGCTTGAGTCGAGGACGACTCCAATTCAAGAGGGGGAGTATGATGAGGACATCCTCCTTCGGATACACGCACGACACAAGACCCTCCGGATCTGGGTCTTTGAACTACGGTCCTATGACAAGAGCTAGAGCACGTCACTTAATCGATCAGGTAAAGTCGTTTCTAGGGCTGAGTGTATTATTTGAGAACTCTATGATGCTGCCTAATGGAGATGATTTATTTGTACTCAGGAATCTAGGACTACGACCAGTTCAAGAAGGTCTACGACCACTGCAAGAAGATCTATGACCACTACAAGAAGACCTACGACTAGTTGATTCGATTAGAGCAATCTACGACCAGAAAAGCGAGCACAGGACTCGTTGGACACAATCTACGACCAAAGATAGCATGGACTCCTCAAGACCACCCTAGGACCGATCCTACGACCGTAAATCGCAACACAAGGTCTTTGCGTCACCGTTTGGAAACTAATAAGACTTTGTAAGCGTAACGAGGTCGGAGTCCGTGTTGTGTACGCTTCATCCCACGGTCGCACAACCCTAGGTCGACCTCCTCACGTTCCCTATATATATCGAGAGCGCCATGGTTTAGAGGCGGGTTTTCTTAGATTATTCTCGCCAATTGCGGTTTGATTATCGTTTGAGGAACCCCACTTGTAAACTTCATCCATATCCGCAATACAATTCAGATTGCATCTACCTTGTTCTTGTGAGTTGCTTCGATTGCTTGCAGAAACAATAACCTTCGTGGTAAGGTCGATCGCGTGCAAGCGTGGTCGATAACGACAGGAGTGCGGGTGTAGCGAATTGCGAGGTAACGATCTGTTGGTCGGAAGCCTCAAAGCGTCAACGTCCTCACGACGAATCAAATCGAACCTATCGGAAGATCGGGCCGCCGTAACTCATCAAGTTCACTCACCCAGGTCCGTCATAAGGACAAAACTTGGATGTCTTAATGTTCCAGTTGAGATAAGCGGGGTAGGATTCGAAGCCAACCTCATTATGATAGACATACTCGGGTTAGATGTAATACTTGGGATGGATTAGCTAAGCAAACACAAAGGAGTAATCGATTGCACATAATGAGTCATTTCTCTTGTCAACTTTGATGGGGAACATATCGTTTTCCCTCCACATATGCCTCTCCATCGCAGCAGCCCACGCTCAACTCCATTTCAATACCAGAGCTTAGTCAGGTGCATGTGGTATGCGAGTATCCCAACGTGTTTCCAGATGAATTGCCGGGAATACCGTCGGATCGTGACATGGAGTTCGTCATCGATTTAATACCAGGGACAACACCTATGTCAAAGAGACCTTATCGAATAACATCTGATGAGTTGGCCGAATTGAAGCAACAACTCAAGGATAAATTGGACAAGGGATTCATTTGTTCTAGCTCATCTCCACTGTTTGTAAAGAAGGACAACAGTCTACGGATGTGCGTCCACTACCGATCATTGAATGAAGTCACCATCAAGAACAAATATCCTCTCCCAAGGATTGATGACTTGTTCGATCAAATGAATGGAGTCTGTGTCTTCTCCATGATTGACTTGAGACTCGGATCTTTTCAACTCAAGATCAGACCAGAAGACATCCCAAAGTTTGTGTTTACCACTCGTTACGGTCTGTATGAATACACCGTAAGGTCATTTGGACCAATCAATGCTCTTGCAAATTTCATGAATCTTATGAATACGATTTTCATGGAGTACTTGGACCAGTTCATGGTGGTCTTCATCGACGATATTCTCATCCACTCCGATAATGCAGAAGATCACGAGTAACACTTGCGAATGGTGCTCGACAAGCTACTTGAGCAAGGTACAAGATGTCTTTGCTTGGAAACAGCCCCGCACCATTCCAGGAGTTCGAAGTTTCCTCTGTTTGGCTAGATATTACAGCCAGTTTATCGAGAACTTCTTCAAAATTGCAAGACCAATGACAACTTCCAAAAAAAAGAGAAGAAGTTCAAATGGTCAGCATCATGTGATGAGAGCTTTCACGAGTCGAGGAAAAGACTCACAACAGCCCCAATACTTACTCTGCCCAACATACACAAAGACTTGACTATGTATTATGATGCATCTTGCCACGGCATCAGTTGTGTACTGATGAAAGAAGGCAAAGTAGCGGCGTACGCCTCATAACAGTTACGGCCTCATAAACCTAACTATCCAACTCATGACTTGTAATTAGCGGCCGTAGTTCATGCTCTCAAGATATGGAGGTATTACCTCATCGGAAATCTGTATGAAATCTACTTCGATCATAAAAGCCTGAAGTACTTCTTCACATAGCCAGATCTGAATCTAAGGCAATGAAGATAGCTTGAGTTAATCAAAGATTATGACCTTGACATTCATTACCACCTTAGTAAAGCCAATGTTGTAGCCGATGCCCTCAGCCAGTAACTGCACTGCTTACGTGCGTCAAATGAAGCAAATCAACCGATGTTGTATGAAGAGTTCTGGAAGCTCAATTTGGAAGTGGTCGAAGAAGGTAATGTTGTTGTTTTAGTACTACAACCTACTCTTGAATCACAAATTCAGATTGCTCAGCTCAAAGACACAATTATTGTCGACATCAAGCATGACTTGCAGAACAATAGAAAATCAGAGTTCATTGAGAAACCTAATGGAGTAGTTATGCGCGGACAACATATGTATGTCTCGGCTAATCACGATATCAAGGACCTGATCCTTAGATAAGCTCATGACTCACCACTCTCCATTCACCTTGGAAGTATCAAGATGTATCAGGACCTCCGAAAATAGTTCTGGCGGCCCAGTATGAAGCGAGACGTCACCAAGCATGTAGCCATGTGCGATGTACTCCAGCCAGCGTGTTAAGGAAGCACACCAGCGACCCGCAGGATTACTCCAACCTCTGAACATTCCCGAGTGGAAATGGGATGAAATCGGCATGGATTTCATAACTGGATTGCCAAAGACAAAAAATGGACATGATTCCATATGGGTTATTGTGGATCGCCATACGAAGGTGGCACACATTATTTGGATTAGCACCACCTACAATGGAACCAAACTTGCAGAGCTTTACATGGATAACATCATCCATCTGTGTGGTGTGCCAAGGATCATCACATCTTATTGAGGACCTCGGTTCATCTCAAGATTTTGGGATAGCGTACACGGACTATCGGGAACCGAGCTATTCTTTAGCACAGCATTCCACCCACAAACAGGAGGTCAAACAGAGAGGACAAATCAAATCTGGGAAGATATGTTACGATCTTGTGATCTGTTTTACAACACAAGTTGGGAGAAATATTTGGCATTTCTCGAATTTTCCTACAACAACAGCTTCTAGTCAAGCCTTCAGATGTCTCTGTTCGAAGTACTTTTTGTGAGAAAGTGCAGAACACCCCTGTTCTAGTCCAAAGTCGGTGAAAGAAAATTCTTTGGACCAACCATTATCCAAGAAGCACAAGAGTAAGTTGACACGATAAAGAGACGTTTAAAGGAAGCGCAGTCACGACAGAAGAGCTATGCCAATAGTCACCGTCGTGGGCTAACCTTAGAAGTGAATAATTATGTTTATCTCATGGTCTCACTGCTGCGAGGCATCCGTCGTTTCCAAGTCCATCGGAACTTCACACCTTGGTACATCGGACCATACCAAATCGTCAAAAGAAAAGGCGAAGTGGCATACCAACAGGAGTTTCCACTACAACTCTTAGATGTTCACGACGTATTCCACATATCCTAGCTCAAGAAGTGTCTTCAAGCCCCGGCCGAACTTACTCAGTTGGAGAACATTGATCTCCAACCGAATCTTTCTTATCGAGAGAACCTGATCCGAGTCCTAGACGAAGCCACAAGGCATACCCGCAATTGCACCATCAAGATGCTAAGAGTTCAATGGAGCAATTATACCAAAGACGAAGCCACATGGGAACAAGAAGACCTCCTTAGAGCCGAATTCCCATATTTCTTTACCGAACCTACTGAATCTCGGGGGCGAGATTCTTTGTAAGGGGGGTAGGTCTGTAACTTCCCAAAATTAGGACATATTTTCAAATATGTGAAAATGTGAGCTTTTTTAAAAAGTTTTGATTCACTCCTTTGTCATTTAATTTATTTGGATCTTCATTCAAGGTTGTGTTGATTTTAAAGCCTAAACATCAATTTTTGGAAACATAAACCTAATGGACAAATAAAACGAATTGAAATGAAAGTGATATTTAAATATAAACTTATATTCACAAAGAATATAAGGTGGGGAATTAATTAAATCTTGTATTGGAAATTTTCCTTAAATCAAATAATGAAAGTAAAAGCAAACATAAACTTGAAAGATTTTTTAAAGAAAAATGTAGTACAAAAAAATCCCTGAAAAATTAAAAAAACAATATACACTAGGTCAGGAACCTACCCAAAAATTTTCATAATTTTTGGAGCTCGGCATCTATGTCAGAATTTTCGTTAAACCCTCAGCCTTTTTAGAAAAATCTGAAAACTCATTTTCTTTTTCCCTATCCCGCTGACTACCCAGCGCCACTGGTCAGTCTTCTTCTCCCATGTGGTGCAACGCATTGCACCAGCTCACCTGTGCCATGGCTGGCTTCGCTAGGAGCCCATGCAGCGCCAACCACTCGCCCTCGGTCTTGACTAGCCGCACCCAGGTTTCCTCCCCCTTCGGGCGCATCCTCCGCGCCCTCACCTACCCCCATTGCTCAACCATCACCGTCGCCCATGCCCGTGCGTCACCAGCGCATCGCCGAGACTCACTCACGAGCTCTCCGCTCCATCGCCTATTTAAGGCCACCTAGGGCCTCACTGGACACCCCCATCCTGGCCACTGCTCTCCACCTCCATTTCCCCTCCTTCACTGAGCACAACCGCAAAGAAAAGCTCAAGCTCTATTCCCGGTCGATACACTGCCTCCTCACCACTGGTGCTCCAGTGAACCCCTCTCTCTGCCAGTTGCATCACATTGTGTTCCGGAGCCCAGGGAACCTTTCCCCCATATTGATTTTACCTTTGGTTCGCATCAGCTCACTGAGGATATCTTCTTCTCCATCTCCTGCTAGGACCGCCCCTTCCTCCATCACACTGTCTTCGATGAGGCCATTTGCAATTCATCCTGTGGATATCGTGGGGATATGTGCATGATCTCAGGATGATGAGTCAATTGGCAATGGCACTCTTGGTTTGCAAAATCTCGCGTTTTCGGGTTTGCTTCAGTTTTGTCAGACCACAGGCGGTCTGACCGGTGGCATTGGAGGTCAGACCGCCCATGGAGCGGTCCGACCGGCAGTGCTTGCCGGTCCGACCGGATATGGTTCAAATTGGATTTTAAAGCTGAGCCAAAAATAGGTTGTGTAGGCAAGTGAGGGGAGTCTCCTGGTTGTGGTCACATAATTTTTGGAGCTCCCAGTCAAAAGTTCTATTCATTTGAAAATTTCAGAAGGTTTCGGATTTTCGAGATGAAAATTTGGCTAAGTCTTTTCATGCGGTCCGACCGCCGTTGTGGAATCGGTCAGACCGGCCGTATGGGGCGGTCAGACCGCCAATCACTTGGAACTTGGCCTTTTTGGCATTGTTGTGATTTGAATGTGTTTAATGTATGAATTTCAATGCTTTATTGTTGCATATTGCATTGTTGAACTAACGTGGGTCAAGTTATGAAGA
Organism: Hsuehochloa calcarea; assembly: GCA_036346395.1. Lineage (NCBI taxonomy): Eukaryota > Viridiplantae > Streptophyta > Magnoliopsida > Poales > Poaceae > Hsuehochloa > Hsuehochloa calcarea. Next base: position 39,080,486 of record CM070606.1, read on the forward strand.
ACTTGTTCCCGGATACGATTTCTTTGTCTATTGCTGTGCAGGTGGCTTGCTGGTCAACGACGTCAACGGTGAGGTGGATCGGGACTACGCTTGGAGAGCTGAGGTCCAAAACGATCATGGATGCTGGGTGAGGTCGTGTGACTCAAGCATGGTGCAGAATGGGCAAGATGGATCGAACGAGTAGTTCGTGGCAGCTGGTTGGATCAGGCGGTGCGGAAGTCGGTGCAAGTCTCTGGGAGGTTCCGATGGGATTTGGATGGGAGAGACTTGCTGACATGATGAGAGCCGCTGATCAACCTACACGTGGTGAAGCAGACGATTGCTTCAACAGATATGTGTGAGTGGGTCCCATGTGTGTGTGGACCTTCATGGGAGCCCATAAGTGAAACCCTAGGCCTCTCCTATAAATAGAAAGGGGGGAGATGGAAAAACCTCCCAAGCACCTTCAAGCACTCATTTGTGAACTCCAAGTTTTTTCTAGGGTTTGGAGAAGAGAGGAGAGGCTAAGGTTTGGAGAGATTTGATTGTGTGCTCTTTGATTGAGTTCTTGTCCTCCTTGAGGGAGTGGCTTTGTAAGTAACTTGTTGAATCAATCAATCTATTGATGTTTGCTTTGGGTTCCTCGGCGCGGCTCCTCTCGCCTGGCTTCGGCTCCACCTCCGGTCTACTGCACCGCTCCGGTTCCTGCGCCGCCTGGTTCTTGCGCCGCCTCATTGATTCGACGGCCAAGGCCGGCCACATCTGTGACCTCGGCCGATCGCCGCTCCCGGCTTGGGGCTTTTGCCGGTGCCTCCTCCCGCCTGTCTCGGTCGGCCGGCTTTCGCCGCCCAAGACACTACTCCTCTCCGTGGTGCCCTAGGGTGCTCCTGGCCCGATCTCCTACCCGGTGCTCTCCGGCCCGGCTCGACCCGGCTCGGCCTCCCGGCCGCTAGCTCAGATCCGCCGCGCTTCTCCCTTCTTCCTCAAAAGATCCACTCTGCTACACCACTACTCGCACTCACAGATGCAAAGAAAACCTAATGCTTGCTATCGATTTATGGATGCAGGTGCAAGGTGGCGATCTGGAGATGGAGGCTGCTGGAGGTGGAGGTGGATAGCTTCGGTTGCTAAGGGTGAGTCTTTACCTAGATCTCATCTATTCCCTCCCTACTGCTATGATGGAATGGACTGATGAATGATGAACTAAGACATCTTCTCTTCATTTGTGGAATGATGGATGCACATGTGTGAGGTCGATGGGAAGAACAAGGATCTGGGCTACCTGCGGTGCTGGGGTTGGGTTGGTTTGCTGCTGATGCTGATGCTGCTAAGAAGGAGGTCGGTCGGTGCTGCCGGCCTTGAGGAAGGTGGACAGTTCAAGGTCGGTGATGGCGCCGATGTCGTCCCTGCTCCCATGCGTTTTCCTGTCTTCCTCCTCTTGCTCCCTCCTGCGGCTGAGAGGAGGAACTTCTCCCTAGCTTCCTCCTGCGGTTGAGAGGAAGAGAAAGGGGGATGGATGTGTTGCTGCTGTCTGTGGGAGGACTGGTTAAGGGGAGATGTATTAGCTCGGGAAGGATCTGGAATCACTGTATTGCTGGTGAGGTGTCCTGGGAACAGGGGGAGGGGCTGGTTTTGAGTAAAGGGGGAATGGTTTGACTGAGCTGGACTTGCTGATATATTTGGATACTCTACTGTGCTACAAGTGCTGCAATAAAAGCTATGTGACATGGCAAGGAGGGCTTCGGCGAATGACCATGCAGAGATTTGATTGCAATACTAACTAGATGATGTAAACAGTTTATACCATGCTTAGATACAAATTGTACTTTTGTAACCAACTCAGACCATGAATTATTGATTTAATGATGCATACGATGAACTCTTGCATGACGCTCTACTGCAATAATACTGCCGCTTAAAATAATACCGCTATAACGATAAGCCTAATTACTCAGATTCTCATACAAACCATATATGCTAGATGCTTCAGACGTAAACAAAGGTGCGATGAAAGCGAAAGGTTATGCTAATTGAAGTCAAAGGTATGCTTCGATTGGTAAGTGATCCCTTCTTCCCCTGTAGCTTCAGAACTGATTGGCGGTTCAGTCGTGTCCGAGCTGCGTTGGCTGACAGGCACCCACTTTCTTACCCTGCCTTTTATTCTTTTTACGCCTTGTTACGTCGACAGCAACCTGAGAACTAAGCAGGTGTTGACGTCTGCAGATCTTATCTTCTAGTTCAAACACGACTGAAGAGTGAAGACAGGAGCGGTCATGGTTTTTTTTTTTTTTGTCATGTCAATAGAAAGAAAGCCTCTTGTTCTTAGAAACACAAGTTCAGTTTGGGTGAAAACGGAAGGACTTCCCGATCAGGTTCGATGATAATCGATTACGCATCTGAGTGCTCAAGGCATATATCAGATCCCTGCTTCGCGAGCATCTATAATCCCAGATCGTCCCGAGCTAAATATCGTCCAGGGAAGGAGCAAAAGTGCAACTTGGGGAAACAAGAATCGATGTGTACCAACGTGACGGTTTCTTCTTTCTTCCTCTGATCCGCTTCCTCAGTGTCTAAGCTCTCTTGTAGGCCAACCTGTCCTTGGAAACGTTGGATATATAGGCCGTTTATGCCTCTTGGCATCTGTAAACTTTTGTTGATTGAATGAAAGCGTTTATAGCTGGGCAAAGCAAAAGGGCTTCCTGCTGATACTGAGCATGGAATTTTCAAGGCAGCGAGGATTTTTTTTGGCTTCCGGCTCAGTAGCCACTTTTGAAACGAAATAGCAAAATGTAGCCTCCCTGTGATCGAATGAAAAAAATGGTATTGTGTCAGGTGAGACAGACGACACATATTCATTACCGCACTCCTAGCCCGCTGAAGCCACCTCCGGCGATCCCCATATACGGTAAGCCACCTGTTGCGCTCTCAGTGTGCGGCAGGATGACATACACACGGAGCACCACGGGATTGCCGAAGGTAGCTTCCATGGACGGGGGCATAGAAGGTGTCTATCACGGTACTATTTTTGTAAATTCGTATGAACAAAGCTATTTTGCTATTATAAATCGAAAATGTGCCAATTTAGCACCCCAAAAAAACTCCACTGTGAGAACTATGCTGAGGGCCAAGGCCCATCCATGGTACTTCAATTGAAGGGTTGGGGGAGTCTGAAGCCTTTCGTGTGATTGATGGTGAAATTTGTATATGCGTCGAGATTTTCTGAACGCTGAATGCAGGTCCATAAAGAAAACTCAAGACAGTTAACAGTTGATGGATCTAGAAAAAATGCAGTTGACCTTTTGCTTTTGATATAATTCAAGTATATTTCTATTTAAATAAAAACAACAAGGTCGTTGTAGTATAGTGGTGAGTATTCCCGCCTGTCACGCGGGTGACCCGGGTTCGATCCCCGGCAACGGCGTTATTTTGTAATTTTGATGCATTTTTATAAGCTCAAATGGCAGATACTTGCATTTCATAATTTTTTAAATAATTTTATTTTTTTTAAAAAAAATAAATAGTTGAAAAAATTATATAAATAAATAGTAAAAAAATTACAAAAAATAGACTATTGACGTCAGTCTCCTGTTATCGGTTTGATGCATTTTTATAAGTTCAAATGGCATATAGTTGCATTTCATAATTTTTTAAATAATATTTTTTTAAAAAAATAAATAGTTGAAAAAATATATAAATAAATAGTCAAAAAAATTACAAAAAATATACTATTGACGTCAGGCTCCTGTTATCGGTAGCCCCCACCAAATAAGACATTACTGCCTAGTCACCGGATCTACCTCTTGTCGCCATTTCAAATGGCGATTGGCTTGGAATTGTATGTCAATCGTCATTTGAAATGATGACAGAACCACGCCTTCCTATCGTCATTCCAAATGGTGATAGGACATAGTCTATAAAACATTCAGAAAATCGGTCAAAAAGTCACTTTTATTTGGAGAAAAAGAGAGGGGGAGAGGAGGAGAAAAGTGACCTAGCGAAGCGCTGTCAGTTCATAGCGGAGGAGGAGAGAGAGTGAGGAGCAGATTCGATCGCCCACCCTGCAGGTAAATGTTCTTGCAATTTTGTATATAAATTTGAAACCCTGATAGGTTAGCAAATAAAGTAGCGACATATAATTAAATGGATTTGATAATTTTTGATGTATTGATATGTAGTGTACTTTGTGTAGTACACCATTTTAGATGTGTATAATTTAGTTTATCATGTAGATATTCATTCATTGTTATGTAGTGTATTATCTTGCTGTTTAGTTTTCGATATGTTGTTAATCGTATAGAATTTTGATTTGTGCAATAATTGAGAATTAAGTTTTTTTAAAAAAATATTTTAATAGAGAATTACAAAAATAAATAGTCAAAAAAATAAAAATTGGCTACGAAGTGCTACCAGTTCGTACCAGAGGTTGGAATAGCGACAGTAGGCCATTTTTGTAATTTTTCAGATATTTTTTTGTAATTCTCTATTAAAATAATTGTGTAGAATTTTTTTAGTTGTGCGTAGGTTAGTTCCGATCATGTCGTTAATCGTGTATAATTTTTTGGTGCAATAATTGAATTAATTATATAGTTGTAGATGGCATGTATTGCTATGTGGTGTAGTGTCATCCAATACATCATTTTAGCTGCGCGTAATTCAATTCTAGACATGTCGTTAATCATGTAGATTTTTGTGTGCAATAATTGAATTAATTACATAGTTGTATATAAAATGTATTGCTATGTGGTATAGTGTCGTGCATTACATCATTTTAGTTATGTGTAGTTCAGTTCTGGACATATCGTTAATCGTGTAGAATTTTTGTTTGGTAAAATAATTGAATTAATTACATAGTTATAGATGTATTGTGTACTTTTGAATATGTCGTTAGTCTATTTTGTGTTGCCGCTAATTGCAAAGTTAGTTTGCGGTATGCTTCTTATTACTTTTTCTGTATGTTTCGTAGTATTTATAATATCAACATTGAATTTTCAGGTTTGGCAGCCCCAAAGACGCTATGTAGTGGCCATATGAGTTGTTTGACCCGACCGTTGACGCGGGTCATCGTAGACGCCTCAGTATCATCCTCCCCAGCAGGGCGAGTCATCCATTGAGTTAGGAGCGTTGCGACTGCACATGCCCATGAGGGCATGGAGGGTCGACCCATGTTGGGGCCGAGGTACGTGTAGTTGTGACATTCGTGTACTCAATTTCAGTCTGACTTGTGTGGGTGGACTCACGTATGTTGTTAATCCTTTCAACGCAGGTTGAGAGTGGCAGACCTACTTACAACTAGTGAGGATGGTGGAGGCGGCGTGGGAGGACGACTAGGACGTCGAGGGTAGTTTGCGTATGTTGAGGCAGTTTCCGTATGACTGGTTCCACCTCACGGCGCTGGTTGACCATTGGAGGCCAGATACACACATGTTCCATCTTTTGTGCGGGAGATGGCGCCGACGCTTCAAGGCGTGGGCTTCCTAACCGGGTTGCCATGCGCGAGCTTCCACCTGGCGGCGTACGACGTCCCGGACACGTGGCGAATGAACCTCCTTGCGAGGTTTCAGGGGGTGCTGCCGCCGGACGCTGACTACATGGAGTTCAGCAGTACGCACGGGCTGACGTTGAAGTGGATCTGCCAGTTCAATGCAAGTATCTATAACTCTTGTGTTTCTGCTTCAAATGCTTTATTTAATTTATAACTCTTGTGTTTCCTCTTCAATTACTTTATTTAACCTAGTAATGAGTATATATCTTCTTGCAGCCGCAGCGTATGGCACAAGACGAACCTGAGCACATAGTGAGGAGGCACTTCGAGACCAACTTGTTGTGGCTGTTCGGGTGAGTTATGTTTTGCGGGTCCCACGATGACAATGTCTACAAACACATGATCCGCTACGCACGGGAGCTGGCAGACATGGAGGTACACGAGATCCATTCGTACGCTTAGGGCCCGGTGGTGCTGTGCGCGATGTACCGCGCTCTATGCACGTGTGTCACCGGGTTCGGGATAGCTCCATCCTCTCTGGATAACCAATGCTTCTTCAGCTATGGTCCTTCGAGCGTTTCCAGATCGAACGACCACAACACGACCCGGAGCCTACACCATTGCAATGTACGCCACCACCAATGACGTGGACTGTCCAACCATGGAACGGTGTGGTGTCGCTGACGGGTACGTTTTTTCGAACCTTTAGTGTTTTTTGTAATGTAATTTAATGGCATGTGCTCATGTTTTGTTGTTCTATTCCATATCTCACCTTCACTCCGAACACTACGCACGTGTCCTACCCAAACTATGTTGCGATGTTCTATCAGTTGATGGGTGACCGCATGATATGAACACCGTACACTCTCGAGAGGGTGTACGCGTGCACACCTCGATGCCTATGGAGCTTGTGCACACGAGACTCCGAGTATTGGCTCACGCGGAGGACATTGGTGCACGACATCTTCGTGGAGGAGTCCCACGTGCACCGGTTGATGCGACAGTTCAGACTACGACAACAGGTCCTAGTGCCCTGGCGGAGCAGTTGCTACCGAACGTCCATGCATAAGTTAACATTTTTTCGTCATAGTCTTTACCTTGCATACGTAAGTTAACATTTTATTTCGGTCGTAGTCTTTTCCTTGCGTAGTTACAAATTTATCGTTTTGTCTTCCTTAGGTACACTAGGAAGGGAGTTTCTGTGTTTCTGGTAGGACCTCATGTCACGACCATGAGACGTACGAGGAGTACATCGAGTGGTCCCTTGACGAGGTTGAGCATTGGCACGAAAGCATCGCCTAAAATGTATTTTGGAAGACGAATAGTTATGGAGAATGTTCCAAATGACAAAGTGAAACCAAGGAGATGCATGTCAAAGCATGTTGAGAAGATGGAGTTGATCTCAATGGCGACCACGACCGATTATAGGATAAAGTCGATCGAGGGGAGCTTGTCTAGTAGTACATCTTTGGATCAAGTGGTACTCCTTTCTTTTGTGCACAATCGGACGAGGCTCTGACGTTGTGTCCAGAGAGCATCCGGTTTCGGACTTAGCCGATTTTCGAGGTGCGGAAGTCGCAATGGATCGGATGGTCCACCCGATTTTCGAGGCGGAAGTTCCGCAATGATAAGAGCGAAGTTCCGATTATCGATGGTCCAAAATTGCGCGGTTCGAGAATACCTCACGCGCGTAGTTCCGCCATGTAATGAGCGATCTTCCACATTTGCTGGGAAGTTCCGCACAAAATTCCAACGGCTAGTTCGAGCATTTAATGCTCCAATCGGAGTTCCGCATTCTATTCTTGTCCGATTTTGTGCGCATGCACCCCACCACTCAAGGACGTAATGAGAATGATCCTCATGCACACATTTGTGAGGTTGTGAGCAAAATCAAGAGCATTGCTAATTTGAAGAGACCCGCTGTTTGCCAGATTGGTCTGCTAATGCTTAATTTTTTGGTTTCTAACTTGTTATTTCTTTGATTGCTTGTTAATTTGGGTAATTTGATCAAACAATCTTATTCAATCCTTGATCCTACACCACCACGACACGGAGGACACATACCGACCCAATCGGACTCCTGTTCTCATTGGCATTGAATGCTAATTTACTACTAATGTTTTTGGTTTCTAACTTGTTATTTCTTTGTACAGAACAATCTTAACTGGGAGGTGTTCTCATTGGCGGCTTCTTGCGAGGCAGGACGACCGTGGAGCGCATCAATATGACGACGCACGACTTCAGAGAGGCCATTTACTGGATCATGGCAAAGGCGAGACAATGCATCGAGCATGTCATGTCAGATGCCGAGGGACGTGGTGGAGCCAGCAGTGCGTGGACGGGTGGTGAGCCACAGTGCGTCACGCCCCACGGCTCCTCACCCGGACGTGTCAGGCAGGTCCCCGTGGCACCATGCCAAGAGTACCCAGCACAGTTCGCAGGTACACCTGAAACACTCACATTTGCTTGGTTATTTCGAACTCCACTATTTATTAACACCAATTTTTTTGATAGGTCCTCAGTTCCACTCATATCTAGATCAGGACTATGCTAAGCCTTCTGCTGTGATGCAGTGACCAGGTATGCCTATCTTGTTTACACTCATGATGTACTATTTCAGCATTTCTATCTTGTTTATATGCACAACGTACTGTTCCACAGATCGTACACCCCTTTGGGATGAGGAGCTGGTTACGCACGAGGGGGCATAGACCGAGGACTACGACTTCGACAAAGAATGGGTGCTACGGTGAGAGAGCGGTGGGCCTTCACACAGTGAGAGCACTCGCAACCAGGTCTCCATTAGGGCTTGTCAGCTGCATGGTGAGCCCAGAGTGAGCCAGCCGACGTAGCTCACTCTCGCGACACCTATGCAGGCTACTCACGTTAGTAGGGTAAGTCGGTGTCCAAGCCTTTGATGCACTCGCACAAGCGCCAGCAGTAGGCCAGGACGAGGCCAGAGACCACACGTGGGGTACACCCCAAGAGGGCCCACGAGTAGATGAATCAGTACTATTATGTAAATATTATTTTGTGTACAACTTACATTTTGATAGTCTCGAATTTACGATATTATTCGTTCTTGTTGTGTGTACAGGTAACCATGTGAGGGAATCAACATTGCGACACCCCACACCACCCTACTTCTAGCCTTTTCGTACACGAAATGATTACACTCTCATTCCCAAGTCATTATCTCTGTAAGATGTTGTTCGGTACTCTCAAATAAATCGGTTCAACAAAGGGACAAATGCATTAGAAAATGACACTTCAATAATGTTGTTATTGTACCGCCTAAGGGGGCTATTTTTGTTATTGCGCTGACCAAATCACATTCCAAATATATATTTTGTCAGACTAAAACTCTTAAATTGTTCTCTACTTTATATTTTCTTATCTTTTAAAAAATTGTTGGTTGCTGGACACTTAAAGATATTACCAAAATTATAAATTTAATTTAATTTCAAAATGTTGAACCCCGGGCATGCAATACACGAAGCCCTCGTGTGTGTACCATACTAGTCCCATGATCAGTGACTAATACACACATCCACAACATTAACATACACATCCATACACAATATACATACAACATGTAACAAATATGGCACTTAACTTACAAGTGTATACTACACTAACGATCGGTTGCAAGTTAAATAGCCAAATTATAAGACTTGTAGTGTATCGCAACACAATAATACAGGTGTGCAAATAAGACTTGTAGTGTATCGCAACACAATAATACATGCAGGGTTATCAATGGAAAAGGCTCTACTCTACAAGTTATTTTCAGCATTAAGCAAGTTTTATTTTTAATACCGATATGTAATAGTTTGCAACGAAATGTGTAAAAGCAATTGTACGATAACGAAATAACAAGTATGTAACTCACATAATAACAAATTCATAGCCCTCCTCAGATGCAATCAATATTTTATTCTCAGCCATAGACATGGCACTCACACAATTCAATCATCCCGACATTTCCCAACAAAACCGATTTTACAAAAATAGACACTACTACAAAAAGGCTAATAGTAGACGTCTCATTATATACAGTTGATCAAAACTATTATTATTAAATATAAACATAGACGATTTTGGTTTAACAGTTGTGCTAAAAACCGTCTGTGAAGAGATCATGTCACAGACGGTTCATGTTGAAAACCGTCTATGAAGTACCATGGACGGTTTTGAACAAGAACCGTCTGTGATTTTACTAAATATCATATACGGTTTTTTCTTAAAACCGTCTATGATACTTCTCGTCTGTGATAATTAACACATCACAGACGGTTTGTATTAAAAACTGCATGTGATAATTTCACTTATTGCAAACCCGACCATCATAGATCTGTCTTAAATTCTAGATTTGTTCTCACAGGCTGCTGCTTTGAGGAGGTGGGGCTTTGAGGTCATTTGGTGAAAGGAAACCACGGATTTGGGAAGAGTGATTGTAGATCTATTTATTCTTGACTATCAATGGTTAGTAATTTATTCCTAATTGAATTATATTCTAGATCTAGCTTGATAAAGGGAGAATTGAAGATGGTTTAGATCTAGCTTGATGTAAAGAGATGATTATTTGCATATAGCATGGTTTAGGGTTGAGGAAGTGGGGCTTTGGGGCCACTTGGTGAAAGGAGACCGCAGATTTTGGAAGAGTGATTGTAGGTCCATTTGTTCTTGGCTATCTATGGTTAGTAATTTGTTCCTAATTACATTATATTCTAGATCTGGCTTGGTAAAGGGAGAATTGAAGATGGTTTAGATCTAGTTTGATGTAGAGAGAAGATTATTTACATCTAACATGATTTAGGGATTAGGGTTTAGCCAAGATCATAATCTATTTCTACTTTAGATTATATATAGTATAAGCTCACCAAAGTCCTTGATGGCATCAGGGGATGGCCGGAGTAGCTTGGCGACGTTGAACAATGGCGTCACAGAGGAGGCTCATGTTGTTGGCACTTTATGGCGATGGACAAGTTACAAGAAGTGTAGCATTAGCTCACTAGAGTCCTAAGAATGGTGTATAAGCGAGGAAATGAACGGGGACTCACCGAAGTGACGATGAACAGAAAAGGAGTTGGCAGCGGCCGAATTTGGGGAAGAACTCGATTCCGGTGATTCCCGAGCTTGAGTCCACATTAAGCAAGGAAAAGGCATTAGTGGAGTATGGAACATGATATACCGTGGTTAGGTAAGGTTCAAGCTCACCAGAGTGTCGGGAACGCGGATGTCCGAAATGAGGTGTGTGCTGGAGACGAAGTAGATGACGACGTGATCACACCACGGGATTCCCAGAGCTACATCAAGCAAAGGAGGATCAGTGAAGTAAGGAGCGCATGGTGACGCAGGTGGCGAAGGCAAGGAAACTCACAAGAGGAAATAGTGGTGTGAGGCTTGCTAACCGGTGTTGAGAACAACGCTCTCGTTTCAGGCGAAGCAAAGCATGAGATGCTCTGATTCTGTGCGGGAAGCGAGAATTGTGAGCTGAGGAACTCGTGACACGGTGAGGAGCTTAAATGCGACCGTGAATGGTGCGAAAGAATAGGCGAGAAAATGGCACCGTGAACGGTTTTCTCGCGCTGAGCTTCGGTCTCGTCGTCCGCACGAGATAACGGCGTGTCAACAGGGCAGCTAGCATGGACGAGGGCTAGTGGAGGCGACGGGGTAGTTGAGGTGCGGAAACAGTGGGTGTTGCATCGCAAACCATGGGAGAGCGGCGGAGCGCACTGGCGCGCTGGTGCGCGGAGGCGAACATGAGGTGGAAGACAAGCTCCGATAGGTGGGGCAACATATCAACGAGCGCGAGGACCAGGAGCTAGTGCGGGCTGGAGCATGCGCGAGTGAAGTTGGGCCAGGCAAATTCGGTCCACTCGCCCGATGGGAAATTCGAATTAGGCTTTGAGTTTTTCCAGAATTTTTAAATGTATTAAACAGGCTCCAAAATTTATAAAAAAAATTGGAGGCTCCTAACACAGTATGGTTCCTTGTGAAATATTTTCATAATTTTATCTGTTCTGTGGTTTTCTCAAAAATTCTTCCAAGTTGTTGTGTTTATATGAATGCATTGTTGCTTTTGATGAAATTTTTCAAAACGTGCTCAAATAAATTTTCCAGAAACAGGCATGCTTAATTTTTTTGTTTCTTTACTTATTTTAATAAACTTGCCCAAAATGGGAATTTTTGGGATGTTGCACGAAAAATGGGCTTTTGTCGCTATTTGAATTGGCGACAGGGATCCACCCGCCGCAAAGGCCTCCCCTCGGCAGATAGACATTCGCATATCGCGCTTCATAGCGCAAACCCTAGCCGTTCTGACAGCCGTGCCTTGGAGACAAGGTAGTCTCCCGCCGTGAAGGCCTTGCCTCAGCGGAGAGATATTCGCATATCACGCTTCATAGCGCAAACCCTAGCCATTCCGAAGGCAATGCCTCGGTGACTAGGGAGTCTCCCGCCGTGAAGGCCTCGCCTCAGTGGAGAGACATCTCACATCACACTCAATTATGCAACCCTAGTCGTTCCGACGGTCGTGCCTTGGCAACTAGGGAGTCTCCCACCTCGAAGGCCTCACCTCGACGGAGAGACATACGCATATCGCGCTTCATAGCGCAAACCCTAGCCGTTCCGAAAGCCATGCCTCAGTGACTAGGGAGGCTCCCACCTCGAAGGCCTCACCTCGGTGGAGAGATATTTGCATATCGCACTTCATAGCGCAAATCCTAGCCGGTCCAAAGGTCGTGCCCCGACCACTAGGGAGTCTCCCACCTCGAAGGCCTCACCTTGGCGGAGAGACAGCCACCTATTGCGCTTCATCACGGAAACCCTAGCTATTCTAAAAAAGTATGGAGGTCGGCGTTTGGCTTCGCCTCACCCTCGCTAGCTGTGGACTCCCAAAAGAATCCAATAAAAAAGGGGAGGAACGGGGTTCGGCTTCGCCCCCCCCCCTCGCTAGTTGTGGGCTCCAAAGCGAGCCCAATAAAAAAAATTAAGGGACGGTGTTCGACTTCGCCTGCGGCTCACTAGCTGTGGGCTCCCAAGCGAGCCCAATCAAAAAAAGAAAAGAAAAATAAGTTGGGGGACAACATTCGACTTCGCTTCCCCTTCGCTGGTTGTGGGCTAACGAGTGAGCCCAATCACAAAAAGTTGGGGGATGGTGTTCGGCTTCAACCACCCCCCTCGCTAGCTGTGGGCTCCCAAGCGAGCCCAATACAAAAAAGTTGGGGGACGGCGTTCAGCTTCGCCTCCCCCTCGCTAGCTGTGGGCTCCCAAGCGAGCAAAATCAAAAAAAGTGGGGGACGGTGTTTGGCTTCGCCTCCCTCTCGCTAGCTGTGGGCTCCCGAGCGAGTCCAATCAAAAAAAGTTAGGGATGGTGTTCGGCCTCGCCTCCCCCTCGCTAGCTGTGGGCTCCCAAGCGAGCCCAATAAAAAAAAGTTGGGGACAGCGTTTGGCTTCGCCTCCCCCTCGCTAGTTGTGGGCTCCCAAGCGGGCCCAATAAAAAGAGTTGGGGTACAGTGTTCGGCTTCGCCTCCCCCTTGCTAGCTGTGAGCTCCCAAGCGAGCCCAATAAAAAAAAGTGGGGGGACAACATTCATCTTCGCCTCCCCGTCGCTAGCTGTGGGCTCCGAGCGAGCCCAATCAAAAAAAGTTAGGGGACGATGTTCAACTTCGCCTCCCCCTCGCTAGCTGTGGGCTCCCAAGCAAGCATAATAAAAAAAAGTTGGGGACAGCGTTCAGCTTCGCTTCCCCCTCGCTAGCTGCGGACTCCTAAGCAAGCCCGATAAAAAAATTGGAGGACGGCGCTCGGCTTCGCCCACCCCCTCGGGCTACTTGTGGGCTCCCAAGCGATCCCAATCATAATAATAAATAGCCGCCTCCTCAGGCAAACAAACATCAACCTTTCACGCTGCTCCAAGTCATGGGCGCAATCCACGGGGAGCGCCCGAAGGGAGGGATGGCACCTGGCCCCCAGCGGGACCAGCATAAACGGTCACATCAACAAAAATCAAACACAATGAGGTATAGTGAAGGCTTCACCTCAACGCGCCGCCTACGTCGTAGGCTATGTCTCGGCGTGACCGCCCAACATCAACTTTGCCCGTGCGTACTTCACCTCGACACGCCGCCCGCCTCGTAGGCCATGCCTTGGCGTAGCGACCCCACGTTGACTTCCCCCGCGTCGACTTCATCCACACGTACTTCACCTCGATGTGCCGCCCGCCTCATAGGCCATGCCTCGGTGTGGCGGCCCCGTGTCGACTTCGCCAGTGATGGCTTCACCTCAACACGTCGCCTACCTCTTAGGCCATGCCTCGGCGTGGCGCCTTGCGTCGACTTCGCCCGTGCGTACTCCACCTCAACACGCCGCCCGCCTCGTAAGCCATGCCTCATCGTGGCGACCTCGCTTCAACTTCGCCCGTGCGTACTTCACCTCGACACGTCGCTCGCCTCGTAGGCCATGCCTCGGCGTGGCAGCCCCACTTTGACTTTGCCAGCACGGACTCTGTCTCGGCTCGCCGTCCGCCTCGAGGCCATACCCTCGGCGAGGCAGACACAACGCATCACCCACCTCGAGAGCCACACCCTAGTGGAGCGGCCCCGTGTCACTTTTTTCCAGGGTATCCTGACTCCCGAGAGGCCGGGGGCGACAGGATTGCGTCCACTCGCCCCTCGGAACCGCGGGACCTGTCCTCACAACCTCAGACCATGCAGACGATGAAGTTGTTGTAGCAGGGCACCAAGGGGTGCCCCCACACCCTAGGGTCGTCATGAATACTGGTGTGCGATCGGTGATACTGTGCATGTGTAGACCAGATCCATATGGCATGTTCGGACAAATGTACCTAAATGTCTCTCTCTCTCTCTCAATATATTGTGAGGGTAAGAAGGTAAATGTCTCATCTTAACCCCTATAAATAAAGCCCCAAGGGCATGTAAGGAGGGGGCTAGCTGATTATCTCATTCACACACTCAATACAATACATTCATCCATCTTGTGTCTTGGCTCCTCTCCCCTTCGGTTCTCCTATGACAAAAAGGGTACTCTATATCCACTGTCTAGCCTTTTCTTGCTACGACAACCACCTTCGGTAATACAATCAGACATGAAAGTGCATGCTTGGTCATCCACCAATACTCTAAGACCCTTGTTCAATTCCTTCCCAGGAAAAAGCCAATGGAGATTAACTTCATCTGTTTCTCCAACATGATCTCTCAGATGTCCTTTTAACCCGGGAAGGGAAACTTTATCACACTCAATGTATGACATTGCCTCATCTCCCCCCAAGTAATGCACATTTCTCCTATAATTGATGAACTCTCTGATGTGAAACCCCACGGTGAGCATATCAAGATTTCCCATACTGGATCGCCTACAACGCACGAAGAATCAAACAAAAACCGTATCTCAGCCCAAAAGAAAACTAGAGATCCAGCATAGTGCGTCTAAAATTGAAGTAAAAAGGCTCTCGATCATCATATTTCTATCAATATTTCAACTGAGACGAAAACCCTATCGAACACCCAAAGCATTGAGCACCCGAAGAATCAAACCAAAAAAGGTATCTCGGCCCTACTGAAAACTAAAGATCCAGCATAGTGTGTCTTAAATTGAAGTGAAAATGTCCCTCCATCATCACACATTACCATCAAATGTTCAACTTCACCAAAACCCTAACAAACACCCAAGCCATCCGTGCAAATGAGGTATCAAAAGACACTACACTAAGAGAGCAAGGGGCCAACTAACCTCAAACACGACATGGATCACCGGATTCCTCCTGTAACCATCGCCTCGCACACACTGGGTTGGCAGAGTCACCGCCGCCTATTCTGTGATGAGTCCAAGCGAAAGGCAACGGGAAGAGGGCCGAAGTGTGGGGGTTGAAATGCCCATTTATTTCACCCGGTGGACCAGATGCGCCACGTCTACCACACAGGATGACACATACATGTTGACTTGGACAAATGCGGCCATGTGTGCAAAACCGCCCCCACAAACCGACATGAGGGGTTAAGTGACCCAATTTTGCAAATTTAAAAGGTAAAAAAACCGGTTTTGAAGTTCATGGGATTAACCATACTTTTCTGATAGTGGGAATAAAATGGACTTATTCCTTTTTACTAATAAGTCGATTTATGTATGATACGAGGCATCCTCTATTTTTTTCGCTGAAAATGATAACTGTAGTTGACTGCCAATCATGTTACTTGTGCTCTCTAGATAACAAAAAAAAGGAAACAACTTAACACAAACCAAAGAAACTGTACATCCAGGAACATTTTTTAGAACAAGACTGAAAGTCACTACGCAAGGAATAGCATATCAACTAATTTATCAGATTCTATATTTTAACATTCAGAACGTACCAACAAAACATAACATGAAGTCATAAAACATTTAGGAGAAAGCATGTAACTCCCAGGGAAAGCTCAAGTACATAACCAGTAACTTTATTCTAATTCGAATGTAATCCGATCCCGACATTACAACTGTTTCATCACACGAAGAAAAATGCAAATACCCTAAAACCGCCAGGACGGTTGTCCAGGAAAGTAATAAATTTAAGTTAAAACGAAGTGATATATCGGTCCATCAGCACTAACCAAAACAAAAGTATTTCAGCATGATGAATTGTTCACATGAACAAACGAAGCGTATACTACTGCCTCTCACTCTTGGGAGCAGCGCCATTTGTGGTGACAATTGCACCCTTTGGTGGGTTAAGCTCATCCCAAGCCTCGATCCATGTGACCATGGAGTCAGCTAGCTTGTTGAAGTAACCATCCACCTTGCCGAGCTTCGCCCTCACTTTCTTGGCCAGCTCAAGGTAACACTTCTGGACAGTGGTGGCCTCCTTTGGGAGGGCCACAGACTGGAAGAAGGGGATCAGCTCCTCTTGCCAGAAGATGCCGTTGTATTCCTTCTTCAGGTTCACAAACGGGTTGCTTGCTTTGCTGTGCCAGATGTAGGGCAGGCCAGTCTTCACACCCAAGCCCAAATGATCCGTAATCACCTGTGTGCATAGGAGAGATTGGCATGGTTTACTCACTACAAACATTAACTCCACCAAGAAAGAACTGAACGGGGCAATGCACAGTATCAAGAAGCATGCATCGGTAATGGTTATTAGCTTGCGCAACACACTGGATATAACAAAGGTGCATGACCATCAAATTGTTGAACTCTGAATAAAATAACAGCATATACCTTGGTGCACCATCCTGCCCACATATCGTCGTAGCGACCAATAGGCTGGCCATCACCCATAAGACCAAAGTACATCGCAGGACCAATGAGCTCACGGTCAAACGCAAGGTTCATTCCACACATCGGGAACAAGGTGCCCTTCGGGATTGTAAGAACAGCATCCACATACCTGATTTCAAGAAGGAAAACATCAGGTTAGAAAGAAGAGATTGCCTAAAAGATGAAATATGCATGCTGAAATCTAACATCCTTACCTGGTATTTCTCTCAAGGGGCTTGACAAGCTGAGTAGGGGCATCATAGTCTGGAATGTTGAGCCAAAGCCCATGAGAAATAGCAGTTGGGACACCTTCACGAAGGCTGAATGGGTACCCACGGACAAAATCAGCACCATCACGGTACGGGTCGTACAAAGTATTGAAGAAAAATGGAGTAGAAGGGCTCAGAAGGTTTTTGATGTGCTGTTCGAGTGCATTGATGTCCTTTCCTGATGGATCCTTAGCAACCTGAGTTTTTTGTAAAAAGAATAGGTCAGTAATGAGCCAATGACAAACGACAGGATAATCATGAAGGCTTAATCATGGGACAGTCCATCAGATGTGATGATTTCTGATGGGTGGTTGCTCCAATATATTTCTGCGTTTACATTTCTTGTGTAAAGGCATGATTAATAACTAAAGTAAATCCAAAAGATGATGTATAGCTAATAAAAAAGACAGCATGGTCCCAAGGCAAAGTGGATGTATCGTTCAGCCCAAATATTTTTATAAGTTTAGGCTTCAGAATATTCCATGCAAGATGCAATCAATGTACCTTTGTTTCCTTGTTTCCATATTGTTAAACAAGCATTGTTTTGTTCCATAGGTAAGACTACTGATCACGACCCTCAAGCATAAACAAATACTTATGCATCAGCACAACTGACATAGTAAGGCGGCAAGGCGATATATACAAGTTGCATTGTTATATCTGAATCCTACAACCATTGTGGGGTACCACAGATCCAGAGGCTATTCCAGCTCATATCCCCTCCAACTGCAAGCAATACAGGGCCAAAGCAGTGTGGCTAGATCCAATGCTTGATAATACTTATTAGCGGTCGAACATGTCAAAAGTTCAATCACAAACTGAACTGACATGATTAGATCTGATAGCCGCGACTTTATCCGTGACTCCACGGATTAAGGAGACACTAATCAACTTGGTAGATCAATCAGTCATCTGGAACACGTGAAATTTACATTCTACCTACCCAGATCACAAGGCTATAAACCATGAGATTTTTACACGGCAGTAAACTAAAGGACAATAGCTAACAGAGTAACAGCAGTAACAACAAAGACACCAACTTTACAGCCTCAATCCTAATCTATGTAATGTAAAGCTTACAACTCAAATCATCCCACAGGACATATATCTACGAAGAAAACAAACTAGAGATCCCACCTTTGCCCTCAACTACCTAACCAGATACCAGGCCCACCCCACCAAATCACACCATGATCCCACCTCCACGCGACAAATCACACCAAGACAGGAGATCATTCGACCAAATTAGGCCAAGATCCAGCCTATTCCGCACCAAATCACACCAATACAAAAACAGATGTCGGATCACAGGGGGAAGGAACAGGGGTGGGAGCACTCACGAAGCAGTCGTCGTCGATGGTGTAGATGTACTTCTTGTTGGAGACCATGTAGCCGAAGCAGCGGCACGCCGAGTCCTTGAAGGAGATGCAAGATTCCTTGGGCCCGAGGATGCGGTTGATGTCATTGCGGTTGTAGAGCTCGTAGTCGAAGCCCTCGGGCACCCGGATGGTCTTGGCCGGGTCGCCGTCCTGGACGATGATGAGGTGGTAGGGCTGGAAGAAGGGCCGCCACATCTCCAGGAAGTCGAGGTTGCGGATCGTAGGGATGACTATGTCTAGCTCGTCCTTGAGCAGCGGCGTCGACGGCGCGGCCATTGCGGTGGGCGGTCGAGGAGGCAGGGGAGGGAGTGGGGGGAGGGAGGGAGTCGGGGTGGAGACTGGAGAAGTGGAGAGGGAAACGCAAGGGGTATAAAAGGAGGGAGGGGAGGGAGGCACGTGCGGCGACGGATGGGCCGGCCTCGGCAGGTGGCTGGGCTGGAATAGTGTTACTAATTAATTTTTGATTTTTAATTGTATTTCAAATTGTATATTTTCAAAATTTTCTAGCTTCTATATAAGCTCAGGTTTGTATTTCAAACCTCTTTGCAATTCTCGAATTCAAAATTCAAGTTTGAATTCATATTTTCGGACTTTGGACCCTTTCTTAACTTTGCCCTCTCTTGTTTTGGGCTCAGTCCGTTCTCTTTTTCTTGGGCCCGCCTACTCGCCTTGGCCCACTTCCTCATCTCCATTTCGGACCAGCCCACCTCCCAGTCGGCCTGCTTCCCCCTGGCCCCCTTTTCTTCTTCCCCTGGCCTCCCATGTGCTCAGCACGCCGCTTCCCTCTCGGCTGCCTCTACCAGCGCCTGCCACCACCACGCCGCCTATGCTCCCGTGCGGCCTCCACTAGCTCCTGGCCCTCCGAGTCGCCACCTTCATCGCCATGACACCAGCCATGAGCCTCCCCCTGCCACCTGAGTCGGTCATGAGAGCCCGCAGCAGCGTCCCATGCCGCCATGCCTCGGGACCGCACAAGCGCCGCGTCAACCGGCCTCCGAAGTCGCCGCTGCCGTCAGCCCACTCCTATCGTAGTGACGCCAGCACCGCTCTGCCTCGACACGTCCCATCCGCCACCGCCTCGCTTCCGCCATGCTGCACTGACACCGCCATCGGGATCGAGCGCCGCCTGGCCATCAAGCCCAATGGCTCCCTCCCTCTTCTCCTTGGCTATAAGAGCCCCTGCATCATCATGACCCTCCCTACCTCGCTCCCTTCGTCACTGGTAAGCCACCAAAGAAATGCCCAAGCTCCTATTCTCGGCCGAGTCGCCTCCGCCGACGTCTAGCCTCTCCGGCGACACAACCGTCACGCCACCCCCGTCACAAAGCACCCCCGACTCCAAGGAGCATTTTCCCACAAGCCCTCTTGGAGTTGGTCCACTGTCGAGCTCGAATTTCGTGTTCTTCCTCGCCTCCAGCCGCCTCCTTCTCCACCACCATTCTCCAGCCACCGACCCTCCTCGGTACCCCTTCTTGATCCGGTAGGTTCGCCTCACCGTGCGCCACCTTGTGCTCACCACCCCTGGCTCAGTGCACCGCTGGAGCCCCTACTCCACCGTGGTCGTGTCGCCACCGCCGCCTTTCCCTCCCCACGCCACCGCTCTGGTGAGCCGCCGACCGTGCCACTGCCGTCACTAGCTTCGCCTCGCGAAGGGGATCCCATTTGTGTGCTTGGATGCCGCCACCGAGCCCGCCTTCGCCGGTAACGAGCTCCGACCGCGTGCGCTCGTGCGCCACTTTTTGTTGGTCGGAATAGCCGACCAGCACAGGACCTCAATAACTCCCCTAATAACTGTCTTAAAAACCCTAATCAATCATTAGCCATTTGAGTGTTGTCTTAAAAACCCCCCTTGAATCGCTGACCGGTGGACCCGGGTGAACAGTGATGGCCGGTTTGTTTTCACCTCTGTGATCGACAGGTGGGCCCATGCACAGTGTGCACCCCGTGCACTGTGGACTGGTGCACAGTGCATGATGACCTTCAGTCCATGCACTGTGCACATGGACTGAGCACTGTACAGTGGGCTCTACTTGTTAGTTGGTCACAAGCACGAAGTTGTGTTTATTCTCGCTCTCCCCCAAACCCTTCAGATAATGTGGACCAAGGAGATTATGTGTGTTACGAGGACCCAGAAGTTGACGGACAAGGAAATGATGAAGAGTAATCTAGGTCTCGCCTCAGTCTAGTGGACTTGTTCGTTACTTGCGTACAACCGATATTATCCAAACCCTTGGATAATATCCGTCTTACACAGTATACCCCAGTCGCTTGCTTGTGGAGAGATGAGCTATACTCCTTTTGTTTCCACTGTAGTTTATGTTGCTTTCATGTAATGTAATCAATTTAGTCTGTTTGACCCTTTTGTAAAACTCGACCCGACGTGGTCTATGTTACTCTGAAGTTTGTAATATATTTGAATGGTTTAGTTCACGCTATATATGAAATGATTCAGCAATGTATCTTTGAGTGTTATCTATTAATCCAGCGAATAGCATAGTATTTTTACAGAGGATTTGAATTTGCAAAATTCAGGTCCAATATTTTTTTTCTTTGTCCCTGGAGGGAACATTGTGGTGTAGGGATGAAAATGGATCAGATAGTTTTCAACTGATCCGGACGGAAACAGATTCGGATTATCTCGGATCGGATTTTTCTCGGATAATTTTCGGATCGGAAACGGATTCGGATATTTTTGTCGGAAACGAAACGAATACGGTAGGCGTGCTATCCGGCGGATACGGATACGGATACGGATTATCCGGATAAGACCAAGTCCGGATATCCGAATTTCGGCCCAGCCCAAAAGAGAAAATAAGATTTTAATTGATTTTTGAATTTCAGAAAATGCAACAAATCAAATAGGCTTTTAGAAAAATAGAAAATAGAGTTTAAAAAAATCTAGAAAAATCACAAAAATTCCTTGAATTATTTTTAACTTAATAAAATTAAGTCCAAGTTAAAGTTGGATTTTATTTTTGCACATACATTATTTTTAATTCCTAAAAAAATAGGGAAAACCTTTTTAAAATCCAAAAAATTCAAGAAATTAATTATTGTTTTTTCATTTTCACTTTAAATCCTATAAAATCCTAGAAATCTTAATAAATTTTATTTTTTACATTGAAAACTAGGAAATTAAATAATTGACTTTATTTTATTATTATTTTCTTTTTCACTAAGAAAACTCTTTTAAATATCAAAAATCCAATAAAATAATAACTTTATTAATTTTATTTTTGGTAACATACTTTGGGATGTTACAATCATTTGTGTATAGATTATCCATATAACCTGATCAATGTTAGTGTGAACTAAGTTTTATGTATGTGATAAGCTAAATGTGAATGTGTGATAACTTGTGACTTTGTGAGTTATGACTTATGTGCTTAATATGGTAAACTAAGTGTTATGTTTGTGATGAACTAGTTAATGCAATTTGCTAGTGCCAATGTTATGTGTGGTGGCTGAAAATATGAATAATTCATGAATATTTGCATCAAATAAACTAGTTATATGTTTTCGTTAATTTCTGGCATATAATTTAAGGGGTTTTATGTTCTGAAAAATATCCGCGACTGTATTCGTTTCAATTCGTATTTGTATTCTCTTCGTATTCGTATTCGATATTATTCGTATCCGTATTCGTATCTGAAGTATCCGTATCCGAAAAAAATATAAAAATAAATATGGTAAAATCATTATCCATCCGTATCCGTTTTCATCCGTATCCGTTTTCACCCTTATTGTGGTGGTTCTTGGTGGCTGCTTGGTGCTTGTTATGGTACGTACAATGTACGCCTTGAGTCTAGTCAGGGCGAGGAACCCATGGCCGCTCGGTTGGCGGAAGGTGTGGTTAGCTTCTCACCGACTCGGGTTCCGATGCCTACTTAAGAGATTCTATTAAGTGGAGGTTAGAGCTCTCGTCAAAAATAAAATAAAATTAAGAAAGGATGCATTTACTGTTGATGAGTCATGATACAGTTGAACGGTACAAAAGGATCGTAAGCCTGTGGAGGAGTTGTCTGATATTAAAGAGTGTGCTGTCTAGATCAGATGACATGATCGGTTCAATTTCCACGTGTTTGGGATGCAAGAGTTTTGTGGGAACAGGCACACTTCCTATAGGATTTCTATCGACATATTCCCGTATTTTTAAGGAATTTTTTTATATAGAAAACAGTGCAATTTCCGTAGGAATAATTTTGCGACATTACTGGGCTAATCTAAGGAGAGATGCAGGCTATATGAGAAGTTATCTTAGGTACTTTATTTCCAGGTCAAACCATGCGTGGTTCAGGTTGAAAGATCGAGCTTGGACGTACGCAGGTCATGAACATAAACGATTGACGGCGCCAATACGCGAGCACGATTACTTCAACATTGCGCAGCAGGGAACGCGCCTTTCCGCTCTGTACGTTACTGCATGGAAATGAATGGAGGAGCTTTCAAATCAGGACGGTACAGTACCACACTAGGATTAAACCATGTTGGTGTGATCATCGGTCACGCATCGCAAGGACGTTTCGCTTTTGGACCGCGGCGCCCATGTGAGCTCTGAGAAACAAAATCAGTGCCCACAAACACTATGTGTACATCTAAGAAACAAAGTCAGTGCCCACAAACACTTGTATATACACGGGGGCGAAGCCGCCCACGGACCAAGCATCATTTGATGATTTTTTTATTAAATTTTTATAGATTTTTTTTAACACTGGTAAAATTTTCTAGCCAGTTCGGCAGCCTGGATCCGCCCCTAAATGCTTGTACTCAAATTAATGTGTTGTAATTTCCCTTCTCAAAAGGAAGGTAGGAGTAGTTACTCAAAGGGATACAAAGTGGGCTGTTTGGTTTGCTTTCAAATGGTTGTCAATTCCTGTCTTACCAAACTTTGATAGCGTTGACTGAATTTGACTTTTATATGGGTTTTTTTTTCTAAACTTTGATAAGATTCCCTTCTCACTTAGCTCTCTAGTTAATTGTCTTGCTAATCTTTGGCCAAAACATTGGTATCTGTAGGATCGTAATGACAATCAGAGGAGGTGAATGATTGTAATTCGAAGTGGAGACTTTTTCTTTCTCAAATCTACTATCTTCTAATTTTTCAACATGTCCACACAATAAGAGCACAAAGACAAAAGACAACAATATATATATATTCTAATACTGATACGATAGATCACGTGTGATTGTAGCAAGAAAAAATATGCTTGATCAATTCATTAACTTATGATCAATTCATTAACTTAATCACCTCTAGCTAATGTGCCTATATGAAACAATTCTGCATGTGCTAATCGACAGCAACAGAACGTCATGAATACATAACTGAATTCAATGCCATATAGCAAAAGTATCCATCAAATCAATCAAGTAAAATAATCACTTATCAACTATGCTGCCAATCCTCCCTATGATCTCTCCTCAAAAAGCCGCGCGCCACGTTTTCTGCCGCCCCGCTCCTTGTTGCACCTGCCGACCGAACGTCCCTGCCCAGACCTCCGATCTTCTCTCTCCGCAAGAACTCCAAAAAAAAAGCGCCAAGGGGCCTGCCGCACCAGAAGCTAAAAAGGGTAGCCGGCCCTAGTTCTTTTCCGTACGTGCCGTGAATCCTCCAAACTCCTATTTTATCTGTAGCTTCCGTCCCAACATGCACGCAAACTCCAATTCTCACGTCACGTAACCACCAACATCTCTTCGTAGTTTATCTAGATAAACTACCACAAGTCCAAATCATGTACTGCTAAATACTATAGCCGTATCATCCATCTTTGATCTTCATGCATCCCAACTCGAGCTCGACTATCTCCCTCGGCATCCTTGACCCTCTAGACCATGACTTCGCACCAAGTCATCTCCCGGTCACCGCCGTAGACCACAATCGCCTTCGAGTTACCCTGCACATGCAAAGATCAAAGCAACATATTTTCCCTGCACAAGTTCTTCTCAACTTGACCGACATAAGTACACACACACCACACGCTTCAAATAACATCAGTAAATAACATTGTCAATTATTCATCAGTTAAATTATATTAGACCTAGCCACATGGTCTAACAGTATCCAATTTAGTGATCAAAGTTGGATAAAGCCAATTTTTGGTAAGGCTTGGTAAGCAAATTTGTCTTCAAATCAAACAACCTCGCGACAGACTACTCAAATGTGTAAGCTATACTCTATGCAGCAATACATGGTGGTGTGTGCGTCTTTCATGTAATCGAAAAAAAAACCAAGGAGTTGGCGTTATCGTG
Source organism: Hsuehochloa calcarea (assembly GCA_036346395.1). Classification (NCBI taxonomy): domain Eukaryota; kingdom Viridiplantae; phylum Streptophyta; class Magnoliopsida; order Poales; family Poaceae; genus Hsuehochloa; species Hsuehochloa calcarea. The sequence goes on from CM070606.1 coordinate 39,105,097, forward strand.
CACATGCCGTATTTGAACTTTTGAAAGATCCGGGGTACGCCGGAGACTTTAATTTGTTGCGTGCATGAATCACGTATACACGTCGATGGAACTACGTACGACCTTTTGTTTTTGGATCGGAAAGTTCTTCTCTTTGCCCACCCTGCAAGTTGGCGATTACCGGTGGGACATGGTCACACGGAGCTTATGATTGATGGGTACGTTTTGCTGCAACGCAAGAAGAACATAGCGCGCCGAGGCATAACGAGAGCCAAATGCCGCCTTTCCGAGCCGGGCGCGGGCAGCGAGTGCCAGGCCAGGGCATCTCTGCAATTGTGGCATCCAGCCAGCCCAGCCGCGTCGTCTCCGTCACGGACAAAGCCGGCACGGAATGATCATGCGTGATTTTCGTCCCAAATTTACCAATCCGTTAGCCTGCCCATCAAGATTTGTAAGATTGTATTAGCATTCGAGTTGATACTGCTGATCTAACAGAAAACGTAACAATGCTTCTAATCAAGATTTGTAAGATTGTACTGTTTTTTTATGTGGGTATTGAGTCTCCAAAGATCTATGAACTGTTTCAAGCCATAGCCCATAAGTACAGTTGTTGTACCACAGTCCAACCGGCGGTAGCTCTGACATGACATGCCCGATTGCACGAAGACTGTCCTCCCTGACACATCAAATCCATTTTGTCATGCGTCGCTGCACAGCTAACATGCATGGTGCATTCTAAAAAGGCAATTTTTAACCGAGCTCTGCATGTTTTGGCCTTCATCGATCCCTTTCTACATGGCTCCCACATTAGTCCAAGCTTGCCAAGCAGGTCGTACATCGCGTCCTTCGTAGTAGTTCGTTTCTTCAAACATGGAGGTCGCGTCTCAGAACTCGTGATTCCCCAGTGGTACTTGAAAGAGTTTTAGAATGAGAAGCCACAATTAATTTGTGCCTTTCTTTTCTCATGTATATATATGGCGCATATACAATGATTAATCTCTTCTGATCCTAACCATAAATAACCGGATTACATGCTATATATATCCTCTTAAATATGGTTAGTCCAGATTACATGATGTGGCAAATATATTGCCGAACACTCCCCCGCAGTCACGGCGGGAGGAACACGGACGTTGAGACTGCCCCGAAAATCCATAAACAGTGAGGACGGCAGTACTTTGGTGAAGATGTCGGCGAACTGTCGTGACGATGGTACGTGAAGAACTCACAAATGTCCTAGGGCGACACGGTCATGAACAAAATGCAAGTCGATATATCTTGATGTGTTTGGTACGTTAATGTTGAACAGAGTTCGTTGACATGTACACCGCACTGACGTTGTCATAGAAAATGACTGTAGCTGTAGCTAGAGGACGTGAAGCTCCTGAATTAACTTGCGAACCCAACTAGCTTCAGCGACGGCGTTGGCCACTGCTTGATATTCTGCCTCCGCTCTGGAACGAGATACCGTGTGTTGTCGTTTGAACGACCAAGACACAAGGTTCTCGCCAAGGAAAACACAGTAGCCGGAGGTGGAGCATCGCGTGTCCAAGCAACCTGCCCAGTCAGCGTCAGTGTAGGCGATCAAGGTGTCAGCCGACGATGATGTGAGATGAAGACCATGATGTAGCGTCCCCTAGATGTATCGGAGCACGCGCTTGATCAGCAAGAGATGTTGTTCTCGCGGATCATGCATATAGAGACACATTTATTGTACAGCATAGGCGATGCCAGGGCGAGTGAAGGTGAGGTACTACAGCGCCCCTGCAAGACTGCGATATGTTGTGGGGTTTGCAACCGGAGGCCCTGCGTCGGCCGCCAGCTTAGGCGACATGTCCACTAGTGTGGGCGAAGACTTGCATTTTGCCATGCCAGCCCGCTCAATGATCTCCGCAACGTACTTGGATTGCGATAAAAGAAGGCCGGGGGAGATGCGTGAGACCACGATCCTAAGAAAGTAATGAAGGTCCCCCATATCCGTCATTGCAAACTCAGAATTGAGAGTGGCGATGATGCGCTCATGGAGTCGTGGCGATGAAGCCGTTAAGACAACATCATCAACGTAGAGAAAGAGAAAGGTCGTACCCAATGTGTTGTGAAGTACAAAGAGAGAGGTATCGAACTTGGAGCAAACGAAGTCAACGGTCTCAATGTATGTAGAAAAGCATTGCTACCAGGCGCGGGGAGCTTGTTTTTGGCCATAGAGGGAATGATTCAAGCGACACACATGGTTTGGCCATGATGAATCAGTGAATTCAGTAGGTTGGCGACAAAATACTACCTCGGAGAGAAGCCCACCCCTTTGGCTTGAGAGAAGCCCAGTAGAACCCATTGCACTTTGTAACATTCAAGGGTGCCATCTGGTTTCAGTTTATGCCAAAAGATCCACTTCCCGAAGACTATGTTTGCATTGGAGGGAGGAGGCACAAGATCCCAGGTGTTATTGCTCAAGAGAGCTTGGTATTTGGCAACCATTGCGGCATGCCAATTGGGATCCTTGAGGGCGCTACGCACTGTCTTGGGTATGGGGGAAGACATGCTGAAAGCAATGGCATGGAGGTTGATGTGAGCTAGTAAGGGGATGAGGAGGCCAGCTCGACAGCACGTCTGCATGGGGTGGGTAGGAGGTAGATCATGCGTAGTAGGGGCTATCGCGGCAGGAGCTAGAGGTGTCACAACAGAGACAGGAGCTGTCGCAGTAGGCGCGATAGTGGAAGCGGTAGGTGCATGAGTTGACGCGGCAGGTTGAGAAGTTGTACTGACTGCCGTGGCAGGCGTAGGAGTGGACGCGGCATGTGGAGAATTTGGCAGGGGCAGGAGGATTATAATCCAGCAGGAGATCATGAATATCTATAGGTGATGGATTTGTTTGAGCAAAAGGAAAGGTGGACTCATAAAAAATGGCATGACGGGGAATGAGGAGGCGACAGGATGAGAGAGCCATGCAGCGATATCCCTTGTGATTGGACGAGTAACCAAGGAATACACAGACAATAGATCGAGGAGCGAGTTTGTGTGGCATACTTGCAATTGTGTTGGGGTAGCACAAACAACTGAAGATGCGCAAGTGGGAGTAGGATGGTTCTTTTCAGAAAAGAGCAAAGAAGGGGGATGGTGCCGAAATAGTTTTGGTGGGGAGTCTATTGAGAAGATATGTACGGCGGCATGTAAGGCTTCTGCCCAAATTTTGGGAGGGAGGCAAGCATGCCTAAAAAAGAAGTGTGCGAACTATGTTGTTGACGGTACGAATGACATGTTCAGCTTTGCTGTTTTATGGAGAGGTGTATGGACACGAAAAACAGATATGGATGCCATGCGCAGCTGCTAGGGTATGAAGCATATTGTTATCGAATTCGCGACCATTGTCACATTGTATGGTTTGCAAAGTGGTGGCGAACTGAGTAGCAACTAGTGCGCATAAAGAGGAGATCGTGTTAAACACATCATATTTTAGTCGTAATTGGAATGTCCATAGAAAATGAGTGTAATCATCAAGGATCACTAGAAAATATTTATTTCCCGAAAAGCTCTCAATGAAAGAGGTCCAAAGATCACAATGAACAAGTTCAAATGGACGAGTAGAAAATGGCAACCGAACATGGTGCCCTAATTGATAAGCATGGCACACAGTGTTGTCTTTTATTTCTTTATGGCATGGAATAGCTGATGAATGCGCGAGGCGGCGGAGAGCGTCGTGACCGGGGTTTCCAAGTTGTCGATGCCAATGGATGGACGTGTCGGTGGAGGTGGCAAAAGCATGAGGCGATGGAGAAGGGTAGGAGAGCGGGTAGAGGTCACCTGGGCTACTGCACCTGAGTTTCTCGCTCTTGGTTGGAAGATCCTTCATAGAAAAGCTATGAGGGTCAAACTCGCTAGAACAATTATTATCGGATGTGAATTGACGAACAAAGATGAGTTTTTGATTATGCGAGGGTGACTAAAACATGGCGTAAATGGAGAGGACGATTAGGAAAAAAGATGGAAGGGTGGCATGACTGGAATTTGTAACGAGAAGAGTAGAATCGTCAATGAAAACGACATGTCAAAAAGGAGAGCAAGAAAAGAGGGGCTAGAGATTACCAGTATCGGTAGACATATGTGTTGTGGCGCCCGTGTCCATGTACCAGTCTGTGGTAGGTGGCTGGAGAGTCATGGTGTTGAAGTGGTTGACGAGCGCTGAAGAGTCCCATGATGGTATGCTCGGTAAGGCGCATGGTGGGTGACTGCCCTGTGGCGCACCCAGCTAGTGAAGGCCCGGCATCATGCACGACTGCATGGCATACCCTGGGTGCTGGAACATGCCCGGGGTGGTTGGGCCATGGCCATGAAGCCATGTGCTGGTGGGTGAGATGACAACATGCCTGGGCACAGGCCGAGCACATCGGCAGGACTGCCAGAACCGGACATGGGCCACATGTGGATGGCCCCGTCCAGGGATTGTACACCGAGGGCCACTGCTGGCCCCCTCCGCTATTGCCCTTCTTGCCCTTTCCCATGCCGCCGCCCTGGCTGTAGCTGACGTTGCCGTAGCCGATGTTGCCATGGCCGGTGTAACCCCCGCCACCCGCCGTACTGTCTGCCATTTTGACGGTTGCCATCAAACAGTGCGCCACTAGCACACCAGTTGGTGTTGTGTCCGCGATTGCCACCGCCTTTGTTGTTGGTGTAGAAGGCGGTGGTTGAGGAGGAGTCGGTGCCACCATTGGTGGGTTTTAACACCTAAGAATAAAAAGGTTGTGGGTCTGGATGAAGCTCAGGAAGGGGGTCAACAATGGCACGAGGGTGGCCACGTTGTCGAACTTCGGATTCAGACCCTTGATAGTGTTGAGTACTAGGGTTTCGTCAGTGACAGGGGACCCAACGTCGTTAAGGGCATCGGCGAGGGTCTTGAGCTTGTGGTAGTAGTCCGACACGGATCAGCCGCCTTGCATCAAGTTGCAGAACTTCTGGCCGAGGTAGAGAGCCTGAGCCTTCTGGTTGTCCCAGAAGAGCGCCTCGATGCGTGTCCAAATGGCGTAGGCCTTATAGTTGTTTCCATCATCATGTCGAGGATCTCATGGGAGACGGAGCCATACAGCCAATGGAGCATGGTGGAGTCGAGGCGGCTCCACTACTCGTCGGCGGGTGGGGTCGCCGTCGTGACGTGGTGAGCGAGAGCGAACTTGTCGATGGCCACCATGAAGAAGGTGCACCACTTGGCATAGTTCGACGCCTTGAGGTCGAGGGTTACTGGAACCAATGTTTTGATGTTCTGGACGACAACCGCTTGAGCCCAAAGATGGGCAAGGGGATTGGAGGGTGCGACCTCGTCGTCACCCATGTCTTTCGGTGGTAGGAGGTGGGAGGAGGATGTTGTGTCCTTGTCAAGTACTCATGGGTGTCGGTGGTAGGAGGTGGGAGGCAGTCGAAGAGGATGACCAAGGCACAGGAGGTTGTGAAAGCTATGCGGTCAGGAATGAACACAATCTGAAACCACGAAAGAGTTTTGGAATGAGAAGCCACAATTTGTGCCTTCCTTTTCTCATGTATATATAGCACATATACAATGATTACATGTGATGAAATCCCTATTGATCCTAACCATAAATAGCCGGATTACATGCTATTCATATCCTTTTAAATATAGTTAGTCCAGATTACATGACCAGGCAAATATATTGCCTAACAGTACTAAACAAACTTCACTCAAATGTAAAAACCGAGAGGGGTCATCTTACCCTGCAGGCATGTACATCGTCGCGACCGCAAATTAGCATCCCATTGAGCATAGCCGTAGCTTCAAACACCCCCCCACCGCCACTTCTCTGCAATTTAACGACCAACCATTTGCATTACGCATTTCACTTAGCTTATGTAATAGACTAATAGCCATGGCAAGAAGTTAGTCCAACGGTTGCCGGCACAAGTAGAAGTGTAGCGTGTCTGAAGCACGTCCATAATCCCCAACGCGTGCTCCATGCACGCTGTCAGTCGGGGCGGAATCGTGTGGAAATAGTTCACCAGAACCAGGGATCACGTCCTGTTGCCGACGGCCAGCGATTTAGAGCGGCGGTAGCACGCACGAGAGTCCATCCCACCATCACCGCCTCATCATTACGTTTTGAACGATTCAGTATCCTGTAGGAGACAAGGACAGACGGGATATACCGATATGCTTGGTACAACTCTTTTTTTTAAAAGGAAATAGGGCCCATTAAGGCCTAACCTCGTTTCATTAAAGAATTTTTTTGGCTTATCTAGTAGGTTTTGATAATGTATTTGTAAATATGACTGTATACAAAACGTATTAGCAAAAATAGCATTGTTGGCGTACGATCACCGTGCCCTGACAGAGATAACGACATGTGGCACTGGTGCACGGTGGCCGTGCGCCAACACCGGACCCGCCGACTCGTGGAAGCCCTCCACCACCTCAGCACGCGCTGGCGCATGGTGGCCATGCGCGCCGGCCAATTAGCTAGGTAATTAAGGTATGTAATTAGTGGTTAGGTTAATTAGGTAATTAGTTAGAGTCGGGAATTTGGAGGAATTTTAAAATATAGAAAATGAGTTCAAAAAATTATAAAATTTTTTGTGGAGCCTCCTGACACTGTGTACTTGCTTGTGTAAATTTTCTATAATTTTATTCATTCTGAATTTTTATCGCTATTTCGTATAAGTGTGATGTTCATACGAATCAATAAATGTCTGTGCCATGTGTTGATTATCAAAACATCTGAATGAGGCCCTCTCTCTCTCTCTCTCCATTTGTCTTACTTTTCCACCGAAAGCATTAGTCACTCGTTATCCCTTCACCTCCTTGTCTCATCCATCAAATCTTTGTCACTCGACATGCATGGCTTAATTAGCACGGGGATAAGGATTCCCTTCGAGCAGTGGCTATAAATTAGAGGGATTCCCTTCAAGACCAGAGCTCCTCCGAGTACGCGAGAACCTCGTACGTCCAAGGCCAGAGCTCATCCGCGTAACCGGAGTTGCAGGCATCGTACCCCCAGAGTGGTTTTATAGCCTCCGTCGTGGATGAATTCTTCGAAGGTGTCCCCCAGGCCGGCATGGCTCATCACGATGACATGTACGCCTACTAGACTCTGCTCTAGAGTCAACCTGCTGGTCCACCTCCACCTCAACGGTCTCCGTACCCCCTCCGAACCGACACACGTTCTCCGGACCGGTGGACGTATTCCACAGGTCATGCTTGGGGCAAAACAAGGCCACAGCTGCGAATGCAATGCAGCAGGCAGATAGTAGTGGCTCAGACGAGTGAACCATATAGAATCGCGTGTTATGCAATTTTATTTTATTATACTTGTATGCATATTTTGGTTATTACGTGTGTATTTCAGCGCCATATTGTATATCGACATCTTCAATAGAGTTGCAGTGTAGCTTTTTTTATACATTCCAAGTCACGTGAAATCATGCAACCCTAATTTCTGAAACCTAAATCAAAATTTTTGTGACCTAAATCCTAAGTTTTTGAGACAATAACAGAACACATATAAAATTGTTGAAGTATTACACAATTAAGTCCACTACGTGAGGAGCCTTCAAAATAAAATTCATAATTTTTGGAGCTTATTTTCTACATTTATTGATTCGTACGAACATGACATTTATATGAAATAGCGATAAAAATTTAGGATGAATTAAATTATGAAAAATTTGCACAAGCAAGTACACGGTGTCAGAAAGCTCCACAAAAAATTTCATTATTTTTTAGACTCATTTGCTATATTTAAAAATTTCTCCAAATTTTGGACTCTAACTAATTACCTAACTAACCTAACCACTAATTATCTACCTTAATTACCTACCTAATTGGCTGGCGCATGACCACCATGCGCTAGCGCGTGCTGAGGTGGCGGAGGGTGGCCACGCGTCGGCGGGGCCGGTGTTGGCACACGATCACCGTGCGCTAACGTCACATGTCGTGATCTCCACGTTGGCACACAGTGGCTGTGCGCCAATGGTGCTAGTTTTGCTAATACGTTTTGCATATGATCATATCTGCAAATACATTTTGAGAACGTGCTAGATTAGCCTAAAACTGTTCATTAAAGGCAATGATAAGTACATCCCCATTACAATTACAAGAAAGGACAAAAAGAAAAGAGAAATTACAAACATGCCCTTCTTGTAACTCATCGATAGCTTTACCAGATCATTGAGCCTGCAACGAGCATGACGGCTGGCCGAACCTTCTCGTTGAGTTGCCGAAAATGTTGGTGATGGTCGGTGAGGACCTTCTCGAAAGGAAAGGCAGGAGTCATAGCTCCACTAAGACCACCATTCACCGCCTTCTAGGACTTGCCTCCTTTGAAGTCTGCAAGGACTCTTTAGGAGGTATTCTTTGTCGGCAGCTGCTGACTCTACCTTGCCTGAGGCCGGTGAGGTACCAACACTAAAATTTTGTTGTAATGGTTCTGGAAAAGCTCGATTTGAGAAGAAGCCTAAGGATTTCACCATGGAGCTAAGGGTTTTACCTTGAAATAGAGGAGTATATGATCAAGGATAACCGACTAGAGGGGGGTGAATAAAAAGTTTTTAAAATTCTCCACCTAATTATAATTTTTATCTCAATTAAGAGCTAGACAAAATTAGATACAATTCTAGCTAGGCAATTCTACACAAGTAAAATACTAGAATTGTAAATGCGAAAAGTAAAGACAAGAAATTGAACCACAATGGAGACAATGGAGTTTTTCCCATGGTATCGAATACTTACCGGTCATCACTAGTCCACATTGAGGAAGCTTGAATAAATCAAGCCGACTCCACGAATTGAACATCATCCTCGATCACTATAGTTGTTCTTCCCCTACTCCGGAGTTGTGAGCACCACACCAATCACAACTCTCATCGGGTCACTTCACAAGCTTCTTAAAGTGATCACCGCGCAGTTTCTCCAAGCCGTCTAGGTGCCGGCAAACACCAAGAGTAATAAATCACGGCTCTTGCTTGAAGACTATTAAGTGCCAAAAGATCAACTAATGAACGTTATCCACTTGACTAGCTCTCAACTACCTTAAAGAGAGAATTGAATGCAAATGTGTAGGAGAGAGATTAGCAAAACCTCAAGAGTATTCAATATGGCCAAAGGTCGCTGCCTTGGTGCAGGTGGGGGTGTATTTATAGCCCATAACCACAAAACTAGCGTTACGACCGCATTACGAACGCATTCTTGAAAAAATCAGGATTTGTGGTAGTACCACTGTTGAAACCCGGTACTACCTATCTTTGGCTCAACGGTCGAAACAGTAGAATTAATACTCTGAACTAGTCGTTACACATAAAGTTATTGTACTACCGCCAACTAGAAATCAGTACTACCGCATCGCGATCGTACCGCTCGGCTAGAATGGAGCTACCATTTTCGAGAGCTCAAGAATTATCAAAAACACCTTCTTTGGAAAACTCATACTGCCAAGTAATAATTGGTACTACCGCACTCCGGTAGTACCGCTCAGGGATTGCGGTCATACCGATCCAAGGGAGATCAAAACTCTTAAAAACACGCTCTCTGTAATAAATGCGGTCGTTCCAATTTTCAGAGAGTAGCAAACCACTCAAAAAACGCTCGCTGGAAAATACATACCGCCATATAGATATCGGTACTATCTACTTGCGGTAATGCCGCTTATCAGAAGTGGTCATATCGATTTTTAAAACAGTTTTTCAGTAGTTTAAATCAAGACAATGCATGAACCCTAGTTGATCATAATGGGACAAAAATAGTTTCTCAAGTTACTAGCCATGATCTCTCTTTATAGTACGATATTTATCCTATAAATTTGATCTTTTCTCTAAACACCAAGATCGGTAAAAACTACAAAAGGATCATTAAGCTATATAATACCTTTTGTCTTGATCCATGCTGATCTTTCATCATATTCGTCTTGCCAATGACCTTATCATCAAATAATCATCGGACTTTAACCTATAATACAAGTTGGCACACATGTTAGTCCTGTAACATAATGTTGTCATTAATTACCAAAACCAACTATGAGGGCCTAGATACTTTCAAGGAGCAACAGAGGGGAGAACACAATGGGCGGAAAGAGGCGGCGCACCAGCAAAGACGGCGATCTACGCCACTACCACAAGGGCAAACGAATAATAAAAGGGGAGGAGCAGACCTGGATCACTGGCATCGGAAGGGGAAACCACCGGAGCGGACAGCGGCGGTGAAGGAGCTCTGACTGTACAAAAAAAAGGAAATCTAGCTATACAGGGGTGGGACCCCCTCTCGCTCGATGCCGATGAGGAGATAGGGGAGGGGCCACCAGATATGGAGGGATTAGGATGAAATTGGAAGGGAAGAAAAATCACCTTTCCCCCCTCCGGAGAGTTCGCGAGAGAGGGGTATTGCACAACTGTTAATGGTATACCCTAAGAGGTAATCATAGAGATGATTGCATCACGTCCATGCTTATGAATTATAGAGTAAATGTTATTATGTTCCTTGGATGAATTATCATTTATAAAGATAAAAAATATGTGACTTGTTGGTGAAGCTCTTTAATTGTTGTATAATATCATTCTAAAAGATCGATGGTTGGATATCACTGATCGGGACACTAATGACTTATAGACTAGCACATGTATTGATTGATGGTCATGTTTCACCGGTCATAGATATGGGGGATATCAAATCAATATCGTGGGCACATGTTAGAGAATATTATATTGGATTGACCCACTTTGAGATACTATTGAGATTGTTATGTTTCTATATGTCATCAGTTGGTCTCAAGCAATGATGATGTATAATCCTTAGATCTGGGATCAGCATGATTTCCTACATGTGTAACAATACACTTAGGGGTTACTAAACGCAACTTCGTAACTGAGTAGTTATAAAGATAGCTTTCGGGTATGCTATGAAACACACGGAGGGATGTGAATGGTCGGATATGAGATTTGTTCCTCCTAGCATAATAGGAAAGATATCTTTGGCCTCCTCAATGTGCTCGGATAAAGAAATTGCATGATCGTGCCACAAGTGGTCGAAGAGTCGACCACACAAAGTTATCCATCACTAGATCGAAAAGGATTAAACGGTCCATGGATGATGTATATCTCACTTGGAGTTCGATAAGATATTGTGAGGCAAAAGAAGAATATGCGAGCAGATCGCTTAATCCGACCAGAAATGAACTGGTCGTACATGATCACAAACTAGTCGACGAATTGGTCATAAGGTGTTATGAACTGAATGTGAGTGACAAGGATCTGGTCCCAGATTATATTGCATAGGGTTTATCTGATATGATCTTTATGTGTATTTGGGAGTCGCTATGTCCTGCTAGGAGCTGCCACCGACTTGTAGATCGGAAAGAAGTTTCAAGTCATGGCTGACTACACATGAACCTACAAGGTTACACACTTAATAGGTTGAAATAAACTAGTTCGGATTGGATACATTAGGGCTCTTTTTAAAGGGAGGCATGGGGCTTTTGGGAAGAATAGGAACCACTGAAAACCTAGCGGATACCGTAGAGGAACCACTACCACCGGCCATGTCGTGTGTGCTGTGCTAGCACACCAGCGCACGGTGTATCACCTTTAGACACGTGGATACTGTAGAGGTGCTGTTGCGACCGCTGTTGTGCTGATCAAGGACGGTCCTCAACGTACGTAGGGAATGCGAGATGTTGTGTAGGAGACGATCAGCGGCTAAGGATATTGGACAATCGACTACTTCCACTACATCAACGCATGTGACATTGGGCCGAGCTGCTCCAACTCTTCTTTCGCTGCACTGCGCATCTAGTGGTAATGATCTATGATCTCTTACTCGTATAACTTCCTGGTTTACATGATAAAATTTTGAATTGTGTCCTAGGATAGCCTACCCGTATCCCTACAACAACATCACCTTGTTCTGAGCTCTCAAGGAAGTTTGAAAAATCCCTCTGAAATCTGAATCATATACTAGCCACTGCATTTTCAGTCAATTTTTCATTGACATTGAAGGAATAAATCACTTTCATCAAGGATTCGAGGCATGAAAAGTCATCTAAGATTACAACCATTAATCTATCTGCACCGAATGCTAAAGAATGCTTGCTCTGCTGCCACACAGCCGATAAATGTGGATATGATAGATAAGAACAAGGTACCATCTTTTTTTTTTTGAGTAAATTTCATTTTGCACCATGTTTTATTACCAAAGTGGCACTTTGTGTCACCCTTCGCCATTTTTTCCACTTTACACCACCTCTTCTTACCATCTCTTTCACTTTGCACTAGAGCAACACCTCCTCCTCCACCTCCAAATGCTCACATCGATCCATGAGCATTGCGTCATGGTGGGGAAGCCGACGGTGGCATTGGCTCAATCGGAGGCGGACCGTGGCGATTTGGCAATGGCAGCCCACCATGATGCAACGGAAAGGAGTGCTGGTGGCGAGCTCTGGGATAGTGGAAGTTGGGGAGAGTGGCGTTCATGACACGCTCAGCGAGGACAGACGCGGCCAAAGGCGGAGGACGGACGTGGCCGGAGACGGTGGATCGATGTGAGCGGTCGGAGGTGAAGGAGAAGGAGGTGTTGCGCTGGTGCAAAGTGAAAGAGATGGTAGAAAGATGTGGTACAAGGCAGTGAAAACGTTATCGGCGAAATTTCGCGCATTCTGTAATCGGTTGGTTCTGATTGGTAAGGTTGGTTACTGTAACCGATGAGCGGTAGAAATCGAATCTGGTGGTGAAATTTTGGTTTTGATAAAATTTGTCTAAAAAAAATTCGAATTTGCATGGATTATGTTCGAATTTGATTTTTTAAAAATTTAAATTTCAAAAATTTCAAAAATATTTTTGAAAATTTCGGCCGAAATTGGCAGAAATTTCCGGTTTTCGCCGGTAACCAGCCTTACCGGTCCTCTCTGGTAAAATTTTGAAACCGAGAATATTTTCACTGGTACAAAGTGAAAAGAATGACTAAGGGTGTTGTAAAGTGCCACTTTGGTAATAACACATGGTGCAAAATAAAATTTACTCTTTTTTTTTTCAAACAAGTTTTCCAAGGCACCATCTATCACTTATCACTCAATTTGAAATCCAAACGTACGTACATCCTTCGCAAACAACAAACTAATTTTATTTATTTATTGCAGCCTTGCAGGCATGATTCCAGACACCTCTCGTGGCACTCACGTGCGTACATAAATTCACACGCGGTACATCCAGTACCCCTACATATAGTACATAGCTAGCGGCTAACTCGAAGTGTGCAGATCGCGTCGCGCACGCACGCACGCGCCCTGTTCGACCGATCACTTTCACTTTGCCGGACTCGGAGAAGAAGCGGTTGATGGCCGGGAAGACCTCCGGGCGCTGCGTGCTGAGGAAGCGCGGGAACGCGTGCTGGTGGTACCTCTCGCCCTCCTCCGCGTTATCCAACACGGCGCTCTGCCGGTTGCTCTTGCTGATCCTGCAAAAAACAACCCAAATTGTCGCGTTTTACTGATTCAGTTAAACCATCATAAGCGGTATATGCAGCAGAAACAGACATACTGCAGTAACTGCCGAATGCAAGGTGGTTGACTGGACAGACCTGACGCACATGCCCGTCGCGAACGACATGGCGGCGATCAGCGGGTAAACCTGCAGAAACGTAGCACAACGAAACCACATGAATGGAATTACAACAGCGAAAAAGGCACAGAATTCTACAACAAAACGCTACTGACAGGGGAGAGATCATACATCCGGCTTCAACCAGCGCCCCATCTCGATCGTTGCCTAACGATGCTTTGCACTGATTAATCACTGCAAGCGTCCTGTGCCTTTCTTTCCCTTTGTGTGCACTTCGCTGCCAATGCCCCATGCGTATGTTCCTGTGTGCGTGAATATATACGTAGCCGGTGCAAGACATGGTAGCAGATTACGCCCATGTCTCGACCGATCGATTCGATTCCTGTCGGCTGATTTGGGGATCAAGGCAGAAATGCTAGAAAACTATGAGCTGCCTGCTGTTTCTGGAGCTTCTTTGCCAATGTTTCTTCAGTGCTCCTTTTCAGGTCAACCCGTTCCTCCCATGGCCGCTAAGCCCGGTCGGTCAACCCTTTAACACTAGGATCGTTATGCTTAGGAGAGTTTGCGTCATCATACATCTCTTGGATTCAGCCGATCAATGATGTACTGTACGCAGGGCGGAGATGGGCCTCGGGTCGGTTGGGCAACGGCCCGAGTCCCAGAGAAAATACTGGTGGATAAATTTTAGTAGATATAAACAAAAATAATCATTGTACAGTGCCAGGCCCGACGTTGGGCGGCCGGCCTGAGGCTATCCCCAGCCAGCCCAGCAAAGAGGCCCAGCACTGCGTGAGGGAGTTGTTCAGTCGAGCAGGTCCCATCGCCTCTAGCTGCCCTAGCCGCGTGCCTTGGCTCTTCCCCTCCTCACTCTCCCTAGACCGGCATATCGCAACGTCGCCCCGCCATATCGCCTCCTCCTCCTCACCAACCCCCTTGGCTCACCGCCGCTCCAGTCGTCCGGTCCTCTCGGTGCGACGCTCCTGTGGCTCCTCCTCCTGCAGCTCACCCCATCGCCTCCTCACCGAACTCCCGTGGCTCCTCCTCCTGCAGCTCCAACATCGCCGCCGCCACCGCCGGCCCCCTTGGCTCGCCGCCGCTCTGGCCGCTCGGTCCTCTCCGCCCGCGCCCCCTCCTCTCGCCGCGATGCCGCCCGCCCCACCGCCTCCTCGGCTAAACTCCGGTGGCTCCTCCTCCTGCCGGCCCGCCACCACACCCCCTTGGCTCATTGCCGCTCATTGCTCGGTTCTCTGCGCGCTCGATCGCGCCTATGAGGTCTTTGCACCAGTGCGCGCGCCTCGATGGTGGCGCCGCCTTGGCCGGCCACGCTCCGACTTGATGTGTTATAGTCTTACAGACTTAAGACTTTGACAAATTGGCATAATGGCAGACAAATTGGCTTCATGGATTGTATGAGTAAATATGTAAATGAGTAAATTAGTTATCTATTTTATCGTATCGTTAAACATAGAATTCAAATTTTACTACGATTTACGAGTGTCCATTTGTTGTATTTTTTTTGTTATAACTCAGTGTTGATAATATTTGATGTTAGTTATAGATTTATAGTCTATTAATTTTGAACCAAGGCACTATGAAACTTTGGCTCCGCCACTGACTGACTGTACGTTGTTCCAACCTGTTCTTTGTGGGCGTTATTGCTGTTCCATTGAGGCTAGGTTTAATTTCTTGTCGGTACGAGACTAGATAGCTTTCTGAATCCGTGGGAGTGAATCTGGTTTTGGATATTCTCATGATACGGCACACTATTATACGAGCAATTCAACCAGGCATGCTCTCAGGTAAAACACATAATGGTCAAGGATTTATCCAACGTGACACGATTGGAATGGTCGATGCATCACGGCGCCCGCCGTGTGTACGTGTGGGATACGTGCAGACAAAATGAGAATGAATAATTAAGGAACATGACAAGTTTGCTGAACAGAAGAAAAACTAGTATTCTAGCACAAATGAAATATCTCGGCCACGCAAGGTGACAGAACGAAATGGGTGGGATATGCATGAGAATTTGCTTCCGTCCAACTGTCCAAGTGCAAATACCATGGGCATGAGTGGGTTTTTCTCTCTTTCTGTACGAGTACGGAGAGATACGGGTTACGGAATAGTACAATATACAATCTTGAAAATAATAATAATTCCCAATGAGTTTTTAATGGACAAAAGTCCAAAATGTCCGATGGGTTGGAGTATAAGAAAGAAGAAAGAAAGTTCCCTCAACAAAAGAAAAGGCAGAAAATGTCCAATGGATTGCATACTTGCATTGGTTATCCCTTGGGCCTCTTGCCAAGCTAAGATTGGTTGTAGGCCCAACAATTTGGTACCGTAATTAGCGTTTATCCGGGCCAAAATATGAGATTTAAATGGGCCTACTTCCATAGAAATCTTTCGAGTTCCCGAGTAAGCCTCCCCGTGGGTTTTTGCCTTAAATAATATCGGATTTGCTACCTAATTTTTTATCTATCAATCATTAAATTTAAAATTACAGTATCAAATAATGTGTAATTTTAGCATAATTTTACTGTAACTTTTAATTCTATTTATTTTTGTATTTGTTGTTTTTATTTATTTATAGGGTTTACTTAGATTTACTTTTGTCTATTTTATAAAGAGACAATACTCATAGAATGTTGATCTAACGGTGAAAAAATTAACTGATGGATAAAGAATTTCAGTCACATGAAGTATAAACACTCCGAAATAACATTGTTTGACGTTCAAAACACGTTATTTTTTGAATGAAATGATAAAAATATCACCACGGATGTGTTGACAGATGACATGTATTATGGGTCAACTGTCACCTCTAAAAATGTTTTTTGTGCCATGCGATGCTCTAATTCACACTTTTTTCCGGTCACATGCGGTGACCGCGTAGATGATCACTGTTCATGAGATGACAGCGTAGGCAATCACTGTTTACAATGGTTTTTCGTTTCCACATGTGTTTTTTCAAGCGTGCGGTGGTCACACCGACAAGCACTGCTCATGCCGATTTTTTTGATTCCGTACAGTAGGACTGCAGCAGGAGGATCTGAATGGTGAGGATGTAGGAGAGGGTATATATCGCCTATCGATACATCTATAATATTATTTTTACTAATTTACTCGTATGAATTACTTTTATTATTTTATAGTGCAGCGTCGTTTTAGCCCGAAATAGCCCTAAAACTCCACGGTCGCCGGCGCCGCCGAAAATACCTCAACGCCCCACTGTTCGGCAAGCTGCACTAGCAGTCGAGCACGAAGGCTAACGAGTAACGAGCCAAAGACAGTAGACCCCACCGACAAGTGGGACGTACCTGCATAGAGCGAGTTGCTTCTCTCCGTTTCTGTCTCTCTTCCTCGCCACGCCAGCGCCCGAGCTAGGGTTTTTCTGCCTCTCCCGCCGCCGCCGCCGCCGCCACCTCGCCGGGGGAGGGGGAGATGGGCACGCCGGAGACGTCGCGGGAGCCGTGCCCGGACCGCATCCTGGACGACGTGGGCGGCGCGTTCGGGATGGGCGCGGTGGGCGGCTCCGTCTTCCACTTCCTCAAGGGTACCTACAACTCCCCAAACGGGGAGCGTCTCGTCGGCGGCTCCCAGGCCGTGCGCATGAACGCGCCGCGCGTCGGGGGGAGCTTCGCCGTCTGGGGCGGCCTCTTCTCGTCCTTCGACTGCACCATGGTGTTCGTGCGCCAGAAGGAGGACCCGTGGAACTCCATCATCGCCGGCGCCGCCACTGGAGGGTTCCTTTCCATGCGCCAGGGCTCCGGCGCCGCCGGCCGGGCGGCCCTCATGGGCGGCGCGCTCCTCGCTCTCATCGAGGGCGCCGGCCTCATGCTCAACCGCGTCCTCGCCACGCCGCAGAACCTTCCGCCTCTCCCAGCCGACGACCCCAACCTGGCCGCCGCCATGATCGCTGGCGGCGGCGGCATCCCGGGTCTACCTCAGGCGCCCGTGTCCCCTACTGAGGCGGCGAGCTCGAGCGGTGGGGGTGGGTGGTTCGGGGGTCTCTTCGGCAAGAAGGAGGAGGAGAAGAAGCCCAGCGCGAGCGGGGGCAAGTCGGAGATCTTGGAGAGCTTCGACACGCCCAGCGCTCCGATACCGTCCTTCGAGTACAAGTGAAAAAAAGGTGCGATTTTTATTCGATTTGCTCTTCAATTTGTATCTGTTTCGGGCTTTGAAAAGGCTCTGTCTTTAAATTCTATTCGGTCCTTTGTTCGTTGTTTCCTCTATTTTGCTTGATGCGGTGGGGATTAAAACGCATTTGGATTCGGCCGCTGCTTTGTTTCTTGTGCTACATGCCGCGAGATTTTCGGTAGTAGTCCATACCGTATCCAACAAGAAGCGCTAATATAGTTTCCTATTCGAGGATACAATTGGTCATGCTATATATCTGCTCTGATTTCTCGATTCGTAGCTCCTAACCCAGGAGAGGTTTTCTTTGTTCGCGATCTTCCGTTGAGTTCTACTACTGCCCCTTCGTCCACAACCACGCACTGAACCTTCAAATAGGGTTACGCAGCAACTCTGATGGAGGGGCGGCCTTTTTTCGAGAGGGACCCATGCCCAGACCGCATCCTCGATGATGTGGGTAAATGCTTTCGCCATGGGTGCCGTGGGAGGTTCTGCCTACTGCTTCGTCAAGGGCCTCCGCAACTCCCCGCGGCGCTTGGATTGCTGGCGTTATGGAGGCCATGTACATGAATGTGCCACGTGTTGCTGGCGGCATCGCTGTCTGGGGTTACTCAGCCTGTGATTGTGCCCTCATGTCTGCGCTTCAGAAGGAAGACCCTTATAATGCCATCCTTGCTGGTGCAGCCACTGATGGCATCCTTTCTATGCGTCAGGGCTTCCGCTCAGCTGCTCGGGCATCCCTGGTGGGTGCGGCTTTTTTTGCCCTTATTACTGGCGCAGGGGTCATGTTCGAACGCCTTGCTGTACCTAATACCGGATCAATGCCAGTCGAGGACCCCTTCATTCCCCGTGCGGAAACATCATCTGGTGGTGGGTGATTGGTGGATTATTTGGGAAGAAGGTGGAAGAGGGAACCACAAATAGCAGCAGCAAGACTGAGACTTTAGAGACTTATGATGCGCCCAGTGCGCTAATACCATCGTTTGAGTATAAATGGAGGCATGGACATAGGATTTCTCAGCTGATGGGGTTAATTTCTCTTTTATTGATGTTCCTTCGCTCAAGTGTATCTGGGTTTTTATTGGAGTGTCTTTTGAATGACTGTTGCCAGTCATGAGATTAAAAACAGTGGCAGGGATGGTAGATGCAAAAAAAAAAAATTGTTTGTGGATTGCAATAGATGTTTGTTTGGTGATGTAAAGGAAGAAGGTCCAGGTGCCCAACTTTCACATCTTTCTGATTTTTCCGAGTGTAAGGGTTGCATAAATTGGAGTGTCTTTTGAATGACTGTTGCCAGTCATGAGATTAAAAACAGTGGCAGGGATGGTAGATGCAAAAAAAAAGTTTATGTGGATTGCAATAGATGTTTGTTTGGTGATGTAAAGGAACAAGGTCCAGGTGCCCAACTTTCACATCTTTCTGATTTTTCCGAGTGTAAGGGTTGCATAAATTGTTTGATGATGTGTTCGGTGTTATTCTGGCATTAGCTCATTGTTAATTTGTACTATTTTAGTTTCGTTTGTGTTGACGTTTCACAAAGTTCTTAGGTATCATGAGGCTGAGTGGATTTAATGGGTTCCAAATTTTGGGGAGCTGGGTAGTTATAAATGGAGGTTTATGATTATGACCAACAAAAGCTGGAACATTTTATATATTCTGCTTCTATTGATTGTTAACAAACTTCCATTAGTTGTGTAAAACGAGAAGGATGTGCTGTAGTCTAGAACCATGTACTTGATCACAGAGTAGTTTAGTGCTTCAGTACATTTCTTGGTTGCTTGAAGGCAGTATGTATTCTAGTCTTGTAGACTAAAAAACAGCTATTTTTACCATGTTACTTGATCATAGAGTACTTTAGTCTGTTTGCTAGTTTCTTGAAGGCATTATGCGTTGCAGGCACATGTTCTGTTGATCGGTTACTTCATCCTAAAAATATTTTTGTGTGACCTTCTAACTTCTGGCGAGTCATGAATACAAGATGGATTGCTAATGACAAGTTTTTAGGGGCTGTCTGTTTATGAGTTGACTGATTGTTTCTTAGTCACACTTTTGAATCATTGGGCCACATCAGAATCAGACACACACACATCTCAAAGCTAATCCAATTTCCAGGAAAATCAACATGTACATAACACAAAAATCAGGCAACTTACAAATAGCAAAACCATTATTTTAGAGCTTGTTGTGATTTTATAGACATAAGAATATGAATCTGTTCAATAATATTTGTCCTGGCTTGCCTTTTCTCCTTGTTGCAATATTCAACTTACATTTTCAGTGAGGCCATATTCTTGTTGAGAACTTGTAGATGATTGATATGTTTCATTGGGATAGAAGGCACAGGAAACATGCATTATTTCGGAACGCTGATTAGGGATGGGTCGGATGGCCATTTATTTTATTTGGGTTGTTTTGTTCAGCTAATTCGTTCTTCAAATTCCTTTTTCAGTAGGTCTGACACATTGACAAACCAATGCAAGTTTGGTCTTGTTTTTGGTTTACAAAATCGAAATACATGTTAAGGTGCATGAAATTGTCTTAACCATCAAAGATCTTGTGCTACATGCCAACCATTTTTTTCATATGTTGTTTGGGATTGATTGCATGACTCTTAACAACTTAACATCATCTGTCAACATGTCCCTTGGCTGCCTAATAGAAAATGCGAATAAGATATAAAATTTCATATCTAACCTCATGATTCAATAACTTAAATCTTATGCAAACATAGATGTGAAGGTATAAAGGTGTTGTTTGGTCTCCAGTTATTTCGCAACTGAATTCAACCACGCCACCTTGGAAACTATACCAGAAACAGCTAAGAAAGTTATAAATTGAGCTTTGTGCTTGAAGCTAAGAAAGTCGCCATCTTCTCTCAAAAGATCTGCCACTGAGACACTCAGGTTATAATTACTGTTTGCTGATTAGCAATGCCGAGCTATCATGCTTACTATGGATTAGAAGGTATAATATTGCTGATATTTTCAATGGGTGGTTCTATATTACTTGTGAAGTCATAATGCATGGGTTAGAATCTCAATTTTAAGGCCTTGAATCACCAATATTTTTTCGCGAGGAAATCACGAATGTTGTGGCCAGCATCTAACCGAGATTTTGGTACTTAGAGAAGATTTCCGGTATTTTTTTTTTGAATTTTTGGCCGAAATGGCACTATTTGAAGCAGTGTTAGCAAAAATAGTGCCCTCACAGCTGCAATTGCAAAAATATTACTCCCGTCCGCACGGCCACGGTGCAAACAAGCCACAGGACGATACGTGGCGCCTTGTCTACACGGTGACGCACGGTCACCATGCGGACAAGCCATGGGACGACACGTGGCGCCTGGTCCTCACGGTCACGGTGTGGACAAGCCACGAGGCGCCACATGTCGTCCCGTGGTTTGTCCACACCGTGGCCGTGCAGATGAGAGCGTCATTTATACAATTGCGGCTATGAGGGCGCTATTTTTGCTAATGCCGCTTCAAATAGTGCCATTGCGGCTATGAGGGCACCATTTTAGACAAGATCCAGCATATGGTTCATTTCTGTGCTGTCCGATTGGTCTGGTGTATATTACTGTGCTTTTGTTGCACAGTGATCAGGTGTATTGATGATTTTAAAAGGTTGTGATTTGTGCTCACAATTCCCCTAGCAAACAATAGAGTATCTCAGTAGCAGATGCTGTTCTTGTATGTTTTATCTTCATTTTTTTCATGCTTGGATCTGTTAATCAACATGGCCAGATGATCTAGAGTTCATGAACTAGTGTGCTGTTTGTTTCTACTTCGCAGGTGGACCGATGGCACTGATGCTTTGGTGGGCTCGAGATGTGGTAGTCTGGAACCGGGGATGCAATTTAGCTTTATCTCGGAGAAGAGAAGTAATGCTTGTTCGATGAACTCATGCGTCCACGGTTCATATCTATGTGCCAACCTATCGTTGATAAAAGGTTTTGGCCACTGGCTCTTATGTATTGATGTATGTGAGCCTTTTTAACGTGGCAGGTTTGCAACTTTGCAAATGTTGTTGTAGTAGTAGTAGCAGTATAATACCCATTACATTCGTATTGTGCAATGTACTGGATTTGAAAAGCCTTAACCATGCCTCGGGCTGGCTTTCTAAAGTGACTTTTTGAGTGAGGTAATTGCATACTTGCATTGCATCCTGTCTTTCCACAGATCTTTTGTTTCATTAGTATTTAAGCTAATGCAAAAATAAGTGCTCTGTGCAAGGTTCTTGTCTGCGATTTGTCGTCCCGTTGTTGTTTGGTCGTTCATATAGAGATCATTGCACGGCGTGCTTGTCAGAGGACATGAATATAACATGAAAATCGTGTGCATATGCACGGTTTCGTGAACCACTGGTCTGACCTATGGTATTAGTTACCGGTGGTTTGGTACCGATGTAGTGTCGAATTGTTAATTAGGTTGTTAAAGTGTAGAACTATATACCGATGTGCGCATTTGCTACTGCTCTTGCACACTGCCATCGTGCCGTGTAAGCGAATGCTTGGCTGTCCTAAACTGACAGCGTAGTTTGAACAAACCACGGTTCAATATTCTGAAGTGCCCTGGTTGAGTAGGATGGAAATCAGAACATCTTTTGTACGACGTTAGAACTCTCTAGCAAGGATTAAAACGCTGAACCAACCAAAGCTGCCAAAATGTTCTTCAAAGTCAACCTATATTGCACAAATTAACCCTGTAGTTTGACCTGGATTGAGAACACCTTTCGTTTTTTTTTTCGGACGGAAATTTGACAAGGACATGTTTTTGCAGAGAAATCAAAATCAGAATTTGTCATTGCGGTGGCATGAATCGCCAACATCCATGTCCCAGTCCCAAAACTGTCAGATAGGACGTCCTAGGCTCTGACCGAAAGAACATGTACCATTTGCCCATGAGCCAACGACTAACCTGAAAGTCAAGGATCGATCGATAAAATTTGTTCATTGGGTCAACTAGTTGGTAGTCATTCAACCGGTAGTACACCTGGTATCTGTGAGTACTGTTCATGAATCCACTACTAATTGGTAGTCCTACTAGTAATTGGCCGATATTTATCTTAGAGGTGTTACGATGCTTTCTATAAAACCGGGTAACACCTCAGCCCTATAGTAGCACATTTTTGGATTGCAACCATAAGGTGTTACAGCAATGCAATTGCGACAGCAGCTGAGTGGTGCGTCAACACACTTAAAAAAGAAGTTCAGGTGTTCAACCGTCGTGATCAGAGGCCGGAACACGGCCGTTGGAATGGCCATTAATCCTCGTCTTTAAACTCCCATGGCGCGCGCGTCCCTTTCCTTGCATTCATTCCTACTCCCACTCCAAGTGACCACCAACCACGTTGCTTCGGCGGGGAGGAACTAAACTGTAAGCAACCCAAGAAGCACGAGCTAGCCACCGTCTCCCACTCCCATCACGAGCCATCGCTGCGCACGTACGCGTCATGCGTGTACAGGAGCCGGCCAGTCGAGTTACCGTGAAGGAACCCAACCAACTGCAGAGGTTGGTGGCGCTTTGCCATCTCGGTCGCCGCCGGGGGGCTAGCTAGCTTCCTGCGGAATTCACCGATCACTGCAAGTGCAAAGCCGAGCTTCCTTTGCCTTAAAGCCCCGGGCGCACGCCCCGCTCACTCACCCAATGCACGTTTTCTAGTGTAGGTGTACGCTGTTCTTGCAGTTCGTTGCAAGGCACTGTGAGAATGGAGCTGCCCAACCCCGTGCTCGTCCTGATCTTTGCAGCCACGCTCTCCGTTGCAGGTTCCTCTTCTTTGTTAATCTTTTGTTGATTTCGTTTGGCTAATTCGAGGTTTGTTCTTTGGTGTTGATTCTGTCAAGTGTCAATTCGTTGCAGTGGCATATGACCCGCTTGATCCGAACGGGAACATTACCATCAAATGGGACGTCATGTCGTGGACACCTGACGGATATGTCGTGAGTACTTGCATATAGTGGTTGCTTCTGTAACTTTGTGTCCATGCTTCTCCTTATGCTAAAATTGGACATGATGGAGATTGATCATGCCAAGAACAACAACGTGAAGTTGTGGACTAACTGATCGATCGCCGGCCGGCGGTGCGGTGGGGATGCAGGCGATGGTGACGATCAACAACTACCAGATGTACCGGCACATCATGGCGCCGGGGTGGACTGTGGGGTGGACGTGGGCGAAGCGGGAGGTAATCTGGTCCATGGTGGGGGCGCAGGCGACGGAGCAGGGCGACTGCTCCCGGTTCAAGGGCAACATCCCGCACAGCTGCAAGAGGACGCCGGCCGTCGTGGACCTGCTCCCAGGCGTGCCCTATAACCAGCAGATCGCTAACTGCTGCAAGGGCGGCGTCATCCCCGCCTACAGCCAGGACCCCGCCGCCGCCGTCGCCGCCTTCCAGGTCAGCGTCGGCCAGGCCGGCACCACCAACCGCACCGTCAAGCTCCCCAAGAACTTCACTCTCCTCGGCCCCGGCCCCGGCTACACCTGCGGCCCCGCCAAGATCGTCCCCTCCACCGTCTTCTTCACCCCCGACCACCGCCGCAAAACCCAAGCCCTCAGTGAGTTCGAGCTTCTCTTCCTGATCATGGCGGTGCGCGTCTATGCACTTGCCACAGACATGACATAGCTATATATCTGAACGTGCCATGCATGCAGTGACTTGGAACCTGACGTGCACGTACTCGCAGCACCTGGCGTCCAAGTACCCGTCGTGCTGCGTCTCCTTCTCCTCCTTCTACAACGACACCATCATCCCCTGCGCCAAGTGCGCGTGCGGCTGCGAGCACAAGAGCTGCGTCCAGTACGTATACTACCGTACTGCCACTTACTCAGCCGTCGTCGAACACACACGCACGACGACGCGAATTGCGCCGTGCGATCAGGCGTTCAGGCCAACTATTTGAGTCGTTTTTTCAGGAACGAGAGGGACTCGAAGCGGCTGTCGGTGTCGGGGAAGCACGCGCACGCGCGAGGGCACAGGGGGGAGCGGGAGAACGCGGCGCCGCTGCTGCAGTGCACGACGCACATGTGCCCCGTGCGCGTGCACTGGCACGTCAAGCTCAACTACAAGGAGTACTGGCGCGCCAAGATCGCCATCATCAACTTCAACTACCGCATGAACTACACCGGCTGGACGCTCGTCGCCCAGCACCCCAACCTCGACAACATCACCGAGGTCTTCAGCTTCGACTACAAGCCCGTCGTCGCCTACGGCTCCATCAGTAAGCTAGCTAGCCCTCCTATTCATCACCATCGATCTCTTCGATCCATTCCATGCAAGAAAGCTTAGCCAAGAACTGAACACTGGAATATAAATTAGTTGTTAATGGCTATGATTTTTTTTTCTTTGGGCGTGCAGATGACACGGCGATGTTCTACGGGCTCAAGTACTTCAACGACCAGCTGATGGAGGCGGGGCCGTACGGGAACGTGCAGTCCGAGGTGCTGATGCGCAAGGACGCCAGCACCTTCACGTTCAAGCAGGGGTGGGCGTTCCCGCGAAAGGTCTACTTCAACGGCGACGAGTGCCAGATGCCGCCGCCGGACTTGTACCCCTACCTGCCCAACTCTGCACCGGTGGCTGCCTCAGCCTCGCTGATGAGCTCTGCAGTGGCGGCGGTCGTGGCTTTCTCGGTGCTGCTCATGGAATAAGCATGAGAAAAGAGATGGCATAGTGCTAGGACTTGAAAGAAAAGTTGGTGTTATTCTTGTAGATAGAATGTTTTGGGTTTCAAGATAGTCTGGTGTTTTGAAGAGAATTAAACACATCTTTTTTTTTTGTAAGTGGAGGGGACATGAGCATAATTTTGAGTGAGAAATCTATAAAACAAAATCAGGTTGGAATGAAGAAATGACACTTTGCATCTCACATTAGCTGACTGAAGTGATAGCATGTTGTGGGCGTTGTTTGGGTACAACTCCGAGGACCGAGGGTTGAACACTCGCATTTGACCAGTCAGCATGTCTATGCCACCGCTAAGGCTCTAAGGCCTGGTTGAGAAGGGAGGGAGACCAGAGACTTTTCTTGTTTATTTCTTTGCTTAATCTTTGGATTACACGCTGGGTTCCTTGTATAGGACCGAATGACTAATCAATCATATCCTGAAGGATATTGATTGCTAACTAATGTATACTGAAGGGATACTTACTAACATATCTCCTAAACTTAAGGGATACTTGACTAACTAAAACATACTTGCCAAACTAACAAATCTGATTGCCTAACTTCCGAGTGTTTCCTTGTTTCTGTCTTGGACGTACTTATTCTCTGCCCATACGACCGGTCGTAACCTTATGCACTTAGCCTTGCTGCTGTATTGTGCACATAACAACTTCATCACCCTTCGCAAGTAGCTCGTCCTTGAGCCCATGGACGAAGCCTGTCATGACCCCACGTCGATGAGAGGGATCGATAACAGCCTTGCACCATGTGGAAAAGGATGAATGAAGCCTCGATGAACAACAACGAGTACAGCGGGCCTCCGGTGTGACTTGACATTGCATGAGTCACCGGCGGCATGGGCAACTAGCGTGGGGCGGTAGTGATGCCCTTCGTACCATGGAGTGCGACTGTGTTGGGAGAGGCGCGACAGCGTCGCAATCCTCTACAAGGCATCTGTCATGTTCTGCACCTCTGCAGGCACTACGTCAATCGATAACAAGGAGAAGATGACCATTAAACCACAACAGTCTTCCTCCTGGTGAGGGCACTGATGGTGGCAGCGCTATTGGTAGCGGAGGCATCACCAATGGTGTTGGAACTATCTCTGGCGGTGGAGCAAGTAGCACTAGTGGTGGAGCCAAGGGTGTTAGCAGTGCGGTCGACGCTGACAGCACCTCAACCACCTCCAAATGTGACTTCGGTAGTGGAGGATCGACCGTGAGTGCGTTGCCTCGTCGGTGGAGCAAGTAGCACTAGTCGTGAATTTTTGAGCCGAGCCGAGCTGAGCCGAGCCTAGCACCCCATCTAGCTCGCAATAAAAATGAGCCGAGCTCGAGCTGGCTCGCTAGCCTCATTTGGCTCGGCTCACCAAGGCCCACCCGCAAATCCCCATCCCTAATCCGCTGTTGTTGCTGCCTCAGTAGTTAGTAGTGCTCCATCCGAATCCCTAATTCCCCAATTCGCCATCCGATCCCTAGTTCCCCTTCCTCTCCCGTCTGTCTGTCGCGCCGCTCGCCCCGTCCATCGCGCCATCGTGTCCCATCCTCCCCTGGCCCCGTGCTCGGTGCTCGCGCTATATTCCCCTTGATGCCCTTTCTCTCCCAACCCTTCCACTACGCCGCTGCACCCCATCTGCCACCCCTTTCGCCCTGTCCTCCAGCCCCCACCGCCACCGCTTCCACCGTGCCACCGTCCAGTCCTCCCCCTGCCTCCCTATCCATCCCACCCCGTCCTCTCCTCCATCCTCTGTCCTCCATCCGCCACGGCCTCCTCCAACCGACACGCATCCGCGTGGATCACCAATAGAGCATGGAGTCTCGTGCTTGAGGGAAGAAGTTAGCTGGCGTTAGGGCCTCCACCTCGGCACTAGAGGGTGAGCATGAAACCAACCACTTCCTCAGCTCCCAGCCACCTCCTGACCTCACTGAACCGACAGCCTTGGTGAGTGTAGTGTTGTCGGCGATCGAGTCGCCGATCTTATGAAATAAAAAGAGGAAAATGGCAAATAGTTCTTGGGAAAGAATGAGACTGCTTTTTATTGTAATGAATGGCTATTATAGAGGGTGCATTCGACAAGGAAGTGTACTAGCCCTAATTACACTTGGTGTATTGCTTGGTACTACTCTAATTATCTTCAGATCATTGGGTCTTGTCTGGACTTAGATGCCGATGCCGATTATCTGTCCTTAAATAACTGGCGAAGAGGTGGTAGTTACTTCTAGAGAAGAAACCTCTAGGAAGTGATGCGTCTGGTCGGGGAGGCAGTATCAGTTAATGAAATGCTAACTGATCAGCGGTTGATATCAGTAGAGACAATGACTGTACGGTGGTTATTGTCAGTGACTTAGGGCCGAAAACGTCGTGTGGGTTGGAGCAATTAAGACACATGTTCCATTGATCACACGGAAGGAAGATTCTTGGTACAAGGTCCAAGTGCCAGTTTAGAGCTTCTACCAGCAACTATATGGTCGAGCAAGGGGTACAGGGTCCCCTCTGACCAGGTTACTCGTAGAGCAGCCTCTTGAATTCTAACGACCACAAGGGTCGTTAGATTCGAGATTCATAACCACATAAGCTATGTGGCTATTAATTAATATTTAGGAATTTAATTATCGTCAGCTAGCCCCCGAAACTTTAAGTGAATTTGTAATGTGAACCCTTCTCTGATGAAATCTACGTCGGGATAACCCTCATTTAATGGCATAAATAACGAGGTGATCTGTATTCACTTTAAAGTTGAGAAACCGTCTGGGAAACTGAAGAGGTTTGTGCCTGTTGGGTTTTCGGGCAACTCCTTTTTTGCAGTTAATGAGGCGAGGCTATAAAATCCCCTAAGCATATTGCCTCAAGGGTTTTACACTCTCAGAATTTCTTTTCCCCTCATCCTTTCGCCAAGAACTTTCTTCAAGCCCCTTCATCTTCTTGTTCAAAATCCAACAATGTCGAACTCAATCACTAACTGGCTTGTCTCTGATTTCAGCATGAAGAAGCTGAAGAGCCTGTAAAAGAACAGTATGCTTCCTGACCGGAACTTGATCAGTTGGAGATCAGCGGTCGGAGAGCATTTCCCTAGCGGCAAAGAGGGAAAACTAGTTGTTTTACTCGCATACATCGAGTGCGGATTCATATTACCGACGCACTCATTCCTTTCCAAAGTTCTGGAGTATTACGGAGTGGAGCTGGCAAATCTTGCTCCCCACTTGATCGCCAACCTTAGCATCTTCATCCACCTCTGTGAAGCATACCTGGTGACAAGGATTTAGAAATCCTCATTTAATTATTTATATGCAATCCTTATTATGGATAATAACGCCATTATATGGCTCATGAGTATACCCATTAATGTTCATAAGGGAGAAGTTGAAGTCGTAAGATCTTCTACGACTACCTTATGACTGTAAGTCCTTTTACAATCAGGTCAGCTACGACCACCCCATAGTCGTAAGTCCTTCTACGACTAGCACCTGATCGTAAGTTCTTCTACGAGTCGTAAGTCCTTTTACGACCAGGTCAGTTACGATCACCCTATAATCAATTGAGCTTACAGACAAGTAAGCCCAATTGATTAAGGCATCTAAACAGTCAGCATATGCCATTATTCTTCGGAATAACTCCATGATTAATCTCTCTGTCCTGGTGATAACTGCCTAGCGACGTGGGAATGTTACTTCTCCAACAGTAATCTCTAGTAATTGCGTCATCCTCTCAAGCATTGATGCACCCTTTGGGCTAGAGAGATTGTCACCCAAGCACGCTGTAAAAGAGGAATCAACAGACGACGGGGAGAGGAGGATCAGGAGCACAAGACATTGCATTTCAGTCTTTCTCTTGATCTATAACCAGCATACTCAATATAGCCACACAGGAGTAGGGTTGTTATTCTCTCCGGAGAAGGCCCGAACCTGTATAAAATCCCTATATCGTTATCTCTGCGTGATTTGAGTCCTAGAGACCCCCCGAATCAAATAATCATTACGTAAATTCGGTCCTAAAACACCGACAACTAACGCCATCCATGGGGACTTCTGGTCATCAGGTTTCCTTCATTTTCTCCCAACTCTAATGCTTCTATGGCATGAGAGTGGAATGAGGAGGATTGGTTCGACTTGGCTGATTACGCAGATATCGACATGGATGCCAGTTTCGACTACGAGCCGAGTATTGTATCATCCGATGGTGATGTCACCTCTGGAGATCATTCTCCAGGAGACCATACCACTGATGGAGTTGTGGAGGGATCCTTACCCTCCACAACATTACGTCCAAATGAGGAACCAACTTCCTCAAAGGGCAAGGGTCAATCCAACCACAATCAAGACTGCTCCGAGGCAAACCTAGAACATGGCGAGGCCTCCCCCTCCAAATATTCAAGTCTGCCTAAGGCAGTCTGACCTGGCACGACAAGTCCTGGAAGTCATCATTCCAGAGCTTCATCAGCACCTGGTGGTACTGTCTCTCCGATTAGCCCCACAGAGGATGGGATCGAACACGCTTTTCTTGTCGGGTATCGTCTTGTACGATCACCTGATGACGACAACCCTTCTTTTCTGCAAAGGAGGCGTTACGAAGTAATTACTAGATGTAGGGCATTCTTGCTTGACCTCCAAGCAGTTCGCTGGCCGCCGCGGTTTCGACTAGTGAACATGAAGAAATTCAATGGGTCTCAGAATCCCATCGAGTTTCTCCAAATCTACACGACTGATGTCTAAGCAGGAGGAGGAGGAGAGCGCGTCATGGTGAATTATCTTCCAACTGTGCTCGAAGGGCCCACTTGATCGTGGTTATCAAATCAACCACTCGAGTCGATCTACTTGTGGCAACACTTTTGTGACCTTCTGCTGGCTAACTTCTAGGGTACCTACAATCGCCCTGGAAAGGAGGACGACTTACAGGATGAGACAACATCCACGAGACCTTGTGTCAATTCATCAGACGCTTTAGTCAGGTTCAGAATTCAATTCCTGAGGTTTCTGACTCATCTGTTACCAGAGACTTCAAGCAGGGAGTCCGCAGCAGAAGAATTACAGAGAACATCGCTTTGAATTCTCCGGCTACCGTCCCTGAACTCTTCAAGATGGCCGATCGATATGCGACTGCTGTAGAAGCAGTCGAGTGGAACAAAACCGTCGATCGAAATGGCAAGAATTCTCAAGAAGTAGGCGGAGGTAGCAAGAAGGATAAAAAGGACAAGAAATCGAAGAACAAGGTGAAGGGCCAAAAACCTGGAGCCAACAATTCCAAGGAGGTCTTGGCCGTAAGAGACAAGGAACCGCGAAGTTCCAAGCAATATCCCGATCGAGGCAAAGGTAAGCGCCCTGAGTGGAAGAACGACAAGCTTATGTGGCGCCCTTTCCATAAAAAGGAAGGATATGACCTTCGCAACTATCGGGGTTTTCAACGAAAGCTCAAAGACTACTACAATGGCAAAGGACCACTTCCTTCCCTCGAAGAGGTAGGGCAAGCGAGTGGTCGTATGCAGTCGGAGGACGAGGAGATGCCATTCCAAGATCCCGAGCATACCATCGAGCATATCTTTGGGGGTCATCGGCATACGAGTCAAAACGACAGCTTAAGGCTGTCAAACGCGAGGTAAACTCCATTGATCCTCCTCTTGTCAATAAGTTGCATAGTGGTCGGAAGTCACCATCTCATTCAAGAAGAGTGACTACCCGATCCCTTCCACTCGACCAGGTCGTTTACCGATTGTGGTCGAACCCAGCATCAACACTTGTCGAGTAAATCGAGTGTTAGTTGATGGTGGAAGCTTATTAAACATCTTGTGTACGAGAACCCTGGACGAGATGCAAGTACCCAAGACCAAGGTAAGACCGATACGATACTATTTTCATGGTATTGTACAAGGGTCTTCGGCCAAACCCACTGGCCAAGTTTCTCTACCTTTAAGATTTGGTTCACCAAGTAATTTTAGGACAGAAAAGATCCCCTTTGATGTGGTCTATTTCGATACGGCATATAACGTCATACTCGGATGACCAAATTTAGCAAAATTCTTAATGGTTACTCATTATGGGTATCAATGTCTTAAGATGCCATGTCCCAAAGGAGTAATCACAATTCACTGTGATAAGAAGATGCCGCATATGTGCGACCGTCGATCCCTCGAGATGGTTGGCCAGATACCAACTCGGGAAGAAAACAAGGAGCGGCCTTCGACCAAGCAGCCGAAGTCGAAAGCTGCACCGAAGCCGAATGACCAGGTCAAAGAGGTTCCTCTGGATCCAGAGGAGCCCTCGAAGACTTTTCGAATCGGGGATACTTCCGACCCCAAATAGGAAGACGCCCTTATCACTTTCCTCTGAGCAAACACAGATGTCTTCGTGTGGCAAGCATCCGATATGCCCGGAGTCCCGAGGGAAGTGATTGAGCACAAGCTAGCTTTACGGCTTGACAAAGTACCCGTAAAACAAAAATTACGGAGATTCTCCCTTGATCGACAAGATGCTATCAAATCAGAATTGGACAAGCTACTTAAAACATACTTTATAAGAGAAGTCGACCACCATGAGTGGTTAGCCAACCTTGTAATAGTTAGGAAGTCTAATAGCAAGTGGTGAATGTGTGTAGACTTCACTGATCTTAATAAAGCTTGTCCAAAAGATAATTTTCCTCTACCTCGTATCGATCAGTTGGTTGATTCTACTGTCGGTTGTGAAACATTAAGTTTTCTATATGCATTTCCTGGCTACCATTAGATTAATATGAGTCCAGAAGATGAAGAAAATACCGCATTTATTACTCCATTTTGAATATTTTGCTATGTTAAAATACCATTTGGTCTAAAGAATGATGGTGCTTCTTTTCAACACTTGATGCAATCGACTTTTTCACCTCAGCTAGGCTGAAATTTGAAGGCCTATGCTAACAATCTAGTCGTAAAAAACATCAAGCGGCTTAATCATGTTTTCGACTTGCAAGAAACGTTCGACAATCTCAGAAAACACCAGCTAAAACTCATTGCTAATAAGTGTGTATTAGGAGTCTCTTCAGGAAAGTTGCTTGGATTTATTATCTCTGTACGAGGAATCGAAGCAATTCTGAAAAGATAAAGGCCATCGTGCAAATGCGCCCTCCGACCACGAAGAAAGAATTCCAGAAACTTACAGGATGCATGGCGGCTTTAAGTCATTTCATCGCACGACTGGGAGAAAAAGGACTACCTTTCTTTGAACTTCTAAGGAAGCACGAGGGTTTCGAGTGGTCAGAAGAGGCAAACGTTGCCTTTGAGGATGTGAAGAGGTATCTTATGAGTGCTCCTGTTTTGGTTTCTCCGAAGACAGAAAAGACGCTCTTAATTTATCTAGCTGCCACGCTATAGGCAGTGAGCGCAGTACTGGTCGTAGAGCGTGAAAATATCCAACGACCAGTTTACTACGTAAGTGAAGTTTTACATGGGCCTAAGGACCGTTACCCTCAGGTCCAAAAACTTCTTTATACCCTCCTCATTTCTTCGAGAAAATCGCGGTATTATTTCCAAGCACACAAGATAATTGTGTCGTTTGGGTTTCCCTTAAGAGTGGTCCTACAGAACAGGGAAACAACGGGACACATGGTAAAATGGTCAGTAGAACTTGGGAAGTTCGACCTCCATTTTGTGTCCCGAACGGTCATTAAATCCCAGATCTTTGTAGACTTTATCGCTGAATGGACAAATCCTGAACATGTTTAAGACCCCCAGTATGATACCCACGACCAATGGACGATGTACTTTGACGGATCACTTACTTTAAGTGGCTTGAGGGTTGGGGTGGTCCAGAATCTCCTACTGGAGAGACCTTAAAGTATACCATTCAATTAAACTTTTAGGCCACTAACAACATGACAAAATACGAAGGTTTGCTGGCTGGCATACGAGTTGTGAAAGCATTCACAATTTGACGACTACTCGTGAGAGGAGACTCTCAACTAGTCGTGAATCAGATCGAAAAAGAGTACCAGTGCTCTAATCCGATCATGTCTCAGTACTTATCGGAGGTCCGAAAGCTAGAAAAGTATTTTTGATTTCGACGTACAATTTATCCCTCGAAAGGATAATTTCCTCGTGAGTAGCTTGCTCGTATGGCTTCTTCCCAATCACAAGTACCAAAAAGAGTTTTCTTGAAGCAAATCCAAAA
Source organism: Hsuehochloa calcarea (assembly GCA_036346395.1). Lineage (NCBI taxonomy): Eukaryota > Viridiplantae > Streptophyta > Magnoliopsida > Poales > Poaceae > Hsuehochloa > Hsuehochloa calcarea. Next base: position 39,138,537 of record CM070606.1, read on the forward strand.
GCTGTCTCCGGTCGAAACACTAGAAGCAACTCCTATTGAGACAACCTCTCTAGAATACGAAGATATCTGGATGAATCACATCTACGAGTATCTTCAGAAGGGTACAATACCCAATGACGATCTCAAGGCAGACCGCTTATCCTGAAAGGACAAAATGTATACTTTAGTCGAAGGAGTCCTCTACAAACAAGGCACTCAAGGGGTACTCATGCGATGCATATCGCAGAGGGAAGGACTAAACCTCCTTCACAACATACATAGGCACATCTGTGGAACATATGCTTCCTACAGAACGCTGGTTGGAAAGACCTTTCGACATGGTTTTTACAGGCCAACAGCCCTCTAGGATGCTAAAGAATTGGTTAAGAAGTGTGTACAATACCAGTTTCATAGCAGACAGATACACCAACCGACTCAGGCATTGCAGACAATTCCTCTATCTTAACCTTTTGCGACCTAGGGTCTCGATATCCTAGGACCATTCCCAAAGGCTTTAGGAGGTTTTGAGTTCTTTTTGTGGCCATTAATACGTTCACAAAATGGATCGAAGCCGAACCTGTGACCGGAATAACAACGGAAACAGCAAAACAGTTCATGATGAGATGCGTGGTTACTCGGTTTGGGGTCCCAAGTCGAATAATCACAGATAATGGTAAGCAATTTTCGAGCGCAAAATTTCTAGATGTAGGATCGTAACGGCAATCAGAAGGGGGGTTGAATGATTGCAGCGAATATACCCCCAAATTCGAAATCTTCTTCCACACAAGAATACCAATATCAACCTCTCTGTTGAAAGCTTGAAGAGCTTCTCACCCGAAAGCACAATTACACTGATAAAGACTCAAGCAGAGGCGCACCACCAAGACCAAACCAAGAATCAAAGTTGAACGAAATCAAACTTGATAACTTATAGATGATTTGTGTCTACAAGATGCTCAGCATAGCACCCCTCAAAACTCAACTCGATGGATCTACCAAAAACAGCCGCAAGACAAAACTACGACCAGTCTAAAACCCACGGTTCTTATTTTCACGCGGGCGCAGCCCTTTGCCCTTTTATAGCAAAGGATCAATTCGTATCTAACACCAATACGAATCCTAACCTCTCCGAAAATCAGGGACCCGAAACCCTTCTAACACGGGTTTTACCAAAACCGATTCAAACTTTCCAATTTCATCTCCTCTTTCACGTCGTGAGCCTCCAGGTGACCTCCCCGTAGCTCCAACGCAATCCACCCTTGCCTTCCAAGTGCTCTAGCGCGATCCAAACAACCTCTTGACATTCTTGACTACCAAGACCTCAGATTAACCAATCCTAGTCCGAGTCCAACCATCATCCCGAGCCTTGTTCGTCCTCACGCTCTCCTGCACATGCAAAGACAAGAAAATCCAATTCCATGGCACAAGTTCTCCAACTTGACCATCCATTAGTTCACACACACACTCAGACACTATCATGCATCAAGCAATTAGATAGAGCAAACGAAATCAGCAAACCCGCAGTCAATTTCCAACAACGACAATTTTCCAGAGTACAATCGGTACTACCGCTCAGTATAATTTCGCAAAGTCCTCAGAACAACGTCCTTTGACACGTGGACGCTCCAGATTCATGGGCCGTTCGGACCATGGGTTTCAACCGTTGGATTTGAGGCACGTTCGGACGGTCCGAACGTCTCACACGATCCACACCGTCAGATTTCAATCCGACGCCGAAAGCGCTACCGTTCGGATGGTCCGAACGTTCAACTCAATATCAACCGTTGGATCAAGATCCAACAGTTCGCGCAAAACACTTCTGAGAAAATGATGTGCGGTACTACCGTATGTTGTACGCGGTACTACCGCACCACGGTAGTTCCGTGAAAACAACGCCGGTACTACCGCAACCTAAAAAGCTCAGAGACTTCAGATCTTGCCACGTGTACGCTTCAGATGATGTGTGCCGTTCGGACCAAGCTTCACAACCGTTCGATTTTGAGAGTACTGTAGAAAGTCCGAACAGCCCACTTGATTGCATCCGTTGGATCACGATCTAACGATTCAGCAAACCACCGTTCAAACTCAGTGACATGCGGTACTACCGGAATGTACACGCGGTACTACCGCAGTGCGGTAGTTCCGCACAAGTAAAGCCGGTACTACCGATTATCCTGACAAAAGCTGATTTTCAACAGAACTAAGCGAGCTCGAATCAAGTCACCAATTGAGATCAAAAACGTGTTCCAGAGACAAAAGATTCATCATTAAGTACTGAGACTACGTCTAGCATATTGGCAATGTATTCATCATCAAATATCATGACTAAAAACCTCTTGGTCTTACACAAGAATTTTACGATGAGTTGGGTATCAAAGTGTGTTACGCCTTTGTGACCCATCTTCAAAGCAATGGGGCAGTCGAAAGAGCGAATGACCAAATAATGCAGGGAATCAAAACTCGAGTCCTTGACCAGCTTGCCAACGCTCGGGAGCTTAGGTATAAGAATTACCCTCAATATTATGGGAAATTCATGCTACTCGGGCTAGTCGGGCCACATGTGAAACACCTTTTTTCTAGTTTTCGGTGCCAAAGTCATGCTTCCACCAGAACTAAAGATCAGGTTGACACAAGTCAAAAATTTCAACGACTCTACCCAAGAACAACTTTGGGCATATGACATGAACCAACTCGAAGAGAAGAGAAATCAAGCCTTAATCCGTTCAGAAGTCTACCAACAAGCCCTGCGCAAATACTACGATCGTAAGGTCCAACCTCGCAGCCTTGCTGTAGGTGACATGGTATTGAAGAAAATTCAATCACAGTCTAATCGGAACAAGCTTTCCCCCAAGTGGGAAGGTTTTTACACAGTGGTCAAAGTTACGCGACCAGGTTCGATACGACTATCAATGGAAGACGACCGAATTCTCTCGAACTCTTGGAACATCGACTGATTATACAAAAAAAATTGTGTAACCAACCACCTCGGCAATAAAGTATCAGGTCCTTTCTATATTTATTGTCTTACTTTGAGTAGCGCTTTGATAATTTTTCGACTATCCCCTAGTCGTAAGTTTTTATATGACTAGTACCAAGCACTTCTTTACACTGGTCGAAAGGATAGGAACAACACCTAGTCGAAGCCTTTCCTTTCTGCACGTAGTCCTATCGACTAGAAGGAACTTCCTAGTGTCGACTCATTCATCACTTTTGCTGCCAACACAAAGAGCTCGGGTCCAACAAATATGGTCATAACATTTTCAAGCCAACTCTTAGTACCTTAGTTTATTCTAACTGGTCGGTTCGACTACTCTTGGTAAACTCGGTTGGTTCTAACTGGTCGGAGAAAGACACAACACCTAGTCGAAGTCTTTCCTCTCTGCATGTGGTCATGTCCACTAGAAGGAACTTCCTAGCGTCGTCCTGTTTCTAACTCTTGCTACCAGGACAAACCTATTGAGTGTACTCGAAAAGGTTGAACGAATTCTACAGGAACTCCAGACGTTTGTCTAACTCAAGTCGCTGCTCTTGATTTGATTAATCTAGTCGAGGATGGTAACATCACCTAGTTGAATCCTTTCCTTTCTACACGTGGTCCTTCCCACTAGAAGGAACTTCCTAGCGTCGACTCGTTACTACTCTTACGACCAGTGCATGATAATCGAGATCACAGACTATAAGTTAGCCAAACCTCTTTTATTCTTCAGAAAACCTGTTTAAACACTATTTACTTAGTTTATCTAAATAAACTAAGCAATTAGTCGGGGTCTAGGATAAACTTATTTATATGACTTCAATTTTTAGTCTTAATCTCTTTTTCCATTCATTATCTTATGAGTTACTAACTACTTGACAAGATGATTTTCAGGAAGAATAAAGGATCATATAAATCAACATACTTGTCTTTGCCGGTTCCTATTACAAACTACTCTGACGAAGGAGATCCAATCTGCATCTCCTCCGTGACTTCCTTGCTGATCAACTGCATATCTCCCATCAACCGCTCCGCTTCTGCTTCAAAGCAGTCGAAGTCGGTTTTGACTGGTTGCAGATTAAAATTGGGGTCATGAGCTTTAAGTATTTCCAGAACAAAACTTATTCCGCCTTCGACCGCCTCCTTTATCGAATCAGCTTGGTTGGTCCTTAGAGTGGTCACCAACTCTTGCAAAGTCCCGACTTGTTTTCCAATAGTACTAAAGTAGGCAATTGTCGTGTCTTCACAAGGAGTGACCTCTTTGACATGCAACCCACTGAGTACGTTGTCAAGGAGAAAAATGTTGTCCTGAAGGTTGATCCTCATCGACTTCATCTCCTCCTGATTACAAGTCGAAGCCTCAAGGAGTTGTTTTATTTCGACTGCTTGCTCAGAAAAAAATAAGGCTAGTAGGATAAAGTAACCCTAAAGGAAAACAAAACTGGTCGCAGGAAAAGACTTGTTTACCTGCTAGCGATAATCTAACTTCTTGACTTTATCGTGATGAGAGACATTGCTTTTTGCATAGCGCTCCTACTAAGACTTAACCTCCCGATCTTTTTCTTTGGTGATACGGGAAATCTCGTGAATAACCAGGGTCTTGTCTTTGACCTCAGTTTCGAGCTTCTCCATCTTGACCTCTTTTTCTTAAAAGGGATGAGGGTTAGAAAAAGATAAGAAGGTTATAAGCGGTCTTAAGTTCAGCACTTACTGTTTATTTGTTCCTGTAACTTTTGAGTTGCAAAGTTGGCCTCCTGAAGCTTCTTCAGAAGGGTCTCTTTTTCTTCCATTAGCTTTTTTTGTCCAAAAGATGATTTCCTTTACCTCGTGTCGATCGGTGGTTGATTCAAGCTGCGGGTTGTGAGATATTAAGTTTTTAGATGCATATTCGGATACCACGGATCAATATGTGTTTAAGCGATGAAGAAAAGATCGCATTCATTACTCCATTTGGTACCTTTTGCTATGTCAAAATGCCATTTGGTCTAAAGAATCTTGGTGCTTCTTTTCAACGCCTAATGCAATCGACTTTTTCATCTCAATTAGGTAGGAATTTGGAAGCCTATGTTGATGATCTAGTCGTAAAAGCATTAAGAGACTTAATCATATCAGCGACCTACAAGAAACATTCGACAACCTCGAAAGCACCACGCTTAAAACTCAATCGAGAGAAGTGTGTGTTTGGAATTTCTTGGGAAAATTGCTTGGATTCCTAGTATCCGAGCGAGGAATCGAAGCAAATCTGAAAAAATAAAAGCCATCCTCGGATCGTCCTCCAAACACAAAAAGGAGATCGAAACTCCTTTGGGTGCATGGCGGCTTTAAGTCGTTTCATTGCACGACTAGGAGAAAAGGACTACCTTTCTTTAAACTTCTCGGAGACATGAAGGTTTTGAGTGGTCGAGCGAGGCAAACACCGCCTTTGAGGATGTCGAGAGGTATCTTTAAGTGCTCTGATGCGGTTTCTCCAAAGCGGAAGAGGCGCTCCTAATTTACCTAGCCGCGCCACGAGCGTGGCCAAGCGACTAGTCGTAGAGCGTGGCGATACAGCATTACCGGTTTACTACGTTAGCGAAGTTTTACGGGCCTAAGGAGCGTTACCCTCGGTCCAAAAACTTCTATATGCCCTCCTCATGTCTTGAGAAAGCTGCGGCATTATTTTGAGCGCACAAAATAGGCTGTCGATCCGAGTTTCCTTTAGGAGCAATCCTCCATAATAAGGAAGCAATGGGCGCATGGCAAAATGGTCGATCGAACTTGGGAGTTCGACCTCCATTCGTGTCGACGGCCATAAAATCGGATCTTGGCGGACTTTGTCGGCCGAATGGACAAATCTGAACATTCGGGATCCCGATCTGATTCCACGATCGATGGATGATGTACTGATGGGTCACTTACTTTAAGTGGCTCGAAATTTGGGTGGTCTGGTATCTCCTCTGGAGAAACCTTAAAGTATGCCATACAATTAAACTTTCGGGCCACTAACAATGTGGCGATCACGAAGGTTTGCTAGGCGGCATAACAGTGCAGCACTCTCAATTAAATCGACTACTCGTGAGAGAGACTCTCAACTAGTCGTGAATCAAATCGGAAAAGAGTACGGTGCTCTAACTCAACAATGGCTCGGTACTTATCAAATCGTAAGCTAGAAAAACATTTTTAGGTTTGAGGTACAATTTATCCCTCGAAAGGATAATTTTCTCATGAGACCAACTTGCTCGGATGGCTTCTTCCGATCCACGATACCAAAGGAGTTTTCTTGGAGCAACTCCAAAAGCCGTCTCAGGTCGAAGAACCGAGAGACACCTCCTCTTGAGATGGCCTCATTAGATTACGAGGATACGGATGATTCCCATCTCGAGTATCTTTACAAGGGTTCCGTGCAGAAGATGATCTTGAGGCGGTCGATTATCGAAAAGCCAAAATGTATACTTTGGTTGAAGAGTCCTCTATAAGCGAGGAACCCAAGGGATACTCATGCGATGCATTCCATAAAGCGAAGGAATAACACTCCTTCACGATATACCGATGGCATCTGTGGGACGCATGCTTCCTCTGAACATTGGTTGGTAAAGCCTTTCGACAAGGTTTTCTTGGCCTCTGACGATACTGTCACGATGCTAAGGAGGTGGTTAAAAAGTGTGTCGATGCCAATTCCATGGTGAGCGGATACACCAACCGGCTCAAGCATTACAAACAATACCTCTTTCTTGGCCTTTTGCGGCACGGGGCTTGATATCCTAGGACCATTTCCCAAAGCTCGGGAGGTTTGAATTCCTTTTGTGGCTATTGACACGTTCACAAAATGGATCGAAGTGAACACATGCTTGGGATAACAGCGAGCGACAAAAGGTTCATGATGAAGCGTAATTAGTCGATTTGGAGTTAAGTCGGATAATTACAGACAATAGTAAACAATTACGCAAGTGCAAAATTTGGGAATTTTGCGGCGAGTTAGTACCAAGCTATGCTATGCTTACATTGCGCATCCCCAAAGCAATGGGCGGTCGAGCGTGCAAGCGGCCAAATAATGCGAGAATTAAAACTCGAGTCTTGACCCGACTTGTTAGCGCTCGGGGCTTGGGTACAAGAATTACCCTCCATATTATGGCGGTTAAATGCGACCACCGATCGAGCAACGAGAGAAACACCATTTTCTAGTTTTGGGCCGAAAGCCATGCTTCCTCGAACTAAAATTATGATCGACGAGTTGAAACCTTCAACAACTCGGACCGAGGAACAACCGGCGGATGACATTAACCTACTCGAAGAGAGGAGAAACCTAGCCTTAATCCGTTGGCGGTCTACCAACAAGCCTGCGCGAATACTATGATCGTAAGGTCAACCTCGCGACCTTCTTTGTAGGTGACTTAGTATTGAGCTCTGCCAATCCAAGTCAATCGGAATAAACTTTCCCCAAATGGGAAGGTCCTTACACGATGGTTAAATAACTTTCGGCGAGAGTCGTCGACTAGCAATGGAAGATGGGCGAGTTCTCTCAAACTCTTGGAACATCGACCGATTCATAAATTCTATGTGTGACGGTTTCTCGAGCAATAAAAGTCGAGTTCTTTCTACCTCTTTTGCTTTATTTTGAGTAGTCCTCCTTCACTAAGATATGGTTGTAAGTCTTTCTCGACCACTACAGGTCGTAAATAGTCGTAAGTTTTTCACGGTGATGCTTAAATCATGAGTTTCTTCCATGACTATTCTCATAAAACATTTCACGAGTATTTAAGTCGAAAACAACTATGAATGATAAGTGACTTACCACCTCTGCGCCTCTGTGTGAGTAGTTCTTTCTCTGTCTTAGCTCTAAAAGTTGTCGATGATACTCACGACAGCAACGACAATTTGCTCGAGCTTTGCAAAAAGAAAGCGGTGAGAAGGAAGGAAAGCCACATATATAAGTATTACGAAGATACTTACATTCATAGTCGTCTAGCAAAAATCGAATATACAAGGTCAGGGTCTGCGACTTATCTATCCTCGCGACTTTGTCCCACCACACCTTCTCGAGCGCTCGTTGTCAAAAGTATTCTCCGTATTGGGAATATCTTTGGGATGGGGACTCGGTCACGAATATGTAAGGAAGACCCTCTGACGGAGGCGGGCCCAAAAGTCACCACGAGTTGAAATTTTCTCCTTACGTTTGTGATTTCTCTTTGGGTAGGGAAGGAAACGCCTCCTCGATTTCCTTCCAGGCGGTCTGTGGTGGTCACCACCTTGACGGAGGCTTCCCAGTTGCCTCTGTTGTTTCTACAACCGATGGTCGTGGCGGCCACCTCAACGATATGACCGCTACCTCAAGAGTCGTGAATTCGACTTGGCGAGATGTGGGAGTCACTGCAGGAGTCTCGACTTCATCGGCCACAGGCCAAGGTGATGCTTGACCACCTCCATTGCTACCTCTCCGATGGTGAAGGGATAGCAATGGACTTCTCGTGAAGCATTCCGGGGCTTAAGAGTCGAGTGAAATAAAGAAAAGCAAATTAGGTTGTGAAAAGAAAAAGGTAAATGTCGTTCTTACACTTGATTACATTTCACATACCTCTGCACCTGGTCTTAACGGGAATTTTGAGCAATCCTCCCAGCGGAGGACCTTTTCTTCTCCACGACCACGTCGAGTGAGGTTCAACAATTGGCTCTTCGACCACGTCTGGTCGTAGAGTTTGAACAGGAACGAGCTCGGTTTCACGATCTTCTGATGGGCGAGATCGGTCTCGACCATTCCGTAAGCGACGCGCCCTCGATTGCGAGTTGTCTTGATCACGACATCGTCCTTCATAAAAGACATAAAATCCTTCGAGTTCTCCCTTTCCGGTTGCTTAATAAAACTAGGAGTGGCACCAAGCTGCGAAAGATTACGTGTCATAATAGAAGGTACCTTAGCCTTGCGAGGTTTGCGCTTGAGAGGTTCAAGCTGCTTCAACCTCCTCGGCCGGCCAGTGCGGCCTCGGCTTGAGATACAACTACATTTGCCGCGGTCTCTGTGAGGTTTGGTCGAAAGACGAGCTCGAACTTGCCGGTGGAGTGATTTGGGGAAAAGTAAAATCCAAGTCTACCTCCCGTAAGTTTTATAATCAAGACGATCTCCGCTTTAAACCGCTCTGCTATAGGTCTATGATAGATGGTTGTACCGCTCGAACCGCTTCATCGGACAAGTCTATGAGAGCTGTTGCAATTCCCCTGATGGTCCGCTCGAGAAAAAAGTAGGTACGTATTGTCACCTCCAAGCAAAATTACATTCTTGACCAAGTCTTTCTAGTCGAAGGAAGTATCAATCGGAAGAGCTTTTCAGCTTTTTCTTATCGACCTTCTCGTAGTCGAGCGAATCGGCCAAGGACTTTTTGTCGCTCTTAAACCTTGTACCTTGTCCACAAGGTACACAATGAAATCAGGACCAAAAGACTTTGCAGTCCTTTGTTTTTTACTCTTCTTTAGAGTTTCATTGTCTTCCTCCTCAGGAATTTGCTTGGGAATTTGTTCAAAATATTCCATTGGAATGGCAGGTTCAGGAGTTGTATCAGGCTCCTGACTCGATGAACTAGGCATATCTTTCATCGGAAAAATATCCTCAAAGAATGTAACATCTATGGACTCCATAATTGTACTGACATGCACGTTAGGTACTCCATATTTCACCACTAGAAATCTATATCCAACGATATGATGAGCATAGCCTAGAAAGACGCAATCCATAGTTTTTGGTCCAAGCTTACGCTTTTTGGGAATTGGCACATTGACTTTCGCCAAACAACCCCAAGTGCGCAAGTATGAAAGTGATAGTATTTTCTTCTCCCATTGTTCATATGGGGTTATCTCTTTATTCTTTGTGGGAACCCTGTTTAGGACATGACATGAAGTCAATATAGACTCCCCCCACCATACTTTGGAAAGACCCGTTGTGTCTAACATGGCATTAACCAAATCAGTTAGAGTGTGGTTCTTTCTTTCAGCAACCTCGTTTGACTGGGGTGAATAGGGAGATGTCCTCTCATGGATTATACCATGTTCCTCACAGAATAAATCGAACTCATTAGAAAAGTACTCGCCGCCACGATCATGCCTAACCCTTTTAATTTTTCTTTTAAGTTGGTTCTCAGCTTCTGCCTTATAGATTTTAAAGTAGTGAAGAGCTTCATCTTTAGTTTTCAAAAGATACACATAAAAGAACCTAGTGGAGTCATCAATCAAAGTCATAAAATATCTATTACCACCTTTTGTCAACACACCATTCATCTCACACAGATTTGAATGTATGAGTTCTAATGGTGCTAAGTTTCTTACCTCCGCGGCCTTATGAGGCTTACGAGGCAGCTTTGATTGCACACAAACTTGACACTTAGAACCTTTGGCAAGTGTGAATTTCGGGATTAACTCTAAACTGGCTAACCGCGTCATGCAACCAAAATTTATGTGATAAAGTCGTGAATGCCAAATAGTAGTTTTATTACCACTGCAAACATGGTTCACAACATTATTACACAAATCTGAAAGAGATAGGCGGAACAAGCCTCCACACACATAGCCTTTACCAACAAATTGTCCACACTTGAACACTATAAATTTATTAGACTCAAATACCAGTCTAAAGCCATCTCTACACAGAAGAGATCCGCTGACGAGATTCTTATTGATAGATGGCACATGATGCACGTTCTTCAGTTGCACAATCTTTTCCGAAGTAAACTTCAGATCGACCGTACCAACACCATGAACAGTGGCATGTTACCTGTTCCCCATTAGAACGGCTGAATCCCGAGTGACCTAGTAAGAAGAGAACAATGAAATATCAGCACACACATGTATATTAGCACCAGTGTCTATCCACCAATCGGTAGAATGACATACAGAAAGAACAGTAGGTAAATTACCATACCCTGAAGTTCGCGTCTCAGTGGTACCAACAACAACATTAGCAGACTTAGAATTCTACCCTTACTGATTCTTTCCACTTTTGCGTTGGCTGCAATCCTTGGCCCAATGACCAGATTCGCCACACACAAAGCAAATGCCATCCTTTGTATTCTTTTCTTCTTCTTGAAGCTAGTTGTTTGTGCAGTCTTGTTCTTGCCTTTGAACTTTTGAGCTTGGCCATTCTTTTTCTGCACCACATTGGCACGAGAATGTCCCTCATTACCTCTAGTGTGTGTATCTTTTGCTCTCGCCTTCTCTTCAACATCAAGAGACCCAATGAGATTTTTAACAGAAAACTCTTGTCTCTTATGTTTCAGAGAAGTAGCAAAATTTCTCTAAGAAGGAGGAAGCTTGGCAATAATGCCTCCCGCGACAAACTTGTCTGGTAACACACACTTGAAGTGCTTAAATTATGTGGCCATGGATTGTATCTCATGAGCCTGTTCAACTACAGAACGACCATCAACCATTCTATAGTCATGGTATTGCTCCATGAGATACAATTCACTGCCTGCATCTGAAACCCCAAACTTGGTCTCGAGTGCATCCCACATCTCTTTCCCAGTTTTAATCACCATGTATGCATCGATTAACTTCTCACCAAGAACACTAACCACGACACCTTTAAAAAGGTTATCAACAGCCTCGAACACTTTCTCCTGTTTAGGAGTAAGTGTTCCTTCAGGTTTGCCGTTTGCCACATGGAAAATGTTCATGACAGTTAGCCAAAGCACCATCTTGGTGCGCCACCTCTTGTAATTCGCACCATCGAACTCAGAGGGTTTGAGCGCAGCAGCAAAGCCAGTTGACAAAAAATGAATATAATAAGGTTTTTGGACATAAGCATGGGACAAGCGGTTGTAAGTCTTTCTACGACCGGTACCTTGTTGTAAGTTTTTCACGACATTTCCTTAGTCGTAAGTTCTTCTACGACCAACATGTAGTCGTAAGTTTTTCTACGACAATCCTCTGGTCGTAAGTTCTCCTACGACTAGTACATAGTCATAAGTTTTTCCACGATATTTTTCTGGTCGTAAGTTCTTCTACGACCAGCATGTAGTCATAAATTTTTCTACAACAATCCTCTGCTCGTAAGTTCTCCTACGACCAATACCTAGTCGTAAGTTTTTTCTACGACATTTCCATGGTCGTAAGTTCTTCTACGACCAGCACATAGTCGTAAGTTCTCCTATAACAATCCCCATAAGCACTGTGCAAGTGGTCAAAACATAAACGACTATGAGTAATAGTGACTTACCATCTCTCTACCTGCTCGCAGAGTTCCGCCTTCTCCTATGCAGCTGCACAAGTTGTTTGTTGTACTCCGCAACAGTGATAATTTTCTCTAGAGCTCTCTGCATAAAGAAGGATAGTGAGAGGCGAGAAAAGCCACATATATAAATGTTGAGTAACAAGCACTTACGTTGATGCTCGTTCGAGCAAACATGGAGAGTACACATGCAGGGTTCTTTAGTTCATCAAGCTCTTGAACCTAATTCCACTGCGCCTTTTCGAGACGCTCGTCATAAAAAATATTCCCCCTGTTAGGAATATCCTTGGGGTGTGGAACTCGGGTACGAGACCTGAAAGCAGAAGACCCCACAATGGAAGCCGGGCCAAAGAATTCAGAAAAGAAGTTAGCATATTCTTCTTCTTCTGATTTAGTGACGATAGCTCCTTGGGGACCGGGAGGAACATCTACGGTTACTTCATTCCTGGTGCGGTGGCCCAAGGATCCATCACGCGCCGTTTTTGCCTCAGCCTCAGGCCCCCGCTGCATCACGCGCCGTTTTTGCCTCAGCCTCTACGACCACTCCTATGGTCACAGTTGCTTCGATAGCAATGACTTCCTCCACCACTCGGATGGTGGGCGACCCTTCGACCACCGCCACAGTCATTTCTCGAACTGCCGGAGAAATAGGAATGTCCTTGAGGGCTGAAGGAGTCGGGCTAAATGGTAAAAAAATAAAAGGTAAATATTGTTCTTACGCTTTTGTCTTTTTACCAACCTTCATGTGCCAGTTTTGATCCTGAATCTGGAAGAAATATTCCCTAAAGAAGATTTCTTCGACTTCTTCTCAACCACAACCATGTCTGGTCATGGGTCTTGAGCGAGCACTACCGCTCTTTGAGCCTCCTGGCTCTCAGGATGGTCGAGACCTGTGTCGACCACATCAAGGGCAGCACTGCCCTCGACCGCAGACACTGCAGGTGCCGCGGTTTCCTTCACAAAAGACATAAAACTCTTCCAGTTCTCCTTTAATTGTTGCTTAACATAACCACAGGAGGCAGAAACTGCGAAAGTCTTATTATCGTAGTAAAATGGTACCTTGATTTTGGGGGCTTTGCGTTTGAGTGCGTAAGCCGCTTCGGCCGCCTTCACCTTCTCTGTAGCTGTCATTTCTGTAGTGAACCATGCAAAGGGCCTGGTCGGAGCAGCAGAGCTCGAGCTCGTGCCTCCCTTGTCGGCGACTTTCATGAGCCGTTGCTTTTTGGTCGGAGGAGCCTTGACTTGCTCCATCACCGCGCGTAATGACCATCAATTTGACCTCTTCGTCGCCTTGAAGGTCATCCATGCCTAGTTTCTGAGATGTTAGAAAAAGAAGTGTTATTAAGCGGTTATAAGTGTTTCTACGACTAGTTCCTAGTCGTAAGTTTTTCTACAACAACTGATGAACCCTAAGGTTTGATTTGTTGGCCCGATCTTTCGATGAGAACGATAAGTCCGGTAGGCGTCGCTCAACTCTGATGATCCTGGCTATGAACACGCAAGGCTCGAAACCATGCAATCGCTGAACTGATCGACAAGTCGTTATCAACCATGCACGAATACCGGTTGACGACCACGAAGGTCGATTCACGCATACAGAAGAAGCACGCAAGAACAAGATAAAGCAATCTGAAATTGCAAATAAAGATTGAAATATTAAAATTGGGATTTAAAGCGGTATTATGGTTGGTCTAGTCGACACAAGCCAATACGAAGTTGCAACAAGGCTAACTTTTAACTAAACAAAATCCAAAGAAACTAGAGTGCGTCCTCCTTAAATAGGGATGAGGAGCCACAAATCTAAAAGAAATAGAGGGTGGGACTAAAGGCAATTCTGTTCACATAAGCAGTAATCACGCCCCAGTGGGCGGCATATGGGCCAAAGGCCCAAATCGGCCTAAATTAGTGACATAGCACCTTCTTTTGACGATTACGAAGTCTACAGAAGGAATTTAGAGGTGAGGCTGGATCCGTTGGAAAGATATCGTCGTTAGCTTTCCAACAAGCCCAAGAACACCGAATCGGACTCCGTTTTCAAAAGTTATATCTGTTTTAAGTTGGTCTTTGTCGGGCTGATTCCGAACTGATCGACCAAAATGTATCGGCTTGAACTCTGCTTGGCACATGTAGTAGCACCATGGCATGTACACATAGTACCATGGTATGTAGGCGTAGCACCATAGCATGTAGGCGTAGCTCGATCTAATTGGGTAATATGGCATTGCATTAGCGAAAGTCAATTGGAGAAGATGTTGGTGAAGTAAAGGAAGTAGAGGATGCGGTCAAAAGAAAGTTGAAGCGATGGTTGTATCCTTAGGGTCGATGTCCTCATCATCCTCCCTTTCTTGAATTTGAGTCGTCCTCGACTCATTTGTTTTCTCGAAGTCATCACTCTCCTGCAAAGGTTAGTAGCAGCAGGAGGCAAAGAAACATGCACTTCTTCTAATGGACACGGAGTTTCTTTACAAATCATAGTATGACATTTAGATTCATGTTTTCCATATCAATGGAATCAATTTTTGTAGCTAACATAACAGGAGCTTTCAATTTAATTTCACTTGGAGCTATAATCTTTTGATCAACTTGTGTCTTCTCCTTACTTGTTCTCATGATTCTTTCTAATTCATCCTTTAATATAGCGGCGAGGAGACATTGGAAGCGAGTGATTTTCTTTTCTTTATATGTGAAAGTATAATGATTAGATCTACCATGATGTTGATATATCTATCATATTGCCAAGGTCTACCTAATAATAATGAGCATGCTTGCATAGATGCGACATCACAATCAACATAATCATGATATGATCCAATAGAAAAGTGTGCGCGCACAAGCTTAGTTACCTTCAACTTACCACAAGAATTCACCATTGGATGTAGTAAGGATGAGGGTGTTGTGTTGTGGTCAAGCCAAGCTTCTCGACCATGTCTATGCTAGCAAGGTTGTTGCAACTCCGCCATCAATGATGACTCATTGTCCTTGATAAGCAAAGCTCGTTGACTTGGGAAATCGCGCATCAAGTGCCTAAATCCTTTGCAGCGGTGACATTACACATCTCTAGATCATACAGCAGAAACAGAGAAGAAGCACTTTTGTATGAGGCTTGTACTTTTTTGGGTTTACTTACATCAGGAATATGTATAGGAGTTGAAGCGGCGGGGGTGCAGTCGAAGTGGAGGAGGATGCCATGTGATGTTCTTTGCCTTGGCCGACGCAAAATTTCCTCCAATATTGCCTGGAGCAAGATTATCGACCACTGCATTCTCTCTCGACTTTGCAAGCAATATGGAATAAGCGGTTGATAGAATCATATTCTTTATAGTCTAAAATGTCACGAATTTCACGGTTTAACCCTCCCAAAAATCTAGCCATCTTAGCATCCTCGGTTTCTTCTAAACCACAGCGCAACAAACGGTTTGCAATTCTTGATAATAGTCTTCTCTGAACTACTACCTGTCTTAAGCGTTGTAATTTATTAAGCAAATCACGTGAATAATATGAAGGTACAAACCACGTCTCATTGCTCTTTTCAAAGCATTCCATGTTCTAAGTATGTCCTGATGAGTACGACCATATTCACTCCACCAAATAGATGCAAAATTTGTGAACTCACTAGTAGCAGCCCTAACCTTTTTATTGTCAGGAAATTCATGGCATGCAAATTTTGGTCCACAACTAACTCCCATGTGAGATAAGCATCTGGATCATATTTACCAGCAAAAGGAGGTATAGTGAATTTAATTTTACCAAGTGAATCATTATGGTCACGTACCTCACGTGGTGGCTCTCTTCGCATACCTTGTCGATTGAAGCGTTGTTGTCGGTGATCACGATCATTAATGGGATTGAAATCACCATCGGACCCCGTATCGGCAACATATGGGTTCGCTTCATCTTCTACCTCATCGGCCCATGAGCGAGCAGCGGATGGGTTACGGTAGCGATCGTGCAATGCCGCAGCGGCGGCGCGGCGACAGCAGAAGGTGGAGCTCTCTCAGTTGCTCCACGTGTAGCCAACGCGGCAAGTTAAATCGATGGTGCGATCTAGAATCAACTCCATGCATACGAATGTTGATCCGGCATGCGAGAAAAGCGCGCATGATTTCTTTTGTGCGAGGTGGCGGTGCATCTTCCTCATTGTTGTGCTGCTATGCTCCCCTTGTGACGATGAACCCGCCATTGTTAGTATCAAAGCAAAGAACAAATCACGGTGTATATGTCCTATCAACTACAAGGTTACGGAGGCTCAATCAAGTCACTCACACTCAAGCTTATACCTAGTTCTTACAAGTTCTTACCAATGCGAGAAGGAAGTGGTACAGCCGGTGGTGGTTCGTGATACTCTCACTTGCGATCGGCCCAACAATTGCGAGAGCGACACTGTGAGTTAGTAGGAAGTGGAGCTCGGAAGGCTAGTATGTAGCAAAGGAATAGCAATTATTCAATTGGTATGCAAAATTGAAAAGCAGTTCAAAATACTAGTCACAAGTCTTGATCCTAGTCTAATCAAAGTTTAGCTAATCAAAGCCCCACTAAGAGATGTGTATATACGCGCAGCATAAAGATAAATGTGACTTGATGTAAGCAATGGAAAACCTCACAACAAGTCTGGGAGAGGCGCTAACCAACTACTCAAACTTCTTTGTAGGGCACAAGATGGTTCACACGATGTAGAGCACAAAAGCAGAATAACGTGCGCGTAAACAGACCCTTTAGTTTAAGCGAGAAAACAATAGTTAGTCTCAAGAGATGAAAAAGCAAAGTTTTATATGGCTTATATATACTCGTTTGAAAGGTTTCGATGAGATCTACAACTTTAAAGTTGAGACAGACCCCAAATTATGACGGAAGACTAAAAAAACGGCAAAAACCGAAACAAAAAACTTGTGACGCGAATTCGGAGCTGAAAATGACCGATTTTGGATTCTCTGGAGGAGACTAGTGCATTAAGTGGAAAGTATGCGACTCGTTGTTAGCTTTCCAACGAGTCAAGAACGTCCAAATCGGACACCATATGCAAAAGTTATGCCCGTTTTCTTGAAGGTCTCTCGGAAGCGAAATCGTACTCGAATTTGAAACCGACTCGGTTTCAATCTTTAAAGTGCTATATCTTTTGATTCCGTGGGCTAATCTTGCTGAATTTTTGTGCCGTTTGTGGCTATATGTAGAAGGGCTCCACCAATTTTCACTGGTTTTGGTGTAAGATTGTTTTTTTCTTTTTCTACCACGGCTTTTGTTTTGTGTGGCGGCCTCTTTCTCCGTCTTTTTTTTTTGCGGCTCTAGGGTTTTCAACAAGTCGCGAATACTGACAAAGTGTTCTCTCTTTTTTTAGTGCAGATTAGAGGAATTCTAACCCACGAATTTTACATTTTAGATGCAAAACTAAGAACCCTAAAAGAGCGATTAAGCGGCGCAAAGGAAAAACACGAGAAGCAATCTGAACAACGACGAACTAGACAATAACTAGAACTAAAGATCGGCAACTAGACACGACAATGTAACTAAATATTCAACAAGCAAGCTGAAAAGAAAAAAATTGTAAAGGCTCAAAGGGCTTGGTATGGATGATAGATCACGAATTTTTTTCTTTTGGCAATTTCTGGACTCTTGGTGTGAAAAGCGAATCTACTACTAGAAAGCAGAAACTCTCACCAAGAAGCGTAACTCGATACCACTTGATGAACCCTAAGGTTTGATTTGTTGGCCCGATCTTTCGATGAGAACGATAAGTCCGGTGGCGTCGCTCAACTCGATGATCACGGCTATGAACACGCAAGGCTCGAAACCATGCAATCATTGAATCGATCGACAAGTCGTTATCAACCATGCACGAATACCGGTTGACGACCACGAAGGTCGATTCACGCATACACCAAGAAGCACGCAAGAACAAGATAAAGCAATCTGAAATTGCAAATAAAGATTGAAATATTAAAATTGGGATTTAAAAGCGGTATTATGGTTGGTCTAGTCGACACAAGCCAATACGAAGTTGCAACAAGGCTAACTTTTAACTAAACAAAATCCAAAGAAACTAGAGAAGTCGTCCTCCTTAAATAGGGATGAGGAGCCACAAATCTAAAAGAAATAGAGGGTGGGACTAAAGGAACGAATTCTTGTTCACATAAGCAGTAATCACGCCCCCAAGTGGGCCGGCGGCATATGGGCCAAAGGCCCAAATCGGCCTAAATTAGTGACATAGCACCTTCTTTTGACGATTACGAAGTCTACAGAAGGAATTTAGAGGTGAGGCTGGATCCGTTGGAAAGATATCGTCGTTAGCTTTCCAACAAGCCCAAGAACACCGAATCGGACTCCGTTTGCAAAAGTTATATCTGTTTTAAGTTGGTGCTTGTCGGGCTGATTCGAACCGATCGACCAAAATGTATCCGGCTTGAACTCTGCTTGGCACATGTAGTAGCACCATGGCATGTACACATAGTACCATGGTATGTAGGCGTAGCACCATAGCATGTAGACGTAGCTCGATCTAATTGGGTAATATGGCATTGCATTAGCCGAAAGTCCAATTGGAGAAGATGTTGGTGAAGTAAAGGAAGTAGAGGATGCAGTGCAGCAGGTTGAAGCAGTGGTTGTATCCTTAGGGTCGATGTCCTCATCAACAACCCTCTAGTCATGAGTTTTTCCACGACCATTCTCCAGTGGTAAGTTCTTCTACGACCAGTATTTAGTCGTAAGTTTTTCTACAACTACAAGATCCTAAAGAAGAAATTAGTCCTTGATTACCTTTAGGTGTTCCCTCCTATCCTCTGCGGTCAAGACCGCAAGGATTTGAGGAGCCGCCAAGTTCGGTGGCGGGGATTTCTCACAAACGAGCTTAACCCGAGCGTCAATTTCCGCTTGTGAGAGATCTACTAGAGCGAATAAACTTTCAATAACCAAGTTCAAAATCAATAGAAAGAGAGCTAAATTGAAGGTTTACTTACCCTGATAGTAATCTCTGGTTGGATCTTGCGACCTCGTGTACTTCCACATGGGATGTGCTCGTTTCTTCATAGGACTAATGCGGCACGTGATGAAATCCTTCACCACGTGCCAACCGGTGAGCCCCTACTCCTTCAAGTCCTTGATTGATTGAATGTAGGGGGCGATCCGGGCAAGAACCTTGGGAGTCAAATCCTAGGAAGAAATTTTCTCGGTGGCGTTCCTGACGAAAGAGAGGCAGTCTTCACTGGTCGTCTCCCAGTAGAACCACCTCTTCTTCCATCTCGACCATGATGACCGGGTGAACATCTGAATGTACTCCTTCGACTTCCCGTTGTGGAGCTTCAAACTACAGCAAATACTGGAACAACTCCAAGTCGGCTGGAATCCCCAGGTAGGCCTCACACAAGTAAACAAACACACCTAACATTGTGATGGAATTGAGAATGAGGTTCACCAACTCCACCTCAAAGTGTTCGAGTATGAGCGTGAGGAAAGGGTGAGCATGCAATCAAAGGCCACACTCACAGTACGCCTAGAAGACGGGGATCTGCTCAATCTCTCCTGACGGCCAATGTTACCCAGAAGCCTCAATCCACTTCACGAACTCCTTCTTTGGGATCTTCTCGGTGGCGACCAGAGCTTTTATCTTGGTCGTGTCCATCTCCGATTCGGCCCACTGGGAAGCGGCTTTGGCCATCTTTCTCAAGAGAAGGAGGTTTGGAGGTGAATGATTTGGTTGGCGGCAGAGAATGCGAAAGTTTGATGAACAGTTGGAGTGATAAGGGAAAAGTAAGAACCCTACAATTGCACCCACGGTGAGTTTTTATACCACACACTTTGGTTAGAGACGTGACAACCCAACAGTTGCCATGTCGAACCCGGGAACGAAGGATCCCGAATTCTCTGTGTTCATACACTAGTCCAGGATTTCCAGCGTACACAGTCACAAAAATGTTATCACAAACATATCCAGCGTGTTTATTAATAAGCATAGAGTTTATTACAATTTGGGCCGGAGGCCAAATAAAACATTAAGCGGAAGCAAAATATAATGGTAAGCCACACGATACGCCACGAGCAATCGTGCGGAGGTCGATCTAATCGTCCCTCCTCACCTTCAGGATAGTAGTCTTCTCACGAATAATAATATTGAGCAAGAGTGAGCACTACAACTGTGCTCGCAAATTACACCCAATACAGAATTTAGAATGCATGCATAAGTTATTCAAAGGAAGGTTGTAGGGTTTATTTGCGTAATTCAGCATTTTTAGGTTTTAAATAGTTATACTAAGTTTCAAGGCATATTTTTATTCCATAGCTAAAATCAGATTTTAAAATTTATCATTGTATAGTGGATAACCTCCATATGAAACATAGCGAAGGATACCCTCCTATCACAAGGCTACCCGCCCAATTTTTCCACAAGGATTAACCATCCTCAAATCATGTCCAAAGTTATTTTAAAACCAAAAACAAGATCTAACTTAGAGTGGCTTTGCTCAGCATGTCCATAACCGTGGACACGGCTATTCGAATAGTTTTACACTCTGCGGAGGGGTACAACTTTACCCACACGACATAATTTGCCCGTTAAGTCGGCCAATGCACGCTTCCTTAGGCGTGTGACTAGGCAATTATCACAAGGCGTTTCCAATGCACTACCTCACTATTAATATGCCCGCTAAGGTTTCACTTCCATTAGGCTAACCACCTACCGGAAGCCCCCTCTTGCGCCAAGTGGGAATAAAGTCTAACCGACACCTACACAACAAAAATGGCATAAACAATAATGAGGTAAGACAAATTATTAAGTCTAGTTCTGCCCATACAGAACATGTGGTAGTACGGTGGAGCTTTGCAAGATGCGGCTCAAAGACCGGTCCTTAATCTGCTTGGGCAACTTTCAATAAAAACCCTGGGTCTCAATCCTAACCAGACGAGCCCGTGCATAAACCTGCACCCACCAACGGTCCATTTTTGCCCAAGTACAAACCATTTTATTTTATTTTTATAATTTTCAAAGATATTTGCAAAAGTCCACCATGACATAACAATGTCATAGGCTTTTTATCAAATTTTGAAGTTTTGGCTAAATTCTCCCAAAATCAAATATTTTCTGGTCTAAGCATTTCCTAAGCATATATTTATTTTTAAATTCATTTGACTAAGGTGACAAGGAATTGGTAATACAACATTCAAATGTGGATGTACAAAGGAATTGGAATAATTAAGTATTTAAAACAGGAATTTAAAAATAATTAAATACAATTATGCATGCAATAATAATTTAAAACGGAAATTAAATAATTTTTAAATATTGGGGGCAAAATGGTCAATGGTGTAACTTGCCTTGCTCAAAATCTTGGTATTCTACTTCTTCAATAGGGTCAAGCTCTCCGGAGTCGTCAAAATCTATACTCGAGAATAATCCAAATTCAAACAGAATTCAAATGAACTCAAATAAATTCAAATGAAAATACAAATTAACTCCAAATTAAATAATTTTGGTTTAGTTAGCTAGATCTTTATTTTATACAAATTTAGAAATTTGAATCACCTAAATCGGAGTTTGTATGAAGAAATACGAGCTCTTGGAAGTTTAAAACCTAAATTAAATCCTAAAAATCAGAATTTCCGAATTTCCCGAATTAAATTTCTAAAGGAAATTCCATTTATTGCATAAGCATGCATCATCGTGATCTTGTTCACAGAGGTGACAAGTGGGCCGCATAGTATGGGTGAGTCCACGGCGCTTTCGAGTCCACAGTGGACTCGGCACAAAGACTGAAGGCGAGGAGGCTGTCTTTGGCGTGGCGTCTTGTCTTTGGCGTCCGCCACGCACGCCACAGGGGTGGGGTGGTGGCACCGGTGTGGCGTTGAGGTGGCGAGCCACGTTGGCGCCGGGGAAGGGACGAGCACGGAGCCGAGGGCACGCCGCGAACGGCGCAGCGCGCGAGCTCCGGCGAGTGTGCAAAATGATCAGGGAATGATGTTGATGCTAATGCATTACCTCGCAACGCGAGGGCGTGGCCGGAAGGTGGTCGGCGCGAGAGGCGGCGGTGTGGTTCGGTTGTTGGCGGCGAAGGAGCTCCGGCGGTGTCCCGAGGGAGGAGTGCGCACTGCATTCGCGGCGCGAGGCGATGCGAGGTGCGGATGAGGTGGCCGGAGGAAGCCTGGTGGCGCCGGAATCGGAGAAAAACGAGCTTCGCCACGGCGGGAATTGCAAAATGTGGGTGATCGAGGCGTCGAGGGGCGGAGGTGGGGAACGAGATGCGGGAGAAGAGACGCAGCTTGGGGTGCCTTTTATAGGGCGAGGGGAGGCCGGGAGCGGGAGATTGGGTGCGGCGTTAATGGCGGCGGCGACGCGCGAGGCGCACGGGTTTAAAAGGGGTTAAAGCGGGGTGAATGCAGAGGAAGGCGCCGGTGCTAATGCGCGTAAAGAAGAGAGTTAAGCAGAGGAATCGCGGAGGGCGAGCTCGAGACGCGCGGCAATGGCGGCGAGAGCGACGGGCGCGCGGGGAAGAAAGCGGGGAGGAAGAAGACACCGGTGGGGCCCACCTGTCGGCGAGACAGAGAGAGGGAGAAGAGTGCGGGGTGGATTGATGTCGGCCGTCCGATTCCGATCGGACGGCCCGCATTAATTTTGCGCGGGGAGAATTGTAAGATCATCTACCGCTCCTTTCCCAAGTAGGTACTTCACTTGAACCTGGGGGGCTAGATGACGAGGATCTAGAAATTCTCATTTAATTATTTATTCATAATCCTTATTATGGATAATGATGCCATTATATGGTTCTTGAGTATATCTCTTAATGTTCATAAGGGAGAAGCTCGAGTCGTAAGATCTTCTACGACTACCTCATGATCGTAAGTCCTACGACCAGGTTAGCTAAGACCACTCCATAGTCGTAAGTCCTACGAGTAGCACCTGATCGTAAGTTCTTCTACGATCACCTCATAGTCATAAGTCCTTTTACGACCAGGTTAGTTACGACAGCCCTACAATTAATCGAGCTTACAGACAAGTAGGCCCAATTGATTAAGGAATCTAAACAGTCAGTATACGTCATTATTCTCCAGAATAACTGCATGATTAATCGCTCTATCCTGGTGATAACTGTCTGACGACGTGGGAACATTACTTCTCCAATAGTAATCTCCAGTAACTGCGCCATCATTTGAAGCATTGATACGCCCTTTGGGCTGGAGAGATTGTCGCCCAAGCACGCTATAAAAGGAGGAATCACCAGACGGCGGGGGAGAGGAGGATCAGGAGCACAAGACATTGCATTTCAGTCTTTCTCTTGATTTGTAACCAGCATACTCAATATAGCCACACAGGAGTAGGGTCGTTATTCTCTCCGGAGAAGACCGGAACCTGTATAAAAATCCATGTGTTGTTCTCTCTGCGTGATTTGAGTCCTATAGACCCCCCCCGAATCAAACAATCATTACGTAAGTTTGGTCCTAAAACACTGACACCTGGGGATTCTGCCCAATTTGGAAGTCTTGAGGTATTTCTACAAGATGTCGAGGTCAGGGAAATCGGCGACGTCACTTGGGGAGTGCGCTCTACGCCTCCATGACGGGAAGGCTGAGGAGTACATTCGTATGTACTCCAAGTCCTCGTGATCGTCATAGAAGAAAAGCTGGTTCTAAATGACGGTCACCAAAGAAGACAGCCTCTACTTCGCTGGCAAGGTGGTGGTCGAGAACCCAAGATGACGTTCCTCCGCGAAGGAGGGAAGAGTGGGGAGTTGGATTGAAGCCATCCAACTCCTTAGCATCAGGGGACCGACTTCCTAGCACATGGCGAGAGATTTCTCCACGCACCAAATGAGTCCTCTAAAGCTCTGATCATGTACCAATCTCTGTTACGTTGGTCGTGATGACACAACCATAGATTCATCAGATCGTAAGTCCTAAAAATCTCGACCAATTTTGTTTATTTTGGTTAATTATTTTGTAATCTTATAGTCTTTTTTCTATTTTTATAACCCTTTCCGCTGAAGAGGTCAGGGAATAGATCAAGATGATTTGTGCTGGGGAGCCAAATGAAAAGGCTGATGTTCCCCCAATTTTGGCAGCCCTTTCTCCAGCGGAGAGAACATAGAGGCTCAAGGTAAAATAAAAAACTTCTTTCATCATTCATGTATTTTCCGATCGGTTATACCATAACTTTACTTTAATGCACAGTCGGTCGGATTGGAAATCAACGAGCTCATAGGGAGTTCTGATCCAATCGACTCTTCGACCACTTTTGCCCCAACGATCACTCAAGAGGGTGGTCCCTTGGAGGTAAGAAAAGCATAAAAAAGGAATTTACATTTTAGATGAAGTATTCCATCGCCAAACTAACTTTGATGTATAATTAAGTGGGAGAAAAAGAAGATCCACCGACCAAAATTAACGCGGTCACGAGCTCTGAAGTGGTCGTTGCCGACCAGGTGGTTGCTGCTGAAGCAACTATCCTAGAGGTCGACGAAACCACAATCTCCCACCAAATGGTCGGGAAGATTTTGAAGTTTAAGCAATTTTTAGTATATAAATAATCAATTTTGGAATTTATAAAAGCATTTAATACTTTTTATACCGAGGCTTACCTAGCTACCGTCTATGACCAACGGGCCCTACATATTTTCTTTTCATTTTCAAATAAAATCCTAAAGAAAATCTATTCCTTACAGGTGGGACCCATGCCATTCTCTCGGTCTACAAGCACAGTGTGTGGACCTTCGGTCCACGAGTAGTCCATTGGTTCGTGGATCCCAGGGAGGTTTACTGTGTTCTTAAAACGCCCGGGCCCACACGTCATAGAGACAATAAAGCAATCATTAACATAGTAATCATTAATTAGCCTTAAGGACATATTAAGGACTTAATGATGTGTGAACAGTGATTGTCCAAAACCGAAAATGCAGAGGAGCTCTGGTAGCGATTTTGCTCCGCTCGCCGCCAGCGAGTCCGTGCGCGACGGCATCGGCTAAGGGCCAAAACGGATTCCATGAGGCTAGGCGATCCTAGGGGTGGCCGGAACATGGCCGGAGGTGAGCTAGAGCGGCGGCACGATGGAGTCTAGCGGTGGTGGAGCTACGGTGACATGCTATCACGCTGAGCGATGACGCCTAAGGCAAACCAACGTGTGTATGAGCAAGGGAAGGGTCAGGGACCTTACCGGAAGCATGAGAGTGACTGGAGGAGGTCGGAGGTGGGCTGACAGCAGAGACCAGCGGTGGCGCGTGAAGCTTCACCACGGAGACGATGACCTAAGGAAGGAGGGAGGAAATGGGAGGTAGGAGAAGCTTAAGCAACGTTAGTAGACGGGGATATCATGAAGAATTGACAAGAGTCCCACTGTAGGGGTTGCGGCAGAGGCAATGACGCTTACGGCTGGGATGGAGAAAAATCCTACTTCCGACGGTTCTTGTGGATGAATTGTGAAACTAAGTTAGGGGATTTGATACTCGAGCTCTAGAACATGATATGACTAGAAGAGAATGGGGAGAGCTCCACGGTTGCAGCGAGAACACAGCGGCGACGCCACGGCCGTGAGCTAGAGCTCGAGCTCCAAATGCTCTCGGGCTCGGTTGAGGGAGTGAGAGGGCGAGAGAGAGCTAGGGAGTGTCTCAGGGTTGTGAAAGAGGAAGATGGAGAAGCTCCGAAGGTTTAAATAGGGGCCAGGGCGGAGAATAGCGAGGAGGCGCGCTTGGCGCTGAGCTCGGTTCATGGCTCACTGCCATGGACGAGTTGAGAGACACAGAGGGGATGGTGAGGCGACGGGGGCATGGGCGAGTGCGGAGGACGCGAGGAAACCATGGGCGCTCGTCAGAAACGTTGGGTGTGGCAGTTGGCGCTGACACACGGGCGGAGCACGCTCGAGCCCTAGCGAGGGCACAACATCCGCGTGGAGATGAAGAACTACAGTGGGGGCCCACCGGTTAGCGGCTCAAGGTAAGAGGCTCGGTTCGGTCTGGTTAGGTGGCTGGGTCGGACCTGGTCGGAGGGTCTGGTCGAAACCGAGTGGTTTTAGTCGAAACCGAGTGGGTGGTCAAAATCGAGTGGCTGGTCGAAACCGAATGGTTCTGATCAAAACCGAGTGGGTGGTCAAAATTGAGTGGTTGGTCGAAACCGAGTCGAGTCAACTCGATTGGTTTGATCGAGTTGATTTCAAAAGGCTGAGAGGGTTGCGAATCTTTAGACAGAGTTTTATAGCCCCCAAAAATTCTAAAATTTTTATGGGAGGCTTCAGACAAGGTGTAGACCATTGTGTAATATTTTTAGAATTTTTAGAGAAATAAATTTTTCTGTAGAAATGTTTTAAGTCCCTAGTTTATGTGTTTGACCAAGGACTAACTGGTTTGACTGGTCATTTAAAAAAACAAAATAATTCTAGAAATTATGAAATTTTTTAGGTGAGTCAAATAGATGTTTTAGAACCTAGGAAAATTATTCTCATAGATTGATCACAAGATTTTGTTTCAAAAGTTTTAAAGGACTATGTGTTAAGTGAATTGAAGCATTAGTTTTTCAAAATTCACCAAAACCAATGAATGAAAATCCAGATAATTAAAATAAAAATATGATGCATCAAAAGTTTTAAATTCTTCTCATTTTTGTACATTTAAAACACAAACCCGAGTTTGGGATGTTACAGTAACCCTTCTCAGGTGAAACCTTAGCAGGTGTAACAAATACTAGAGGATGCATTGTAAATGACTTGTGGTAATCTCCCTTGATTCAAATGTCTAAGGAAACATATGTACATATCAAGACGGTTATCTATTGTTGGTAAAGTGTACAGTCTCTGCAGAGTATAAACTGTTCGAACAGTCGTGCCTACGGTCAAAGACGGACATGAGAACTTACTAGAGTTAGTTCTATTTATAAAATTGTGTGTGGGATGAAAAATATGCCGGGCTCACCTAGCCTGTAATTTGGATTTTTCGTGGGTCGTCGTATCCAGTGATGTTAATAAGTGGAGGTGACTCCAATAAAAAATAAGCATAAGGTGGAGGTAAGTCGTCGTATCCAGTGATGTTAATAAGTGGAGGTGACTCCAATAAAAAATAAGCATAAGGTGGAGGTAAGCTTCGCCGTTATAAATATTGTGCAATATCTCTTTAATAAAATGATATTTGGTTAAATTGCTAAGTCATAGAAATTTCTAAATATTGTAATTGAAAAATATTGCTTTTAGCAAATAAAAGAACCCAAGTCATCCTTGTAAAAGCATTGCATATATATTATTGCATTCTGTGTGTTGGCTCGCGAGCACAGTTGTTTGTGCTCATCCTCGCTCTAGCCCCCCCAACCTCATAAGCAAGAAATCAAGGCCACTACGCTTACTACAAGGATCCAGAAGTTGACGGACAAGGAAATGATGAAGAGTAGTTAGTTCTATTAGTCTAGATCTTGCCTCAGTCTAGCCGACTAAACTTGCGTACATCTAATATTATCCAAGTCTTTGGGTAATATTGGACGTACACGGGATCCCCCGGTCATTTGCCTGCGGAGAGATGTGCTCTCACCCTTTTTCCTTCTGCTGTTGCTTTCGCTTTTATATAATGTAATCATTTGGTCTTGTTCGACTCTATTGCAAAACTTGACCTAATGTGGTCTATGTGACTCTGATACTTGTAATATAATGTTTGGTTCGGTTTACGTCATGTATGAAATGATTCAGTGATGTACTCTGTGAGCGTTATCTACTGATCCAAGGAATAACATAGTGTTTTCACAGATGATTTTGATTTTCAAAATCCGGGTCCGACATCTGGGTACTGTTGAGCCCCCTGTCGCCAGTGGTCAAGCTTCTGTTGCCATTCCAATTGGCGACATACGCTTAGCTTTGTTGAAAATAAATCGACTATTTATTTTTGTAATAATCTTTTAAATTAATATAACTTTTTAAAAATCTACATTCACTCTCCCTTCGCTACACATAAACCAGCAAGAATGTCAATGCTGTCCAAATGGTTATAAATTGAAGTAGAAGCGAAGCTGACAATCGTGGGGAAGCATTCGGCAGCCATGGGTATGCATCTGGAGGTGGCATAACACAGTTGTCACCATTGAAGTACACGCGTCTTGGGAAGGCCCAGCCTTTCTGGAAGGTGAATGTTGACGGGTCCTTCCGGAATAGAAGCTCAGACTGAACATTTCCATCTGGTCCAGCAGTCATGAGCAAGTCATTGTAGTACTTGATGCCCCATAACATCGCGGTGTCATCTGCGAGAGAGAATTTGTCAATAGCTGAAAAAAATATACTTACAGAATATGAATGTGTTCAGGGGAGGAAGTGCTCACTTATTACTCCATAAGGGTTCAGAGATTTGTAGTTAAAGCTGAAAATAGTAGTCAGATTGTCAAAATTAGGGTGCTGAGCAACTAGGTTCCACTGCGAGTAGTTCACCCGGTAGTTGAAATTTGCCACTGTGATCTTTACCCTCCAGTACTCCTTGTAGTTAACTTTGACATGCCAATGCACTCTTATTGGACACATATGAGAAGTACATTCGACCAGAGGTGCCAAGCTGTTCTTGTTAGGACCATTCACAACAGAAGCCAAATAAGGTGAATTGCCCCTGTCAAAGAGTACACCCAACTGTCACATAACTGAACAAAAAATTGTTTTTCTTATACAAAAAATTGGGCTATGTCAAATGTAACTTACTCTACACATCTTCCTGGTTTATTCTGGCAGCCACACGAGCATGTCGGGCAGTTAACTATGGTGTCGTTGTAAAAAGATGAGAACGAAACACAGCATGATGGAGCTCTTTGAGCGACAAATTGTGAGTATGTACATGTCACATTCCATGTCACTGCACGAAGAAAAAAAGTGGTCACCAAAATGCTGAAGGGTGTTGTTACAACAGGAAGATTATGAACTTGTCGAACAGATTGGAAGCTTATTCCTGAAATGTTTTATGCATCAAATGTTAGATCATGAAAAGAAAATCTTACTGAGGGCTTGAGTTGTCCTCCTTCCATCCTGTGAAATGAACTTAGTAGGTCTCACGAGCTTGGCAGCTCCACAAGTATACCCCGGACCGGGGGCCTTCAGAGTGAAATTCTTGGGCACTCGCACAGTCTTGTTTGTAGTCCCAGCTCGACCAACACTGACTTGAAATGACGCCACAGCATTGGCAGGGTCTTGTGCCCATGAGCTAAGGACTCCTCCTTTGCAGCAGTTGGCAATCTGCATATTGTAAGGAGTCCCGGGAAGCAGGTCTACAATCTCCGGGTCCTTCTTACAGCAATGCGGGATGTTTGCTTTAAATTTGGAGCAATCGCCTTGCTCTGTGGCTTGGCCACCGTTCATTGCCCAGATTATCTCCTTCTTTGCCCATACCCACCCGAGTTTCCAACCCGGCGCTTGAATATGGCGATACTGCTGGTAATTGTATAGTGAGACAACAGCCTGGAGAAAATAAAAATTTCCAGGATGTCAGCATTGGCAGGTCTTGGGAACTAACAAAAGGATTTTGTGGAGGCTGTCTACCCCTCACTTGTGTAAAATGCATCTGAAGAAAAGGTAAATGATGCAAAAGGAAAAAAAATGGTCTAGTTTGAAATGCAATAGAGGGAGCTTATGTAACCATTGGGTTATGACTTCTGAAAATTAAGATTAAACAAATGCACATGTTCTGCGCATCTATTAACAAATAGAAATATACAAAGAATCAGTTTTATGTTCTGTACTTCTGTTATCATCTCCTTGACCAGCAGCCTTGTATTGCAATATCAGTGCACCAATATTCAGTCATGTCAATTGTAAGTATATAAAGAAAATTACTGCCCGATATCTGGCAGTTATGGAAATAATACGGAGGCTATCACTTCCTGCTAAGATAATAACAGCAAAGCATCACTTCACCAAACAAGATTGTAGAGCAAATAGTTCAACACCATGGTAATGGCTTGAGCACTAATATGCACAAAATTGGAGTATGTTAGACAGGAATATATGGATCATGTATATTCCTTCCTATGTTAGACAGGCATATACGGATCACGTATATTCCTTCCTTATGTTTGATATTCCTTCCTTATGTTTGATCTCCCTTCCTTATCTCCTGGGTTAGTTTCTATAATCCGGACTGTTATGATTTGGAAGGGTTGTGACTATATATGTAACCCATGATCACCGTATAATGTATTGCTTGATTACCCCAAATACTCCAAGCTTTCATGGTATCAGCTGTCGCTCCTGTGTGACCTCCCTATACCGCTTCCGCACCAATTCTCATGGCGCAGGACCACGAGGCCGAGGACGCGCGCCTGGAGGCCCGTCGCCAGCAGGAGGCCGAGGACACGCTCCTGGAGGCCGCCGGTCGTGGTGACCAGGCGCGTGCTGATGCAGCGCGTCAACGGGAGGAGACCGCGCGCCTGCTTGAGGACGAGGCCGCGCCGACGCATCCGCCGTCGCCGCCCTACATGCGCAGGCCGTGTCCGTCCTCAACATACGCACCCTCGTGCCGATCGTCCTCGACCTCAACTCCGCGCACTACACTAAGTGGCGCGGTCTCCATCTCGTCACACTCGGCAAATACGCCCTCACTGACCACGTACTCTCCGACGACTCCTTCACCACCTTTGCGCATTGGGGACGCATGAATTGCGTCGTCAAGTCTTGGTTGTTCGGCTCTATCTCTCACGAACTTCTTAAGATTGTGATGACCCCAGGCTGTACCGCGCGCATCGCCTGGGTCGGCATTGAGTAGCAGTTCCTCGGCAATCGCGAGACTCGTGCGTTGTACTTGTACGCGGAGTTCCGCAACTTCGTCCAAGGCGACCTCAACATCTCCGATTATTGCCGTAAACTCAAGAGCATGGCTGACGCTCTGGGTGATTTGGGCGAACCGGTCGCCGACCGCACTCTCGTTTTGATCGTTCTTCGTGGCCTCAACGAGAAGTTTTCCTACATGACGGCGTTGCTGAAACGGCAGAGGCCGTTTCCCTCCTTCATTGAGGTTCGCTCCGACCTTCTTGAGGAGATCACGATGGCCAAGCCGACGCTCTCTCCTACCGCCCTAATTGCCGCTGCCTCCAGTGGCACGCGTGCCCCGGCCACCACAGGCACCAACAACTCCTTCACGACGTCGGGCGGCAACCACACCAATAACCGTCGTCGCCGCAACAACCGCTCCAACACCAACAACAACAGCACTAGCGACGCCAACTCCAGAGGCATGGTTGCCCCGACCAGGTGGCCCTCCTTCTTCAATCACTGGACAGGCACGGTTCAGGTGTGGCCACACACCGCTTCTCGCCCACCCAGTGGACCAAGGCCGGGCGTGCCCCCTCCTCAGCCCAGTGCGCATCATCATGCCCAGCAGCCGCATGCGCTGGCCGCTGCCCTTCCCGGCGTTGGCGGTATCGGGCTTCCCGGTGCACAGCAGCATGCGCTGGCCGCTGCCCTTCCAGGCGTTGGCAGTCTCGAGCATCCCGGTGCGTCCCTGCCCGTGGGGTACCCCGGTGCTCTCAACGCCGCGTACTTGGCACAGCAGCAGCCGGCGGCGCTACCGCTGGCCCAGCAGGCTGTCCCCTGGACTCCCATGTCCGGCGGCTTCTGGGATCAAGCTGCGCTCGCCAACGCTTTCAACACAATGACGCTCAACCCGCCGCCCAACGACGACTGGTCCATGGACTTCGGTGCCTCCTCTCATATGACATCGGACCCCGGTAACCTCTCTGTTGCTCGTCCTCCCTCCCCTTCTACTCCGACGCATGTCATTGTCGGTAATGGGTCTTTGGTACCCATTACCTCCACCGGTCTTTCTTTTATCCCTACATCCTATGGTCCTCTTTCTCTTCGGAACGTTCTTGTCACTCAGTTAATTAAAAACCTAATTTCTGTTCGTCAATTTACCACTGACAACAACGTTTCCGTTGAATTTGACCCATATAGCCTTTCTGTGAAGGATCTTCGCACCAGGAGCGTGATCGCCGGTGCAATAGCACCAGCCCTCTCTACCCACTGCTGTCGTGCCCTCCATCACATGCCCTCACCATCACCGCCACCCCCACCCTTTGGCATCGTCGTCTCAGTCATCTTGGCTCCGAAGCTCTCTCCAAATTAGCTTCCAGTTCTGCAATTTTGTGTAATAATGACGCTTCCGAGTCTATTTGCCATGCATGTCAACTCGGTCATCACACTCGTTTGCCATTTGCTACTTCCAATTCTCGTGTTGTCCAAAATTTTCACTTAATACATTGTGACCTTTGGACCTCACCTATTGCTAGTGTCTCTGGTTACAAGTATTATCTTGTCATTCTTGACGATTGCTCTCACTATCTTTGGACGTTTCCTTTGCGGCTTAAGTCGGACACTTTTTCTACTTTGTCGTATTAAACTCAGTTCGGTTGTCCCATTAAGAGTGTGCAATGCGACAACGGTCGTGAGTTTGACAACTCCGCCGCTCGTACATTCTTTCTCACCCACGGCATTGCACTCCGCATGTCGTGCCCACATACTTCTCAGCAAAACGGGAAAGCGGAACGTATCATTCGCTCCAAAACAACATCATGTGTTCCCTCATGTTCCAGGCTAGCCTCTGATGCGGATCAACCTCGAGATGAGATTAAATCCGTGAATTAACCCAATCTTTCACGGTACTCAACCTGCAAATCACTAACTTCTGTCTCCAGTCGATTCCCAATGACAGCAGCAACAGTCAACTTAGCAATAACAATTGAAATCCTCTCTTACGGAAGTAGTAGTAGCATGCAATATTTAACTCAGCTTGTCAACTAAAACAGCAAGCCGCACCAATGTTTAATGGGCATACATTAACCAATTGGGAACTTGATTCGGCTGGACTAAAAAAAAGAAAACAGCAGGTCAAGCACTTAATGCTTCCTGTTGAACGATGAACGACAATAATCAATTGGGTAAATGATGTTGAGTTCGCCCAAGGGATGTTCTGCCACCCAAAAATAGTGATAGAACTTGACAACTGATGTGAAATTCCAGCTCCCCTCACGCACGAACGAAAGCGCAACTTGAGAGGCGAGAAAGAATTCGAGCAATCAATGAGCTGAGACAACCGAATAAAAGATTCACCCGGTGTTGAATTGATCTATCAGCAACAAACTTGAAAACGTCTCTCTCCCGAGCACTCCTCAGCGCAAGAAAGACAGATGGGATCAGTAGATCGGATACGTAAGATTCGATCTGGTGACCAAATCCCACGCCACAACAACGATTCCTAGATCAGAAATCATAAATAAAAAAAGACCACACGATATGCCGCCATCATCTGGCGATTTTCTGGATATATTCCGTCTTAATGCTAAAAAACTCCCCTTTTACACGGCACAGCCTTGGCCTTTATTGGCTGGCTACACACGCACTCCGACTCGAAGTCGACAACAGAATAAAACAACTATTGGACTCATCTAATTAAAGATAGCACAGATAGGTGCTTGACCCTGACTCCATAAGCAAAACTTGTATGCACTCGGACTCTCAAAAATAAAAGAAACTATCTTTAATAAACAACAAGACTCTTAACTCAATTAATTGGAATAATATGAGAACCCACGTAGAAATAATTCTTTTTAGCTCGTGACTTGGCTCGCCACGGACATCCTCGCGCACGTGTACAACACTGCGCAAAGTTGGAGTAGCACTTAGAGCCATATCATCCTCCCTCCCTCTTATTGGGTCGAAGCTCTACATGCCGCCACATATCTCCTAAACCGACACCCCACCAAAACAATTAGCTTCTCCACGCCGTACTTTGCTCTTTATGATATTCATCCCTCCTACTCTCATCTTCGTGTCTTTGGGTGCCGGTGTTATCCCAATCTTTCCTCCATGGCTGCACATGAGCTTGTCCTCGCTCCACTGCGTGCATTTTCCTTGGCTATCCTTCAGAACATAAAGGTTACCGATGTCTCGATTTGTCCTCAAACCGCATCATAATTTTGAGACATGTTACGTTTGATGAGTCATCGTTCCCATTTGCCGCTGCTCCCTCGCCGCCATCGCCGACTGACTACAATTTTTTAGCGGATATGGATTCCTCTCCGCTGCACATCGGGTCGCGTTTTTTTGCAGGCATTCCTCAGGCGCCCTCCAGCTCGACCGGTTCTGCTGCCCTCGTTGGCTCCTCGCCGCGGGCTGTTGCCAGTAGCGCCGGCCGGCCTGTCACGCCCATGCCTGGAGCCGACGTCTCTTCTGGCGCGTACGCGTCCTCTTCCGGACCCGCGCCTGGCGCGCGCATGGCCCACGCCGATCCACCGACGTCACCTGGGTGCACACCCAGGCCCCTTGGCGCGTCCCCGGATCGTGCACCGCTTGGTGCGTCCCCACCACCCGCGCCCCTGGGCGCTCCCGTGGCGCCTCTCGACGTCGCTCTTGGGGGTGCTGGCTCGGCTGCTCCTGTCAATGCCTCGTCACAGGCCGCTGCTAGCTGTGCCCCGCCGCCAACAACTGTTCGTATCCCGCCAGTGTCCAACGCACACCGGATGGTCACCCGTGGGAAGTCCGGTTTTCGCCTCCCTGCGGACCGCTTGAACCTGAATGTCTCCGTGGTCTCGCCTATTCCGAAGATGTTCCACACCGCCTTGACTGATCCACATTGGCGCACCGCTATGACTGAGGAATTTGATGCTCTACAGTCCAATCATACTTGGGATCTTGTTCCTCGTCCTCTTGGTGTCAACATTGTTACAGAGAAGTGGGTTTATCGACACAAGCTTCGCTCTGATGGCTCTCTTGATCGTTACAAGGCACGTTGGGTTCTCCGTGGTTTACACAACGACCCGGCATCGACTATGATGAGACCTTCAGTCCGGTGGTCAAGCCTACTATTGTGCGTATTGTACTCACTTTGGCTCTTTCTCGTGACTGGCCGATTCATCAGATGGATGTCAAGAATGCTTTTCTCCATGGCACCCTCTCAGAAACAGTCTACTGTGTACAACCGTCTGGTTTTTGTGACTCTACCCAGCCTGATCACGTTTGCCGTCTCAACAAGTCCCTCTATGGTTTGAAGCAGGCGCCCCGTGCTTGGTACAGCCGTTTTGCCTCCCATCTTGTGACTCTTGGTTTTGTCGAGGCCAAGTCTGACACCTCTCTCTTCGTCTTCCACCGTGGAACCGATATGGTGTATTTGCTGCTCTATGTGGACGACATTGTACTGTTCGCCTCCTCTATTGGACTACTTCGCCGGACCATCAGCGCCCTTCAGCGTGAGTTCTCCATGAAGGATCTTGGTCCGCTTCACCATTTTCTAGGGATTTCCGTTACACGCCAGGATGGTGCCCTGTTTCTCTCTCAGCGCCAGTACATGCGGGAGATTTTGGAGCGTGCAGGGCTAACCGCTTGCAAGCCGTGCAGCACGCCGGTTGACACCCACTCCAAGCTTTCCAGTGACGGCGCTCCTGTAGATGACCCGACACACTACCGTAGTCTTGCTGGAGCTTTGCAGTATCTGACATTCACTCGTCCTGACATTACATATGCAGTTCAGCAGGTGTGCCTCTACATGCATGACCCTCGTGAGCCTCACCTTGCTTTGGTCAAGCGCATTCTTCGGTATCTTCAGGGCACACTCGACTATGGTCTCTCTCTTCACCGGACCTCGCCTGCTGAGCTGGTTGTCTATTCTGATGCGAATTGGGCCGGTTGTCCCACCACGCGTAAGTCCACCTCGGGCTATGCTATGTTCCTCGACGATAATCTGATTTCCTGGTCCTCGAAACGACAAAACACAGTGTCACGGTCCAGTGCTGAGGCCGAGTATCGTGCGGTGGCCAACGGTGTTGCAGAGGCTAGCTGGTTGCGCCAGCTCCTACAGGAACTTCACAGTCCTCTTCGGCGTGCCACGGTAGTCTACTGCGACAACGTCAGTGCCGTCTACCTCTCCAGCAACCCGGTTCAGCATCAGCGGACTAAGCATGTGGAGATCGACTTGCACTTTGTTCGGGAACGTGTCGCTCTTGGTGACGTTCGTGTTCTTCACGTATCGACGTCCTCCCATTACGTTGACATCTTCACCAAAGGTCTGCCTACGTCTGTCTTCACAGATTTTCGGTCCAGTCTGAACGTTCGTCCTTCTACCGTTACGACTGCGGGGGAGTGTTAGACAGGAATATACGGATCATGTATATTCCTTCCTATGTTAGACAGGCATATACGGATCACGTATATTCCTTCCTTATGTTTGATATTCCTTCCTTATGTTTGATCTCCTTTCCTTATCTCCTGGGTTAGTTTCTATAATCCGGACTGTTATGATTTGGAAGGGTTGTGACTATATATGTAACCCATGATCACCGTATAATGTATTGCTTGATTACCCCAAATACTCCAAGCTTTCACAGTAAACGAGAGGCCTTATGGAATAATTGTCTTTGCTTATGCAAGATTCATGAAAGCAGATGGGCATTCTGTAACAATAGTGACATGCATTGAATTGGTCAATAATGGTAATAATGTAGCTCCAAACACGCAGTAGTGGTTTACTCACGACATAGCCATCCGCTGTCCACTGCATCACATCCCACTTGATTGTCATGTTCCCACTCGGATCAAGCGGATCGTATGCATCTGCAGAATACAAAAGGAAAATTTCAGGAAACATGGTACCTCCAAATTGAGTTATGTTTCGGTAGCACACATTTAGGAAATCATGGAAGAGCCTTGTTAATAAAACAAAACAAATTAAAGTACGGATGAAGATTTTGCACTGAACATACCGGTCAAAAGTAAAGAATTGCTGGTATCGCAGTGAAAACATGCATGGTAAAGATCAAGAATTCGAACTAGTTGCTACAAGTCAAGAGCAAACATGAACGCATGCATTCTCCAGCAGGAAACACTAATGCGTCAGGCTCATAATTCAGATGATACAGATGATGGAACTAGACATCGCGGCCATTGTTTCTGAACCATGCCACTGTTGGCATAAATTGAACAGAAAGAACTATACTATCAGAGGTTTTAGGATCAGATCAGTAACTTAACTATACCTGTGTTCCTACCATTAACTGTCGTTTACATACCAATAAAAAATCACAATTTTAGCATGCTGCTATGATACTATCCATAAGGCCGATTCTTCTCTCTGAGCTGCAACAGAATAGTATGTACCCACTCATAATCCCTGTAAGGTTTGTTTGGACATAAACTAAATCAACCTATATGAACCAGAGAAAACAAAGATTCAAGAGAAATGCATATATCAAGGGCTAAATGGTCCGTTTGAGAGAGGCTATAAGCATTACAAAAAAAATCACCTCCTAAAATAGTATCGAAAAAAAAAATTCTCCATCAATCCTAAGAAATAACACATATCATACCAAAACACACAAACACACAATTTTGCCTGAAAATGACATGAATCGAAGAACATCTCCTGAGAAACCAGGAAATCCAATACCAAAATTTGCAAGAATCAAACAAAGCGGGCCGGGGTGCTGACCTGACGAAGGCATTAGAGAGGAGAAGGCGACGAGCAGCGCAATGGAGGCGCCCAGGGGCAGGAGTAGCGGGCGCGGTCTTGCCATGGCTCTGCCAAAGCTCAAGAACCAGCTGCACCGTGATCACTCTCGTGTCTGTACTTTGTGCGGAAGAAGGCTACAAGAACTTCAGAAAAGTGGGTCAGAGAGAGAAAGAGAGAGGCAGCTTTCCTCTCTCTCCTGAGCTTTCTGGCCTTTATGTACGCGAGTGAGATTTCTTGCGCGTCCGTGTCTGTCCGGGGATACAAACATCCACAGGTTTGACCTATTCTTGTGGGAAGCTTTTATTTTCCTTCTGGGGCTGCTACTCCTAGATTACCATCACTGCCAGTGCCACCCGTTCCATTTTGTTCTCTCTTTGTATTTCTGGCTCTGGGTTTTCAGAAAGTGAGAACGCAGAAAATGAAGATTCTTTTTAAAAAAATTGGAGTTAAAGCTAGATAGATAGGTACTGGTACTATATATCCTCCGATTTACCTCAATACTTAAGCTGAAAGAAAAAATTGGCGATATACCAATTTACAATTCTTCTGACCTTTGATCCAATGAAAGATTTTACTCTCATTGATCTGCGTACAAAAGAAAGCTCCTTTCACTCAAGATGAAAAAGAAAGCTGCACCTTTTTTTTTTTGAACTGCAAAAAGAAAGCTGCACCTGTGTTGGACTTTTAGTACATTATTGTCATCAATTCAAGTCTTCCGGGTTAATTAATTATCTGATATTTTGTAAAGCCGGATCCTACCATGATGGACCTATCTCTGTCATTTTGGTAGGTCCTCACTAGTGCTTACTCCAAATATAGATCACTGTCCATGAACAAAGACGCTTTTCTTGTAGACTACCAAACTCGCCATCGGTTTTTCCCTCGAATAATTTCCACTAGTGAATGGTCATTGACACTCATATCAACTGGAATATTCCGCTGCATTTTGTTTTCCTTATGGGCGAAGATGGATCGCTGTGGACTTTCAAATAAATCAACCAGGGACAGAAATTCAGAACAGCATCGTGTTAATGTGATCTCCCTTTTTTCAGAAAGAAAGGTGCTAATGTGATTTCGAAACCACCAAATGTCCAAACAACTGCCTTATGTTCTTATGGCACGCACGCCAGAGCCGAAGATTTCATGGATTTCGTCACGAAAATAGTAGTTTCGCATAGATAATTATGCTCAATATATGTGTTTTTCTGACCATGTCTATACAGGGGGCGTAGATGCCAGGGGACTTTATTGGGGTATGAACTCTGGACTATTTTAGTCTCGTTGCGCAACAAAATTTTAAAAATAACTATTATAATTTCAAAATTCTAAAAATAACCCTCCTACCGTACTAACTGCCGTCGGGGACGGCAGCAACTCCCAGACGGCAGCAACCAAGTTGCAAGGTGCTGCCGTCCCGGGGTAGCACCTCGTGGGCATAAAAAAATATTTTTTAAAAAAATTAATTAATAATATTTGTGGGACGATTTTTTAAATATATAAAATGAGCTCAAACAATTATAAAATTTTTGTGGAGCCTCCTGGTATAGTTTTTCTGCTTGTGTAATTTTTTTGAAATTTTATGCATTCCTTTTTTTTTCTCCAAAATTCTTTAAAGTCTAATGTTTGTAGGAATTTTCTAATATAGCAAATGAGGTCCAAACATTATGAATTTTTTTTGCCAGACTCCCTACACAGTGGACTTGATTGTGTAAATTTTATATAATTTTACATACTCTGAAATTATCTCGACAAATTCAAGGTTTAGGTCTCAAAAATTAGGACGAGATGTTTAGGAAATTAGGGTTTCATGATTTCATGTGACTTGAAATGTGCGAAGTTTGGTACGACATGACTACTCTTGGCCGCTATAGTTCTTGATCACATTTCTTCTGTAACGGTGGAGTTAAAGCAGAGTACATACATCCCATTCTTTGGTGTCATTTTAAGGGCATATCTGAATAAGATTTTCTGACATCTCAATTCAATTGCAGACAAACGAGGAGAGGGCGGAGGAGCGACGACTGGAGGCAGACGCAGCAGCTGTGGACGGCGCTGTGGACCGAGAGTGTTACGACGGACGTGGTGCAGGAGCTTCGCGGCTACGCCATCCAGACGTACGCTGCGTACTTACGGTGGTACGTTCCGCGCACTAGGTGGAGGCTTACTTGGCCAGCGCCGCAGCGTCCAGTGGACGCCATGCACGACGACATCGTACTAGCTGGTCCGGGCCGTCACCGGGTGGCCCGCCTCGACGAGACGGTAAAACATTCTTCGCGTAATTTTCGTCCGGCAACACTTTTCGCACTTACTATCGGTTTTCTTGCCGTACTACCGCTTGGAGCGTATCCAGCGTGAGAGTGCTGAAGCTCTACGCTGTGAAAATAACAGCACCTTTGATCGTCTCCTAGGCGCGATGCGCCCCATAGGCGAGGACGCGAGGGCTGCGATTAGATCCATAACTTGTGGAGCATCGCGTACACGGAGGGCACCCTCCACCACCTCAGCCCTCTGCACCTCCGTCGGCACCGCCCTCCGCACGCCCGTCGCACTCCTGGAGTCGTCGGAGCTACGGTCGCTCGGCCCCGACCCGCCTCGGGCCACAGGTTTGTCATCTGTCAGCCGGTTCTTGTCGTGAGTATCTTTGCATGCACTCATTTCGGACGTATCTGACATTACCCTTTGTTCTTGTAGCACTTGCGAGGGGACAACACTCTGCTGCAACCATCGTCGTCACGGAGGGAGGCGCAGGACAGGACTTCCTCACCGGCGTGATGTTTTTGCACTCCACACGCCGACGACTCGGCCAGCTTGCGAGGGCGAAGGGTTCGGCTCATTGACGCACGGCGTTCAATCACACCTGCGGGAGCGCGACCAGTGGTTCGGCGACACGTACGGCTCAGACTGGCCAAGAGAATCCTCCTCCACACAACAGTCTACTTAGGTACGCGTGAACGTAGTTACACCTATTTTCCCGTTGCACAAAACCAATGACTAACTCACCCCCTACCCTTCCCGTAGGAAGAGCACCAGTGGGTTGACGATATGCTCAGGCCTCAACCGGACCCCCACGATGAGATCACCCAGTTAGCCTCGGCGGGGCCCTACTACGACCTTGAGGCGACGCGGCTCCCGGACAGGTCACCTTCCCTGAGGATCAATTACGCCGTCCCGGCAAGCGACATGACGATGCGGTCTAACTAATGTCATGGCCGTGTAAAACTTGTTATGTAATGTCATTGTGCATTCCACCTTTGTGATTTATGTAATATCCCTGTGCATTACGACACTGTGATTTTTGTACGCAAAATATTCTCTGAAATATTTAGTACAAACGACAACTCTACCTCCCGATTTTAACTTACTAAACCTTAAATACATAACACAATGCTGCCCTAGGATCCCTCCTCGGCCCCGCTACCTCGCGGACGTTAATTTTCTTCAACAAAATTGTAATTTACCCGCAGGCTATATATATGCATGATTTGGCTGTCATTGCCCTCACTCTTCGCTTCCTCTTCTCCTTTCTTCTAGTCTTAACCGGGATGTCTACGGCCTCATCAAACTTCCGAGTGAGCAGGCAATTAGAAACACTATAGCAACACTTGGTTTGCCCTCGTTGCAGGGATCCGGTGAATGTGTTTACCTCCCATACGCCAACGAATCCATCCCGAGTGTTCATCAAGTGTTCAAATCTTACGGTAACTTGTGCCTGATCATCCCCAATAAACTTCTTTCCAAATAGCATATTTTTTTCACTTGCAGTTGAAATTATTTTTACAGAACACAACATGTCGATTCTAGCTATGGGCTGATGAAGCTGTGCCAGAGGTTCGAGACATTGCAATGCAAATTGCTACCTTGCAATAGGACACACATGGTGTTGCTGTATTTCGTCAAGTGCATCGACCATCGAATCAACCGATGGAAAATAAAGATAATGTTCTTAAAAGACTGGATGGAAGGATAGAAAGGGTTGAGAAAATACTTCAGAAATTAGTTAACATAGCTAGTTTGACAGTCTTTCTTCTATTATTTCTTGTTCTTACCAAGTAGAAGTTCAGTTTTAATAAGATTGTAATGTCCACTCTTTATCTATACATCCCTGCACTACGTGATGTATGCCTTTGCGGCGTTGTTGTACTCGTTTGTATCATGTATACCTCTATCTAATTCCGTTATGAATACTTTACGTGCGAATTAATCAAACCCTAATTTTCAAATCCCACATTCCAAATTTTCGAGACCTAAATCTGTAATATTGCAGATAATTTCAGAATACTTAGTTTTCGCAATGGCAATACCGCACGACTTATCTTGCAAAGCAGGACTTGACCACCATCTGCAAAGTAAGACGTGACAACACACTGTCTCGCCAGCATTTCAGACCGAAAGGACAATACTCTGCAAAATAGGACACGACTTCTTCATGCAAAGCAGGATGAGACATGACTCCACACAGTAACATGTGACAACACTCTGCCTCGCCAGTTTTTCAGACCGAAATGACAGCACTCTGCAAAGTAGGACATGACCTCTCTCTGCAAAGCAGGACGAGACAGGACTCTGCAAAGTAAGACGTGACAACACACTGCCTCGCCAACTTTTCAGACCGAAATGACATCACTCTGCAAAGTAAGACGTGACAACACACTGCCTCATCGGCTTTTCGGATCAAAATGACAAAGACTCGCAAAGTAAGGCGTGACTTCTCTCTACAAAGCGGGGCGAGGCGGGACTCGCAAAGTAAGGCGTGATAGCACTCGCCTCGCCCGACTTTTTTCGAAGAAGGACAAGACTCTGCAAAGTAAGGCGTGACAACACTTTGTCTCGGCGGCTTTTCAGGCATCGAAATGATGAAACTCGCTTTTCGCATGAAATGACAAAGACTCTACAAAATAAGACGTGATAACACACTACCTCGTCTGCTTTTCAAACTGAAATGACAGCACTCTGCAAATTCGGCAACCGGTAAGGACTACTTACAGTAAATTCCCCTACCAATTCTCTTTCAAAGTACGCACTAATAATCTCTCCCGTCTACTCATAGTCCCCGGAGCCGCTATGTGGCTACCGCAAGTGGATCGACCTAGAGATCCACCCACGCGACCAGTGGCGAATCGACTTCGAGGAGTGGAATGCCGAAAAGGCACGCGAGATCCAAGAGGAGGAGCGTCGAACTGAAGAGCACAACCAGCGTATCCGGTGGGAGACGCAGGCCCATCTCGAGGCGTACAGGCGCAAGGAGCACGAGGCACGCGAGAGGGAGCGCGACAAAAAGTGGGAAATGGCGGCCGAGGCAAGGGCGGCCGGCGAGGAGTACAACGCCGAGTTCACAAGGAAGGGCAAATGGCCCCGGTCCACGCAGTAGGTCGGGCCATTCCGTAGTAGTCCCCCCTCCTACTCGTCATATTTTTTACTATCCCCTAAAAGCATGCGTAC
The DNA here is from genome assembly GCA_036346395.1 of Hsuehochloa calcarea. Classification (NCBI taxonomy): domain Eukaryota; kingdom Viridiplantae; phylum Streptophyta; class Magnoliopsida; order Poales; family Poaceae; genus Hsuehochloa; species Hsuehochloa calcarea. Next base: position 39,181,525 of record CM070606.1, read on the forward strand.
TTACATTGTCTGGAAGCTCGTGTCGCAAGTTACCATAGTAGTAGCGTCCATGACTAAAGCGATTAGCCGAACCATCATGCCATGTTACCACATGTAACGTGCTTCTGTCCGCGCGTGGAATGCAATGTAGTTCTGGTGCTGTGCCTTCGCTGAGCCATCAAAGTATGCCTCTTCTGGTGGAATTCCAGAGATAACCATTCACATCGACATCGATTCTTCCATGTTTTAGGGTTTCTCCGTAATCGGAACGTTCTCAGCCCCTTCAGTTAAGTTAATTTCTGTACTCTGCTTTAACTCCACCGTACAGAATAATTGTGATCAAGAATCATAGCGGCCAAGAGTAGTCATGTCGTACCAAACTTCGCACATTTCAAGTCACATGAAATCATGAAATCATGAAATCCTAATTTCTGAAACGTCTCGTCCTAATTTTTGAGACCTAAACCCTGAATTTGTCGAGACAATTTCAGAGTATGTAAAATTTACACAATCAAGTCCACTATTTAGGGAGTCTGGCAAAAAAAAATTCATAATGTTTGGACCTCATTTGCTATATTAGAAAATTCCTACTAAAATTAGACTTTAAAGAATTTTGGAGAAAAAAAAGAATACATAAAATTTCAAAAAAATTACACAAGTAGGCAAACTATTCCAAGAGGCTCCACAAAAAATTTCATAATGTTTTGAGCTCATTATCTATATTTAAAAAATCGTCCAATAAATATTATTAATTAGTTTTTTTAAAAAAAAATAAAAAAATTATTTTTGCCCACGTTAGCAAACATTAAGTCTTCTTAGTCTAAACAATGATTAGTATGGTAGGGGGCTATTTTTGGAATTTTTGTTGCACAACAGGGCTAAAATAGTCCAGAATTCTTGGGGTCGAGCCCACCGTCCACCCGCGCCGATAACCCTACGCGAGATACCTTTATTGTATTTCGTTTTTGTTTTGTTTTGTTTTTCTTCTCTTGTATTCATATATAAATTTGGATTATACAAAACTATGTTTATCCCAATTTAACTTATCATCTTTGGTCTCTACTAAAAAAAGAAGAGTCCTTTGAGCCTTCCTCGTTTTTTATCTTGGCTTCACCACTCCAATGTAGTACGTTAAAAAATGTACGAGAGGAACTAGTTGCTATAGCCCTCGATTTGCACCACATCGTTCACTTCGAAACCTACTGCCCATATTCACTATAAGGAACCTACTGTTCATGCAAAGACAAATAATATGTTTCCTATGAAGATGGATGTTTCTATAATCTACATATACTCCATCGACAGATATCATATACTGTAGTACTAGATCCTAGGGGTGAATCCACTAGGGGCTTCGTTAGCCCCCCCCCCGGCAGCGGCGGCGGCCAACAGACCATGTATGCAAGAGCTGAAAAGTGAGGGAGGAAGAGATTAGAAGTCATATGAAGATATACCATTTTATCAGCAGTTGCCCCACAACTGAACGAGCAACAAGCAACCACCTCACCCCACTAGATCGAACGAGTGTGGCGTACCTGAGTAGGCACCGGGCAGAGCTGAAACCCTAGTGACGGGCCGGTAGGCAGCGGAGGGCTGGCGGCCGCGCGGGGAACTGGGGAAGTCGGGGCGGTGGCATGAGGGGGTGTGGGTCGGTGGACTGTAGGAGTTCTTATGGTGCGCGGGGAAGCTCGAGCCTGCATGAAGAAGAGGAGGAGTGAAGGGGATCTGTCACGATACGGGAGAGGATCTGCCGATGCCGGGCGCCACCGCGATGAGCCGCTGCGGCCAAGACTAGAAGGCGGAGGCTGAGGAGCAGAGGAGGCGAGGACAGAGTCGCAGAGGAGGGGTCACCCGGTCGAGCTGTCGGTACCTTCATTGTATTTCTCTTTGTTTTTGTTTTGTTTCTCTTCTATTCATATATGCAAGTAGATTGCGTAAGAGTAAAAGGCAATGTTTGTGTCAATTTAGTTTAGTCATTTAAGTTTATTCTCTATTTTTATCATGTCTTCACCACTACTGTTACGTATATCCCGGAACAGTGCTAGATGGAGTGCGTATTTTTCACCGCACGTAGTAGTGGGGGAGAGAGCCAGAGAGAGCGCGCGCGCTTTGTGTTTGACACAAGGACATGACGTTTAGAATTCCACTTGCATACATCACAGGAAGTCGGAAGCTTGTGGGCGCAACGCATCATGTATCCATGCAGGTCTCATGAACGACAACCAAGATCCAGCACAACACAATGCATGGGCGAGATGACCAAAACGCAGCCACAAAACAAAGCGACCAGACTAGCAGCAAGGGGGGGCGTACAGTAACATACAGCTCGCTGTGGCGTTTCTGTTCGTACGTGTTTGATGGCGACACGGAAACGTGTGGTCCGGTCCGGTCCATCCAGGCGGGCGGGCGCCCTGGAGCGCGTATGTGTGCAGTGTGCTGCACGCCTGCACTGCCTCCCTCGGCCGCTCGGCGTCTCGGCCCGTGCGCGTGGCCGCGTGGGTGGAACCGAACCGAGCCGAACCGGCGCGGCGCGGCGCGGAGGAGGCCTTCGTCATTAACCCCTGGAGAGGTCTCGCGCGTGGGGAGGAGAGGGGGTTAGCGCAGGCCCGGGCCGCGTGGGCTCCTGGCCGCTCGCGCGGTGGGAGCGAGCAATCGGGCCGGCGCAGCGCGGAAGAATCCGAAAGAAATGACATTGGCGCCGCGCCCGCGCGGGACGGTTACGATGATATATAGATAATTATTACTGTTGTAATACGCTTTATGATCTCACAAATATGCGACAATATGGATGTATGCAACAACGAAACAATGTCTATTAAGGTTTTATAGACTATCGGTTGCATGCCAAATAGCTTTATTTTTTTTTTCTCATCCACATCATTAAAAATCCTACGTGACAAAGATTATGAACTATTGATGTCACCACACTATACATGATCTAATCCTACTCGTCGATGCAAGGAAATAGATGCTCCTGGTTAATATGCGATTCGAATTCTAAAGAGGCCAAAGTCTGGGAGACGCGGAGCGCTGCGTCGATAGATCTGACCCATAAAGAGGCCTACGATGTAGCCCGAGGGGTGCGGAGGGCGGAGCCCCTGCGGTACGGATTCTTCTACTTTTTGAATTTGTTTCCATCTTCGACTCGAATTAGTTTTATACCACCATATATACCCATTGTAAGCTGCACGAGAAGAGTTGATGACTCATTAAAATGGCTACATTTTATAAACACTTTTCTGATATAGTGAAGATCGCCGTCGTGTGTCTGTAGTTTTTCTTGCAGGGTTTTTCACGTAAAAATCAATGTCTCCCTATTCGGTTGATTTCTAACACTCCAACTGCTGCAACAACAAAAAGAAGACACTCCTAATTATTCTCCATCGGGTGCTTATTCATTCTATTAAGGAACCGTCGTTGCGAGTCCAGTTCGAACGATAACCTCATAGATAAACATAGAATCATATCAAACAATGCAAGAATACAAGAACATAATAGTAGATTGAACACAGAGATGTAGGGGGCTTCTTACTTCTCTTTATTGATCTTCATACGATCAATATTTTACAATGGCTAGTACCCTCTATTTATAGTCTACACACCCTGCTAAGATTTGGGATGGGGCACCCATACATGGGCCGACTGCTGGGCTGAGTCCATAGTTTCCCAACACCCCCCCTTGGGCACCCATCCTCACATGTTCATGCCTCGTCAAAACTTCATAAAAACTCAGTGAATTTTTTTTGGAGAAAGAGTACATGACACACGTATTGCTGCGTTGCACGAATTACCTCATTAAAAACCTTATCCGAGAAACTTCGAGAAAACTCATCAAGAGAAAAATAGTACAATCCACCCAATTTCATTTAATCTCCAAGATTTACTCTTTGGGTATTCGATCTTCATGATCAAGTTTCAATGATGAGTTCGTGAAGATTCTTCCCCTAAATTCTACACTTCTCTAAGTCTTATCATTTCAATTACACATATGCACCTTTCAAAGCTAGATGCTGGAAGTGACTCGGTGAATAAATCTGGCAGATTTTCACATGGCTTAGTATGTAATACTTTAATTTCGTCCATCTTTTGTAATTCATGAGCATAGAAGAACTTGGGGTTGATATACTTTGTGAGACGACTCTTTACATAATCTATCTGCACTTGTGCAACACAAGCTGTATTATCTTCATAGATAATAGTGGGGTTTGCGCAGAATTCAATCCACACGACTGCTGGATGTGGTGAACCAACCGCCGAAGCTAAGCACATTCTTATGAGGCCTCGTACAACGCTATTATTTCTGAGTGGTTCCTCGAAGTCGATACAAGACATTACTTAGACTATTTTTATGGAATTGTAGTACATAGCCTGTTTGCGACTTGACTGTATGTGGGTTCTAACAGGTACCTGATATCTGCATAGCCATTCATAGATAGGTCTTGGTTATTTCTGTAGAACATACCAATGTCTTTGCTTCCTTTGAGGACTCGGAAGATGTCCTTCATTCCATGCCAATGCCTTTGGTAGGTTCTGCACTATATCTTGCTAATATGTTCACGGCAAATGCAATGTCCAATCTAGAATAGTTTGCTAAGTACATAAGTGTTTCTATTGCACTTAAGTATGGGAATTCCGGTCTTAGAACTTCCTCCCCATCTTCTTTAGGTCTTTACGGTTCTTCTCTTGCTGTAAGGACTTCCGACCATTGGTATTTTCGAAGGGCATGCCTTTTCAAAATCAAATCTTTCTAACACCTTCTGAGTGTAGAATGACAGATGTACTAATATCCCTTCAAGGGTATGCTAAAACTGCAAGACTAGACAATATTTAGTTTTACCCAAATCTTTCATTTCGAACTCCGACTTGAGGTAAAAGCTTGCTTTCTTAATACTTTCCAAGGTTCCAATGATGTTCAGATCATCTTCATATACTGAGATTATACAAAATACATCCTGAGATCGTTGTATAAATACACATGGATTATTCTCATTGTTCGTGTAGCATTTCTTGCATAGAAAGTCGTTCAAGCGATTATACCACATTCTACCTGATTGCTTCAGTCCATATAGTGGCTTTCTGAGTTACACATTATACAGATTTCTATGTGCTCTGTCTTGGTTCGGGAAAGGGATACCTTCAGGTACATTCATATAAATATCCGAATCCAAGTTCTCATAAAGGTATGCAGTTACCACATCCGTCAATTTCATTTCTAAATTCAAGTTTACTACCATTGAGATTAAATATCTAAAGGTAGTTTCGCCCATGACTAGGGAATAAGTTTCTTCATAATCGACTCTGGTTCGCTGAGTGAAACCTTGTGCAATAAGCCTTACTTTTATGTCTTACAACTTCATTGTTTTCATTTCTCTTTCGAACAAATACCAACTTATGCCATACGGGGTGCACATGTGGAGGCGTGCGGCTTATAGGCCCAAATACCCCTTTTTTATTCAGGGATAATAATTCTGCTTCTATTGCCTTCTTCTGATCTTTCCAATATGATCTTTTCTTACATTCAGCGAGCGGTGCAAGCTCTGGATCGAGATCGATAGTTGTGGCAATTTTCTTTGCAAAATAAATATCGACATTGGCTGTTGTTCTATTCATAGATTCTCCCATGGTCACAAATTTTATAGCTATTTCTTCAAGGGACGATTCTTCTAATGCTTCACTTGCTCACCGTTGTTACCAATTACGGGGCAAGTCCCTTTAGTTTTTCAGCTCCGACGTGTGCGCACACATCCATGCTGATGTCTCACTCCGTGGGAATATTCAAATCTGGTATGCTTTTTACTGAAGGTTCCATACTGGTGCCAGATCTCAACTAGCTCCCCTTCTTGTTGTGGGGAACTTCAATGATCGGCTATGTCAAGTCCTTCTTATCCTTTTTCACCAGGCGTCCCCGGTTACTTTGGATTCGAGGATCCGGAGTTCTCGTCCTTTTAGAAGCCTTAAGACGGGATTATGGATACCTTCATCGGTGTTTCAGTCCTCTTCAGTGCATTGCTTGCAGGTACATGCGGCTTGATCATGCTCTTCAAATTACTAAAGTGGTCAGGCAGATGATTTGCTATTGTTTGCAAATGAATTATCTTCTGGACTGCAATTGTCTTCTAGACTTCAATTGTCTTCTAGACTTCAATTATCTTCAGGACTTCTCTATATGCTTCACTAGTGCGCGGGTCATGTGCATGTATTTCAATTATCTTCTGGACTTCAATTATCTTTTGAGCTTCTCTATTTTTCGATATTTTTCATCAAGGGGTTGATTTCCTCCCCCTAATGATGGAAAAATAGCATCATCTAATATATTATCAGCGAATCGGCAAGATGCAAATCTCTCATCATAGAGTCCAAATACCTGATTATGGATGTTATCTCATAACCAACGTATATCCCAGACTTTTGGAGAAGGCTCATTGCAGTTCGCTGTGGTGGTTGTATAGATATACAAATTTTACAACCAAAGATGAGAATTTTTTGGTGCTAACCCTTGCACTAGTTGCATAGGTGAATGGATGTTATATACCGACGGTCTAATATTCACATCTATTTTATTTAGGTTAGTAACAGTAACCGGAACCTCATATGGTCTAGCAATCTTATTCCACATATCATTACCTTGAGCCTTGATGGGGATCTAGAAATTCTCATTTAATTATTTATATGTAATCTTTATTATGGATAATGGCGATATTATATGGTTCTTGAGTATACCCCTTAATATTCATAAGGGAGAAACTGGAGTCATAAGATCTTCTGCGACTACCTCATGATCATAAGTTCTTCTACGACCACCTCATGGTCGTAAGTCCTTCTACGACTAGGTCTAGCACATAATTGTAAGTTCTTCTATGATCACCTCATGGTCGTAAGTCATTCTACGACCAGTTCAGTTACGACCACCCTATAATCGATCGAGCTTACAGACAAGTAGGCTCAATTGATTAGGGCATCTAAACAGTCAGTATACGTTATTATTCTCCGGAATAACTAAACGATTAAACTCTCTGTTCTGGTAGCAACTGCCTGGTGACGTTGGAATGTTACTTCTCCAATAGTAATCTCCGGTAACTGCACCATCATATGAAGCATTGATACGCCCTTTGGGCTGGAGAAAAGGCCGCCCACTTCGATCACGCTATAAAAGGAGGAATCACCAGACGGGAAAAAAGAGGGAAGAAAGACACAATCAGGAACACAAGATATTACATTTTCAGTCTTTCTCTTGATCTGTAACCAGCATCCTCAATATAGCCACATAAAAGTTGGGTTGTTATTCTCTCTGGAGAAGGCCCGAACTTATATAAAAATCTCTGTGTCATTTTCTCTGCATGATTTGAGTCTTGAAGACCCCCCGAATCAAACAATCATTACATAAGTTTGGTTCTAAAACACCGACAAGCCTCAATATAAGCTTGCATACGACACTTCCAGAAAGCAAAATCAGTACCATCTAGCATGGGGGGCGATTCACATACCTCTCTGATGCCATAGCAATCAGCTCTGATACCATTTGTAGGATCATATATGACAATCAGAGGGGGGGTGAATGATTGTAGTGCCTTCTTTTCGAGTTACGTGAAGAATCTACTCTGGATTCAACCGACAGCTGAATACTATGTACTCGTACGAGGTTGTCACCTAGTCGTAGAGGTCGAACCAACTCTGATCTATTCCGCCAGTCACAGCTATTGTTGACAACCGGGTGAATAGCACAGCTCGTGATCGAAGACAACGAAATTGATCTGGTCGAAGAAGTTGCGTTCACTTGGTCGAAAAAATTTGACTAACAGATTTCTTCCACCCTACGGCTCAGGAGATTCACACACTGCAAAGAACAAAAGCAGATCGTAGACGATGGACGAGAACAAGTCGAGGACCTCTCGAAACAGGGACTAGTCGAAGACTGATCAACATGAGAGCTGGTCGAAGACAGAAGAACAGATCGAAGACGATGACCTAGAACAATTCAAACACAATGCCCAGAAGCACACACCGCCAGCAATGATTGAACTTCTTTGGAATCGACCCGATCTATTATTTCTCAATCATGTTCTGTGTTTACAAAATGCTCTCACGACACCCCTCAAACCCTAGCAATAAAGCACTGAAAAGCTCTCTCTCCTGAAAGCCGCCGCCGCCAAAAGCCCCAAAAAGCCTCCCACGAGCGCACATTACTCTTAACCTCTTCGGCCTTTATATGCTAGGGCCCTAAACCGTGTCCTTATCAACATGAACACATAATCCTATCTCTTCCGTGAAACAAGGGAACCGAAACCCATCAAATCACGGTAGTATCTCTCAACCTTCTAGTTATGAAACACCTTCCATAACTCTTCACACATTGAAGCCTCCAGGACGACACCTCCTGTAGATTCGACCACACATCATGCATTCACCTTTGATTTCCATGTGCCCCAACGTGAGCATGACCACCTCGTGACATCCATGACCACCTAAACCTTGGATTTCCCCTTCCAAGTTCCAGTCTTCCTTGTCATCAACCATGACCGTCTCCATGCTCAACTTGCACATGCAAAGGTCAAATAACGTTTTCCTGGCATAAGTGCTCCGACTTGACTAATATCAGTTCACACACGCATATCACACTCTCATTGATCAATAAACATGAATAAGATCATCCACGACCTTAAATTACAGCTTTTAGAACAATAACTCGAGATCACTCTGTAAAACCGGTCTTACCGGTGTGTAAACTTTGGTCATACCGCTGTCAACAAGACACGAGCACTCAAGGTACTCGGAGAAAATAAGACTTGAAGCACTCGAAGCCTAAGACTACTTACTATAAGCGCACGACCACATATCAGGAACTTACGACCACTGATTGCAAAGCCTACGACCACTTACTAGAAGCCTACGATCAGTTACTACGAAGCCCACGACTACTGCTCACGAAGCCTACGACTACCAACTACGAAGCCCACGACTACCGATCACGAAGACTACGACTACCGACCACGAAGCCTACGACTATAGTCCATCGACCAGGCACTGTAGTTTCGACCATCGACCGGTCACTGTAGCTTCGACCTTCGACTAGTCACTGTAGCTTTGACCTTCGACCAGTCACTATAGCTTCGATTATTGACCAGTAACTGTAGCTTCGACCATCGGCCACGCACTATAGCTTCGACCATGCATTGCACTTTCGACCATCGACTGTGCACTGTAGCTTCCTGACCTTCGACCATGCAACTCCAACTGTCCTTCGTACTCGATACACACCTCGACTTACAACTGAGTATATTACTCAGAGCTCTACTACTCGGTACTCGGATCTGAAGATCGTAAAACTAGCACTCAAGACTCGAGCTACAAGACTTGTAGATATAATACTGAGCTACGAGACTGAATCAGACATTTGGTACTCAAAGCTATAGTACTCATAGCTACAATACTCTAAGTCCAGTCGAAAAGGATCATCGAGTATCACCGATTAGACCACCTTATACAAGGCATGATCTGACCATTCACAATGAAAATCCAACAACCGAAACTTTCACAACCGCAAATGTCAATACAACCAAAACGTTAATTATTCATCATTACAAAGTCTACGACCATTCCACATGTTATTTTATGACCAGCCCACCTGGTCTAACAATTGATGACTTGTTCTCACCAATCCAAGACATATCTCTCAAACTCAAGAGATGTCAATTGTATCTTTCTTTCTTCTGAATAGTTATGCGTGCGAAAAATATTATCAACCTTCAATTCCCAAGTGAGATACTCCTCGGGATCAGTACCACCTACAAATTTGGGCATGGAGAACTTGAACTTGCCCAAACCATCATCGACATTGTGTGGACGATGATAGTTGTCACCGCGACGCAAAGCAAAATCATCAACCCAATATTACCCAAGTGCAACACCACCATGGCCTCCGCCTTGGCCATGGCCACGACCTCCATGACCTCCAAAAGTTTCTCCACGTCCTCGGACAGTGGTGGACGCACGGCATTGGCCGCCACTCGATGGTGCGGTTCAAGAGGTGCATGGGCAGCAGCTTTACCTCCTTGAACACTTGCTTCATCGCCTCCATTGTGGGCTTGGATAAGCCTAGTGAGTGCTCCAATGTCATCCCGCAATTGGCGTGCATTTTGATCAGCCTGTAACCCCAAGTTTTGTACTTCTTTTGCGATGTGATTAGCGAAGGCGTCACACTTCTCATGGAGTTGATCAAGCCCTTTGTGCAACTCGCGGTGAAAGTGCTCACGAAGTGTCCCAAATTGATATTGCTTGATGACTGCTTGTGGGTCAGACACCTCACCTCCTTCATCATATTGTTCATCTCCACCTAACATGGTTAGTTATGAAAAGGAAACAAAAATATCTATGTATATGGATATTGTGTGGAAAAATCACTCAATCTCACTCTTTTCTCTCCCAAGCAAATTTCTTACCTTTCCGAAGTGAATTGAGGCCACACAAAACTTACACTTGGTACCAACTACAACTAGCAGTTGTGACGATCAAGCGAATTTAAGAGTGTTTCACACTAGCACAACAACGATTATTTAGTAGAGCTTGGTATGGAAGTGTATAACCTATGCAATCTGAAATTCAAGTTGTTATAAAGCTAAGTAATAATCCAAGCTAGAATTCTTTACCTAGGTGCTGATCCAAAAAGGTTTAAGTGAAGTATATGAACACACATGCAAAGATAAATATGACTTAATGCAAACAATAGAATGAACTAGTGAGAAGTAATCTGAAATTGAGATGGGAACTAGCTCGTTTTGCACCAAGTACTAGGAGAGACGCTAGCCAATTGCAAATGTATATGTAAGGGTACAAGATTGTTCAAAAAGAATAAATACACAATATGAAATTATGGACTAGGGTTTACTCTCCAAAATTTGGCCACTGCTTTCTTTTCTTTTCTCCTTTTCTCTCTTTTGAAACTCAACCGCATGAACTTACAAACTTCCTCCTCCTTAGCTTGTAGGGCAAGCGAAACGAGAAGTAGGTACTGGTAATATGCGGTCCTGATTTTTTTATATATACTTTATCAAGCTATGGATTTTCTTGTATTCGGCTGCCTTTTCTTCTTTGCTCTTGCAATAACCGAATTAGGGTTTTCTCACCTCTTGATTGCACAAGCCTCACAATTCAGCAAGTGTAAAAAGCCTAAGAATAGACCTAATACAATTATTAATAGCTAGTCTCAAAGATGAAAAGATATAAGTGAGGTTACTTTCAGCCAAACCAAAAACCCGGAAGTCCTAGTGCGGGTAGGTGTTGGGCTACGACCACGACTATGATCACGACACAAGATAAAAGGTGCGGGTATTTTAACAAAATTTTCTAGGGTTTATGTGTACTCAAAGACAAAGTAACGCGAAGGAATACAATGATCAGCACATAAATAAAATTTCTAATGGACTAAAACCTAACTAAACTCACATGAAATAACATATTAAACTAAAGTCTTAGAATTTTTGTGTTGCATGTTTTCGGTTTATTGGACGATCGAAAAAAAGAACAGCAAACAAATCAATCTAATGCTAAGGATAAATAATTCTACCGAGTAAACGGAGCTCTGATACCAACAGGACGCCCGATCTTCTCGATGTAGGATCGAATACTCACGTAGCCCTCTTGAATTGTAGTGATCTTCTGTTGCCCATGCAAGGATTAGCACTCTATAATTCGCAAGAACACACACTCTGATTTCACCGACCACCAAGTGAAATCATCGTGCTCCCATGTAACATCCCAAATATGGATTTGTGTTTCAAATGTAAGAAAATAAATAGAAATTAAAACTTTTCTTGCATCTTGAAGCCTTTAGTCATTTTTGTAATTCTTTTAAAAAGAATTATGAAAAATCAAATTTAAATCCTCATTTGACTCCAATCAAAAACCTTTGTGGCAAAGGTCTTGTGCCAAACCCTTGGAAATCTTTTCCTGAGTTCTAGGGAGGCTTGGCAACACCTCTGAATTATCTCATGATTTTTAGAAATTATTTGATAATTTTTAGAGGCAAGTCAAATCTGGTCAAACTCTTTTTCCCCTCTTCTGGAATTTCTGGAGAAAATTTCAGTGCAGGAAAATCTCTGAAAATTTTATGGCAGGTTCCTCCTGCTGTTAGAAAACTCCAGTTAAAATTTCATAAATTATGGAGTTTGTTTGCTACCTCAAATAATTCCTCAAAAATCAGATGTTTAAAATTCAAATTCTAATTGGTTTGCACTGTTCCTTGGGTTCGAACCGGACTCAGGCTCGAGCCACTTGACTCGGTCCAGTCAACTAACCGCACCGGCGCGGTCGATCGGGCGCGCGCGTTGTGAGCCGTTGGATCGGCATCGGACGGCCCTTGATCAACCGAACGACGGAATCGTTTTAATCCACCCGATCTAACTCAGCCGTTCGATATCAATCCGACGGTCGACACATCGTCTCCTTCCTCCGTCCGCGCGCGCGTGAGCTCAGCCATGGCGTGCGCAGAGGAGAAAAGCCGCGGCGTCCAGTCCCCTCCTCGGTCGCCTTTTAACGGCTATCTCTGCGCGCATTAAATGCCCGTCGTGCTCCTCCCTCAGGCGTCCACTCTCCAACTGCCCCCGTCGCTCTCTCGCGCTCAAATGGCCAGGTTGACCCGAGCGGGATATCGCCGTTGCTCTCGGCCATCCTCGGCTATTTAAGCTCTATTGTTTCTCCCTTAGCTTCCTTTAGCACCCCCGGAACTCTAGCTAACACTCACAAGTCCGCTGGAGCCGCAGATCCTCGAGGATCCTTCGGCCGCCATTGTCGGTTTTGGAGCTCCGGTGGAGTCGGTGCAGCAGGGGTTTTCTTCTTCGGGTCTTTGCTCCCTCTGCTCCCCCTTTACTCTCTGAAGCTTAACCCTCACTCAATTTGGTTCAATTTGCTCGTGGCTTGGTGAATTCGATTCCCAATTTGGTAGAAATCGGCATTCTTCTTCGCCCGGGCAGCTTCGGCTCTCCTCGTTGCATTCTTTGCGCTCAGGTAACCCCTCTTTAGTCCCTAGTGGCCTGGCACCTGCTCCCTTGAACCGCAACTAAGCGCATTTGCCATTTTCATTTTTGTCATCTCGGACCACTTCGGTTCTCTCCGGCTTGCTGGCGTTCTGGTCCACCCCAGCCGAATTCATTGGTACCATTAGGTGCGCAATGATGTTTGTGACCCATTTTGGGCACTTGCTCGCACCGCCGCGGCCGGAGCCGCCGGCGGCGAGCCGTCCTTCACCGTCATTTTTGCCGGACGAAAATAGAGACGAGTTCTGAACTTGAGTCGATGCGAACCGTCGATCCTAAGATCTACGGCCCACATCCGCGCGGAAATTTGAAATCGTCGCACGTGTCGGTCTGTGGACCGTTGGATCCAAGATCAATGGTGCTGATTCGAGTTCGCATGGGTCGTTGGATCCCAGATCAACGGCTCGCGTGCGTGTTGACGTTCGGACCGCCCGCGCGCTCGGATCCACGTGGACCGTTGGATCCAGATCCAACGGTTGACGTTTAGGGTTTCGCGGCCGCATGCGCGCGCATCAGCACAGGGACGCGGACCGTTGGATCTAAAATCAACGCTCCTCGTTCGTCCACGTCATTTCAAATTTCTGATTTTCCTGAAAGGATTTATTTATCAACTGAAAAATGTGATAACTTGTAAAATGCATAACTAATTCATTTTAATTCCTTTTCGGTTGATTCAAATTTTGTGGGTTATGTTTTTAACTAAAATTTAATCTAAAAATGTTTTCAACCCCAGTATAGCTCTAGAAATTTTTGCTAATGAATAGTAGCATTTTTATTTATAAAAGCCGAGCAAAATTGTTTTGGCCATATCTTTTGCATTAAGAATCCAAATCAATTGGTTCTTGTTGCTAAATTATTTATAAATCATGCCCTTGCTACTGTAAAATTTTCAGAATTTTTGGAGGGAGTTTACTGTTGGGTCTTTGCGTTTTACTCGTTCTTATCGGTTGTTTCTCGCTTTCTCGTTAGGATCCGAAGAGCACGTTGATAATATAATTGATCCTCAGCAACATCTTGACCCACAGCAAATAGGCAAGCAGTTTGATCATGTTAATCCTATTATTTTCAAGTCTAATATATTGATTTCAACTTGTATGTATGCATTGCTATTTTGTTGTTAAATTATGGTTAGTATCCTATAGTTGCATAATCTGTAGGAATTGGTTATCCTCTACTACCATGAACCTAGGTTATTTGCTATGATTTGAGTTCGATGGATGAGCTCTTGTCATTTAGTAGCATACGAATTAATTGCTTAGAAATGCTTAGTTTCGGTAGCAATGGGCGATCATCGATTTTAGTCGATGATCTTGATCACACATTTATTTATTATTCCATTATGTCCAGCACTTGTGCTGTGTTACTTTGTGAAGTCAAAAACTGAAAATAAAATTATTTTAGACTTGGGCACAATGGTATGTTGGTGTGATCTGTTGGTGTGAATGGAATGGTGCCTAGGTCATCAAGGACCGAGTTACTTGTGTCACTAAGCCAAGCGCTTATGCGTGCTAACCACGCGAGAGGGATATGGGACCTCTCTTGACTTAGTACTTTGGCGTGTGTTATCTCCGAGTCGCAGGAGGGGTTTGTGTGTGTTGTGTGAAAAAGGATATGTGTTCTTGTGTTGGGTGTGCGGTGGTGGAGATTCCGGGTAGGCTCTCCACCTCGAGGAGCATTGTAGTTGTCCAAGGCTTTACCTGCGACGGGTAGTTGACCGAGGCTTTACAATAACTCCGACACAACGTATGTGTTTCTATCCATATGAGCGGCTCGTGGGTAATACACAATATTGGAAATATCTCGTAGGACTTAGCCGTGCCGGCATACCTAAGGAAGTGTGCTAAATAGCTTGGCAAAAAGGCGGTCTGGCGTGTGGGTACATTGGTACACCCCTGCAGGGTATAAAACTATTCGAATAGCCTCGTCCTAGGTTATGGACATGCTTGGTAAGGTCGTGCAAGAACTAGACTACAACCTTTTAAAAATTAAAATTTGACATGGTTAGTATGAATGGGTAATTCATGCTATTATTGTGGTGACTAATGGTTTAGTCACTTCCAGGATTGTTGTTGTCATCTACCTACTGTTATATTGTTGTCATTTACGGTTATTTGAACATTAAAAATAGATTTGTTAACTTGTTTTTAAATGTACTACATTATTGCAAATAAAGATTGCTTTGTGCTGAAAATGAAACATACAGCCTCCACTTAAATAAGCTTGCATGTAGCATATGTATAGGTCATTACTCTACACGTAAGTCTTGCGGAGTACAATTTTTGTACTCATTTGCTTTGCTTAACTATTTGTTGCAGAGGAGGAAGGTGAGCCCCAAGGGCCTCACTTTTGTGAGATGTGTTGTGGATTCAACGACTAGCTTGGCGGTCCGGTCGGTTGCCTTGTGGGTTAAAGGCACACTGATTAGCTCTTTTGGTTTATGGCCATCTTATGGCACTTTTGCTTTCGCTGTTCAATTTCTATATGTATATATCATTTGGCCGGTCGGCCTCTCTTTTGTAATAACTATCCTTTATTTATGTTAACTTCTGGTTTGTTGCTTTGCTTCGGTTCTATGTGAATGAATGGAATTGATGCACAAATTTTGTAAAGAGGTGTATACTGCATTTCTGGGAAGTATACATGTCTCGAGTCTCGGTTTATTCGATTTGTGATGCTAGGACCAAATGGATGGTTAAGCATTACAAGCCCAATAAACCGGGGTCTCACATCCCAATTCCCAGCGGAAAGGTCGAACGATCTGAATTTGAAACTCTCAATTCCCCTTCAAGTTGGTTCGACCAATATGGAAGAACAAGAGCAAATTTGTTTCAATATGTTATTTCTAAAAATAATGGTCTAAGGGATACAAAGGAGGGAGCAATGGTACTTATGGTGCCCCTCCATGACTCACGCACGACCTAGGGCCGGCTGCACAGACCGAAGCAAGCTCCAATTCAAAAGTACTGTTCACGACACACACTGTTCACATCGAGTACTGTTCACGCCTTGGGTCTCCACGCGGTTTGGGATTGTTTCTCTAAGTCTTAGGCTACTTGGACCTTCCCCTTTAGCGCCGCATGGCGGCATCTGATCGTAGATTCCGATCGGTGTTCCCTGCCCTGCACGACTACAACCTTCGGCCAAGATCTCGTCGTGACAACAGAGACCTGGTCATGGACCTAGTCATGACAACAGACCTGGCCGTGACAACTTAAAGTGACTTCCCTTGATCTTCCATAGTTCTCCTCCATTGCTTTGGCTCTAGCCTACCTCTCGGTTCCAAAGGCTTCACAATGTTCAAACCTGAGAATACACAATGTATTTGCCTGAGGTAGTATCCCCTTCTCATGAAAGTCAATAGAAAATTCTTTAAGAAACAAAAGCACCTGTTAGTTTAGAAGCTTGTCGCTTGCTCTAGTCATTGGACCCTTTGGTGCTGGAAGATGTAGTAGTAGTAGGGATGTCCTCATCGCGGCGTTTTGAGGCTGTGCGGTTGGCATGGCAGTGATAGAACCAAGCTCTCATGGCGGCGCAGTGGGCACGGCATTGGCGAGTTGTGTATCAAGGCGGTGCGGTAGGCACAGCGATGGTGATGACATGCTTAGCGAGGTGGCGAGATATAGGAGCGACGACGCGGTTGGCGCAGTCTGCAGGCTGATGTTGGTAGTGGAGGCATGGTGGGCGTGGTCGGTGCAGACAACATCGACGACAATGGCACGGTGGGCACGACCGGTGTAGATTGGATCAGCGAGGGCGGCGCGGTGGGCGCCGTTGGCATGGATTGGATCAGCGAGCGAGGCATGGTGGGTGCAGCCGTTGGCGATTAGGATCGGTAGTGATGGTGCGGTCTGCACGACTAGCAAGGTCATGGGCATAGACGACGATGGTGGCATGGTAGGAACGTCGGGGACTCGCGGTTGGCGAGAGATACGGCAGCACCGTTGGTGCGGTTATTGAGAGATAGAGAAACAGGAAGGGCCAGATAAACACCGCAAAATAACTGAAATAGATCAGTTGTAGACAACGTACCAGATGGCCTACGCAGGAGTGTTACTGTGCTGATAATGTGTTAGATTTGTGGTCGCATTGCCGACGAACAATCATACAAAAAGTAGAAAACACAAGAAATAGTCCTGACAATCCCTCTCTCTTTATTGATGGGTGGATACGAGATGCGCAGGTATGTGTACAATGAAAGTCCCATGCCCCCTTATATAGACGGATGGGGTCTCCCCTCTTGAATCAATAAGCAATATAGGGTTAAACTAGACAACCATGCTTCATGGACCTTAACCACTATTGAGTGTCGTTTAGGTTAAGTATCCGCATGTTAGACCTACGGGCCGACATTACAACAACTTGTAATAGAAAAAAAACAAACTATTTATTATAACTAATTGTCATATTATGGGTGTTGTCCAACCTAACTAACCTTACTATTTGGTCATGTCGACAAATTTCTCATTTTTGGGTCAGTGTTACATGCATGCTGTTAGAAACCTTCTAGTTTTGAAGAGTTCTTTTGTTTCACGTTAACCATTGAATTTTAATATTTTGTGGTGCCTATATACTTTGTCTAGGAAAATATCATGTGAAACACTTCTCAGTTCGTATGTAGATTACACATTAAACTCTAGAATTGGTCAGTTCAATTGACACGCACGCAGACTTTGTTTGGATAGCTTTAGCTTGAAGCCACCGAAAAACCTCTTCTACTTAAACCCCTGAAGCCTAAGCCCCAGAGTTTGGATTCTTAGCATTTTCTGAAGAAGCGAAAAAACCCTTCTGGGGAAGCTGATACCCCTTCTTTAAACCAACGCCCGTATACATGTGCTGGCTAAGAAGCTGATACCCCTTCATGCTAACTTCTCTTTGAAGCCGGCTGCTAGGGAAGCTAAAACTCTAGATACTACTCCCAAAGCCATCCATGCTTTGAGATGATGAAATGGACAGACGTGTCATTCTCAAGCTTACGTGCCTCCACAGCTTAGTTTAGAGCTTGGAATCATTGCTGCGTCGACGGAGGCAATGTAATCTCATCTTCCTTTCCATTTGATTGGGTAATGCAGAATTTCTTAGAGCCGTCGGTTGGCTTATTGGTAGGTGTCATGGTGAGATTACAATTTTCGCATGTCCTAACTAACATCATGCAAATGCCAAGAGGCCCCAATTTTGGAAGGACAACAACCAAACATTGATCACCACCATCCATCAGAAAACGAGATAGGGGAAAATCAGCCAGTGCTTGGTGTATATAAAGCCCATTTTTGATGAGAGGAGGAGAGAGATTGCATTGGAGGTATCTGAACTTTTGTTTCCTCAACAATTTTGGGTCATATCAGTCACTTTCAACATACTACTGTCTATTGTGCACAAGAAACTGCTGATAATGGGATAGCGAAAGTGCTCCGGGAAGCAATGGGCACGGTCCAAGGTTGGGCTGTCCATCTGCAAATTTGGACAAACAAGGAGCTCATCATTTCTTCCCCAAGACTTGCATAAGCAGCATAATTATATACTATAGCACCTTCCATTGCAGTTGACCCTAGCGCCATATGAGGATGTAAATATGGAATTCTTATACGCACAAGCACAACGGTGAAAAGAAATGATACAAGGATTTCTTGTGTAACTTAGCATCTATGGTAAAACTTGGCACACTTCCAATAAGAAACACCCATTCTTGCTAGTTGGACCACAACCAGTAGCCAGCAATAGTGTTTGTAACTCAATAATGTCCAGCCAAATTCTGACTTGGAAGCTGTCATTTCAGATCAGAACCTTTTTCCATTTGCTTGTCTTTAGCTCACTTCTTTTCCGGCTGCCTCTCATCAAAGCATACTTGTTGGGGGAATGCATCGAGGATCCACGATTGCGTAAACTAAAAGTTGATCATCGTCCCATCAAAAATAAATAAATAAAAACTCATCGTCTATAGCTACAGTATTTTTAACATAGTAAATATTTTACTGTTGCTATGGTGTTTGCTACTGTTCACATACACATAAAGACAAAGGAGCAAGGGTCCCAGAAGCCCATTGTTTTTGTTATCTCCAGGCGAGAGCCCTTCTATCATGGTATGGATGATATCACCTTGATCCAAGAGTGGCCTATGAGATAAGAACTCACAAAAAGAGGCACCAGTGCACGCAAACCAAATGTCTAGCTCTACATCAAAGTCAGGCAAGATATGGCCATACCTGCTTGATGGAAATCTGAAAAAGGAACAAGTGTGCACCGTGAAATCGTCAACTGTTTCTGCCCAACCCGGCAACCCCCAAGTTACGGAGACCTAAATTATGACGCGATAAGCAGATGTGTAGGTCCCACAGGAACATCAACTTTCAGT
The DNA here is from genome assembly GCA_036346395.1 of Hsuehochloa calcarea. Lineage (NCBI taxonomy): Eukaryota > Viridiplantae > Streptophyta > Magnoliopsida > Poales > Poaceae > Hsuehochloa > Hsuehochloa calcarea. Next base: position 39,200,881 of record CM070606.1, read on the forward strand.
GAGAAGAAACCGTTGATGATCATATCTAAGTTCATGCATTCAAGCTTATTGGAACACACATTCTCACCCAGGGGAAGAAAACTTGTTGGAAACAGAGGGATGTTAAACATTACTTGGATAGAAATGATCGAGTTAGTAGCTTTGGTAGACTATTGTTTCAAAAAAAAATTGCTCAAAGGATATCTTATCAGATGCAATCAATTGCTTCATCACAGCCCACAAGCTTCCTCTCGCAAATGAGGTAAACAAAAAAAATAAGTAAAATGGTACATTATTTGTGCTAATGAAATGCAAGGCGTTACACAGAACATCACAGAAGAGTCAGCAGTCCAACCAAAAAAATTAAAACCACACGAAGCCCTCAGATCAGAAAAATGTTGTGGTCGGTTAGCCACTCAAAGGTAGGCACAATTCAAGGACAGCAATCTTCTGGTCTTGTAAATTATAAGTGGACTGTGTCTGTTGTTTCCCCTCCCATGATGAAATCATCCGCTCCAACCCGGCAGCTATGGAACTACATGTATAAGAACAAACCATTAGTAACATATTTGCAGGAAAGATGTGCAGCACAGTTACAAAAAGAAACAATTTAGACACCAAACTTTTATTCATTAATTTCAATGTGCCAAGCTTCAAGGTTTTGTTATGAGTAATAAAATCAGTTCAAACTGGAATCAAAGAGGCGACACGGCATGCGAAACTGCGTACAAGAAAAAGAGACAAATATACCAAAGTCAGCAAATCCAATGTGTACTAGCCTGTAACAATGTAGCCAGAGTGTTGCCATGATACTGTGCTGAAGCGGGCTGGAATGCGGGAAAAAGAAAGGAACAAGACAATTCCAATGTGTACTAGCCTTTTGAAGGAAGAGGTGTGATAGCATTGGACTCCTATTGCAGACTTGAATGCATCAACCAAAGCATTTTGAATGTGCAAAGTATATCTCCAAAACCACATAGGATGATAGGAGTGAAACTGCTTCAATCCACTAAAGGCACACCAAACTATCTATGGTAATCCATCCTAATCGAAAAAGAACACCTCAATTTCTATCAGTTCAACTCATTCATCAATTATTGGGAATCCATGACCAATCTACTGTTAATTAACTTTGAGCCAAGTTGAGCAATCCTACTCAAGCAAAATTACCTGCTTTTGAGTTAGTTCATGCCAAAGTCCTCATTTCCCAAAACTTACTTCTCACCTAGATGGAAGTGCAATTTATTTAGTTCATAACCCATTCAGTAAGAAAATGTACCATTTAATGGATATTTCTACACTTACAATTTGTCTGCTATACATTTACAAAGAAATCAAGCTTTTTACTCACATATTGAGGTTGAATGGTATAAAGGAGTTGATTTAAAACAAGGCTCCAAATCTGCATGTCAGCTCCTTTGGAATAACGATACAATATCCCATTTTCATCAATCAAGTGCAAACTAAGATGTGGTTTGAAGCGGCTAAACTAGAACAGTGGGTGGTTAGTCTACAGGAAAACCACAAGACCATCCACAAGGCAAATGCCGAAGTAAAGAATATATTCTACACAGTGAAAAAACCAGTGTGACCATGAAAATTACCCAAAATTCTGCTCAAGCCCGGAGCATTCGACGCTGGGCTTCTTGACAAAGCTCATTCTGAGCTTGTACAGCCTTTTGCTCTTCAATCTCATCTTCTCTGGCAAAGTCAGCCTCTTCTTCACCTTCTTCTCCTTCTTCGCTTTCACAAACCTCTTGTCAATCTTATACACTCCCGGCGTCACAGTCAACCCACGTGCCACTGCCTCCCTGAACAGTGCATTTGCATGATCCCCTAAGTTATGCTTAGCCAGCTTCTCGATCAGCAAGCTATATGACTTCGTGCCAGGAGCATGCCCATGTCCTTTCATCATCCTGAACACCTTGACAGCATGCTCAACCCTCTCAATCCCACACAAAATCTTGATGAACCCATAATATGCCTTCCTATCAAGTTTATCTCTGAACCCTGCAGACCTCATCCATGTCATCATCTCATCTCCTTCGGAAATCCGGGCAGCCTGGTACAAGCTCTTGATAAGCACCAAGTATGTGTCAGCATCTGGCGAACATCCCCACTCACCCATTCTCTGGAACAGATTCATCGCATCCTCAGTCTGGCGAATCTTGCATAGATTTGTGATCAGCACCCGGAACGTCCCTGCATCTCGGGGAATGCCATTGGCCTCCATGTCAACTAAAAACTTCTCCGCCTCCTCAGGCATCCTTAACGGGTCCTTCTTGCGACAGAGTCGGCAGACACAATCAAGAACTGCATTGTAAGCGTCCAATCCTGGCTGAAACCCACCACGGCGCGTCTCGCCGATCAACCTTAGCGCATGATCAAGCTTCCCGGCATTGGCATAACCAGATATCAGCAACGTACAGATATTATCATCCGGGAAGATTTCATTGGCGACCTTCTTGACAGCACGCTCTGCGTGCGAGGGGAAGCCCTCAGCTGAGAGGGCGGAGACCAGAGAAGTGAGTGCCTCGCGGGTGCGAAGCTTCTCAGTCAATTCGTCGAACACCTTAACCGCGTCCGTGGGGCGACCGGCGCTGGCTAGGTGGAGGAGGTAGGCGTCGAGTGTGGCGGGCCCGAGTGCGGAGGGGAACTCCTGGAGGAGAGACCGTACGGCGGGGAAGTCGCGGCGGCGGGCGAGGTGGCGGACGACGAGGGCGAGGGCACCGTCGGAGGGGTGGAGCGAGCGGCGGCAGACGAGGAAGCGGAAGAGGTCGGCGGCGGCGCGCGAGGTAGCTGGAGGGGAGAGGGATAGCGCCTCGGCGAGGAGGGCGTTGGTCGGGCGGACGTCGGAGAAGTGGAGGGAGAAGTAGGCGTCCGGGGAGGTGGCGGGGGGCGTGGTGGAGGAGAGCGTAGCAAGCGCCGCGGCGAGGGAAGAGGCGAGGAAGGTCATCTCGGTGGGCGTGGGGGTGGCGGAGAGGTGGCGGATCAAGGGGGAGGGGGAGGCGACGGCGGCGGCAGCGGCCGGAGATGGGAGAAGGCGGCGGAGGAGGTGGCGGCGCCACATTTTGGAGGGGAGGGGATCGAGGGAGCGAGGAGGATTTGGGGAGTTTCGACTTTCGAGCGGGACCGGTTCGCAGAGCTAGTGAAATGGGTCGGGTGTACTGGGTTGGTATGAGTTATGACATTGTAAGTTCGATCTAAGCACGAAACAATCCGCTTTGTTTATGGACAGTACGAGTTATGATATTATAGGTTCGATCTAAACACAAAACAATCCACTTTGTTTATGGACCGTGCCGGTCCGGTGGGAGAGCCCAGGTCGTGTTTGGGCAGCCACCTCGGTATGGTGGGCTGGCCCAACACCGCACGAATAGTGTCGGGCCATGCGGCACAACCCAGGTAGGCACGGCCCGGAGAGCCAGCGGCGCTGCGCGCCCACACCGGCGTATAGGAAGAAAGGCGGGGCTGCGGGGGCAGCGCGGGACCGGCAAGGGAAGTACAGGTCGTTGCGGACGAGGAGGCGGAAACGGTGCGAGGCTACGACGGTGCGGCGAGGAGACGGTTCGGCAGCGGCGTTGCGAACGAGGAGGCGAGGAGCCCGATGTCGACGCTCGGCGACGACGCCAAGGCGGGGCGACGAGGAGGTGGCTCACGCGAGGAGAGGAGGCGAGCCGAGGGGCGAGGAGGCGGCGGGGTGACGAGGAGGCGGCAGGGCGGGGAGACGCACGCGCGCGTACGAGGCAGCCGGCAGAGTGGGAGAAGAAGAAGGGATGGGGTGCAACAGGGCGGACAGGGGAGGGCAGCCGGGCCGTGCGAGCCCATGGGCCGTGTCTAGGCATGGCACGGTCCGAAAAATTAAGTCGTTGGGGATTTTTTTAGCCTTTTTTAAACCCTTTTTTACTGTTGGGGTTTTTAAAAATAGAAAAAAAAAATCTGAAATTTTTTTTTATAAATAGCCATCATACCCCCATTTAGCACCCCTTCATTCTCCATTCTCTCTTTGAAATTGTGTTGTGCAAATTCAAATCCGTGTTGAGCTAATTTGGCAAAATTCAAAAAAATTGTACCAAAATTTAGAAATTTCAATTTTTTGCAACAAGTCAGCGAAAGAGGTACAATATTATTTTTTATAATATTTTTATTGTTAGTTCTTGTTATGCTAAAATGAAAGTAGTAATAGTGTTAGTTTCGATTTTGCAGTTCGCGTTATGGACAGTTCTTACGACGGCTTTGTTCTTGGGATTACGGACTTTCACCGGAGAAAATTACATCCATGGAGGCGGCTGCGGCTGTCTCAAACCAACCGGAGGTTTCACCAGAGGAGCAAGGCTCCACGGCAGCATCAGGCTCCACGACAACCGGAGCAAAGAGGTCGAGACCATCTACATCGGGAGTGTGAGAGAATTTTGATAAGACAACCAAGCAAGACGCAGCGGGAAATGAGGTATCATATGCTATTTGTAAAATTTATCACCATGAATTGTCTGCAAAGTCTACAGGTGGAACGGGACACTTCTTTAGACATGCTACAAGATGTCGAACCAAGCAAAGATTGGTGATGAGGCAGACGCAGCTGCAATACAACTCTGATGGTACGGTATCTAGCTGGGACTACGATCCTCAGGTAGCCCGCCAATCTCTCTGTCATTTATTTACTTCCGAGGATTTACCGTTAGTCCTTGGCGAGCCCGCTTCTTTCCAAAATTATATTAGGACTGCGCATAATCCTATATTTTCTTCCGTTTCTAGACAGACAACATCTAGGGATCTAGTGAAATACTATAATGAACATCGTAATAAAATAAAGAAACTATTTAGTACGTGCACATTTTCGGTGGCCTTGACCTCGAACATATGGAGTGGTTAGGTTAGGGAGGATCACCTTAGTGTAGTTGTGCATTATGTTAATGACGACTGAGTAATGCAGAAAAGGATTATAGCTTTGAAATTAATTGATGTAGCACACACGGGGGAGAATATTGCGAACTATATTATCAAAGTTGTGGAAGACTTTGGTCTTACAGACAAAATATTCGCAATTATTTTAGACAACACCGCTTCAAACTCTAGGGCTATGGACATTCTTACTCCAGTGTTGAGTACATATGACGATTCCTTCTTGCTACACCAACGATGCGTTTGTCATATTATCAACCTTATAGTCAAATGTGATTTGAAGAGGTTGGATCCGTATGTTAAAGCTTTTCACGATGTGATTTCTTTCTTGGATAATTCTAACGTAAGAATAGCACAATATAAGAACTTCTGCAGGGCGATGGGTGTACGTCCAAGAAAGTTCGGTTTGGACATGGAGGTAAGGTGGAACTTTACTTACCTCATACTTAAGAATCTTTTACCATACAAGAACACTTTTTTATTTTTATTAAAACGCACTATCCTAACACTGACGGTACTATACTATTAACTGAGCAATATTGGTTCGTTGCTGAGAAGATATTGTCATTTTTAGAAAAAAATTATGAGGCAACTGTTGCTTTGTCCGCTGTCTACTATCCAACATCTCCTATCATTGTGCATACTATTTTACGGATTGCTACTCAATTGAAAATGTGTGAAAATGACTTACTTTTACGTGATGCTGTTGTTTTCATGAAATCTAAATACCTTAAATATTGGAGAGAAATCCCTTACCTATATGCATTTGCATTTCTTTTAGATCATAGGGATAAAATTGATGCATTTGGTGCTGTACTTGATCTTCTTAGCGATGCTACGGGGCTAGACTATACTAACTATTTTGCAGAAGTTCGCTCTCGGTTATACGAGGTTTACCAAAGGTATGAAAATAAGTTCCGGGGAGTCCGCTCGCAACGACCTCCAGCAGCCCCCACCTCAAGTGGGAAGACAAATATGTAGGGTGCGATCTTCGGTGCCTCTTCCTCCAGGTCCAGATCTAGGTCTTCTTCTTATTCTACACCAACGCATGCCCAGCCAAGACCCACAAGGAGCGGAGAACTATCCACCTATCTAGACAGCGATACAGTGGATTTCAACTCAGAAGGCTTTGACATCTTGCAATGGTGGCAAGCCCGTAAGTTAACATATCCCGTGCTATCCATACTTGCACATGATGTGTTAACTGTGTTGGAAATATGTCCTAGAGGCAATCGTAAAGATGATTATATTTCATTATGTTCATAACATTGGATAATATGTTATCTTGTTCATAGAATAATATCAATAATATTTATTATCAAGTATGTGACTTGATTGTGAAACTCTATATTTCTGTGATGATTATTCTTAAACGTTCCCTAGTCGGAAACATATGAGAACACATATGAATAGACTAGCATATGTATTGGTTGATGACTATGTTTCACAAGTCATGGATATGGAGATATCAAACCAATAATATAGACACATGTTAGAGAATATGGTGTTGGAAAAGACCCACCTTGATACACTCTTGAGATTGTTATGATTCTATGTGTCATTAGTTGGTCTCAGGCGATGATAATGTATAATCCTTAGACCTAAGATCAGCATGGTTTCCTGTATGTGTACTAGCACTCTTAGGGGTTGACAAACGCTACTCGTAACTGGGTAGTTATAAAGGTAGCTTTCAGGTATGCTATAAAATATGCGGAGGAATGTGACTGGTCGGATATGTGATTTGCCCCTCCTAACATAACAGGAGAGATGTCTTTGGGCCCCTCATTGTGGTCGGATAAAGAAAGTGCATGGCCATGCCACTAGTGGTCGAAGTATCAACCACATGAAGTTATTCGACACTTGATCGAGAAAATATTGAACAGTCCATGGATGATACAATATCTCACCTGGACTTCATCCAGACATCGTGAGACAAAGGGGGAATACACAAGAAGGTCTTTCAGTTCGATCAGATACGGACTAGTCGTATGGAGATACGAACTGTTCGTAGGATGGTCGAACATGGTCACTAAGTGGTCGAAACCTAGTCGTAAGGAGTTACGAATTGGTCGAGACCAAATATGAACTAGTCGTATAGAGACACGAGCTAGTTGTTAGTGATATAGACCTGGTCGTAGATCATATTACATTAAGCTCGTCCGATATATTCTATGTGTACTTGGGAATCGTTATGTGCTGCTAGGTACCGCTAATGACCAGTGGTTGGAAAAGAGTTTCCGAGTCACAACCGATTACACATGAACCTATAGTGTTGCACACTTAAAGGGCTAGGATTTGATTTGCATGGTGATCCGAATTCTTGTAGGCCACGAGTTCCTAATAGGCCTCTAGTACGAGACCCATTATGGATGCCTATAAATAGAGGGGGTGGTGGCAAGGGGTATCATGATCTTTGAAGAGCTTCTGAAACCCTAATAGCCACGCCTTTCTCAACCACACCGCCAGTGCTAGCACTCCAGTGCGTGGTGCCCCTGCCCCGTACGTGTGGATACCTTGGAGGTGTTGTTGCGAAGCATCAGCAGTAGTACAATCCGCAACTCAGTACGACCACTCGGAGGAGCAGACGTGCGGCGAGTACAACTGCTCGGAGGAGCAGACGCGTGACGGGTATGACTACTCGGAGGAGCAGACGCGCGGCGGGTACAACTACTCGGAGGAGTAGACGTGCGGCGAGTATGATACTCGGAGAAGAAGACGCATGGCGAGTATGATTACGACCGCATCAACTCGCTACATCGACTCTACTTCCGCTACGAGTCGGCGCGTCTAGTGGTAATCTTGTGATCTATTACTAGCGGAGGTTCCTTGGTTGCACTGTAAATTTTTGTTTTGTGCCATCGTAGCCTTCCAGCGATCCTTCAAATTGTTCCTGTCTCTACAGTTTCCTCCGAGTCTGCTTTCAATCTTTCTAGAAGAATATTGGAGCAGAGAAGAACAAGTCTCACAAGTGAGATGGTGGAGATCCTTCTAACTGTGAAGGACTAGGAACAAGCTCATTCACAAACACAACACTCTATAGAAAATCCAGAGTTATCGGAGGTGTTCGAAAATTTGTACTTAGACAATAACACCAACACATAGAACAAGGATGTATCATGTATGTACAATTGTAGAGCTATAGCTCGTACTCTTTTTTCTTTGCCAAGGTTTTCTAATTTTTGAGTTTTTACTTGGTGAAGGTTTTAACAAGGCAGCCAGTTGGACATTAATAAAGCTCTTTATTACATTTTCAATATGATTGCCTCATTTTTTTAATTTTCATGTCTACTTCTGAATTATACACATTTTTTGGATTTTTTTTTTTTTTTCATTCTGACGGCCCAAACGGGCTAAACGGGCCACAGTTGGCTCGACGGGCCAAACTGGCTTGGGCCAGCCCAGCACAGCACCAATGTCCGACGGGCCTTGCCTCGGCCGCCACCCCGTCCCGTGGCCTGGCCTGGCATGGCACGAATAGTAGCCAGGCCGGAATGGGACGTGCCTAAACGGGCCGGGTCGCCCGTTTGGTCAGGTCTGCCAGTTCGCGTCTACCGCCTAAGCGGCGCTAAGGGCAGTCCTGAGCATCGATTTGAGATCAGACGGTCGGGATGGAGCCATAGCGAAAGAACAGGAAAATTAATCATTCACCTGCCTTCCACGTGGCTTCTATCATTTGCCACTGTGGTGCAATCGGAGCGGATACGTAAAAATATCGCTCGTCCTCAATACCAATTTCTCTATCTTATATTCGCTCCGCGAGTCTTTGGTCGGTCGATCGGACGAAAATTATCCGCTTCGTTTGCGCTCCACACATAGAACATTACACGGTAGAAGCAGAGGTGGAGCTGGGCCTCAGGCCGCTAAGGCTATGTTAATTTCATTGAGAGAAAAAAATGATTTTGGCCCAAAATCAGCAGGGCCGGCCCGAGGCATTGCATGTGGTAGCTACGCCATTGAGTAGAAGTATAATCAGAGCGAACATGAAGAGACTAATCTATAACATCCCAAAATTTTCATTTTTGATAAAATATAATAATAATAAATGGAAAATTAATTTTGAGCATATTCTATATGGGAAACTATTTATGCATGGTTTTTGACCATTTTGTATAAAGCAAATAATAAAATTTCATACAAGCAGCAACTTGTAAATTTTTTTGAGAAAATCATAGAGCAGATAAAAATACTAAAATTTTTATAAAAGAAACTATACGGTGTCAGAGGTCCTCACAAAAAAATTCATAAATTTTGAAGCATGTTTGATAGGTTAAAAAATTTGGCAAAGACTCAGCCAATTTTAAAAATTCAAAAACAGTTGTTGAATTCCCGCTGGACTTGAGACGCGTCTGAGCCGATCCAAAACCCATCGCCAACTCTAGCCCGCACTCGCCTTCTCGCTGACGTGTGGGTCCCACTCGTGAAGGCCTTTCGTCCACCTCGCCTTCGGCCTCGCTCAACAGCGCACCTTAAACACTCTGCATGTTGTTTTCCCCATCGCCCACCATTTTTTGCACCCACCTACCTCCATCACCTCCGCCTAGCTCTGCCTGTGTTGCCTACCTCTTAATAGTGCTCAGCCCCCTCCCATGTCGGAGACGCTGAAGCTGGAATGCGAGATTCTCGTCGCGCTTTCTCATGCGCTACTCACTCCTATTAAATCTCTGACCGTCTCACAGAGTTCCCAGCTCGCCATTATCGTCTCCCACCAAGAACTAGAGCATTTCGCTCATTGGTTCGCTAGGAACGAGAGCATCGTCCTCGACCCCGGTGAGCAAGCCTCACAACGCTACTTGCTCTGGTGAACTTCCTTACCCTCGTCAACCGCGTCACCATGTGCCCCTTACCTCCCTGATACTCCTTCTTTGCTTGATGTAGCTCCAGGAACCACGTAGCAGGAACAAGCAGTCGTCTTCTTCACCTCCGGCGCACACCCCGTTCTAGACCTTCGTGTTCCCGACGTTTTGGTGAGCTTGAACCTCACCTGATGTAACATCCCAAAGTTTTGATACCAAAAATAAAATTAATAAAGTTATTATTTTATTGAATTTTCTAAGTTTCATTAGTGTTTTTTGGTTTTCTTGAATTTCCTAGATTTAAAAAGTCAAAAATAAAATTTATTGAGTTTTATGGGTTTTATTGGATTTAAAGTGAAAAGGAAAATTAGTTAATTTTCTAAATTTTTTCAAATTTTAAAAACATTCCCTAACTATTTTTAAGCCAAAATAAATTATGTGCAAAAATTAATTACCAATTATGAGTTGAAAATATTTTATTTAAGTCCAAAATGATTCAGAGAATTTCTGTGAATTTTTTATATAGTTTTTGGACTTTATTTGCTATTTTATAAAGCCCAAATAAATTATCTGAATTATTTTAATCTGTAAATATCTCAAAAAATCCAGAATAGTGGTCGGGCCAAATTCCTTCCCGGCCTACGGCTTTTTCCTTCAATGTCGAACCACTTCGACCAGCTCTTTCCCTCTCTCTCTCTCTCTCTTTCGTCCGACCCCACTTGTCATCCCCAACCTTTCTCTTCGTCTTCCTTCGGCCGAAAGCAGAGCGCCGCCCATAAGGTCGATTAAACAGCATTCAATCATCCGTTCCCACTCGAAATCGTGCCCAATAATTGCCACGATCATCATTCACTCCTGGCCGCATTCAATCAACCGTTTCTCCTTCTTAACTCGCTTTACTCATCACCGCCGCATCGGCCATTAATGCCCATGCACGTCCTCGACGATCCAGCTACTCTTTGCCCTATAAAAGGGGCACTGCCTTCGCATTTCTCCTCTCATTACAATCCCCGCACCCACGACCACACTTGTCGTTTCTTTTCGTCGTAATCGAAGCCGAAGCTTCTTCGCCGCCAGCACTAGCTCTGCCGATTGTGCCGCTGTCCATTGATCTCCGGTGTCGTCGTCCACACCGAGAGCTTTGCCACGCCGTGTTCTACCTCAGGCGCACTTCTTCTTCGCCAGAGGACCACCGAAGCACCGCCGCCACCAGAACCATTACCTCACCGCCGCCAGCCACTCCATTGTTTTTCGTCGCCGTAAGGTATCCCTTAAGGTTCAGTGTATTCCCCTCTTTGTTTTGTGCACCTTCGCTTAGCTCGCCGTGGCGTGTAGATCCGACGAGCTTGTATTTGAGTGTCGCCACTGCTGCCCAGAGTAGTCGTAGCATCTTTCGACTAGGTAGTCGTAGCTTCCTTTAACTAGATAGTCGTAGTTTCTGTAGATTAGGTAGTCGTAGCTTCCTTCGAATAGGTAGTCGTAGTTTCTGACGACTAGATAGTCGTAGCTTCCTTCAAATAGGTAGTCATAGTTTTCTTCGACTAGATAGTCATAGCCTCCTACGACTAGATAGTCGTAGTTTCCTTCGAGTGGATAGCTGTAGCCTTCCGTCGACTAGGTAGTCGTAACCCTTCTGTCGACTAGATTGTTGTAGCTTTCCTTCGACCAGCCTTGTCGAAACCTTCCTCCGACTAGTGTAGTCATAATCCCCTTCAACCAGTGTTCTCAGAAATGAACAGTACTCGAGGAAGAACAGTACTCGAAGATAGATAGTTCCCGGATTTTTTTTAATCTGTTCTTGTGATATCCAAACTTCCGGATGTTCGTTCTCTTTCATACGAACTCCAAATCCGTCTGTTCTTGTTCCTAAATTCATATAAATTCAATATCTATCTTTCTGTGCCAATTTTTTCAATTTTAAGTTTATTTGAATTTTATTTAGATTTTATTTGAATTTAGCTTATTTTTGCGTATAGATTTTGACAACTTCGGAGAGTCAGATTTCGACGCCGTTTAAGAACAACAACTAAGTGAGCAAGGTAAGTTACATCTTTGATCATATTTCACCCTATTATTTTAAGTTATTTAATTCTATTTTAAATTATTACTGCATGTTTATTTCTATTCAACGTAATTTAAATTCATGTTTTAAATTTATGGTTACTCCCAAATCCTTTTGTATGGCCAAATATTGAGATTGAAATATCCATACGCGAGGACGAAAGTGTAAGTAAGGTGCTACGTGTGCGCGGGTCCGCCCCACGGTGGGTTGGGCATTGAGCCGATTTTAGGTCAAGGTGTTACAGATGGTATCAGAGCATCAACCTTCGCAGCACGGGTGTGTGCGGGACAGGGGCGCGGGCATATGGCGCATGGCACATGTGGGCCTGGAGTGGACACATGGCATGGCATATGTACCGGCACTGGATGCACGGACGTGTACTGAGGGGTGGTTCTGGACATTTACCGCGTATGCGGTATGCTGCCTAGGGCGTCAGCCCTTAAGGGGGTGAGTGTAATACCCCGATTTGCTCATAGTGTGGCCCATGTGGCCTATGAGGAATTGTGTGGTGGGATTAGTCCCACATTACTTGTCTCAAGTGAGTTGTAGTAGTATATAATGCATGTTGGATCCAAACGTAGCACCTCCGGGTTAACCCTTTTACACGAAGCGGGAACGAAAGTGTAAGTAAGTGCTATGTGTGCGCGGGTCTGCCCCACGGTGGGCTGGGCATTGAGCCAATTTTGGGTCAGGGTGTTACAAAACACATCCGAAACATACACGAGTGTTTGACTACAACACGGTTTGCTCTCAAACTACCAGACGTGTCATTTCCTAATATGGAATATGATGTCAACATTGATAAATAATCTTTCCAATTGGATAGCAGTAACCAAAAACCAGGAGTCCGGCAACAGCGTCAGGGAAGAGCCCAAGCTCTACAAGGAAAATTTTCCTGCTATTAATTTATCTTCATAATTATGTCTATTTAGTACAACATTCGATTCCAAACATAAGTCATTTTAGAAATTGTGCCAGTCAAATATTTTTAGATTTGACCATCAGTATATAAACAATTAACACCATTGACAACATGTAATTTGTATCACTAGATCCACCATGAAATATACTTTCATAATATATAATTATTTTGATTGGAAACAACATATTTTCATAGAAATAGAACTCCGGGTCGCATGCATGGAGCATATTGGTCCGGTACTAAAAACCGAAATATGACTCCATTGAACAGCAAAGAATCCCCACACAATTAGCATCCACATAGAAAAATTGTGAAGTTGTGCATAGATACACAGATATTCAAATCTTGGATCTAAATTTTTATATCCAAATATCTATAATTGCATAATCGAATAATAATAATAATTTTTAAAATTCATAACTATGGAATTTTAATTATTAAAATTATAGATTGCATGTAGTATCGTATCTGAAGCCCACCATGCCATGATCAACTCAAAGAAGGTGATAGTGTTGTGGATAGAATTCTAAATTTTCTTAATCTATTATATTATTGTTTTCTTGCAACAATTTTTACAATTTCTAATTACAAATTGATATACTTGGGTATAACAATTGTTTCGAAAATCACATTTGTGAATTTGTATATATTCGTATAACATGATTTTTTTAATTATGAATTCCTAAATATTTTTTGTATATATAAGTATTAGTTTCACATATTCAATGGAATTACATATGCCTGGACAATAAAATTTTAATTTCGAATTTATATATGTTATAATATCACAATTTGTGTACTCCACATATATGTAGATCCATACACTAATAGTAGTTGTACCTAGGATGCACGTAAATAACAATATTGGTTCTATATTAGGGCCATGAGGTAATAAATTAGAATATATAACAATTAGAAAAAGTAAAAGAAATGAGAACCAAAGTTTGCCAATAGAAATTTTCTTATATTATCAATAACATAATATTGTTGAAACCACGTAACCCACACAGATGCACGGGTTGATGACTAGTTATCATAACCATGGCATAAAGCCTACTGTTGTTTAACAAACCACATTCCAAGTCTTGACTATGATTTGTTTTACTCTTCAAGATTAAATGTTAATGGCTAATCATACTTTCTGAGTAATTTATTTTGGCACTTGATATGGCTCCGTCTTACTGTTACTTGGCAACACTGTATTCCAATTCTTGCGTCTTATTTAGTTCTTGCTCTTTTGGATTAATTGCTAAGGGCTAACTAAATTTACATATCTTCTAAATACTTGTATATGAAAAGGCATTAGCCTACTGTCTTATTCATGTTTTTCCTCTGTACATTCATCTCATTAAGCCTTTTCCTAGTTAAGGTATTCTCTAGATCATTTAGTTCATTAACCAATCATTTTATCCACATAAAGGTTTACCGTTTATTTTGAAAGATCATCCATGTAAGATCGAGGAGGCCGACTAGAGGGGGTTGAATAGGCGGTTTTTAAAGAATTCTTTGGCTAAAACTAATTTATAATGCGGAAGCTAATAACAATTGGTTTTGCACAATAAAAACATAAAACAACTAGGCTTGACTAAGTGCACCAACAATATGTATACAATTGAATGAGAGCAATCATACAATGATATATAAGCAATTAAAACAAGTAATGTAAATTTCTTAAAGTAAAGCACAAGATCAACCAACAATGGATATAATGATGTTTTACCGTGGTGATCGAAGACTTGCCGGTCTCCCCTAGTCCACGTTGAGGTAAGCTCAAACGAATTGGACCGGCTCTACGAATTAAGCCAATACCTCCGAGGTAAGTCCAACCACTTGGACCGGTTCCAACACCTCGCTCCACTAGGCTCTTCCTCCACTTCGGAGATGGTGAGCACCAAACCACTCACAACCACACCGGGCCTTCTCACAAGCTTCTTGAGAAGATCACCGGTCCACGACGCCACCACGCCGTCTAGGTGTCGGCAAACACCAAGAGTAATAAATCTCAACTCTCACTTGAACTAATCAAGTGTCTAAACTTAAATGGATATACAATCCACTACCTAAGGCAACATCTGTACTTAGGGTTTGCTCTTCAAGCTCACTAAGTGTAACACATGCATATAAGAGATGAGAGGCTTGCTCTTTGCTCAAGGAACTCAATAGAGGTGCCAAAGAACTCCAAAGATTGTTCTCCAACCAGCCAAGATGGGTATATATAGCCCACACACAAAAACTAACCGTTGGAGAAGAATCTGCTAAAAAAAATCAGCACATGCGGTACTACCGCCGTTCAATGGCTGGTACTACCGCACCTAAACGATAAGCACAGTAACAGCTATATCAGACGAGAAACTAACCGTTGAAAAGTGAAATCCGGTACTACCGCCAACCAACTCGCAGTAGTTCTGCACTCCAGTAGTTCTATTTCTGATTGGCGGTACTACCGCCTCTACTCGGTCCAACACATAGCACCTTCTGGAAAAAATGTACCGCTCCAACCTCCGGAAATATCGAGCTGCGGTAATTCCGCTCCCAACACGTCGGTACTACCGCATTTTTAAGAGAGCAAAACAACTCAAAAAAATGTCTCTCTGGAAAAAAGGTACCGCCGGATTTTCGAACCAACCGGCATGCGGTAGTTCCGCTCTCAACATGCCGGTACTACCGCACAAAGGTAGTTCCGCAGTTATAACACTGGAACTTCCGATCTTCTTGATAAAAACAGCATTGGCTTCACAAAAATCTCAATTGCAAAACACATTTGTCAATTGATGAGCCATGCCAACAAGGATCATAAGTAAGATTCCTAACAAGTTGTAAAACACATTTTTCAACTTTTAAAATTATACCACAAGGAATAAGATACATGGACTCAAACCATTTGTAAAACACATTTACAAACTCAAGTCACATGCTACAAAAATCATGCATGAGCATCAACTATTTGCAAAACACATTCGCAAATAATAGCATCATACAACAAGGTAAAGGTGCATGAACTTCAACCATTTGCAAAACACATTTGCAAACTCAAGTCACATGCCACAAGAATCATGCATGAACATCAACTATTTGCAAAACACATTCGCAAATAATAGCATCATGCCACAAGGTTAAGGTGCATAGACTTCAACCATTTGCAAAACACATTTGCAAATTATAGTCCCATGCTACAATGATTAAATACATGAGCCTCGGCTATTTACAAAACACATTCATAAATAATAGCTCCATACATTGATGAGCTAGAGCAAGCACAATGAGCTATCAACACATGACTAACTCATGCTACTAGTCAAGACCCCTCTTAATAATACGACAACCTATACTAGCAATACGGTCTTCCAACCAAACACCAAGACCGGTAAAAAAACTAGGAACACATCCTTAGCCCTAGCTAGTCATACATTTGCCTTAATCAACTTCTTGAAGCTTAATAAGCACATCTTCACTTCAAGTCCGGGTCCTTGACTTTGACAATCATCAACACATGATCTCTTTTGCTTCGGAATCTTGTCTTGAATATCATCAACACATGATGATTTTCTTCACTCCGAGTCTTGACATGCATCAACACATGAAGCATCCTTTATTAGACCTCCATCAACATATGATGGATCTTCTCTTGACTTGATTATCAACTCATGATTATCTCCTCTTCTTGAACATCATCAACACACGATGATTTTCTTTTTCTTCAAGCTCTTCACATGCATCAACACATGATACATCTTCTTCTAACACCTTGACTTGATGACGATCAACTCATGATGTCATCCCAAGTCTTCATCACCCTGGAACATAACCTATTCATCTAATTAATGGAAAATGTTAGTTCCACAATATGATTATCATTAATTACCACACCATACCATTAACTCATAATGGTGGGACAAGATACTTCAATCTTTCCCTCTTTGGTAATTGATGATAACCACTTCAATTGCACATAATTGAATGTAGATAAATGAATGTAACACAACATGAGTATATATATGAACTACACAAGTTATATATACTCACAATATGAGTATACAAAACTACACAAGTTTTATATACTCAAGACATGAGTATACAAAAACTATACAAGTTTTATATACTCAAAATGATATGTTTCAAAGTAAAGATCTAAATATATGTGGAAAACAGAATATGGATCAACACTAATGAAACCACAAAATATAGAGTGAACTCCCCTAAATATGTGCATACACAAATGTGTAATAGGAACATATGCATGTATTCAAGTTATACATATGGTGGAGTTCAACTTATATTTTGGATCCGAGGAATGCAACAATATATAGAAATATGATGTCGAATGCATACCTCGTTGAATTTCACCTTTATATCCAAATGAGACTACACACTAAATATAACAATAGAAATATTAGTCTCACAAATAGATTTGTCATTAATCACTAAAATACTCCATTAACTCATAATGGCGGGTCTAGATCCTTCAATCCCTCAGAACTGGTTCCTAGATCGACTTACTCTTTTAACCTAGATGCTAGTGGCTGGGCAAAATCCCTTAATCTCAATTATTTCTTGTGCATTTAACACAGCATTAGTTCACTGTGTGTTTTTTAATACTCGTACCAATGGTTGTCTTTGGATTGGGTTGCTACGGCTAGACAAATGCCCTATGGCTAATTGAATTGATAAAGTTTCTTACTACTTGTTTCATCCATGTCATTGGCCTGTTGACAATTCTGAATATCTTCATATTATATTATATATCCATGTCTCTTTCATACTTCAAATTTGTCAACTCACTTGAGTGTCCTAAATAACAGTTACAATATTTGTTAGTAGTAGATGGTTTGTTTTTAGTTAACCTCTAATAGCTAACCAACTCCACATAATTTCCATTGACTCTGAAGTGTCAACAGCTTATTGTTAATTTTAATCATCCTCTAAACCCCTTACTGTTCATGTTCAGACATTCTGAAGTTTGAGGAGAAGTTGCTTAATTGAGGTATTGTCTAACCAAACTTCTTGCTAACTGAATTTCAACTTGGCTAATTGAGTCAAGGAAATTTTTATCTACTTGTTTTAGAATGGTACAAGCCCACTGTCATTTCTAGCTATCCTCCTTTCATCTTCCCTGTTAATGCAATCTGTTAGAAGGAAATCAATCTGGAATGAAATGTTGTTAGCTAACTAATTCAATTTATTCATCTTCTAAACAAGTTTGAGCGATCTAATAGCTGATTGAATCAATGACATTCTCTAACTACTTGTATTAGCACATTCCTTAGCCTATTGTCATTTCAAAGCATTCTCAGCTTTTTCTCCTCTGTTCATCCGTCTTGCAAATGGAAAACCTTTTCTGAAATGAAGTTTTACCATCTAAACTTCCTTCAAAGCTCCAACTTATATTTTGTCAATGCATTTGAGTGATCTAGATGACAGTCATAGGATTTGTTAGCATTAGATGGATGGATTAACAAGAGGGGTTTCATTGCTTAGTGTCTCGCAGAGAGAAATTCACAGACAACGGGCAGCTACAGGGGAAGGCTCGAGCGATTCGGAGCGGCACACGTCGCTGGCGACAGGGAGGATGGCGGCGGCCATGGACGGCAAAAAAGGAATAGAGGAGGCTTGGTGGCCCGAGCAGTGGTGGTGGCGCAGCCGGGCATGCACCAGAGTGGATGCGCGGCGATGAGCGGCGGCCGGCAGTGGGGTGGCATGGTAAGGCGGCGCCGGAGAGGAATAGGAGGGGAATTAGGGGAAGCACGAGCACCAGGGAGGTTAGGGAAGCTTATCAGCGCAGTTGGGGGAAGCCGAGGTGGCCGGAGGTGGGTACTTCCCCGTGGAGGTGATCCTGGAGAGAAGGGGGCACAAGAGAGAGTTAGGGGATGGTAGAGGGACGTTAAAGGATGATCACAGAGGAAGGAATCGAGCTCTGGCTCATTGGAGGAGACGCGGCGGCGATGGAGGCGGATGCGACCGGAACCGGAGAAGAAGGGGTGCGCGCGGCCCTCCGGTGAAGTAAACTTCGAATTGAGTGGGGGCTTTTGCTCCTCGTGATGTTGGACGCGCCGTGACACGGTCGGAGAGAAGAGGAGCTCGTCGGTGCGGTGGCAGTGTGATGGCGAATCGGCCTTGGCATTCAGAGCGGTGAGGGGAAGCTTTCGGTTTTGGGCCTGGAGAAGAGGGGAACGGAGATGGAGAGGAGTCCAGGGCAAAAGGGAGGCCAAGGGGGATGGGCGACGGAGAGAGCAAGGCGGAGCGGCGATGCGACAACAGCATGGCGTGGATCTGGCACACGGCCTGGCGCAACGCCACGGAGGTGATGTGAGCGAGACCGAGGGGCAGGGCATGGGCAAGGAGAATACCAGGGGTGCTTCTGCCGACACCGGGGGCAGCATGGCTGCGCTGGCACGGAGACACAGCCGTGTGGCCATACGCACGGTTGCGTGGCCATGGCTGGCAGAGCTGAGCAGGGCGTCGTGGAGAGGAAGTCCTGAAACGTGGCCCTGGCCGATAAGTGAGAAAAGAGGGAACGAGATTTCTGGACTTTTGGAAAAGAAAACCGAGAGCTTTTAGGAGATTTTGAAATACAGATTCTAGGTTCCAAAAATTCTAAAAAATTCTGCGGAGGTTACTAACATAGCGTATATTATTCTGTAATTGTTTCATAATTTTATGTGCCCTGTATATTTATCTAAAATTCTCTTAAGCTTCTCTTCGTAAGTACTTTTATTATTTGATGTGGAGAAATTTGCAAAACATGTTTTAATTACTTACCCTAGTTTATTGCCTGTATAAATTTACCAAGTTTGGGTTTTGATTTATCATATTTTATTTCAATTTATTTTGATCTTTAATTAGTTTTGTATTTCCATATTTAGATTCTTTGATTCCTTTATTACACAAAAAGTCTTATAATAAATTCCATAAATCAAATGTAAATAAAATCCATCAATTTTTTAAAAAGTTCACATTTTTATCTATTTGAAAACAATCCCAGACTTTGGGATGTTACAGCTCCCTCTCTACTGCCTCTATGTTCATCTATCTCTCTCTATCACCGACAGTAGGGCCTGCCTGTAAGGAGATCAATAGTAACCCTGATGATTGACAGTAGGAACACACCTAATTAATTAGCCAAATTTAAAGAAATTCAATTAGTGGGAAGTTTAGTTAAACAATAATTCAAATAAGAAAATTCGTCTCAATGTTCAGAATGTCTGAATAGAGAAGATATTTAGAGCACAATTGGAAATAACAATAAGCTAATGGCATTTCAAATGTAATTAGGAAACTATGTTGAATGAGTAGCCTTTAGAAATGAATCTGAAAAGAGCAAGGTTGGAATATAGTTCCCAATTAATAGTGAGCTTTGAATGAGTAGCCTTTAGAAATGAATCTGAAAAGAGCAAGGTTGGAATATAGTTCCCAATTAATAGTGAGCTAATTCCATATCAAATACAAGGGAAAAATTTATCAGGAATTTTGTAGATTTGTTTAGCCAAAAGTAATTAAGCTCAAAGGGAAATTCAACTTAAAATTAAGGGTTGAAATATGGATATTTAAAGTAATCATTAAACTCCCACCCAATGATTTAATGAACTAAGAATAATCAGAGTTAATATTGTAGTTAGCAATTGCACTCTAGTTAAAATAATGAAGGCTTATATTAAAAGTATTTGATTTAAGTAAATAAAGGTTATGAGAAGGTTAATAAAAATGAGTAAAATTATTAGATATCAACTCTTATCAGTATGCACTTAGAGAAATTCAAAAGACGATACTCTAAATTGAAAATCAAGTAAAATTGCCAGTTTTGCTAGTGTCCTGATAACGACAATAACTTTTGCATACAAACTCCAAATCAAAAGAATATTTTTTTCTAAATTCATATAAAATCATGATATATATTAATATGGAAAAACATTTGGATTTTATTACTTTTTAATTTATTTTCCTGTTTTTGATTTATTCTCAGTTCTTTCGAATAGACGCTGGAATTCGCGAGCGAGATTAATGGCAATATTCCATCCTCATTTTCAGAGCAACCAGAGCAAGGCAAGCACCCCCTTTGACCATATTGATCCTACTATTATAATTAGTGTACTTCTTTTTGCAAAATCTATTATACATGTTTGTATGTTTGATGTAAAATTGCTACTTTTTGGATATCAGCAGTTGTAAATCCTAATTGATGCATGAACCTCCTTGAAATATTGATACCCTTGCTGTTTTAGCCATTAGACAAGGGTTTTAGCCATTAGGTTATGGTTTGGACAAGGAATAATATCAACTTGGGTTTTTCAAATGCGAATATCGCATAATTTTTTAGTCGGGCCATAGTCTTTCATAAAATTGTATAAAATATGACATGATAAATATGAATTTAGGAGTTTTGAAAAGAAAGTCCATAGGGGTGTACCTATGTTATTTTGTATAAAAATAAAAGTGAAAAACCTTATTTTCAACGTGGACGAGTTATATTATATTCTGAGAAGTATGAGAAAGGAGTCTCACAAGTAGATAGGGGGAGATCCTCACCCGGGTCAATTAAGGGTTGAACACCGGTATATCCCACCTAAGCGTGAGCGTACAACCACATGTGTTGGTATGGGACTGCCTTAACTAATTAAGTTATCGAAAACTAGCCTTGTATATTCGTAGGCCATAGTAGTGAGAGCATGTGTGATTGCTCGAAGGGGCTCCCATCACCGAGATGTTGGGCACAAATCCTTCCAACATAACAGTGAATGCCTCACTTCACAGGGATGAGCCCAGATGAAGTGAGGGTGTTCATTCACCAGGCTAGTGCAATGACGGGACTAGATTATGTAAAGATTTCGACACATGCTCTAGACTTCTTACCGAAGGTAGTGAATGGTGGTATCGACGGATGCCGAACAAACTAGAGAATTTATTTGCTGGTTAAAGTTGTGCCCCTCTACAAAGTGTAAATCCATTTAAATAGACACGCTCGTGGTGATGAGCGTGCTAAGTGTAGTATTGGCTGGTATAGTCTTGATTTTCTCAAAAGCAGTTTTGTTGAAAATTGAGGGAGACTTTGTTGGATTATATTTGAGTCGAGTGCCATGTCTATGGCTAAAAATTAAATGTTTCTCGCAGCCGAGGACGGTTGCGAGTTTTTGTTTAATTGATTACTTACTTGTTGTCTTTTACTTATTTAACCGCTCTTTAAAAATTTCTGTTACAAAATACTACGTATTGATATTGCAAATAAAATATGCTTATTACAAAATAACTTGCAGTATAGAGCCTCATATTTGATTATCCCTGTATTTTTATAAATTTTGTGATACACTACAAGTCTTACAGAGTACGCAATGTACTCAATCTTACTTAATTTATTGTTCAGAGTTTGAGGATGAGCCAGTTTCAGACGACGACGAGTCTTTCTAGAGCTTAGTCATTGTCGGATGCCTGTGGGATTGGATGGGGCATGCCGCTAGACCATTTTGGTTTATTTACCCTACTTTCTGCTGCACTTTGTCACTTTTGATAGTTTGATGCTTAAACTTTTATTTAGCCGGTCGGCCCATGTGTTGTAAGTAATGTAACCGATTAAGCTTTGTACCACAACTTGTTTTATTTAGTATGTATGGATGTGGATATCAATGTTATGAATGTGTGTACTAGACACTAATGATGGGACTAGTACGGTACACACATGAGGGTTTCGGGTATTCAAAGCCCAGGGTCTGATAGGTCGGTTCAGCCAGAGGGAGGCAGAGGAGGAAGGAGGATCTGGAGGATGAAAAGAAAGAAAAGAGGTAGAGAGGACGACAGAAGAAGACAAGAATGGGGAAAGAAGGAACAAGGAAGGAAGCAGTCATGTGGGTGAAAGAGAAAAAGGAAGGGGGAAGGGGATAGAAGAAGGAAAAGGGAAAGAAGAAAAGAAATGGGAGAATGGGGAAAAAAGAAAAGAAAATAGAGAAAATAGAAAAGAAAGAAAAAGAGAAAGAAGAGAAAAGAGGAAAAAGAATGTAACACCCCAGCCCAACACTGAGCCTGGAATGCCACTAAACTACCCTCACTACTAATAATTATCGACACACTAGCAAGAAAACAATGATAATCATACTCATGGACCACAAAAGAGCAATGCATAATTATGGATCAAGTGGTAATAAATAAGCAATGGGAGTTATAACCAGGTAAATAATCCAAAGTAACATCAACCAATGAATCCAAACTAATAAAGCAAATAGTCTAGTCCAAACGATGTCCTAAACATTATTCAATTTCTAACATGTCCAAGTGTAATCCAATATTGAATGAAAAGATTATTATGGCAAATGATCAGGTGTTGTCCATGTGCTCTACTCGCTCTCAGTTACGGCATCCTCGAAGATCACCTAAAAACAACAATAGAGCAAGGGTGAGTCCACGACTCAGCAAATACATCGATATACAACAAACAATAATCAATCAACAGCATTCAATAACTTCATTATCATCAAAGGTACTCTATTTGATTCACATCCATTAATCTCAAATATCAATGCAACTCTAATCTATATGTCCACATGCACTTCTTTCGCGTATACCGGTATAGCGTGAGTGAATGCTCGCGACAACATTCACTCTCAAGCCCGTTCCTCCAAAAGGATCGGGGACCTCCTCCACTCCCGTGGAGTTGTGATCAATCATGATCACCTTCTCATATGCAAAGATGCTTATGTATGAAAATGCAAACTCCATCATAAACATCATATCCAACTTTTCATCATGCTTATCAACAAAGATATAATCATACCAATTATTTGTTTGCAATTAAACAAAATAAAAGCACAACAATAATGGTAATAGAAGATAAAGAAAACAGTGATCGATCATTGATCGCTGTCTACCATGCACTTGCCTTTACTAGTTGCGACGCACAATTTGGCTAGCAGATGGCAACAAGTACGACGCTTCTCCTACATTAAATACACACATCTCAATACAAGCTACAGCATCATAAGAATAACAATCAATATACATCGCTCCTACACGTCCCCAAATATACCACGTTACGCCGGTACCGAAAAGTTACCCATTGCGGTCTTAGTACTAAAACGAACGTAACTTTTGACTCGAAAGTCCGATCACCACAAACCACCCCATTCTGGATTCTTTATAAAATTATCCACATTTTCTTAGATTACACAGTCTTCTAATTAAATCATCTAACCCTCCGTATTTAGCCCAGAAAGCCGGTCTGTCCGCTTCGGAACAGCAGTCTTACTAAATTCATAACTTTTGTTTTACTCAACCAAAATGCGCGTTCTCAGATTCTACAGAACCATTGGACAATTATCTACAACTTTCATGTAGATCAAAAACTCTAATTATGCTATTTGCTATTTTTAATCTACAGTCTACCAAAACAGCGCCGGAAGATGATAATCCTAAAAACAGCAGGCTTCCGAAAATCATATCTCGAAATCTACTTGTCCGATTGACGTGATTAAACATGCTATAGAAAGATATCGAAATTGTCTACAATTAACTAGTAGACGAGATCTCCAAAATCCGCCATTAAGGTACCCGAATAAATCGTTTAACAGAACAGCATAATAAATAGATCTATTAATCGGCACTTTGACTAAAAACTATAGAACCTTCTCTAATTATCCTCAATTATAATCCCTAATTGCTGCATGCAAACAAGATCAATGCTACATAATTAAGTACACTCACATGCACCTAGTTTGGCAGAAAAACCGCAGAAGAAGAATACTCTAGCGATCAGCGATAGCCTCTGGCGTGACAGAAGCGGCAAGAAGAAGAATCGCAGATGCAATCGGCAAGAATAAGAACACAAGACAACAGTAGAACCAAAGAAGGCACGCAGTTACACACGCCAGGCGAATCCGGTATAGAGAAACAATGGCAAAGCGATTAGCTTATTTCCACGCGATGGCAGATCGCTCGATTGGCGGCGAAGTCGTGCAAGAAAGAAAATCATGGCGATCTTAGCCATAGGCGCAAGAAGACAAATAAGAAGAACAGCGACTCATCAAGAATACAGCAGAGACTCAATATGGCGGCGTGCACAAGAAGATGAATCAAGAAATACAAAGACAGGAAAAAGAATTGGTTGGCGGCGTGGTTTCCAGGGAAAGAAAACGGGCGGCGGCTTGGAGGAAAAAGAAAAAGCTAGGTTTTCTAGAGACTCCACAATCTATTTATATGGCTCTTAAAAATCCTGAAATATTCTATTTTTTCACAAACTCTTTTTTTTATTTAATTACGCACAAGGCCTTAAATTCTTTAACTAATTAATTTAATTACACGCCGACCCTTAAGATGCTTTTATTAATATTAATATTATTTTTCAGAGTATTACAAAGAAGGCGGAGGGGTAGATCCAGCAAGAAATTCGACTAGCATGCATGAGTGGCCGAGAAGATCACGTTCAGTGGTCGTTCGCACGCCTAGTGCTCACGGTAAAAAAAAACCTTAGTATTATCTGCGCTACCATGTTTCCAATAATTAGTTGACAATGTTGCATTATCATCATGATCATTGCATTTATATGTGTTCTTAGTGTAAAATTTGCTAGATAGCTTAAGACCGGTAAAACTCTCCAATTAGGTATTAATTGTGCATAGGTGTGATCTTGTGGTGTTATGTCGGTGGATGCGATTAATTAGATCGTTGTAGCAAAATATGTTTTGTCGATCAGTGGATGTCAGATTAATTATTTTACTGGAATAATTGATCGAATAATATTATTTTGGAGTCACGTGGAAATTGGTGGTGAGCCTTAGACGACAGATTAATTAGAAATTTTTCCCTCAATTGGTTTAGTGGTCTTAATATTTAGGACGTATAAGGATTTTGTGGATTTCATGGGGATATGCTCCAGATCTTAGGATGATGTGACAATTGGCAATGGCGTTTACGGTTTGTCGTTTCACGCGTTTTCGACAAAGCTACAGGTATTCTGGACAGGGGCGGTCCGACCGGTCCTTGCACGGCGGTCCGACCGGTCCCAAATCGGTCGGATCGGCCATGTGGGGCGGTCGGACCGGCGGTGACCTAAAAGTGTTCAAAACGAGCTGGGCCAAAAATAGGTGTTGTAGGCAAGTGAGGGGATCCCAATGCACTTGGTCTCATAATTTTTGGAGTCTCCAGTAAGAAGTTCTATTCGTTTTAATTTCGGAAGGTTTGAATTTGGGAGTATGAATTTGGCTAAGTCCCAAGGTCCGTCCGCTCACGAGGAGCGGTCCGACCGGCCAAGGCGGTCCGACCGGCTCACCTGGAGCGGTCAGACCGGTTTCTACTTGAACGTCGGCCAACTTCGTGGCGATGTTGATTTGTTAGGTCAAAGTCATTGGTTTCATGGCATATGATTTGCATGATGCATGTTTTGACTAACATGGGTCAAGTTGTGAAGAACTTGTTCCGAATTCGTGTTTTCTTATGCGTGGTTGTGCAGGTTGCTTGGTGGTCAACGACGGTCAACGGCGAGGAGAATCGGGACTAGACTTGAAGAGTTGAGGTCCAGAACGATCGACGATGCCGGGTGAGGTCAACGACTCAAGTGTGACACAAGATGGACAAGGGTGACCTATTGGCGAATCCATGGCGCATGGTGAAGCGGTTTAGGTCAAAAGGTTAAAGACGGCGCCATGAAGCGTGCGTGTGTGACCCGTTTGTTAGTGGGCCTTAACGGGAGCCCAAGAGAGTCAAACCCTAAGAGTTTTAGGCCTCCACTATAAATAGGAGGAGGTGGTGGCTGCACCCCTTCCTCTCTCGCCTTTTTATGTTTCAAAACCCTAATTGTCTTTAGGGGAGTTGAGATGGAGGCTAGGGCTCTTGATGGTTTGTGGTGAATTTCGTGATCTTTGATTGTCCACTGATCCATGATGGTGTGGATGTAATCCAGCATCAATCACGAAATCAATCTATGCAAGGTTTGCTTGAGATAAGTCTCTTTTCGTTCTTGCTTTCAATTTCGTGTTTTTAGGGCTTTCTTTGATCCATGAGTTTGTGATTGATTCTTTCATGTGTATTAGCTTGCTGTGATATGTGTGAATCTATCTAGCATCATCTTGATCATCAATCCCTCACAAACAAGCTTTAGGATCAAGTTTTCGTTCTTGTCCGGTTTTAGACCTTCTGTTAATCAATTGGCAATTGCTCAAGATCGTTCCAAGAATTATCATAATATTCGATTGGAATAGGTCCTCAATAGCATATAGAAGGTGTGTGCAAAGTTTCATAAAGATTAGAGTTGAGAATCAAAAGTTTCACCTAATTGCAACTTCGTCATCGGTGATTTTTATCATTGGATCGGTTCGAGTCGGCCGGTCGGACGCGCCCGTCATCACCGGTCGACCGATTTTGAGCGGTCCGACCGCCAAGACAAGCGTCGGTCGACCGCCCGCAATCGGTCCGACCGATTGGGTCCATGGTCGACCGCCCGTCTTTGTGAGTCTTTGCAATCTTAGTTGATTTTGTAGCATTGCTTAGGGTTTAATTGGATTCAATACTAGTCTTCCACAGTCTTGGTATATTGATCTTCATAGCTTTCTAATAGCTACTGGAGTGAAATTGTATTGAGTTCATGATTTGTGAAAAAGTGAGTGTGCTCCTATTCACCCCCCCCTCTAGTCGCCTTTACGGTCCAACAGATTGTATTATCAAAACTCGATGGATAACTCATGTGATGATATTTAAT
This sequence comes from Hsuehochloa calcarea, assembly GCA_036346395.1. Classification (NCBI taxonomy): domain Eukaryota; kingdom Viridiplantae; phylum Streptophyta; class Magnoliopsida; order Poales; family Poaceae; genus Hsuehochloa; species Hsuehochloa calcarea. Next base: position 39,228,207 of record CM070606.1, read on the forward strand.
GGGATATGGAGGTTGAATCAGGTGATTAATTAATCATGAGTAATTTGGTTGGATCTCTTAAGTATAGTTAGATGGGTCATAAATGCTAGAATAGGGATAACCTAGCAATGGATTAATTGATATAATTAATTGGAGTACCATGTAATTGGTGGATGAACCCTATGTGCCGAGTTGCTAGATTTGTGCCCTCACTTAGATTAGTAAATGGATGACTCTCGGTTGATCACGAAGACACATATGTGGCTGGATTGGTAGATCTCATACACGAGTAGTTTGGTGGTATGGATACAATTTTGATCGACTAGTGGGCTAATAACTGTTAGATGTGCAACTAAATTGGAAAGCTCATTAGGTGTCAGTTGGCCAAATAAACGTGGAACGGTGGAATTTTAGCTAATACGGGTATGAATTGCTGAGGTGAAACCAGTAGAGCGAGATAGGTAGTATGTAACATCCCCAAATTAATTAATGATGATTAGTATGCATCTCATTAACGTGAATATGGTTTTTGAATCTTTTGCATAATTTATTACACTTGAAAAATCCCAAAACAAATTAAACCTACAACTCAAATCTGAACTCCCAAAAGAAATTAGTAGTAAAAACTTATGAACACCTTCTGTAAATAATTTATTAAAATACTATAGTGATTACAAAGAATTAATATAATTTTTACTAAATTTTTGGACCTGAATTCAAACCTCAGAAAAATTCAAACACAATCCATAACCTATTTTAAGTTTGAATTTGAATCAAGCAAATAACTCATGAAAAGTGGTGTTTAAAAGTGGTGTTTGAATTTGAATCAAGCAAAAGGGAATTATTAATACATTATAAATTGCTATTAACTTTGAAAATTCATAACTATTTCATAAAAACTCCAAATAAGATGAACCAAATTATTTTGGTCTTGTAATAATATTATATATCCATTTTTGTAATCCTCATGTCCACCACTACTCTAGAAAATTTCACGAAAACTTTAGATGCGGTGAACAGAAACAGATTCTAATTAAATTGGATTTTTCTGCAAACTGATCTTCAAACGTCTATAACTTTCTCATACAAACTCCAATTGGAATAATTATTTCACATAAATTTATCTAAAATCATGTTCTAGCTACTGTATAAATTTCATGCATTTTGGATGATATTGTATTTTGGATGTTTTCGGTGTTATTGTTCTTATTCAATGTTTTCGTTCATTTGATAGTGTTCGGCGATACGAGTGTAATCGAGAGTGATATATATATATATATATATATATATATATATATATATATATATATATATATATATATATATATATATATATATATTCACCAGCAACTGGACCATCCATCTCAGGCAAGCAGATCTTCCTTTGATGCATATTGAATTCGTATTACTTTCAAAAATGTATCTATGTTGTTTTTAAGTATTCTATGCATTGCTTAATTTCAAATACTTGTATGTCAAATGGGTAGTGTAGTTATATCCACTTGCTGCATTGGACCTCCTTTGAATGTTGATTACCCTTTTACCTTGAATGATTAAGGATATATGTTATATGGGAATGTTTGCTAATTTGTAGCACGTTGCTTAGCCATGCTAGTAGTTGTAGTCGAAAACGGTTGATGGAGCTAGTCCATCGGCCGATGGATTGAATTGAATCTTGATGAAATTTGAGGATTATATGGATTAAATTATGTTGAATTTGAGGAAAATGTTCATATCGTCGAGTCTGGTTATTGTGGACTTGTTGGGTAGTGATTTTTTTATGTGTTGGACTTGGACGGGTGATAGGGTGATGAAGGGAGTGGTCCCGGATTCATGTAGCCCCGTCTGGTATATGAGGACCGGTCTGTGGTGTGATGAATCAAGTATTACGTACAACCACACGTCGGGATAATGGCGAAGGCTTGGCTAACCAATTTGTTGTGTGTTAGCTATTAGAACATAATTAGGTTGACAACTTTTATGGTTTTGTTTTATTGTTGTGTTGTCAATCTAGTGGGGCATGTTAAGCGTTTTCTTACTTGCCCTTAAGGGTCTTTTTGCGTATGCCCGTTAGCTGCGCAACGGACTTACTTACACAACGGGTACACCCATGGTGACGATAAGCGACTTTCAGCCATGGTGTTGCTTCCTCGGTGGTTTGATAGTTAGGACATAGCATTGTAACGGCCTCATTATGGTATCTCAGTCATACTCCTAAGGAAGATTGTATTGGCCAACATTACGAGATATCCATATCGTGTGGGGAAAGTTGTACACCTCTGCAAAGTTTAAATAAATCTATTCGAATAGCCGCGTCCCCGGTTATGGACATCACTTGTGGGAAAGTAGGCACAGTTAGCTTATGGGAACTTTGGTTTGGGTTATGATTGGAAATGTTATGTCATTATGTTAATTTGTTCAGATATGAAATTGTTATCACGAACGGGAAGTTCATGTGTTGATTTTGTTGAAGATTGATTTGTGTCACGAACGGGAAGTTCATGTGTTGATTACGGTTGGAGTACCTACTATTGTTGATCATAAATTGGTATTACCTACTATTACATAAAGTTTCTAAATGTTTTACAAATGACAATTTGAATTTATATCATTTATCTCAAATGAAAAACTTACCTTATGCTGAAAATGAGCCATATAAGCCTATCTTTTGACACTTGAATGCATTTATTACATGTTGTTATTCGTAAGTCTTGCTAGTACATTTTTGTACTCAACTGCATTGCCTTTGTTGCAGATGAGAAGTCGTTCAAATTAGGTTAAGTACTTTGGACGCTACGACTTTAACTCCAGATGGTTGCTTGTGAGTTATGGGCATGCCAACTCGATTTTGCTCTTTCATTTCTTTATTTATCCTCCGCTGCGATTTATTTGAGTTATGTTTAAATTTGGCCGGTCGGCCCTCTTATGCAAACTTGTACCTTAAGGTTCTATTTAATGATGTTGTAATAGCGATTCTAATATTTTGTACATTGTGTATGGATGTGAATGCAATGTTGTATTAGAATATGTGCATGTTAGCCACTGATCCTTGGGAGCTAACATGAGACACATATCCGGGCACTCGGAATCGTATTAGTCTCTCGTTAAGTATTACGCTTTCGGCGTAATTACTTAGCTTGAAACGGATCCGATCTCGGGGGTTTACATAGTATTAGCATAAATAGTCTAGTATAGTCTGATTGTTGGATTGAGTCACTATCATATGCTCCTAATTTGGTGGATTCCATGCAAGTACTGGATGGGTTGTATAGACGAAAGATCGTGAGTTGTTGGTTGGACAACTTTGATTATACCTTAGTACACGATAGTGCGGGATTTAGATCATGATATGGGAATGTGATTGGAGAATATTATGCATGTGACCGGATTGAACACAAGTGAATCGGTCAAGTGAATTATTATGAGTGGACTAGGTACATGAGATTGTCCATGGTGAGCAACCTTAATTGGTGATCCTGGAGTAACATATGAAGGGATACGGCTAGGCTGCGCTAGCGGACAATTCAAAAATTCTACCACGTAAACCAGGATGCCAAGCAAGCAAGAGATCACAGATCTTTACCACCAGACGTGCAATGCAGCGGAAGAAGAGTTGGAGCAGCCTAGTCCAACGAAGAGTGTGTCGATATAGTGGTCATAGTTGATAGTCTAGCGTAGTAGATTATCCTCGTAGTTGCTCGTCCTCGTAGTCGAACATCCCAAGTCGAGTACGTCGATGCAATGGTCGTAGTCAGTCGTCTCCTTCAGCAACCTTTGCAACTCCTTGTGAATATCGAGATCGTCCTCAAGCGCAACAACAACCGCAGTAGTGCCTCTACGGTATCCACACGTCCAGAGCAGGAACGTCGTACGCCGGTGTGCTAACACCAAGTCACACGGGAAGGCTCTCTCAAGAAGATGGCTACTAGGATTTGGAACAACTCATGTCAACTCTTGTTATGTGTGTCGTCTCCTTTTTCCTTATCCCCAATAGTCTCAAGCATCTCCTTACATAGTGCCCGTGACGGATCCTATCCGAACACATTTGACGAATCGTATCCGTACTTATTTGTTCTAACATGTTAAGTGTGTGACCATGTAGGTTCATGAGTAGTTCATTTGTGACTCGAAAATCTTTTCCGACCACGAGTAGTTAGTGGTACCTAGCAGGATGTAACGATTCCTGAATACACACAAATTATATCGAATGAACCTTAATGCAATATGATCTACGCCCAGGTCCTATTTGGTCTCGACTAGTTCATAACTCCTTACAACCAGGTATCGACTAGCCTATGACCAGCTCATATTTCGTCTCGACCAGTTCGTAACTCCTTACGACCAGGTTCGACCACTTAGTGATCATATTCGATTAGCCTACGACCAGCTCGTATCTTCATATGACTAGTATGTATCAGATCGAACTGAATGACCAGCTCGTGTATTCTCCCTTTGCCTCACGATATCTGGTTGAACTCCAGGTGATATGTTGTGTCATCCATGGATTGTTCAATACTTTCTCGATCGAGTGTCAGATAACTTCATGTGGTCGAACTCTTCGACCACCAGTGGTATGGCCATGCACTTTTTTATTCGACCACATCGAGGGGCCCATAGACAACTCTCATGTTATGTTAGGAGGGGAAAATCCCATGTCCAACCAGTCATATTCCTCCGCATGTTTCATAGCATACTCGATAGCTACCTTTACAACTACCTAATTACGAGTAGCGTTTGGCAACCCCTAAGTTTACTATTACACATGTATGAAACCATGCTGATCTCAGGTCTAAATATTATACATCATCATTGCTTGAGACCAACTAATGATACATGAAATCATAATAATCTCAATAGTGTCTCAAGGTGGGTCAATCCAACACCATATTCTCTAACATGTGTTCACATTATTGATTCGATGTCTCTATATCTATGACCGGTGAAACATGGTCATCAATCAATACATGTGCTGGTCGATAGGATTACTGGTATTCCTACCAGTGACATATGACCAGGGATACATTTAGAACAACATCATCATAAGTTAAAATAGCTTCACCAACAAGTCACATACTTATTAATCTTTATAACTGATGATTCATTGAAGGAACAGAATAACACTTATTCAATAACACATAAATATAGACGTGATACAATCATCTCTATGATTGCCTCTAGGGCATATCACCAACAACATATGCATAATAAATTGGATCAAATTGGAGGATTTCTCATAGGTTACTATGTTTGATAAAGACCGTCATTTAGGAAGGAAATATAAGTTTAATTTCAGACATCTGAAACCTTGTTAGCATAGAATGATGCCTTTTCTTTTTCTGGATTTTTTCAGCTGAGCCAAATTGTTTTGCTAGTAATTTTTTGCATACAAACTTCGAATTGAGTGTTTTTTGTTTCTAAAATTTTCTAAAATAATGTGGATTCATAATATGCAAAAAAAAATTGAGTTTGATCTCTGTTGGATTTTATTTGGTATTTATTTGTGTTTCTTGGTTTTTACCAATTAGATACCGACGTACCAGAAGTGTTACGGGGTTGATCCAGAGCAAGAAACAAGTGTTCAATAGCAAGGCAAGCAACCCCCTGATCATATTGATCATATAATTTCAAATGTTATGTTGTTTTCATTACAATTATTTACGCACGCTTACTTTGAGTGAATTGGTATACTCACGCTTAGAGATTAGTTATGTCCTATATTGCAATGAAATATTCCTTGAACTTGAATATCACTATCATTATCACCATAGGAATATCTACCACTGGTTTAGAACAAATTAAGTGGAAGTTAGTTGACATATGTAGAAGATGCTTAGCCATACTTATATCGATACTAGTTCTGCTATGATGGAACAACTTGAGAAAATTCTTCAACTGTAGGAAAGACTTCTATATATGTTCAGAGGAAGTACCACTACTAATTTGGTTATAAAATGAAAAATGAAAGCTTATTTTAGACTTAGGTGAGTGGTTGATGAGACTGGTGCAGTTGCACGAGAGTGTGGTTTGCGGTTGTCTCACCTAGGTCATTAAGGACCAATATTTTGTGCCACAAATCCAAGTATATCCATGCAAACAACATGTGCCTGTATGGGCAGGCTCTAGCATAACAAGTTATTGTGTTCTAACAATAAAATCGCAAGTAGTAACCGAAGGAAGTAGCCTTAGGCTAGTGCGGGCATGGAGGTGTATCCATGTTCGTAGGAATCTTGACCGGTGTAGACAAGATTTACCAACACAAAGTTGAGCCTTGGGATGACGGAGGGATGGACTCTATATCCTACAGGAGGGATCAATGGGTGGGTTTATTGCTAGAACAGACGATGTAAAGGCTTTGTCATAGACTCTCAATTGGATACTGATGGTATGACATGACATGCGAGGCATGGTGGGATGTTTATGTCGTGTGGGTTAAGTTATGCGACCTTTACAGAGTGTAAATCTATTCGAATAACCATGTCCCCGATCATGGACATCGCTTGGTTATATCACACACTAGTAGTTTTGTATTTTCTAAAATGGTTCGAGTGACATATGGATGGGGAATCCATGCATTGTGGTTCAGAAAAAAGGACTTTGTCGTTGTTTTAATGCTTTGGCAGGAAGCCACTTGTTTAATTATGTTATTTATTCTTATTATTATTTGTTCTATCAAAGTCAATTGCTTTTACACTTATCGATTGCAATGTATTACTCTCTATTACAAAATGCAAATTCGTTTTGAGCAAATAAACTAGATATTATAGTCTTCCATTAACATAACCAATCATGTAAGCACTCGATGTATGTCTTGTGGAGTACCTTGTGTACTCACCTTGCATTTGTTGAACATTATTAGTTGGAGAAGATGGAGACCCGAAGACATGTTTCTTTCCCATTGCAAGTTGCTGGTGACGCCATCACTTTCTAAGATTCAACTCCTAAATTATTGCTTGTGGAATAGGGCATACCATGAGGGCCCATTGTCTTTAGCTTCCGCTGCGATTTACTCTATTTATGTGCTCATTTGGCAGTTGACCCATGTGTAAAATGCGGTCAATATGACTTATGTTCATCTATTTATTATTGTGTAATATTTTGTTGTAATTATTCGTGTATGGATGTGATATGAATGTTGTAAATGTGTGTACTGGCCACTGATCATGGGACTAGCACAATAAACATATAGGATTTCAGGATTAATTACATAGGGTCCGACATGCTAAAACTTGATAAGGTCTAATATATCTTGGTGTAAGTTTTCCACCGACTCTAAATAATGGCATTCCTTTGAGCGGTGAAACCTTTAAGTACAAAAAATCACCAAGTGAAAGTCAAATCCCTACAGCGGTTATCGGCAAAGGTTTTCTGTCTTGATTGTATTGTTTTAAGCCTTTGTTGAATCATCCGAACTTGCTCTTCGGCCTCCTTCAACACATCTGGTCCAAACACTTATCGTTCTCCAGTTTCATTCCAATACAAAGGAATTATGCACTTCCTTCCATAGAGAGCTTCAAATGGTGATATTTGCAAGCTAGCTTGATAGATGTTGTTATAAGAAAATTTTGTATATGGCAAACTTGGATCCCAGCTTGTACTATTTGTTAGAGCACAAGCTCTTAACATATCTTTAAGAATTTGATTCACTATCTCTGTTTATATATCCATCTATCTATGGATGGTAAGTCGCACTGAAATTCAAGTTGGTGCCTAAATTTCTATTCAATATTTGCCAAAATCTTGAGGTAAACTGGGTCCCTCAACCTAACACTATTTTATTGGGTACTCCATGCAAGCATACAATTCTTGACATGTATAGTTCTGCAAGTTTATCTCCCTTGTAAGTTGTCTTAACTGGGATGAAATATGCCACTTTAGTTAGACGATCCACTACAACCCAAATAGAATCATACCCTAATTTTATTCTTGGAAGACCAATAATGCAATCCATTCCAATTTTCTCCTCATTTCCATTCTGGTATATTTTTTTAATGATTGAAGTAATCATTTAGATTGTTGATGCTTTGCTTGTACTCTTTGGCACACATCACAATGAGCTACATATTCAGCAATTTCCCTTTTCATGCTAGACCACACAAAAAAAATTCCCTGATATCCTGATACAATTTTGTACTTTCTGAATGAATAGAATATGTAGATTCATGTGCTTCCTTTAAAATCAATCCTTTTATTTCCTTTGATCTGGCACTACGATCCTTTCCTGAAACCAAATAGTACCTCCTTCATCTTTTGTAAATCCAGGGGCTTTACCTTTCTTCATATTGCTCTTGATTTCTTTAACATCTTGATCCTCTTTTTGAGCTTCTAAAATTTGCTCTTCCATGACTGATTGAACATCCAGTGTAGCCATAAATCTTTCTTCAACTATGTCAAAGTTGAGATACTGAAATTCATCCTACAACTTAGGATGGCCTCCTTGAATCCTAAGTTTGTTACATTAGCTTTTCCTGCTCAATGCATCAACTACTATGTTGGCTTTCTCTGGATTGTAATGAATTCCCATATAATAGTCATTGATTAGCTCTAACCATATTCTTTGCCTTAGGTTAATATCTGCTTGGGTAAATATGTATTTCGGACTTTAATGGTCTGTATACACTTCACAACGATTACCAATGAGGTAATGCCGCCATATCTTTAGGGCGTGCACAACTACAACTAGCTCCAAATCATGGGTTGGATAATTTACTTCATGCGACCGCAACTATCTTGAGGCATAAGCCATCACTTTGCCTTCTTACATAAAAACACAACCAAGACCCTGTCTTGAAGCATCGCAGAAAATCTCAAATTCTTTTCTGACATCTGGTAGAATGAGCATTGGTGCTGAAGTTAATGTCTTCTTCAACTCCTAAAAACTTTGCTCACAATCTTCTGACCATTCAAATTTCTTCTCCGTCTTCAACAATTGAGTGGGGTCTGGCAATCTTAGAAAAACCTTCTATGAATCGGTGATAATACCCTGTTAGGCCAAGGAAACTTCTGATATCTGAAACTATTTTAGGTTATTTCCAATTGAGCACATCTTCCACTTTTCCTGGATCCACTGCTACTCCTCTAGAAGATATAACATGTCTCAAGAAAGCAATTTCTTTTAACAAAAATTCACACTTGCTAAACTTGGCATACAACTTGTGTTCCCTGAGCTTCTCAAGTACCAATCTTAAATGTCCTTCATGCTCTTTCTGATCCTTGAGAGTATATAAGTATGTCATCTATAGATACCACCACAAACTTATCTAAATATTCCATGAATACTTTGTTCATTAGATTCATGAAATATGTTGGTGCATTTGTTAATCCAAAAGACATCATTGTAAACTCTTAACATCCGCAACGAATCGAGAAATTTGTTTTCAGAACATCTTCCATTGTTATCTTTATTTGATGGTATCCTGATCGAAGATCAATTTAGGAGAAAACACAAGCTCCTTTTAGTTGATCAAATAAGTAATCAAACCTGGGTAAGGTATACTTATTCTTAATTGTCACCTCATTCAGAGATCCACAATCAACACACATGCGCAGACTACTATCCTTCTTTATAAACAAAACTATTGCTTCCTATGGTGATAAACTAGGACAAACAAAATCCTTCTCCTACAATTCTTCAATCTGTTTTTTCTTCTTAAGAAGACACACATCACATTTATATTTCTCAGCAAAATTCTTTGATGTAAATGAATGCGAAGCTCCAAAATAAAATAAAATTGATACCGATACTGAATTTATAAGGATCTTACCCAACCAACAAACACCAAATACAGGTAAATACGATCCTTGAATAATACTAAGCAGTCAAGGGGACTTAGGGAGCAACAAAATATCGATATGCAACAATTGTTATAAAAATAAATAACAGTTCAATTGGAAAAGTTCCAATCAATTTTCACATATAAGAAACAAAATCCCAACCTTGTTGCAAACTTGTGATTCAAGGGAGACTCGCCAAGAGCTTGAGATTGAGAAGATGTCGGGATAGTTTTTCGTCTCGTCGGCCGGCCGGCGTGACTTACGTCAAGAACAGTAGCCACGATAATATAATCATAGCATGAGCTGTGACGACGATATGCAAATTGCAAACCATTAGGGTTTGCAGGTGGATTATATATGCAACACTACAAAGGCTACTATCATTGGATTTCAGATCAAACGATTGTGCCCTATACGGGAAATGTGGAAGCTACGACCACGATATGGAGGCATGGAATCAGATAATAAAGATTGAACTCGCAATCGTATGTGTCGTATGTCGGGCTATTTGGTCGGTTCAGTCTGCAAAACTTCGAAGCCGGTCGAACACCGACGGGCTGAATTGCACTCATCAGAAAACTGAAGCCGATTTTCTTACCGAGTTAGATTCGATTTGTATGGTTCGGTTTTGCAGTTCTTTAAACTTTATGCTCACCCCTGCATGTAACCAAGCTTCCATCTAGAGTATATATTATCCTCCAATGCAAGCATTTTTCTTATTGGTGCTTAGTTAGTTCTCTTTGCAATGGTTGAATGGACAGTTATGAGTGGAGCAATTCCAAGCATCGACTCCTAGCCAATCAGTGATTTCACTTTTTAAGCACCGTTGTCTTGTGGCAAAAAAAATCCGAGTTTTCGCACTAAGCATCCCTCTAAGCAACTGCGTTGGAGATGGCCGAACGTACCACATATGACAACCACCACATCAATTAATCAACAAGCTAGGAGCAAAGATATATAGTATACAGCAAGGAGCAAATTTTCACCCATTAAAATCTCGTAATGTTCATTGACACTGGATCCTGGACGAAATGACAACATTTTTTTCGTTCAAACAAGGCGCACACCCACGCTCCCACCACCAGGAACTCATCCTGGTCCCGAAGATAGATAATTAACCACCACAATTACCCAAAATTAACCTAATAGCCAGCAGCGGACATAGCACTAGGGCGAGCCGGGGCAGTCGCCCGAGGTACATCGTCAGTGAGACCCCAACCCATCCACCTTAAGATCAACCATGAGCGAGATCTTCTCGGCGTCAATGAGTGGAAGAACAAGCAAGGGGAGCAGTGTCCTGGGGAGCTAGGCCAAGAGATTGAGGGAGGGTATTGGGTCGCATGATGAAGAACTAAGTATAGCCCAGCCTAGTATCAACTAGTCATATGGTCAAAGTTTCGTCCTGCACTCTGGAGGAGGGAAACTCGAGCGGTCCAGTTGAGGCATCGAGCTAGACCTAGCGGCTGCCGGCTAGCATGCGAGACAAGACTGAAGCCGTGCACGGCCACTGGTGCTTGAGGAAATTAGTGGAAAATATAATGGATTGGGATTTGTGATTGGTTGAATATTTGATTTGCTATATTTGAATAGTTATTTTAGAATTGTATCACGTGAATGCAAATACTGATGCAAGCAGTGGGGTTATCCTGCCCAACCTAAAATTTATTTTTAAGTTTGCCACTGCTAATAGCTAAGGCATGCATAAACAAATTAATATAGTAGCATCAAACCCTGTTAGACAGCATGCATGCCTCGCTTAGCATCTAACCCATAGCTAGCTTCCTTCATTGGCTGAGTCACCAATTCAAGAAGATAAAGCCATGCACGGAGAAGATTGAAAGTAAACACACAAAGACCCTAACAACTCTCCAATAGCTAGCCAACACACACAAAGACCCTAACAACTCTCCAATAGCTAGCCAACACAATAGGCAATTAAGTACGCGGCCCAAAAGCTAGAGCACATAAATGGTAGTGGCGGCGGCGGCGGCGGCGGCTCAGCTCAGGCCCTAGCGACGGCCTTGCACACCAGAGGTGTCGCCATTTCCAGCGACATGTTGAGGCGCTCCGACAGGTCGACACCTCCGGTCAACGGCGCCCACTCGAACTGGTGCAGCAGCTGCGCGAGCCAGAGGTGGAAGGTGGCAAGCGCGAGCATCTTGCCGGGGCAGACGCGGCGGCCGGCGCCGAACGGCGCCAGGCGGAGGTCGCTGCCGAGCACGCTGACGTCCTCCTCCTGGAAGCGATCCGGGCGGAACACCTCCGGCTCGGGCCACACGGAGGCGTCGTGCGCGATGGCCCACATGTTCACCATCGCCGTCGTGCCGGCGGGGACGAGGTGGCCGCCGACGTGCGCGTCGTGCACGGCGAGGCGAGCCCACGAGAGAAGCGGGCCCGGTGGGTGCATGCGCAGCGTCTCCTTGACGATGCACTGGATGTAGGGGAGGCTGGCCACGTCGTCGTCCTTAACCCCCCGGCCGCGGCCCACGACGGCGTCCAGCTCCGCCCGCGCGTTCATCTGGATGTCCGGGTGCAGCACCATCCTCGCCATGATCCACTCCATCAAGATCGCCACCGTGTCGGTCCCTCTAAAAATCATCTCCTGAACACATCAAATCGAAACAAAGGCACGGTTCTTCAATGCAATCAGTTCAAAAAAAAAGCCTGAATCTTTTTTTTCAAGCCTGTAATGACTCTTACCCAAAGAACAGCGATCATGTCGGAATCTGACATCTTCTCTTCTCCGTCGAGGCCAACGAGCACATCGACGAAGTCGCCCAAGAACTCATCAGCGACACCTCCACTGGCTCGCCTAGCCTTGTGTTCCTGTATGATCTTACCTACGTACACCTCGACCTTTCGGACTAACCTGCTGCACCGGCGTCGCACACCCTGGAGGTCGAGCCACCTGAGCAACGGCAGGTGGTCGGCCCAGTTGAACGTGCCTAGGAGGTCGTACCCTTCGCTCACCATCTCCTCCAGCAAGGCGCCCTCTTGGCTCTCGAAGTCGTCGAAGTGTTTGCCGAAGACGGTCGCCATGACGTGGTTGAGAGACGCCGCGTGCAGGACGCGACGTAGGCCGACCTCGCCGTTGCTGGTCATGAGGGAGGCGACGTCTACGAGCATGCGCGCGCCGATGGCTGCGCGGTGGGACGCGGAGCCCCCTACGCGGCGCGGGCCGAAGAGGTGCGCGGCGGAGAGGCGCCGGAGCGCGCGCCAGTGGGCGTCGCCAGACGGGGCGAAGCCCATGGCGCGGTGGAAAAGGAGGTGACGCGCCGCGTCCTTGACAGGGCGGTCGCCGAACGCGGGGCTGACGAGGATCTCGTGCGCGGTGTCGGGCCGGCTCGCCACGACGAGGCGGGTAAGGCCAACGGACAAGGACATCAATGCCGCGCCGCCGTGGACGGAGCGGGACAGCGCCGCCAGCACTCGGTGCGCCACGGGGCTGGATAGCGCGGTGACCACGCCCGGCGGGCCGGGCGGCTGGCGGCGGCAGCGGGAGAGGACCCACGCGGGGCCGCCGGGGGACAGCCACAGGAGGAAGGCGATGAGGATGAGCGCGGCGAGGAGGGGCGGGAGCACGGAGGTGACCGGGAGGAGCAGTAGCAGGAGGGAGTCTTCTTGGCCGGTGGCCATGGCGAGGACCATGGGAGTGCTTGGTGAGGGAGCTTGAGGGGTTTCTTGGAAGAGAGGGTTCGAAGGCGAGGTTGAAATGGTGTGGGGAGGGGGGTATAAATAAGAGAGCTTGGGAGATACTTTATTGTTTCTCTTAGCCCTGTTTATTTTATATTATTTTTGGGTGGGGGTGGAATTAGCTCAGTAGCACGGTAATTAATCGTCGGTATCCAGAGAACTAACATCGAAATCGATGTGGATTGCGCGAAATGACACCCCAAACAACCGAAATTCTTAAAAATAATACTATCATCACTGTGACAACCGATTAGTGGGTAAAAAGACTGCGTGCACGCATACCCGCCCTTTACAAAGACCGCAGGAAACCTCTTTGAAGATATGAAAAAACATGCAGGTATACAGTAAATACCTCAGGAGATATGAAACGGTAGGCGCGTGCACACAAGTTCGTTATAAAAGGACCTTTATGATTCACCCATAGAGAATTGCATACATTTTTAAGCACAAATCAACGGCGGATTCCATCCACTGACCTTAAAGCAATGAGTTTGAAAATATTGGAGGGATAAATAACTCCAGTTTTAAAAGGAAAACTGATGCAGTAACTCTTTCTTGAGGCGCGCGCGCGCACACACACCTAAAAGCATGTTATAACTCCATTTCTTGTTAATCACAAGCATCTCTGTGAATAATAGAAGCTCTACTAATTAACCACACTCCCATTCTATTCCCATGCTAAGTGAAAAAGAAAATACATAAAATAAAAATGAATCAGAAAAGGCAAAATAACAAGAAATGCTTATGATTTTTTAATTAGTAGAAACGCGCCTCTACTAATTAACCACTCCCATTCCATTCCCATGCTAAGTTTGGTAGCTTTATTATAAGGCTCAACAGCCGCACTTATCAGTGTGTGTCAGTTTCTAAATTTTACCACGAATTAAAGCATACAGTGCAGCGGAAAATAAAGTTTTACAAGTAATTAAAAAAAAACTCCAATTGTTTTAAACCAGGGAAAAAAAATCCAAACCGATCACATCACGGACACCCTGTTGTGCAGTGCATGCATGTACCCCAGTAAAGTCCCCAAAAACCAGGAGAGAACTGAAAATCGGCCATAACGTACGTCCTGCCGGCCAGCACGCTCGCTCACCGATCCAGTCATCTTCTTCATCTCCGTCCTCGTCTTTCGTCGGTTGCATCCACAAATTTTGGGTTTAAGCACGAACTGAAATCGATACCACCACATGCATCGCGCGGTTACAGCTGAAAACTGCTCTGCGTGCCTTTTGTGTGTCCCTTTCCGTTCTTTCGAGGCCTTGCCAGTTAATTTTTGGTCTCATGCAGACGCAGCCTTCATTTCCGTGCCGTTTCAACGTAGCCTGGTCCATCCGCGGACGTGTAGCCGGGCGCCCTAGCTAGCGTGTACAAGGTATGTGAACCGTCTGATTAAAAGCTAGCGCAGGATAAGCCGGGGAATGCCCGCCCTAGCTAGCTAGCGTGTACAACGTATGTGAACCGCATGATTAAAAGCTAGCGCAGGATGCTTTGTGTCATGCATGTCGAGGGATCCGGATCCTCTGTATCACTGCCAATGTTAAACAGTATTTCACGGAAGAGTGGACAGTATTGTATCTTATTACTGTGGCAACAGCGGAAAAGTGATTTATCGATTGGAAAAAACTATAGCAATTTGACTGTAGTAATTGGTATTGGCTTTTAATTTTTGATCGGGCGATGGATCCTCCTAATCCCCACTGCACTGCACTGACTCCTTCGATGTCCTAGCTAGCGTGTGCACACTTCAAGATTTTTTTTTTCCTTGAAAGACTACATAGGAGTGGTGCATAATTAGGAGTGCTTCGTTGTGTTCCTAAAATGAAAAAGGAAGTGTTGCTGAAGAAATTTTACACTTTCCAAATCCTACCATACTGGTAGTTTCTCCTTGGTGTGAAATTAAAGTGATGTTGTAACCATATATTCACCTAGCTTGTATCATCCATCCTGTTGACAGTGCTGTCGTACCATACATGCGGATGATGACGTGGCGAAACACTAGAGCAGATTAAGAGATACTTATTGCAGGTAGTGGGATCATTTGTGTAAGAACTAGTATATATATTCTCCCTCTGCTAACAAAAGGAAATCGTGTTGGGTTACGTGCAAACATCAAATATTATTGTCGGTGATCTAAAATCGATCTTACGTGTAATTGTTTGATTTGGGGTCTTCTAAGATTGACCACGCGGAGAGTAGATACATGGATTTTATACAGGCTCGGACCCTCTGCTGTGAGAATAACAACCCTACTCATGTGTGTATTGTATTGAATATGAGTGTACAAGTAACAATCAAGAGGAAAACTGAAGTATAAGTCCTCAACTCCTGATCGCGCTCCCCCCCCCCCCTCGTCTGCTGATTCCACCCTTTTTATAGTGCTCGAAGAGGGCGGAGGCGGAAGTTTCTACAATCCAAAGGGCGCCTCAACGCTTCAGCTGATGAAGCGGTTACGGGAGATTATTGCTGGAGTAGTAACGTCCCCACGTCGCCAGATGGTTATCATCAAGACAGAGAGATTAATCATGCAGTTATTCCAAGGAATAACAGTGTAATTAACTACCTCATATTTTTAAATATGGTGTAGAAGACTCCATAATCGACCAGATCTACATGTCTGTAGGCTCCATCGACTAGAGAATGGTCGTAGAAGAACTTATGACCAAGTGGTGGTCGTAGTAAAGCTTATGACCATAGACTGATCATAGGAGGACTTACGACCAGGGGATAGTTGTAGAAAAACTTACGACTAGAGTCTGATCATAGAAGAAATTACGATTAGGAGATAGTCGTAGAAAAGTTTACGACCTTCTCCCATATAGACAAGGGGCCTAATTACGAGAAGTGTAAAGATGTTACTATCTATAATAAGAATTATAGATAAATGAATAAAATGAGGATTATTAGATCCTCGTCAATTATAAACTTTGTCTAATATCATTTTAAATATTTAGATTGAACACATGAAAATAATACATGTAGATTTATCTTGAAAAGTAAATTTATAATAATATAATCTTACTAAGTTTTGTAAATATATTACAATATAAATGAGTGATCAAAGTTATATATTATTTTTTACCATATCCATATCCAAAACAGCTTTATTTTGTCACCGGATGGAGTGAGTACAATACCACTTGATGCTATATGTAATGTAACCGTTCATTTCCACTGAATTGTATCGGCTTTTATGTGAAGGAGACGACGGATCGCCTCCATTACCTACATCTAAGCTCATATTTTTACGGGCCCACAGACACTCCCATTACGCCTTCAGAATGGGTGGGACCAAATGCCAAGGAGTTGCTTCATCTATCCCTGTCCCGGTACCCAGCTCATGTACAATGTATTCTCAGCCACGACCACGAGACGAGATTCGATTCCATAAGCATCGAAACCGCATACGGAGCTGCGCTATGCCAGTACCGTTCTTTTCGCCCAGTTCCTACACGTGTGGAAATGAACAGGTAACACGCTTGGACTAGGGCAGCCTCGAACGGTCGTGAGCTACTCCTAGCTCTCGAACGCTGCATGCAGCAGCTCACAGCTACAGGTTGACCCAAGAGAAAGGCTCGCAGATTGCAATGGTGCCTACACGATAGGCTCGCAGATTGCAAGGCAGCATCATGGACGAGGAAGAAGAAGAACTCATGTACGGACGCCAACCCTAACCTTAGGCTACATGTCATGCATATGCGAATTGGTATGCATAGGAGGAATATATATAGAGAGAGAGAGAGAGAGTTGAGCATAGGTGAATCTGTAGCCGTTAAACACACAATAAGGGTGTTTGGGATGGTTTCAGCTTTGGATTTTTGTCCGAAAAAGTCAGAAGCCGTTCTGAACGGGGAGCTTTTCCTACCGGTTTTCTCGGAAGTCGGAACCCGTGTTATACGTGAAAAAGCCAGAAGCAGAAAGTCACCATTGGGCAGCTTCCGTGGTTTCCCACCACCCTCTTCCAACTTTGCCCCTCAAGTTCACGAGTTATTACCCGCTTTTGCCATCGAATAAAAACCCTGATCCTCAACCACCCCAAACCCTAGAGTCACCCGCGTCCTCCTCCTCCCACGCCTCCTCCCTCCTTTTCTCCCTCGTCCTCATCTCTCCCGTACCGCTGCCACGGCTCGCCCCCCTCCTCCTCCTAGCAACGCCGCCCCGCCCCCCTTCTCCTCCTCCTCCCCCGAGCGGTGTCGTCCCGCCCCTTTTTCTCCTCCTCCCCACGCGGTGCCCCGTCCTTTTCCTCCTCCCAACGGCTACCGCCGACCTCCTCCTCCTTCCCCGAGCCGCTGCTGAGCTCCTCCCCCACCGCCGTCACCACCGGCGGCCTCCTCCATCGTCGCCGCCGGCCCAACCCTAGCCGCTGACGGCCTTTTGTTTTGTTTTCTTTTTCTGTTGTAAATTAAATACTTATGTAATAATTGTTTATTTTAATAATTATTTGTTGTAATAATTATTTTTTAATAATTTTTAATTGTAATTATTTATGTAATAATTCTATATTGTAATATTATCACTAATTGTTGCTAATCACAGTAGTTGTTGTTAATTGTGATAGTTCTCGTCCATTGCGGTAATTGTCGTTAATCATGGTAGTTGCGTTAATTGTGTTAATTGTCGTAAATTACGATATATATCGTTAATTGTTGTAAATTGTCGTCAATTACAACCAATTTGCGTTAATTGTTGTTAATTATGGTATATGTTGTCAACTGCGTTAATTATCGTTAACTGTCGTCAATTGTGTTCATTGCCATTAAACGGCATCAAACAAAGCCATCATTTGTCTCAGAGGCATTTCAGATATTTTTTATCTCAGAAGCTGCAGTCAGCCTATCTAAAAGTCATTCAGCCAAACAACAAACATCTTCACTCGATCGTTCGGCTATGCGTATTCAAATTGCTCCATTAGCCCGGTGAAGCCGTTTTCATAAAAGCTACTGATCATGCCATTTTTCCTATATGTTCTACTTTGTGTGTGTGTGTGTCTTGTGTGTGTGTGTGTGTGTGTGTGTGTGTGTGTGTGTGTGTGTGTGTGTGAATTTCTTCAAGTCTTTGGCCCTGTTTGTTTAGCCTTTGGCTTTTTGGCTTATAGCTTAAAGCCAGTTTTTTGGCTTAATAATACAAGCCCTTAGCTTTTAAGCTAAGCTGTGGTGTTTGGTAGTCTGACTTTTTATAAGATGTTGGCTTATTGAGTTGTGTGTGAAGGATAAAAAGTTTGAATTGTCCTTTAGGGTTTAAAGGACATTTTTAAGCATGTATTTAAACTTATTTTTGCAGGGGATTTTTAAATATGATGATACGTGCAAGTGTACATATGAAACAAAATAGAAATTAATATAGAAAGATAAATATTAGCCAACCAAAAAATAACACAATAACAAAATATTATTTGATCATATATGATGCAATTATCTTATCACTGCAAGATGTACATATCATACTCTGTAATTTTGCTTGTACTTAGTTTCATGTTAGCAATATCAAAGTTCCATGTGTGCAATCTGCAATACCAAGGTTCCTTGTTTTGTTGCCGACACTGTCCCTTATCAGTGTGCAATAACCACTGCTACGGAATAAGAGAAGTTCATGAACCTGACACAAGGAATTCACTTGACAATACCAGAAACCAAATCTTGCACACACAGTGCCATGAAACATTTGAAGTTCAGACAATGAATTCACAATGTTGCTTCCATTGCCTCCATTAACTAGACATTCTCAAGAATAAGCTTACGCATTGAGTTCCATGCTTTCATTCCAAAAAAAAACAAAAACAAAAATTGAACACAACCGGTGGCACAAAAACTTAGCACATACATTTGGATTATTCATACAACACAAAACAGGCAGCTCATTCACTCATACTCTGATAGTACAAAATTAGATACATTTTGACCAATTCATACATCACAGAAACTCAACATGGCAAACAACTTTCTAAGCATTGCCCCCCATCAAGCCCAATTATTCCATTTCATCCCATTCCAGCCGCCCAAGTTCCGCTGCAACGGAAAGAACAAAAAATCAATTACCACTGCAACTGGCAAACATGCCAATTATTAAAAAAATCTCTGTGATTCCAAGAAATTACTTACACCCGCGGATGGAGTACGGATCAATGGCGGGATGGATGGACAGCGCCATGGCGCCAACTTCCGCCGGACATCAGGGGTGAGGCAACTGCGCATCCTTGTATACTACCAGCGATGGGATGGGTAGGGGCGTCAGCGCAACGGTGGCGGGCACAGAAGGCGCTAGTCTCGCCTCTCTCCGTAACCCTAACCTTATCCAATTTGATTTGGGAATGGGAGGACTGGAGGAGGGAGGCAACGGGTGAGTTGGGGAAAGACCCCGCGGGGAGGGGAGAGGAGGCGGTGGCATTGGGGGCATCCGGGGAGAAGATGCGTGTGGTATGGGAAACGAAGGGGAGGGGAAAAGAACGTGTGGAGAGGAAAACATGAAAGGGTTTGCACTTATACACAAATAGCATTTTGAGGGTAATTTCAATAAAGTCCAATGGCAAAGGGATATTTCATTCCAGAAAAGCTAAAAAAAAAAATCAACTCTCTCATGGCTTATAGTTTTTAGGCTTAAAATGGCTTAAGCTTTTTATAAGCTGGATGAAAAGTTACCTCTTTGTTTAGGTTTAAGTTTTTTACTTTTAAGCCAAAGCAAAAGCCTAAACAAACATGCCCTTTGCAAGGTGGCTTTTGTAGAAGCTTCTGGGATAAATAGCTATGGAGAAATGAAAGCATGGGTCAAGATTTGTTTCAATCCTGACTTGGGCCTGCTTGAGCCACCTCAACCTTTTCTAGTACCTGCGAGGGATTGTTTGGAAATACAAGGGATTGGACACAATCTCTCTCCTTCCAAAGAGATTGAACCCAATCCTTATACATCAAACAAGAGAAATTTTTAAATAATATTATTTTAAAATATAATTTCAAAAATAAATAGTCACCCTAAAAAATTACAAAACTAGACTCCAGACGCCAGTTGAAATGGCACAGGCTCCTATCGCTAGTAGAAATGGCGACAGGCTCCTGTTGCCAGTTCTACTAGCGACGGGACCTGTTTGCTCCTTGTTGCCAGTCCAACTCCCTATCGTCAGTTGAACTGGTGACAGGAACTCTCCCCTATAAAAGAGCGTTGAAACCCTAAAATTCGGGTGAAACTCACTTTTATTCAGAAAAAAGAGGAGGGAAGGGAGAGGAGGAGAGAAGCTAGTGAAGCGCTACTGTCCGGTCGCCCACTTGTCAGGTATTTTTTTAACCGAATAGATTACATAGTTTTAGATGTGGGGTTACGTAGTGCAGTATGTTACACGTAATAATCCGAGTCATACAAAACAGGAATCCCAACACTCATGTCAACATTCAAGATTCCACACATCCAAGTGGGCCAATAAGAGGGTGCTGCAGTGAGCATTCTTTACCTTTGGTCCATGCATCAATGCATTCCAGCATTGCTGTCCAATCTTGTGCGTGGATGACATATACCTGGCCGGAAAGTACAAAGCCAGATACTGACTGCAATAGCAACGGGCAGGAACAATCAAGTTCTTCCGTGGCATTTGCTTTCGTGGAAAGCGAGAACACGGATAGCTGGTTATGGTTCATAGGGAATGAGCATTTATGTTGTACAGAGTCGTCCCAACGTATGCATCATACATGATCTGCATGCGGGCTTGCTAAGTGCAACAACTCAGCTACAACAAGGAGAGAACGAACGACTTCGTGGGCGGATCTGAAAAGCCGGTGGTGCATGAGGTACTTTGGTGCAAACTTCTATAAGCAGTTCCACAACAAGGACTTGATGAACATGTTCAAGCGGTTGTGCAACCAGAACCAGCAGTGAAAGTTTGAAGCACTCTGGAAGATTCTGGATGAGCGGACCCATACGCACAGAAGAGAGACAGCGAAAAGGGCTCGCCCAAGCACTGACTAGACCCTCAAAGCGTTGGCAGATCTACCCACAAATGCTCCTAGTTTGACGAGGAAGACGGGGGCGCAGGTGAAATGCTTCTCAGACTGTATTGAGCACGAGCCTAAGGAGAAGTGATCGTTGCTTTATGACAGAGATGGTGCACGATATGGTGTCATGACAACCAATCTAGCCGAGGTGTACAATTGGGTCATACGTGGCGCAAGGTGCCTCCATTTGGTTGGTATTGTGGAGGCAATTCTTCGCGGTACCACAAACTACTTTGTTGACAGAAGTAATAACGCATTGTTCGTCATGTCAAATGACAGAGTACTCTACTCCACCATGATCTCCAAGTACATGGAGGAGAAGAGTAAAAAGGTTGTGACGCACCAGTGTAGGATCAAGGATAACCGACTAGAGGGGGGTGAATAGGAGGTTTCTAAAAATTCTAGATCAAATTAAACAATTTAGCAAGATGAACTAAGCAAAGCTATTTATCACGAGATATATGCTACAAAATTGATTGCAACAAGTAATGACAAGAAATAACCGCAAAGGGACAAAGAGGTTTTTCCCGTGGTATCGAAGATTTGTTGATCTTCACTAGTCCACGTTGAGGAAGCTTGACTCGATCAATCTGGCTCCACAAATTAAGCCTTCCCTCGCAATCACTTGGTTGTTCTTCCTCCTCTCCGGAGTTGGTGAACACCGACCAATCACAACCGGCGTCGGGCCTCTTCACAAACTTCTTGAAGAGATCACCGCGCAACCTCGGCCAAGCCGTCTAGGTGCCGACAAGCACCAAGAGAATAGACCTTGACCTTTGCTTGACGGCAAGCAAGAGCCAAAGGACCAACTAGAATGCAATGCTCTAGGTTTTGCTCACAACCTAAACAATTTTGTGCAAATAGAGTAAATGAGGAGTGAGGAGAGTACTCAAAGCTCAAATGTATTGAATGAATGCTCAGCAACTTAACCTTGAGCTGGTGGGGGTGCATTTATACCCCCCCCCCCCCACAACCAAATATGACCGTTACACGAAGAATCCAGAAATTTTCAGGAAAATCGGAACTTTCGCCATGTACAGTGCAGAACTTCCGCCCTTGCATCGAGTGTACTGCAACGGTCATTACTGTGGCATTAAATGCTCTGATTGTAGCCGTTGGATTTATGTGCGGAACTTCCGCCAACTAAAATTTGGTTCGTCCGATAATCGGATGCTCCGCTCATATCATGGCGGAACTACCGCTCTTGCGAAAAATGGCTAAGTCCCCAAAATGGTACTCTCTAGAAAAAAACACTCCGCAAGAATTTCAGAGCAACCGATAATCGAAAGTTCCGCTCGTATCATATGGCGGAACTACCGCGCTTATGGAAAAATGGCTAAGTCCCGAAAAGAGGTATTCTCTGGAAAAATCGTTCCGCGCAAAAATCCGTACTTCCGCGGTGCGGAAGTTCCGCGTCCATCATGGCGGTACTTCCGCGCTTTGAAAATCGGATAAGTCCAGAAACAGGGTACTCTCTGAAAAATACGTTCCGCGAATTTTTCGAAAGTTCCGCAGTTATCACGCCGGAACTTCCAATTATGTACTGAGAGGATGATTTTGATTTTAAAACCAAACCAAGAGAGCATGCATGATCTTAAGTTGATCCAAAGGCATAATGAAGTGCTTTCAAACTACTAGTCAAGCTCCCCCTTAATAGTACGGTATTTAACCTAAAATCCGGTCTCCACCATACTCCAAAGACCGGTAAAATTCAAAAGGGGTCCTTGTCTATTTGTACCTTGCCCTTGAGACAAATTCCATCTTCTTGAAATACTTTGACATGCAGCTCCTTGATTTGACTTTGTCATTTAGGACTAAACCTTGTAATCACTTCAACAAACACATTAGTCCCATATTCACATAATATCATTAATTACCAAAACACAATTTTAGGGGCCTAGATGCTTTCAACCAGACATTCAAAATGGACACAAGGGAGCTTCACTTCGAGATAATATGCAACGATAAAGGATGCCGTGGGACGAACCATGAGAGGATCATCCACGAGTGCACGCTACATCGCACTAGTTGTGTATGCACTGGCAATAAGCCCCTTCTTCTTCATAGACCCTGCTCCCATGTCATGGTCGCATGTTTGATAGTGTCGCAGCATCCTATACAGTACCTCTCTGACTACTTCAACAAGGAGTAGGTGATGCAAACGGAGTGTAGAGATATATGGTTATGCCGTGGTTGGTCATTTCACTGGCCATCCGACCTGGGAGAAACTAATCTGGGCCGCGAACATTGATAGGCTTAAGGGAAAGATTGGTTGGCGACAGGTACGACACATCAGGAACGACATGGACGAAGCACAAGTCGGACGTCGTATGAAGAAGTGCTCCATTTGCAGGGAGTCTGGGCACACCTTCAAGAAATGCCCTGCGATAAATCCTCTGGACGAAGGAGACATTGGCACTCCAGATGTCACCGCGGGAACCACATCCGATCGCCCGACTTGAGGCCGTCCACATGGGGGCGCTAAGGTCGCAGCCACAGGAAAGCACGAACAGTTGTAATATGTGATTACTAATGCTTTTAAATATAACTTTGATTTGTAAAAAAACTAAGTGTTATGACGATTTGCCTAATGTTATGTAATATTAGTGTGATTCGTCGTGGTTGTGATAGTAATGTCAAATTCACATTTGTTTCCTTACATAACATACAGTAAAATAAGTTGGGTGTGCCTTGAAAAATTCCTTGAAATTATTGGTTGAACATAAAGAAACATCATTTGTCTTAATGTTATGTAATATCAGTGTGATCTGTCAAGTGAAGTGCTTTGATAGATTAATTTGTTTCTTCTTGTGATAGCATTCATATTGGCATGAAATTAACCAGGTCATTTCTTTTTGTTGAATCGAGTTTATCTTATTCCTAACGTGCTCATATCAGATCCAATATTAATATTTCCACATTCTTAACTTTTTGTTACTAAGAAATTTACTCTATCAACCGAAGATAAAGTGTGAGGCAAGGAACCATAAATACATTAGAGTCCGCAGATAGAAACACGTTATAAGTGGTCACATGGCATGATGATTTGGCTAATTATTTTAGTCATCCTCGCTACTACTACGGTACATTGCGACACAAGCATCCAAACAATGTAATTATACATGCCTTTAGGAGATAGAAATAACATGGCGGGTAGGACGGAGAACTACTACGAAATGGACCGACCTATTACGTGGACTCGGGTCATTTGCCCTTCCCTATGAGCTCGGTGTTGTACTTATCGCCGTTCGCCTTGGCCTTGGCCGTCATTTCCCCCTTTCTATCGCACTCCCTCTAGCAAGCCTCGCATTCCCTGCACATGCACGCCTTGAGATGAGCTTGTGTCTCTTGCCGGATACACTCATTGTACTCTTCGTTGTGGCACTCCTCCCTCTTCTCACGGTCCCTCTTGGCATCCCACTCCTTATAGTCGAGACGCCACTAGTCGCGTTGGTGGATCCCTTTGTTGATCCACTTGCAATAACCACATAGCAGATCCAGGAACTACGGGCAGACGAGAGAGGTTGTTAGTATGTACTTTGAAAGAGAAATGGTAAGGAATATACTGTAACCGGTCCTTACCGACTGCCGATAGTGGCCCGAGTCGCAACGATGATTGGGATAGTCTGAGGAGTAGTTCACACAACCCCAGTAACACATGCTCAGGCTGAGCCGCTGATTTGACTTGAAGAACTTGCATGTGTCCCTGCATCGACAAAGGGGTATCTCCCCTCGGGTGGGTGTTGTGGCGAATGCTTGGTTGGAATGTTCAGGTATGGGTTGTTGCTACGGGGGGCATCATTACGGGGAGGTGTCCTCCTGGTACGCTCCATTTGTTCGTCCCAGGCTGCAGCATCCCTTGCGAGTTCGTGGATCTCGTCCCATTGGTTCTCCATCTGAGCGAGATTGTGTTGAAGTCTTGATGCAGGAGAACCTGGCGTGGAAGGGTAATACTTATATGCTGAGCCGGTCATGCGTACATGGCTGAATTGCGTCCGGTTGAAGGAAATTTGTGTCCATGAGGCAACGTTGTGTCACGTCTCTGCGGGAAGTAGACTCGTTGAGTCACGTTGATGTGCAAAACTGTCTCGTTGGGTCACGTCGCTATGTAAAGCTGCCTCGTCGGGTCACGTCATCCTGACGTGTGGTCTTGTCACTCTGAAAAGGTCCACCAGACTCCCTCACGTGGTCACGGTGTGCACGAAAAAAATAAATATCGAAACACGAGACTACCATAATAATAGTTGTACAAAAATTAATATTTACATGGCATGACTGATATTTAGAGGAACAAATATCTACTCGCAGTCCTCTTGGGGCATACCCCATGTGTCGCCCTGGCCTCGTCCGAGGCGACTGCGGGCGCTGGTGCGAGTATGTCAGAGGGTAAGGCTACCAAGGTACTCGACCAGCGCAAGTAGCTGGAGGAGGTGTCATGAGGAGGTCATGCGTCGGTTGGGTCGGTCTGGGCTCACCGTGCAACTGTGAAGCCCCCACGGTGACCTGGGTGCCACGCTACTCCAAGTAGTAGTCCCCGGAAAGTTACTCATCATGCAACAAGTTTGCCTCGTACCAAAGTGGTGCACGACCTGTGAGACATTACGTTTGGCATGTAAACGAGGCGAAAATCACAAAATAGGACATTACACAATCAAGCAAGGTAGTCATACCTGGTGGCATGAAGGCAGACGACGACGGCTCCGCGTAGTCCTGCCTCGTGTACTGGTGGAACTCAGGACCTGCAAGAGAAGATTGTCATTAGTAACTAGCGGGGTTCGAAATAAAGAAGAGGCAGTCAATGTGTCATGCTCACCTGCAAACTGTCCCGAGAACCACCATGGCTCAGCACTCCTCCACGCACAGGTGGGTCCGGTGGGTCTCTCGGCCTGCGACACGTCGCGATCTGGATCGCTTGCCTCGACTTCTTGAGGAGCTGCTCCATGCCCCCTCTGATGTCATGCGCCGTCATGGTGAAGCTCTCACCGAGCGTCCTCCGGTGCATGGAGGATGCCAACTCGACAACCTCCCAATGTAGATCCAGTTGTACACGTAATCAACAAGTTGGAAACCTAAATCTTGCAAATTAGATATGAAGTATCAACCGTTCAATACATACCATGCGGTGGTATGTGGAGTACGGCTGGGTGGGGTACGTGTTGGATGTAGCAGCCCCATGTCGTGGTGGGTCGTCCACGACCCTGACGCAGTGAACCCTCGTCCGACTGGAGTACCACTCCATGTACTCCGCGTACGTACTGGGGTCGTAGGGAGCAAGCTCCTTGACGACGTAGCTGTCGGGATGAGCCAGTCTTGCACCCAAGAGAATATTCTCTCCGCCCAGGAGGTAGTACTAGGTACTTCCTTCCTAGTGTACATGTGGAATGCAAAACAATTATTTCATGTGTACGTAACGAAAATTATTTGAAATAAGTAAAGCGTGAACTTATGTATGGACGTTCGGCGGCACACGCTACCCCACCCCTCAAGGCGCTGGGACATGTTGTCACAGACTGAACTGACACATGACCTGCTCCACCTGGTACTCCTTCATGAAGACTTCGTGCACCAAGGCCTTCTGCGTGTACCAGTGCATGTAGTCTCGCGTTCACAAGCTCGACAGTCCTCGGCACGCACACGTACACCCTCTCCTGAGTGTATAGTGTCCAAATGGTGCGGTCATCCGTCGGCTGATCAAATATCGCAACGTAGTCCGAGTAGGACGCATGCGTAGTGATCGGCGTGTAGGTGACCTGTGGAATGGAACAACGAAAACTTAGCACACGAAATTACGATTACATTACAAAAAATAATAAATGTTCATGGCACTAACCCGTCGGTGGCACCACACCGTGTCCATGGTCGGGTAGTCGACGTCGTCGTCCTGGTCGTCCTCTCACCTCGCCTCAACCATCCTGGTCAGCGGAAGGAGGCCTGCCGCCCTCAAACTGCGTCGGGTAAGGTTACGAACAAACGTTAGTCCACCCGAAGTAGTCAAGCTGCAAATGAGTACACGAAGATCGCAACAGCACGTACCTCGGAAGCGTGGGTCCACTCTCCATGCCCTGATGGGCATGCGCGGCGCAACGCGTCAACCTCAATTGCCGCCTCGTCCTCCTAAGGGAGGATGATACTAAGACGGCTACGGTGATGTGTGTTAATCAACGGGGGTCAAGCAACTCATACGGCCAATGCGCAGCATGTCCTGGGTCCGCTATACCTAAACATTCAGTGCATACATTGTAAAGACTACAAAACATGTACATATGGTAATAAAAGCAGCATTAACAAAAATAATTACCAGCCATAAATAGAAACCAAATTTAAGTTGGGATTATTTTGGTTAAGCTACACAAACCCCACTAACCTAGTATGTATTTTTATATATTTTTAATAGGAATATTGCTATTTTCCTACTTTAAAAATAATTTGTAATAGAGTCTTCCAATTTTAACAAAATTTGTAAATTAGCACCGAGTGCAAATAAAAACAATAAACACAGTTCATAATTTTATCATTCAGCTATACATAGCCTATGTAGCAACTCCGGATCATTCAGTTATACAAAGTTCATAGTATTTTTGGCACTAACAAAATGAAAACAAAAAATAACTACCACAACATTTTAATTCGTCTCTACGTAACCTATGTAGCAACTCCAGATTTGTTTTTACAATTTAAGATATGTGATGCTATTTTTCTAGTTTAAAATTAATTTTCAGCATTAACAATAGAATTATCGCACACAAATGGGAAGCTAAATAAAGCTGGGATTATTTTAATTACACTCTACCAACCCTACTTAGCTACTCTACAATTTTCACATATTTGTAATGGGTGTCTTCCTATTTCTGCAGACTTATTCTAAATCATTCAAGTACTGGAACATTAATAATATGTGCACGATGAACTAGACTATACACAGCTCAAATGATGTACTACATAATTTAACTTAAATTATCTAATCTATTGAATTCTTTGTCGCTATTTTTGTTTGCTAACCAACAAGGTTTTGATATAACGTACAAAGTTGCAAAAAATATGTACCTATAAGATGGCCAACCAGATCTGATACTCCGTCTCTCTTTCCTCCGCGACGAACTGGCAAAACTCCGCTACCTTTCTTCTCTCCCTCTCCTCCTCTCTCTTTTCTTTTTTTCTGGAAATAAAATGACATTTGGATTGATTTTTGCCGGCTTTATAGAGGTGGACAACTGGCGATAGGAACACTGTTCACTCAATTGGCGACAGGGAGTTGGACCGGCGACAATAACCAAACATGGTCCATGTCGCCAGTTCAACCGGCGACAGGAGCCTAGTTTTGTAATTTTTTGGGATGACTATTTATTTTTGTAATTATATTTTAAAATAATATTATTTTAAAAAAATCCATCAAACAACATGCTGGTCTATGCTTCAAATGGAAGACCTCAGAAAGCATCTTCTCAGGGAGCGAACAGAGAAGGATTTCCTTGCCCACATTTGGTGTTTAGGAACAGCAGATTTCTTCTCAGGGAGCGAACAGAGAAGGGTTTCCTTGCCCACATTTGGTGTTTAGGAACAGCAGATTTCAGTAGTTACTTCACTCTGTATTCTCTGGTCTGAACGGAATGCAGTTAACGCAGGAGAAGGACCAAGGCAATGTGCCGATCTCTGCACAAGTCTCAGATTTTGGATTACCAGGAGCTTTTGGATTACTTGGGTAAACAAGAAATTCAGAAGCATGTGTCAAGCGAGTAGTGGAGGAAAGCTTCGGCAGAGTACGTGAAAATTAACATAGATGGTTCATTCAATGATCATTCACAAACTGGTGGCTGGGGACTTCTGGGAGCATGAGCAGGCAATATTCAGTATGTGAGTGACCCAATGCAAACAGAATTGGAGGCCTGTGTTCAAGCCTTGTCCTTCGCAACCAAAGCTGGAATGGGGAGAATCGAGTTGGAAACTGACACTTTGAACTCGAAGGCTGCTGCGCTCGAGGGGACGAACTATGATCTGTCTTCGTACGGAGTTCTGATTCGTGAGGCTAAGTTTGTGTTGATTTGTCATTTTTATATTTCAGAGTCCTTTACTGTTCTCGATCTTGTAATTCTGTAGCCGACAAGTTGTCTAAGTTTGGAACTAATTTGGGACCGACCGGAGTCGTGCTGTGGCCAGACTCGGTTCTGTCCTGTGTAACCATTTTAGTGGGCCAAGACTGCGTATGAGCCCTTGGTTCAATGGAAACGCAAATATTCTATCTAATAAAAAAACTGAATGTCGAAGAAGAAATTCTTGACATAGATTGAGAACAATCAGATTGAATAGAGAGGATCCAACTACCTGACGGCGCAAACCAAACATAACCTCTCACATAAACTGACATTTCATTCAATTGTGCAATAATCCTGATCATGCATAAAACAAGTACTCTATCCAGTCAAACATTCGTATCTTTTTTAAATCTACATCAAGTTTCTGGAAATTAGTTAGTGATTTTTTGGAATAATATGTAGTGCCTTTCCATCCATTCAGATAGTGGTTCATGGTTACTAAAAAGCAACGGATGAACGAGGGCAATCTAGAAACATAGCAGACTGTAACTGCGTAGAAAATACTGAAACCTGCAATAAGCTTACCACAGAGCATCAGCCTCCAAGTTTAGCCGCATGAAAGTCCTGAAGTCCCCTACTATGGAACGTCACAACAAAGAGTTGGAGCATGCAAACAGAGCACCAGTAACACAACACAGCATTAACGAACCGATGGAGACATCAATTGACACAACAGTGGGCAAACAACGTTTGTCTTTATAGCAACAGATTTTACGCAAGCTGACTTCCAAGCAGGAGGTCCCCCAAACATAGAACCCATATAGTACATCAATAAAAGGGGTAATTTGCTGAAATTAAACACTGAGTTTTCCCCATATGGGTAACAGAGATAGAAACCACTTCATCCTGCATTAAGCATCCTGATTAACATCACTTTCCACCAAACAAGTAGTCCAGGGACGAGCCACCGCCAGGAGCAGCCTGAACCTTGGTTGAAGGACGGGGCTGCAAATGTCAACAGAATTAAACCACAAATCGTACTCAATATCATAAGGTAAAAAATATGGAGACAGAAGGGCCATATCTCTGGGTACATATGATAAAACAACATGCAAGTTAAAACAGAAAATTGGGATCAGAAAAATGATATTTGAACATCTTTATAATAGCCAATAACATCTAAGCAGTCCCTAGTCATAATCAGGTCCTCTGATTGCACACTGTGACTACAAGCATTTGCAAATTGTAATAAATAGATACTAGGCTAGTTGACCTGTTTCATTAATTCATTTGCTTGCTAAAAAAATGCTTAATTGTCCTGTTCTAGATACGCAAAGTGAATATGCTGTTAAGTACTATAACAGAGAACAAAATGAAACAGTGAGAAGGATTATGCTAGTTATTGATTATTAACATGGCACTCACATCACGGTAAGTATTTCTAACTTTGCAACCTCAGAATGAACATCATACTCAGGTAGTTTGTGAAAATTGAACAGTATGTAGTCCAACATGGTACTAGCAAAAACAAAAATAAAGGCGCAGGTAAAAGTGATTGACCTGCTGTCAAAACTCTAAAAGTGAGCTTTTGACTGACATATGTGCATAGTATAAACAGTTCTGTGACTTTTTGATGACAAGAAACAACTGCATCAAATTCAGGTTCATTACAATGGAAAAAAGGAATACCGTAATGAAGTTGCCTCTGTTCTGGCCATCTGCTCGGAAATAGTTATTAGCTTGGCTACCCTGAATGCCAGCTGGAGTCTGCTTGGCTACATCAGCAGGTACAGACGCTGGTTTCTCAGCAGGTGGAGCATTTGCAGCTGGTGCTGCAGCAGGCTTTGGGGTTTCACTATCTCCGAATAGGTAACCCAGAGAACTTTGACCACCACCAGCACTCCCGCCACGCCTCATCTTGACTGTCAGAAAAAGAAGGCAAACTGCAACAAATTGGTGAACAAGCTAAGCAGGACTGCCATAATCTATAGAAAATAATTGTGTACATTGTCAAAACAGCAAATAAACCAAGAGTTAAAAGCTGTCAAAGTTACAGATGTCTAAGATGCAAAATTATTCTATGTAAGTCAATCGAGAGAGAGAGAAAATAAATCGATGTTAATTCATTTTGGTCACTAATCAATGATTAAAAAAGTCAAATTGGTGGCATTTTCAAAACAATGATAAAAGAAAACATATCCAGGTAACTTAGTTACAGAGCAACCTTCAAGGAAAAGAGAAAGACATCCAAAGCATGGATGTTGAACCAAGTCTTCAAACATGAATACTTGGCAAGCTTGACAAATCAATGTTGCTTACATTGAATTTAGTCAGAGAGTTAAGAGATGAATATATATATATATATATATATATATATATATATATATATATATATATATATATATATATATAGGATGCCCTTAAATATTAATTATACATACTCCAATGCGACTTGAATATACCACTTAAATAAATATATTATACTTCTTTATCATTTTCAGTATACTTAAATATTAATTATAAGATACTCCAATGCGACTTGATTGAAAAAATTTCATTAGGGTCCTTTATTTTTTGCTATATACCCTTTTTCATATATAAAAGAAGTATATACACAAATTTAGCTATAAAAGATGGACTTTAATGATTTTTTTTCATAGAACTCACTTTGGGGTATCTTATAATCATTATTGGAGTATACTCAAATAGATAAAGAGGTATTATCATACGATTTAAGTGGTATATGAGAGACGGGAGTACATACTCCCAGGAGTACCAAACCATATATATATATATATATATATATATATATATATATATAGGAAAATGATATAGTACTCCTGGGAGTACGTACTCCCACTTCTCATATACTACTTAAATCGTATGATGATACCTCTATCTATTTGTGAGTTCTATGAAAAAAAAAATCATTAAAGTCCACCTTTTATAGCTAAATTTGTGTATATACTTCTTTTATATATGAAAAAGGGTATATAGCAAAAAATAAAGGACTCCAATGAAATTTTTTCAATCAAGTCGCATTGGAGTATCTTATAATTGGTATTTAAGTATACTGAAAATGATAAAGAAGTATATTATATTTATTTAAGTGGTATATTCGAAGTGGGAGTATGTACTCCCGGGAGTACGAAACGGGCGTCTATATATATATATATATATATATATATATATATATATAGGTCAAAGGCAAAATATAATTTGAACAGGTTAGATAAGATCAACTTCAGAAAAAAGACAGATAATTTACAAACATAAACAAATAATATTTGAGGTGAACAGCGAGAGAAGTTCGAACAACTAATTCTCCAACAGGAGCTTAGAAGGGTTCAGATTATTCACAATGGTGCATTAGAAAAAACATCCCCGTTGGCTGGGCTCTATTGAAGATTATCCAAATTCCAAAGTAAAGAAATTAATAGCTTGAGCCTTGAACCACATTTTCAGTCATCTAACCTACAATAGTATATCCCCCAGATATCTACTTACAAGTTACAGGACTATATTTTTGGTAACAGGAGAGAAGAGTACTTCATCGACAAAACCTTTTAGTCAAAGAAACCACTAATAACAAGCTATCAGTATCTTTGGGAGTAGAGGAGCTAGGGTTGGGGATCGAATGGATGGGGACAGAAAGGCCCTTTTAACCAGTGACATTTGGTGGGTAAATATGCTGAACTTTTAGTGGCAAATAGTGTATCCCTTCCGCAAAAAGCTTAATAAGCTGGTTGGGACTTGCTTCGGCTTTCTCACGTGCTTCGGCTTTGGCTTACTTGATAAGCTGTTGCAAAGCTAGCCTGTTTGGGGAGCTTCCGGCTTTTCCGAAGCCAAAGCCAGCTTAAAGCTCCCCCCAAACAGGGCCATAGACCGACCAATAAAAAAATCAACACTCAAGATCAGTCAAACAAGATAAGAAAATGGAAGATAAATTTCTCTTGCTTGATAGCATTGCTGGATAGCATTTCAATCCCAGGATTGATTTTTTTTTCAAATGGATGGCCTGCATAAATGTGCAGTTTAGGTACATTTGGAAACCAAATTGTAAAAATTCGTATTGCAATGTGCAGCCCCACACTATAACCAGCACCCAGTATGCAACACAAAAGATCGGGACAGTAGCTTGAGTTTTAAAAAATAAGGCAAAAATAACCATAAACCATATACATTAGCATCACACTCAATCTATCAAACAGCCCAGATGCAGGTTCCCTACACCAAATCAGGTGTTGGACCAATCTTGACATGCCATATACGGCAACTATAGCGAATTCCTCTGCCAGTCTTTTCTTACATGGAATTGGACCTGCACCTGATACCTTGCAGAGAAACATGCATATGGGCCACTTCCAAAATTCTGTACAACATTTTCTGAACCCATGTACTATTTTTCATCACAAAAGGATCAAGCTTCAACCCACATCACCATTCACCAGCACTTATCTAGTATTTATTATAATAGCTACCATCTTCAACCTTCTTTCACAAAACCAGATCCCCATCACAACTTTAGTCGATTCCCAAGCTAGTGAACATGAAACTGCACTGATATTGCACATGATTACGCACCATACACCCTAGAATCTTCGTATCTACGCACAAGATAACCCTTCAAGAAGAAACTGCCATAATCACATACTCATTCCTCCCAATTTCCTCATCTAAAGGCTTGATGCCTACAAATCTATCATCAATACAAGCATAATGGGCGACATTACCACAAATTATCCACCAAAACAACTACCGACAAAAGCAAGTAGACGCAATCCCGATACCCACACATCCTAGATTCACCAATCCAAAACCATACAAACAAAAACAGGATCCACGGACCAAGAACACATGGTCACCTCAACTGAGAGATTTTGACCAGATCCGGAACTAAAGCCTATCAAAAAAAT
Source organism: Hsuehochloa calcarea (assembly GCA_036346395.1). Taxonomy (NCBI): domain Eukaryota; kingdom Viridiplantae; phylum Streptophyta; class Magnoliopsida; order Poales; family Poaceae; genus Hsuehochloa; species Hsuehochloa calcarea. The sequence goes on from CM070606.1 coordinate 39,262,572, forward strand.
CAAGAACACGGTAGATCCGGCCCGCGGAACGCCGGAACGATATCGCGAGATCCAAACGACTAGATGAGAGGGATCTGAGGGGAGAGAAGATGATTCGGTACCTCAGATCGGGCGCCGACGAGGGGGCGAGCCGCGAGCGCGAGAGGGGAGGCGTCGCTCGAAGTGGTGTGAGTGGTGGGGAAGGGGGTGCTGTGTCCTTGGATTCCTTATAGAGTAGCACGTTTGGAGGGAAGGTCCAAGGATGACTCTTTTTCAATTTAGTCCTCCTTAAAGTTTACAATTTAGACCAAAAGTCCTTCATGGAGGATATAAACTCGAATCTTTGTGAGTTAGTGAGAACGGTTGGTGTTTGGTAACCTGTGATTTTCATGATTTGTACGATTGGGAGTGTTTCTATCGTATGCTTATTCTAGCCTTCGGATCTACCCTAGACTTCATATCTCATTTAAATGGATCACAATAAAAATTCTCGATTTGGCATAACAAAAAATCGTAAACCACAACAATCAGTTCTATGCTTGCAACAAAATCTCACTCTGATGCAACAAACACAAACGCAAACTAAAAATTGTGCAACAAATGAGAACAACTGTGACAACAAATACAAGAATCTGTTGCAACAAAATTTGAAACATTGTTGGGAAAAAATGAAAAACACTAAATCAACCCCAATATTTTTTAGATAGTATTGCAAAATTCGGAAATAACCATTACAACAACTCGACTTACTGATGCCAACATTTTAGATAGACTCGGAGTAGAAGGAGGCCAGTTCACACTGCCATCTCATCGTCGGCCACATTGCAACAAATAAAAAAAAACTTTATGCAAATTAACAAACAATGTTGCAACAATTCGAGGAATATATGCATCAACCCCTATGGGGGAGGAGGCATGCCGACAACAGCGAGTAGTAGAGGTCGAAAGGAGGAGGAGGAGACATCTGGCCCTGAAGCGTTGTCGTCGGTTGGCCCAAATCTAGTGGGGGCAGAGGTCGGTCCGGTGCCACGTTGTCGTTTGGCCCTGATCTAGAGGTGCAAGACCGTCCTAGTGTCTCATCGCTAGCCCCACCCACTGGTTCTCGTCGGGGCCTAGGTCTGGCCGCCTAACTCCTTCGGCTCGCTAGACAACACCCTTCTCCTTGTCGATCTAGCTAGAGAGATATTGAGAGATAGATAGAGAGAGGGAAGGGAGGGGGAGCGAGGAGCGTGCTCTAGTGGCAAGCTCGAGCCGTCGGCGAGCCACTGGAGATGGAGTAGGAGAGGATTCGATTGGGATGGAGTAGCTAAGAATGCTATGGCTGGGAGGTGAGGAATATGTGGATAGAAGCAGGGGTCTGTTTAGAGAAAAGCGATGAAATGAGAATGGAGTTGGAGTCGTCTGATGCATCCGGACGCCCGGATGGTAGCATTATCCTTTTATTGTTTTGATTAGATGGTGGGTTATTCAAGAAAGAATGAAATAGCTGGAGAAAGCTTACACCCCTTGTATAACCGGCAAACACATCTAGCCACTTTTTTTTATTTTAGGAAAGGTGTGATTTAACATTTAAAGTAAGAAATCAGCAATGATCTCGTATGCTTGAGATAGTAGAAAGAAAGACTAAAAGAAATAAAGTGTTATCAAGTGACGCCCACCGTATAACTATATAGTGTGCATTTTCAAATCATGCAAAAACTAGAAATTGAATTTCAAATGGGTTTGCAACTACGAAGGAAACCATGTTTGAGATCAGGAGAAAAACGACAAAACCTATTGAATTAGGTCTAGGTTTTTGGGTTCACCGGACCCTCTAGGCTCTAACCATAGCTCTGAGGGCTAGCGGTGTACTACGGTGAGAGGCCATCGGCCTTGGGCTTGGCAGCAGATGGTGGACAGGGTTGGGGCTAGCCAGTGATGATCGATGAGGATGACAACACAAATTAGCCCGCCGTGGAAAAGAGACGACGCTCGAGGCAGCAATGGCATCACTAGATCCCAGATGTAGGTGGTGGAGACAACCGGCAGCAGCACGAAGGGGCAGTTGCAACGCTGATGGCTGCGGAGAGCAATGGATGTGGGGGTGGGATAGGGGCCGGTAGTGCCCGGAGGTGGATGTAGGAAGAAGACATGGCATAAAGCGCAAAGCGGAGAGATGATGGCTCGAAAGACTAGCCAACAACACGTATGTTACATTGATGCGGCTGGTGGGACCATTTGTAGTAGATTAGCAAACGAATGCCATTTACAAACTCCATGAGAATAGCTATTAAATTGTGTAGTTCACATGGAGAAAATGATATATTACCACTTGGCTACGTGACCTGGGCAATATTCCTATTCCACAGGCCAAACACGTCTTCGATGAAAAATACCAATTTCACAGCTTTGCAAGGACTCATGTGCAAAAGACCAAACACTACAATCGAGCAAGAAAGATGACATAAATTGACAACGAAACCACTCCATACCCTGTTGACTAAAGTCAACCGAGCGGCCGGCCGCATAGAGAGCACATGGGCGGTGGCGCGACCGTGAGAGCGGCGCAGCAGAAGCCCCCCTCCCTCCCGCTCCCGCATAAAAGAACGCTACACGTGGGTGTCACGAGCCGTTCCTCGCTATTTGGACGGTGGAGATCTCGTGTAGCGTAGAATTCGGCGGTGCACGTCTTGTACCGTGCGGCCTACCCCCGTGTGTGCATGTGACCTGTGGGCCCCGGTGACAGCTACACAATAACCAGCGCCAGAGATGCATCACAATGATTTGGCACTACATTACATTAAGCCCGGATGTTTAATGTTTATCTCTGGGCCCATTCATATACCTGGGCCTCTGGCCCATTTCAACTCTCACGTATATGTAGACCCAATTGAACACCATTCCCGCTGCGGCCGCGCAGCAATATCCCGTATCGATGATATCACCGGCCCGTCCACCATGGGTGGAGCGGTGGCTGGGCCAACCTGCCGTCCGACGAGCGGAGGCGCGTCAAGCGCCGGAGCAGGAAGAACACGGACGTGATCAGACGTGGCGTGCGTCTCCCTCTCCGCCGAGAGGTTCCCCTCCGTGGTGGCAATTCCGTGTACAATGGGGTGGTGAACAGCCACTGCTCCACCCGCGTGCGCTAGCGGCCGCGCAGCAATATCCCGTATCGATGAGATCACCGGCCCGTCCACCATGGGTGGAGCAGTGGCTGGGCCAACCTGCCGTCCGACGAGCGGAGGCGCGTCAAGCGCCCGAGCAGGAAGAACACGGACGTGATCAGACGTGGCGTGCGTCTCCCTCTCCGCCGAGAGGTTCCCCTCCGTGGTGGCAATGCCGTGTACAATGGGGTGGTGAACAGCCACTGCTCCACCCGCGTGCGCTACCTGGAGGACAAGGAGGATCGATCCGCTGCTTGAGCTTGGTCTGCGAGATGGAAGGAAAGCGCCCGTCGGCCGCCCCGGAATCCTCAAACAGGAAAGGGCCGACCGTGCCGCCCTTGCCCGCCCGGCCGCCCCTGCAGCCTCAGCCTCGAGGAGTACCTCGTCTGCTACGTCGGCATCAAGGGCGGGATCAAGGACTAATATTGAGTTAAGCGTGTTCATTCCTAACCCTGGCTTGTTCTGCGGACTATTGTTAAATTATCTCTCTCTTTTTAGAATCAAGCTGGAGCTTAGGTTTTATTCATGCTAAGCTCCTCAAGATCCTTCAGAATCCCCGTAATCTCTGAGCGTTGAGAACGTCTTGCCCCCAACAATCCGTTGAGACCCAATACTATGAGCAAGTAAAATTCCCTCTTTGCAAGCTAATGCTTCTGCTACAAGGGCATTTGGTATATGATCAAACCACTTTGTCAAACAGGCCTGAAAATCACCCCTTTGCACCTCTTAAAATTGCACCAGCAGCACCATGAAAAGCGTGGGGATCAAAAGCTCCGTCCACATTCACTTTCATCACCGGCTGAGGTGGTGCTTTCAAAACTGCAAACTTCCTCACTCTGCATTGGGGGGCGAAGTCTGTATGAGTGAGCAAGTTTCTTCAGTAACTTCTCTAGCCCATCGAATAGCCCGGCTTGGTTTCAGAGCCTCAGTACCATGGCGAATATTATTTCTTGATGTCCACAAGCACCACATTCCACAAATGATCATTGCAGCATCGTGTTGGTTGGCAGAAGTCGAACTGCCCACTCTTACCCCCCCACTCCGTTTTGGTATTTTCAATATCTACGGTAACTTAATTTTTTAGGGTGGTTATAAGGAAGATGCAAACACACATACCACACGCGCGCACACACGAGTACACCTCTTTAGCACACGTTTAAAAATGCAGATTAGAGGATAAATTCGCGACATCACAAGATTAATTCCTACTAAAAATGCACTCTTGTGTGCATAAAAATGATTTCTAGAAATGCGTCTACAACAATTATGAAGGGATGCATAGACCGCCTTACTAGAAATTTGTTTGCACATAATTAAGAATAGATGTATCAAATGAGTAGCTTATTAAGTGAGAAAGCAAAAAATTTGACTTAAGCTGAGCAGCTGCACGAAGGAAAGTTAGTAACATCTTATTAAGTGAGAACGCAAACTTGTGAATTTAACTAAAATATCTAGCTCTAGAAATCTCCCTCATACCTATCCAAAATATATCAACCTAAGTATCTGGAATATTCTAATTTTACCATGACAAAATACTTCTCATCTTCAAGGAGCAACTTGGCCAAAAAAATAGCTCCCCTTCTAATACTCCATAATCTTCTAGAAAATTCTTGGTAGAAGTATGCATAGGATAATTCTCAACAGGAGCTTACCTTGGAGTCGAGGCGTAAGAACAAGTAGAATATAGTAGTGACCTTCTCCGGGGTTAAGTGCTACGGATCGAGAAATCAAAACATATCGATCTACTAACACAACCAATCATGATGCCCCTAATATGACACTAAATGCCTTTTTGTTTGACATGACTATGGGCAATTAATAGTAATCTAGTAGCACATTTTTTAGTTCACATGTCTTACAATATATCTTATATTGAATTCATCTACCATATAAGTTTTGAAATGTTCCACAGAATAATCACTGTTTTAAGGTGGTTCGCAATGTTTTTATACCACTTCCTGACTTCAGCACTAATATCTGGCACTAATAGAGTGCACTCTATTTTTGAGTGTTAATTTTTCATTTCATCGTCAAGCTTCTCAAATGATGATATAGTAATGAATGCGTACACCATTCACCCTATAAAAAAATCAACTAATATGAAAATTTTCACTGTCTGTTAGGAATAAATCCAATGAACACAGAAGCGGTTGCACACCACTATAGTTTCACCATTTAACTAAAAAGAAATAATATAAATTAATATTTTGTTTTTTAATGATCACAGTATTAGTAGCTATTTAACAGCACACAACTAATAATTTATCAATACTACAACAATGTCCCAACAACTTCTTCTTCTCCATTGTTCATTATCAGCTAATGTGGGGTTTTTATATAGGCCTGCATAGAATGACAGTTGGAAATAAGAAGAAAAATATGTAAGTTATCTTTTAAAAATAATAAAATAAAAATGACATATAATGCAAATTCTCCATTTAATTAGAAAATTGAAATACATAGTGATTAAACAGTATGTAGATATATTATTCATTAGTGAATTCAATAGAAGCATTCATCATAACATAATCTCTGTTGAAATCTAAAAGATAAATCTAAATTAGAAATTAGAAATCATATGAAGTTGTAAAGATATATTGTTGTGGTATCTAATCCCATGTATTTCTAATCTTCAGCTTTCACAATGATCAATGTTATAAATAAAGACCGTTAAAGCCTTGTAAAAGTCTATTAAGAGTTAAGATGCTAAAGGTGGTCTTCCTGTTATGTTTATTTAGATTGCATGTTGGTCCATTATATCAGACAATTTATATGGATTAACAGATGTTAACGATTATTAGGCATGTTTTATTGTAGTAGCAGTAGAAGATGAATCAGATGTTGTTTTTTGTTACTGCAAACATATGTATATATTTATCTGAATTATAAATATTAAAACTGTTTGAAAGGTCATTTACCGTATAAAACACTAAAAAGTGGGGGTGACCATTCGCTAACCCTTTACTGTTATTTACAACGTTGATAGTGATGACCTGCAAGCACACATAATTGTGCATCACTTTTCACCTTGGAGTATTCCGTGGTATATTCTACTGAGAACTGATGGATTGTTTCATCTAAACTAAATCTAAGAATTTAAAGAAAATAATTTATATTATTATTCAGGACATCAACAATGATAAATATTAAAAATAGAATATTAAAGACAATATTAAATCTATTATATTATATTAGTAAAGCTATAGAAAAATAAATCATTATGTTCGCTCTTAAGGACTAGAAATTGCTACATTAATCGAAGTGAAAAGGAGAAATATCTACACCGTTAATTTTTAGTGGGTCCATATTACAATGATGCATATAGATTTCTAAATGAATACACCACTATTATCCACGTATAAAGATCTAGATATATACCCAATAGCTTTTCCGCCCTAAAAAGGATGTGATTTCTGGTACACGTCAATGCGAAAAAGAAGCACACTTTCTCATCCGACGACACGGCAATAGGAAAGGAAAGGAGAAGCCACGGGCTCAGTAGGATCATACACTGCTTGTACTTGTACCTTGTATATCATAGATTTCTAAATGAATGCGCCACTTTTACTTTTATATGATGATTGTATGTTAGATACTGAACGATCACACACTGCTCGTATCCGGGGTGGAGTTGGCTATGGACTAGGCCTCAGGCTGGTCTAACTACTTTTGGTCTAAAGTTAATTTTTTTAAAAGAATTTCATATGATATTTTGACCATGACTCTGGCCATTGACCTGGAGGCCCAGCTCCGCCTCTGCTTGTACCTTGTATATCATAATTCATATTACTTCTCGACATTGTGTTTAGTCAATAGTTGAATTAATGCGAAAAGTTTTGGTGGTGTAATATTCCATGTGATTAAACTATAGAATCTTATGTTCCATAAGAAAACATTTTCTGATTTCAAGCAATATTCCTTCTTGTGCACAAATACATGCAAACCCATAAAAATATATGGAGATACCTTACCTGGGTACCTGAAATCATGCGCACCTACATAGATACCTTACATAGGTACCTAAAATTCTACCATCTGATAAATGCGTCGTGGGTTTGATCATCTTAAATTATTGTACATCCATACATGACATCACAAGATTTAGTTAAATTGTGTAAAATTGTTTACACTAGATGCAAAACTTACTTAGACAATTAATATGTCTTGAGTTCAGTAATACCAAAATTGTAATATAGAAGCACTTTTTGTACTTTTTTAATAGAAAATTTCTCTTTGTTGGCTGATCCTCACAACATTTTCATGTTAATGTAAAGAATTTATTTTATTTAAACTCAATAGACCTCCCGAGGAAACACTACTACACAAAGGGTCATCACAGACGGTTCCAAACCATCATCACATACGATTTCTGAACGGTATGATTTTATGTGTCTATGATAACAGGCAGTTATCACAGATGGTTTTTGAGCCGCCTGTGATAAATAACAACACATACAGTTTTTGGTCGTAACCGTCTGTGAAGATCTACTATCACACACAAGTTCTAACGACAACCGTTTGTGATATGTATGATATCACATATGTTTATATGTACCAACTGTATGTGATTTGAGACATATCACAGACGGTTAGTAAAAAGAATTGTCTGTGATATCCTACATATTACAGAGAGTTGTTGGTGGTAGCCGTTTGTGATAGTAGGCCTTCACAGATAGTTTACACCATAAAACTGTTGGCGATATGTCAACCATCACAAACAGTTATTTGTACCAACCGTCTGTGATTAGAGACATATCACATACGGTTTAGTAAAAATAATCGTCTATGATATACTACATATCACAGACGGTTGTTGGTGGTAACCGTCTGTGATAGTTCTTTCTATACCTAAATATTTTTTCTGTTTTTCGGCTAGCCTCAGGAAATACTAGGCATACTCTCTGAAAACAAGCAAGTCGAAAACAGATAAATCACAGATAAGTGAATTACAACTCAAAGTGATTTACAACTCAATCAATTATACAAGAATGTTCATGTATTCTAGAGTTACAATTGAATTACAACTCAAAGTGAATTACAATTGAACTAATTGTTTGAACACATATTAAGTGGAGTGAAACTCTACTTTTGAGTTAATGATCTTCGTCATGATGAAGGTGGCGAACCGTCCTCGAACGTTCGAAATTTCGTTCAGATCGAATGTACTTGGTGGAATTGTCAAGCCCTGTCGCTAGAAGGAGTAAAATGGTGAGCATATATATATTAAAATTGATAATTATGAAATAATGTTTGCAAGATTGAGAAACCTCTGGACCATTGTCTTTGCACTCGTGTTGTCCTACATATGATGACAAACGTAGAATACACATAGGTGGTCTTGTAGTTGCTGGTGTACTGCAAAAATATAAATACATATATAGGTATAGTCAGTTCGAGATGCATTATTACAAAGTGTGATATAGGATTATTGTGTTGTAACGGGTACCGAAAATCACGTTCTGTGTCGCAGTGTGGCGCTCGATTCCTTGTGTCTCCCTCCCTCGGCAACATAGGTGTTGAACGATTTACATGATTCCAACAAGTTATCATTGGCCATTTCAAACGAAGGAAGACTACAATAGAGTTATGTATGGAGGAAATGAGCACACCTGTCGAGTATTTCTTGCACAACAGTGAAGTCGTGGTTCTTCTTGAGTAGGGAATTAAGGTATATTACCTTGTTCCACTTTGGTACAATAACTATAAGGATCCAGTGTCACCTACTCATGTATGTCGCTATAGTCATTAAACTAAGTTCATGTTGCGTATAAAATACAAATGAAATTTGTATAGCAAGTAGTGAAGCACTTACATCTGGTTGTAGGACACCAGTATGTAGTTCGTGTCACCGCGAGCAAGCAATCCCGTCGTTATGTAATTTCGGCGTAGGATGCATTAGAGATCAAATGTAGGTCGAGGAAACCCACCGATTCTCGTAATCACCTGGCTTCTTTTATCATGTATCTATACATAAGCAATGCGTTATAGCGTATTCGGCCAACCGGGCCTTCGACCGAGATCGGCCGACGTTATAGCGTATTCGGCCAAACGGGCGCACTCCATATCGAAGACGTGAGTTATATATAATTTACATCTTTGTTATGTTTCTTACTGTACGATCTACTAACATCATGTAATCGCAGGACATGGACGACTTCGACACTCGCCGCCAGCGTGGGCAGCACCGAGACAAGGGGCACTCGCAATGGCACCGTGGAGACTAGTTGCACACATCGTTAAATAACAGCCCTGAGACAAGCATTTCTGTAGAGAAAGCAATGTGTCCAGAAAACGTGAAATGTTGGAAGACAACGAAGGTCTACTGGCTTGAAAATACTACAAACACCGATCAACATGTATCGAAGGTGCTACTATGTGATGAGGTGAGCTCACCAAGAAAAGAGATTGCTACGGAGACTAGTTGTAGACACCTATTTTTTATGCTATAGGACACTCTTTGTTACTTTTGCAATATACTGTGAATGATATTCTTTAATATTGTATTGTACCACAGGCTAGGTAAACTTATGCATGAACCAACTGAGAAAATGTGTAGCATGCAGATCATATAACGATGTACCGTAGTCTTTAAAATGCACACAAGTAGAAGGTTACAATACATTGTTATATGATCTGATGCCACGTATTTCTCTTAGTTGGTTTATCCACAAGCTTATCTAGCCCGTGGTACAATACTGTATTAAAGAATATCATCCACAGTAGACTGATAAATTAACAAAGAGTGTCCTATTTTATTGGGTTACATGTGATAATACCCCGTCCTCCTTCATCCTGGTTCATGCACAAGCTTATCTAGACTTTGGTATATCCTGTGTTATGCTATTATGTTTTGGTATATTTGTATTCATATTTTATTTTTCCTATATTTGTACGCATATTTTGGTTGTTATGTGTGTATTCCTGCACCATATTATATATCATTCTCTCAAATGGAGTTGCAATGCGCCTTTTTTTTCCATACATTCTAAGTCACATGAAATCATGAAACCCTAATTTCTGAAACCTAAAATCTAAATTTTCGCGACCTAAATCCTAAATTTTACAATTCCAGAACACATATCAAAATTGTCAAACAGTACACATTCAAGTTCACTGCGTGAGGAGCCTTCAAAATAGAATTTTTAGGAGCTCAATTTCTACATTTGAAAATTCATACAAATATTACACTTATATGAAATTGCGTGAAAAATTCTGAAGAAATAAAATTATGAAAAATTTACACAAGTAAGTACACTATGTTGGGAGGCTCCACAATTTTTTTTTGTGATTTTTGGAACTCGTTTACTATATTTAAACTTCGTACAAACAGATGTGAAACCCTAATTTCAGAAACCTGACTAAAACCAAACGAAACCCTAATCGACGACACGTGGCGACGTGTGGAGCGTTGCCGCACAGCCGCCGTGCAGCAACAGGGGTGATGTAGCGGCGACGCGGGCGAGGATTGGCACGTGGCGGCAGATGGCGGCGCCGCGCACGATCATTGTAGCAGAATTCGGTTGTCGACACGCGGTGGTCGTGCGGCAACGGGATGAGGTGGTGGGCGAACAGCGCTCTCCGCACGGCGGCCGTGCGGCAACGGTGCTAAATTTTCAAATACGGTGTGGCTGTGGTCAATACTGCAAATAGAACTTCAAAAATTGCTATATGTGTCAAGGTTGAAGTCACAGTCGGAGGAGGAGGTGAGCTCCGGCTAGCGAAGGTGTGGCGGATTGGCTTGTGAAGCGCGGTCTCAAGAAACAGAGAGCAGTCACAGCCGGACACAACGCCAAATCCAAGCAGATCGAGCTCGATTGGCCATGTATGACGACGGTGAGCCAGTCGATGAGCTCAGATCGGTTAGAATTGGTCCCATATGTGTAAAGGCTTGTTCATTCATGAAATTCCAAAGCATGCATGGTTCAGTCCTATATTGCCTAGCCAAGTGGTGGGAGTGCAATTTATAAGGTGGAGGCCTTATCACCCCTTGAAACATGTGACACATAGCATGGGGTGACATGAGGAGGACTATAGCTAAAGTCATACACACACACGTACGCACGCTCGCATGTATATTAGTGTGGCAATCATGTGACTTACAATGCATGACCTTGAATGTGTCGTGTATTTCGCTCTCCTTATAATGTGGTCGAATCAATAGACCAGTGCGGTCGAAACACAATGGTCGAAATAATGTAACCGAAACATAGTGGTCAAAATAATATGGTCGAAACACTGTGGTCAAAACACAATGGTCGAAATAAAGTGATCGAAACACAGTAGTCGGATCCATAGACCAATATGGTTGAAATACACTGGTCGAAGCTGTAGACTAGTGTGTAATCAGGATCTGATAAACACTACTTAATTACCATTAATTGGTTTTGAATTAGCAGTTATCAGTGGTTTAATATGTGCTTTATTATGCAGTTACTAGAGAGTAATTATCTCGACCTTTAAAAGTTCTAAAAATGTCCAGACCTGTAATGATTGATACACTTCCATTTTCTTCTTCTTCCCCTCTGTCCTACTGTGTTGAAAAGTTGTGTTGTCAAACCATTCCATCCCTTCTCCTCGGTGTGCACCGGGAAGGAGGGTGAGCGAGAATCTCTGAACCATTGTCGCTGAGTTCATCTGCACAGGGCAGCAATAAGGTTTCTGGGAAACACATCTGCGCGACTGCTCGCTGTATTGCTACATCCACATTCTGCACTGCTTCTTGTTCTTCTTCACGCCCGACTGTGATTTGCATGTTGTTTGTATGGTTTTATGTATATCTAGTTTTATATGATTTTTACCTCATAATAAAATCTGGAACTAAATTATTGTTTTTACATCCAACAGATCATGCCGCCGGCGACGAGGTCAAGCTCAAGGAGGATGGATCCCGCGATGACAAGCCAGCCTGACAAAGAGAGAGAGAGAGAGAGAGAGAGAGAGAGAGAGAGTGTGTGTGTGTGTGGAGGGAGAGCCTCCGCACGTACGTTGTACGCGCGTACGACGAAAAAACGTCGTGTGTATAGTAGCGCCGTGTTAATACTTGCACCCTATTAAAGACTCCCAATTAGCTTCACCAATTCTGTCAAACGAATCGCAATCAGTTTTCCGTGCATAAAATTCTTGTCAAATGCCATTCGCTTACCACATATGGCAGACCATTTGCTGCAGAATTTTTCATTCTTTTTTGAAAACTCACTTGCTTCACCGTCATAAAAAGAATCACAAAAGCCAACTTTAGTTTACTTCTAGTTGTTCCACCCATAGTTACCAACTTCCATTTCTTTCCTTGCTACTCTCCTTTTCTCTACTTTATTGACAAGCACCAGTACAGAAAGATCAAAGATAAATTTCATTTGATCTTCGCACAGATAAATTCAGCTCTCCCCCAACAGGTTGCTCACATGTTCCCCACCAGAAAGCTCAACTGGAAGTTTCTTCGGAGCCATCCTTTTGGGACAAAAGCCAGCGGAGAAGATGAGGAGCATCATTGCTTCCATGGCATCAGGTTACAATATCATGAATCCCATGACACTTCCTGTACTATCATATCTTTCTTGTGCTTTTCTCCTTTTATCATAATAGTCATAGTGATATGGTACCAATAACTAATCATACAACAACATGCCAACATCTGAATTCCAAATACAGCAAGGGAGCAAAGGATCATTTTGCCATGAGTTTGTAGAGTGCGGATTAAAGCTTTCAGAGATTCTGCGTTGCACCTGCAAGCATAACACGGATACATTAATATCTTTAGGAGTTCTAAGATTGGAAGTTTGGTAGGTGAACTGTTTGAAGAATTCCTCGTCTTTGCCGCCCTAGCTACAGAGACTTCCATGCATGATTATTTCCAATGCTGCACTCATCAGAAAATCAGAATTAATATCTGGTGGTCATGATCCATGACATGTTCAAACCGTAGGAGAGTGAGCCTGGGGCGATCACTTGGCACCCTGAAGCTGAAAGTACTATAGTCGATTAAAATCGAAGTACTCCGTTCACCCTCTTTGACAAAGAAATTTAAGAAACAAGAACCTTAATTAATATGTGCTAGAGTACATATATACTCCATACTCTAGCACATCATCAGCTAGCGCTGCAGGACCGGCCAGGACCACAGGGTCATGATCGATGGACTGAAGCCTGAAGCACACCTGCAAACTTTGTGACTTGGTGTCCTGTCCTTGAGTGCAGAGAGGCATCTGCCACTGCGGATTGAAAGCAACTGATTAATCATGCGTGCAGCGGTGGTTGAACCGTTAATCTGCTACTGCCTACTAGTACATAGACTTGTGCACAGAGGCATCCGACCTGATTAACTTTACTTTCTTCTTCTTCTTCTTTATTTTTTTGGTTTCTAAAGTTAAGGTGGCTACTACTTCACATGCCGTACTACAACCACCTGAACGAATAGTTAATGTGGTCCATGCGATATGCGTATGTGCGACGCTTGTGCTGCATGCGAGCGTGCGTGTGCACGCACATGCCTGCCTGCGTGTGCGGAGAAAGGCGCCGAACGAGTTGAGTGATCAAGTGAAGAACTTTTGCATTGTAAAATGCATTTGATCTCCCTGACATGACACGCGAGAGGCAGTAGTTTGATCAAATATCTAGAGGAGAACAGCAATGTTCTCTGACCCTTTCTTCTTCCTCGTCCTTGCCATCAACTCATCACTTGTTTGTGAGCCCAAATAAGGCCTGGCCCAACGCGCATAGTGTCGGTGTGGTCTGGTGGTTTGCCATCCTAGTTTAGTGCGAGTTGGGGTATGGCCTAATTTGGGTTAAAGCGGGCCGAATACTTAAAACACGTGTAAATGGGCTGTGGTCTTGGGCTTCTCAGTTAAGATTCGATTTTACTTTCTCAGTGCCTCCCTTCAGAGTTCAGAATGTTGAGCTCAGGACAGAATCAAAAGAAAAACTTCTCGGCTCATTCTTCATCAGACAACAGCCAGAAACATTTCAGTGGCATAGATCACTGAGTTTAGTAGCAAAAAATCAACCCTGCAGCTTAGCTGAAGCTCAACGGTTTAGACTACTTAATTATTGGTAAACAACAGAGGTTATATAAGTTAGAATCAGCAGCCTGTGAAGTGATTATATCTAGTCAGTAATCTAACAATAAAAGAAATAAAACTTGTGCAGAAGTCTCTCTCTCTCTCTCTCCACATTCCATTTTACATTCTACACTGCAAGTTCGGATGCGGTTCCTGAAAACAAGTTGCTAGGAAGAATATTCAGAACCTTTGCGAAGCAAGCGCTAAATCAAATGGCCACATGCCCCATCCTGAAAAGTCATTGCTTAGTAAATTCCCAATCAGTATACTATGGTTAGCTTAGCACGCAAGATTTTGTCAATTTGGGGCTGCATCTGCAATGTGTACTTGCACACATGCACGGCTGGCCTTCTAATGAGAGTACCTGTACCACATGACAGGCATGTGCTCCCCCCTTACTGCCAAGTATGTACCCCAGTCAATACAAACAGTGACCACAAGGGAGATTAGTTAGTTAGTTAATGACTAATTTATGGTGGATCTCAAATCTCGATCTCATGCTCAACCTAGCTAGCTGGGGAGATCATCTACCCATAGGCTAGGTAGTACTATTTAGACGGGTTAATTAATGGTTTTGTAGATCCTAAGGCGCTGTTTGCAATGTGGACATTTCCTTATAATCATATATGTAGGAATGAAGTGTTTCTTGAATTCGTGTAGAATCACTACGAAATTCTACGCTTATGAAGAGAGGTCGCGTTGCTTATGTACTATTAGTCTTCAGTTTCGTCAATAACTGTACAGATCTCAAGGTCAGCTTAATTGATCATGGCAGGGTTAGTTAACTATCTAGCTACTTGGCTGCCATTGCATGTGAGTGGCACTTCACTCCGTATTAAAAACTCGGAAACTTTCTGAAGTAGTAGATCGGAAGGATCACGCTGATCTTGACTTTGAAGTCGGTTGTTTATCCCTAAAGCATCGTACATCCATATCTCCAAATCTCCAACCAAAGCTACCCAAGATTATATACCAATTGCGCAGGATATACCACCAGTTACCTTTAAATTAAACTGTCAAAATGGTGTGTAACTACCGAAGAAAAACATCATCATGAATCCATGATTACTGCTCTCAACTGCTGCTGGGCATGAGGAAAGCAGCTCAATAATTCCCCAGCTGTGCTAGCTAGCCTTGCTGGTTTAGGCCACTAATTGCCATGTACCCTCTGCCTGCTCATGGCATGTGGGGCCACCTTCATCCTCCTCTTTGCTTCTCTCACCTATGGACAAGGCCCCACCTGTCTGTGCCCCACATGCCTAAATAAGCTAGCTAGCTACGTTTTACAGCAGGACCGGATCCTCTGCAGCAATCTAGAGGGACATTTGTTGGTATAGAGTTCTGAGTCCGCAACAGAATTTAGCTAGAACACTACAGTATATTCACTGTAGCAACAATGTACAATTTTTACAATACATTAGAATATCATTGTAGAATTGGTACTGTAGCACTAAATATGCCTCCTTAGATTATGATTTGATGGTTAATAGATTATCATAATAATGCAGAGGATAGCGATGCAGAGAGTCTCGACCATTCCATTGTATCAAGACCGGGCAGAGGGATGTTTTGGCCTCAATTCTCATGTCCAATCTTGACAGGATACCTGTTCCAATCAAGTATTTTCCCTATTTCCCAATCAAATATGCTATGTTCGCATAAAGTCAACAAAAAAATTCTCGTTTAACACATTTTAAAAGCGAAATAGAAAAAATAGTACTCAAAAAACAAAATAACACCCCTACAGTACAAAAACGACGTGGTAACAGCATGCCGCTCACCTAGAGCGCGACAGGACACGTGATGACCTCCCAGTCGGCACACAGCACCTTCCGCAGACTGGGTTAGCAGCAGGTGACCCGCCGCGGTTTGGGTGCACGACGGGAGTGCTATTTTTGTCATTTTGTCTAGGGGCTATATATTTTCGCTATTTTGCTTAAAAAAAGAGAGGTTGGACGAGAGAAGAAAAAACTCGCATAAAGATATCTGTTGCAAACTTCAAAATGTGCTAGTAGTGGTATTTTCATTTTGGGCCAAAGGTAGAATTGCTAAAATACCCTTAAAACAATGCATAAAGCAAGTACTGTGCTTAGCAAGCACTTGGCCTTCCCTGTCCAAAAGACAGCCCAAAGCAGTCCTGTCAACTCATTCACCAAACCAACACACAAATTAAAGGCGGCATCAGCCCTGACCGATGTCCATGAGAGCATGCAAGCAGTGCCATGACAGCACTTGCCACAGCAAAGTGAATGCATGAAAGCTCCCATTGCACAAACCCAACCAACCAACCGGCCGGCCATTGACATGCTCCGTATCATCTGAGAACTAATTAACACCCAACTTGCATGATGAGTCTACACGTACGCACTCACTACGTACAGTCCTTAGATTAGCCCCTTGCATCATATCGATCCACATCGATCATCTCACATGGCCAAAACACAACTTGGTTTGGGCTCGTCTAATTAACCGCGCTCGCGCGCGCATTGCATGTATGTGCGTGCATCTCCCCAGCGTCGGTCGGTAGTTAGACGAGATCGATGGAACCGATCGAGCATATCGGAGCATGCGCATCATATCATTGAGCCGTACGTCGTGATCGGAACGGCAAGTTTACGAGCCCTACAGATCACGTTAGTGGCCGCCGGGGCCCAGATCAGTGCACATGGTGTCCCAGGCTAGCTAATCGCATATGGGAGCTATCGATGAAGCCATGGAGGAAATGCATGGCCGGCCGGTGATGCATAGGATGGCACGTCATGTACGTGCCACTTCGAGTTGCACAAAAGGAAGGACCAAGAATCCAAGCTACGTGCGAACTCTGACGAGAACGCCTGCAAAGAATCCAAGCTCGAGTGGTCGATGGCCAGGTTTTGAGGATTCTCGCTGCCTGCCGCGACCCCGCAAGGCATGGTGGCGCACACGCACGCACGACGTGGGATATGGCACGCACGTGGAACTGCTCCCTCATCCTCCTCCCCAACCCACCCTATCCTCCAGCTTCTCCCTCTGGCTCACCCATCGGGGGCATGCAACCTGTGGATATAGCTATAGAGATAGGTGCATATGTGCATATGTGCACGCACATGCCCGTGCATGGTGAATGCACACCCTGCAACAGCAATATTGGTCTGGGGCAAAAACAAAACAACATCGTATAGGGAGGAGAAACGATCGAAGCGATTTGTCCACCTTGTTGGTTCTGATTGTAACGGCTTAGATTCGTACCCTAATTTTAGTACATGTTTATTCTTATTATTAGTTTGTGGCTTTAGCGCCGAGTTATGTCTGATGGATAGTTGTGTGTGTGCTTCTTTAATTTATATAGTAACTTACATGTTATTCCCTCCGGTTCACAAAAATAAATTGTATGTGTAGATTCGTCTCGACAAGTACTTATATAATATTATAGTTTTATTAGGTTTTACAAATATATAATATAATAATAATTAGTGGTCAAAATTGCATTTCGGATACCGTATCGAAGTCCAAAACAACTATTTTTTTGTGAACGGGAGGGGGTAGCTTGTTAGGCTTTACCTGTTTGCAATTCTGCAAGTTTTAGGCTCAAACATGATAGTTTGGTTGTAAAACAAAAATCAACATCAGATATAACTTTTTTTTAGAAATACTTCGAGTTAAGATATGGACCTGTCTGTTTAACGACTTGCTCAATCCATTATACAATGTATGCATTATCTTGTTCTACAATTATGCTCCTTGAACATTCCTTAGGTGCACGGTGTACTTTTTGTCTCATTTAATCATATTAACGTATAAACCATATTAAACATGCATATACGGCTGGCGCTGAGAGGCTTGTTGGTTTGGATCATCTCAGGGAATTTTTGGCCGATACGGCCGATTTTGATATCGTATTTGCGATTTTAACCAGCGCAGCGTTGTATTTGCAAAATTAGCGCCATTGACGACGCCGCTCGCGCCAGTATGCTGGCGGGCGACGCAGAGCCAGCGGGCGCTGGCTCGGGCGCCACGCCACTGTTGGCTTGCCATTGCGCGCCATATGCTGCCATGCTGGCCACGGGCTGCGCTGTTGCTGAGCGCGACGCTGGCGCTACGCGCAGCGCTGCTATGCGCGCGCATAAGCACAGGGCGCGGCGCAGCAGCTCGCGCGCGCTTTGGCGTTATTGGCGCGGCGCAGTTCGCTCGCGCTGCGCTGCCAGGCCATGGCTGGCGCGGCGCAGTTCGCTCGCGCCGCGCTGCTGGGCTGGCGCGGACGCCGCTTCGCCCACGCTGTTGGCTGGCGCGTGGCGCCGGGCGCGCGCGCTTCGCCGCGCCGCGCGTGAGGTGGCAGTGCACGAATTAAAAATGTTGGGTGGCCCTATTTCCCACCGTCCATCCTCCTCCTCCGCACATCTGCCGCTCCATCCAGAATTCCGGCCAATACTTACGAATTCCGGCGCCAAGGCCGCGACTCCTCCTTCACTCGCCTATAAATACCGAACTCGCACTCGCTCTTGGTCATATCAATTATTTGATTCTCGTTCTTGCGCTCGTCCGAGAACTCGAGAACGTAACATAATTAATTTTATTGGGAGGTAATTGTTTTCTCGCTTCGTCACTCTTCCTCCGAAGGGTGATTTATTACTTCCTCCGAAGGGTGATTTATTACTTCCTGGAAGGCGTGTAATTTGTGTTATGCTTTTGCCGTTATTGCCGTAGTCGTAATTAGTTAGTCTTTGTTAGCTAGTCGTAATTAGATAGTTTAGAGGTAATTAATTAGTAGTAATTAGTTAGTCGAGTAGTAATGAATTAGTTTAGTGCTAATTAATTAGTCGTAATTAGTTTAGTAGTCATCGTTATAAAGATATGAAGTAAGTGGAAATAAAGTAATCGTATTTTTAGTGGTAATTAATGAACCGTAATTAGTTAGTTTATAGATAGCTAATTAGTCGTAATTAGTTAGTTCACCGGTAATAAATTAGTTTAGTGCTAATTAATTAGTCGTAATTAGTTTTACAAGATATCAAGTAAGTGGAAATAAAGTACCGTATTTTGTAGTGGTAATTAATCAACCGTAATTAGTTAGTTTAGAGATAGTTAATTAGTCGTAATTAGTTAGTTCAAGAGTAATGAATTAGTTTAGTGCTAATTAATTAGTCGTAATTATTTAGTGGTTGTTGTGGGTTTAGGTATTTTCGAACATGCAAGACTTGATTGTATTTTACGGCGATGGGCTCGCATTTAGCCGGACACGATGGGTTGGACCTGCCGAGATGCCAAGACAAGGTGGTCCGGCGGGGGCTCCACGCGATGAATATTCACGAAGTCGCTAAGTCGCATCGGAGGAGTTCCTCACGAGCCAAGGACGAAGAAAGTTATGATTGAGGCGATCACCGCACCAATTATGTGTGGAGCTCAGAAGGTGGATGGAAGCATAGCATGGAGGCAAGACATGGAGATTGTCTCCCACCGAGGCGCCATTCACGGAAGCCTATGGTGTACGCCAATTTCGTACATAGGGCGCCCTGAAACCCCGATGATGCCGAGGTTCGCATAAGCGCAAGCGCACCGAAGCTCAAGATGGCAAAGACGGAATGTGCCTCGGAGGAAGTCCCGTGCCTAATTTTGAGCCAAATGAGGGGCTAAACATGGTGGTCGGCCCGCATCGACCGCCACGAGTATCTACCGGACGAGACTCTCGGGTTGAGTCCGACGAGACACCGACCCAAGCTCGGATGGTACCGACGAGGACGCACACGGCCGGTGGTCCTTACGCGGCATCGAGACTTGATGATATCGCGGTGCGCTCGCGCACTACCGCAAGAAGAAGGCTCCGTGTGGGGTTTGAAGCCGACACCCTATTAGTTGGGCGGCGCTTCCCGAACAAGGTGGCCGTGCAACAAGCTATAGCACGCACGCTTTGTCCATCACCGTAGTGTACCGAGTGCACCGGTCCAACCTGTGGAAGTACGCAGTGAAGTGCATAGTAGAAGGCCGCTCGGCAAGGTCCGCCTCCGAGCAAAGATCTTTGGCTCGGTCTTCACGGCCAAGGAGCCGATCGACCACACCGCGAGCTCACGAGCTCGCGGCAAAGATCGAACGTGACTTCCGTGATATGTTGCAAACCTCATCACGCACCTAGTTGAGGCGACGTGTCCGTCTCCCCAAGCCGATGATGTCAAGTCGCCAATCAGTTGGCTATCCGCTTAGCTACGCAAGGTTCGACGAGCCAAGCGTAAAGTCATCGAGACTATGTACGGACATACGAAGAGGCGCACAACCTTGTGCCGAGATTGCTTCACCGATTGCCGGATCAAACCCCGCGACGCACATAAACAAGCCGGAGCGTGAAGATGCCTTGAAAAGGGCCCAACCACTTCATATCGATAGGGTGTTCGGCTTTCGCCGAGCCATCGGGGCTTCAAGTTCTCGCCGTCCGTGCTAACGATGGATGGCACTTTTCTCACTGGAAGTACAAGGGCACCATCCTCACCGCGGTGGCGGCGGCGCGAATGACCAACTTCTCCCGTTGCATTTGCCATTGTCGAGAGCGAGAACACATCCGGTGGCCGTGGTTCTTGGAGAACGTGAAGAGGGCGTGGTGGGAGACCGCCAACGCTCGCTTAGTCACGCATCGCAATGTCGGGTTGTTGGCGCCATCAACATCATGCGGCGTGGGATGGATCCATCTCACCGTGGAACGACGTGCAATCCAGTGGTGCATGAGGCATCTTGCATCTAACTTGTTCACGCGGTTCCGCATCAGAACTCATGAAGACGCTCAAGGCATTGTGTATGCGTAACCAAATGACGGAAGTTTGAGTCTATTTGGAGAGACCTTGAACACCGGACTACGAGACATACAAGGAGTCCACTCCGAGAGGAGCAACCTAGTAGCGCCATAACCTTCTCCCGGTGGATTAACGACCACGCCCCGAATTGGAGAAATGGTCCCTCCTCTATGACAAAGACGGTGCGAGGTACGGCGTTATGACGACCAACATGTCCGAGGTCTACAATAGCGCCCCGAAGGTGTGCGCGGGCTCCCTATCACCGCGGTTGTCCAGAGACATGGACTCGCACCGCTGGTTATTTCGTGAATAGAGCCACCGCACCAAGCCGATGATGGACGAAGGCAGCAGTGGTCCGAGAACATGCGAGACACATGGATCGGAAGATGGAGAAGGCCCAATGCACGACATTCGGTGATCGACTACCTCAAAGCGAAAGTACGAGATCAAGCTTCGGCGTAAATACGCCAATAGTCATGCTAGGGGAAAGAAAACAGCATGCACCGGGTGATGTGGCGACATGCACCGCAACAAGCCAAAGCTCTTCCACAAACCATGCTCGCACGTGTACAAGGCATGTGCGCAAATGCGCAGATGGCTACACCATACATCTCTCGAGTACTACGACATGCAAAGCACCTATTCGGTACATGGAGCGAGAGTTTCACTCGTATGGTTTGGAAATGAACTACAAGGATCTTTGGCCCGACATGGTGCCTTGGGGTCCCAACAGGACTTGAAGAGAATAGGAAGGGGCGACGGCAGACGCGGCGCTCCGAATGACATGGATGCTAGTCAACGTATCAAGATTAGCCGCACGCTGAAGTGCAGGATATGCAAGACCCCCGGCACTCAATGAAGGATTGTCCCAACAGACCTAGTTCGTCCTGGCCGTCACTCGATTGTCGTAATTTAAAGTTTTTCGCCTTGCTTGTTATGTACAACAAAATTATACGAGACCCGCTATGGACTCTTCGCAAACTTCTACAAGAGGATGTTGCGAAGCGCAATCGCTTGCGCAGAAGAGGAAACAAACTAAAATACCCGGATTTTTCAATGAAAGATGCTCCGGTGCCACCACGCTTGCGGTCCCAGGTGTGTGTGTGGTGAACCTACAGAGATCATTCATCCACACACCTGCATACACGCCGCCTCGGCGCATTTACAAAGCGCCACTACATGGTAAGCGTTTCTTTCGCGCGCATCGATTTTCCTCCCAATGTTTAATTCCTTCAATTTTTAACTTCATCCCCACGTAATGCAGCCCGAGATGCGCTGCCACTTCTTCCAGTGGATTGACGGCCCCGAGATGTACGACAGGGCATTCATCCAGCAGGAGTACATGCTAAACTACTCGGTGCGGGCCGAGAACTTCTCACGGTGGAAACCTTACGTACCAGATGAGGAGGCACCGGAGGACCCCAGTAAACTCCCGAGCGTAATCCATATCGACGACAAGGGAAAGGCTCATGCAAACGTCAGTTATGAAGAAATTACATCCTTCTTATGATTTTTCACTATACGGTGTACTTACATCATGCAAACGCAGGACATGGACGACTTCGACACACCAGCCCGACGTGGACATTCCCGTAACAAGGGCAAGGGAAAGGCTCATGAGGCTGAGCCCGGCCGCCACAGCGTATCCGGTCGCCCGGGCGTCATCCGTATCCACGACGTCAGTTATGAAGAAATTACATCCTTCTTATGATTTTCACTATACGTGCACTTACATCATGCAAACGCAGACATGGACGACTTCGACACACCAGCCCGACGTGGACAGTCCGTGACAAGGGCAAGGGAAAGGCTCATGCGGCTGAGCCCGGTCGCCACAACAGATCCGGCCGTCCGAGCAATCTACATGGATGACGGAGTTATGAACAATTGACATTCTTGTTACGCTTTTGTCGCACGATGTACTTACATCATACAATCGCAGGGTACGGACGACTTCGACATACCAGCCCGACGTGGAGAGTCTGGCGATAAGGGGAAGGCTCCTTCGACCGAGACCCACCGACGCCGAGACAAGGCTCCTTGCTATGGCGCCGCGGAGACAAGTAGCACACATCGTTAAGTAGTTGCTACCCACATGTTGTACGCATCTTCATAATCAAGATCGTTCACGGGTCGTGCGGCGCATCGCGACGACCTCTGCGCTTCTACACACCGGCCGACGACCCCCGCCCCGATCAAGACGACGCCGCCTCCGCAGCATGATCATGGTGCCGACAGACGACGACCCATTGCACAAAATTTTTTGTTTAGGATTTGATATATGTATTTAGTATAAGAATTTATATGTATTATTGAGTTATTTACAATAAAAATAAATTTGGATATATGAAATGTTGTTTCAAAAATTTGAATTTGATGTAGAGTCTAGTTTATAGCTTATGTGATTTTTGTTGCATTTTAGAAAATTGAAAATTTTGTTTGGTAGAGTACGAACGAAATATGTGTGAAGTAATGATTGATGTATTTGTGATTTTTGTAGATTGTCGATCGTGAAAAAATGTTGAACCGATAATAACAATTTTCGATCATGGTATGTTGTTTTATTGTAGAAAATTTAAAGAAATTTTTTTGAAAACAATCGTGATAAGAACAATTAGGCGAAAGGAAGGAAAGTGATATTTAATTTTTTAAAAATGAATGCTCATTGCGGGCCTTTGCTTGTTCCTCGCGAGACCTTTGCTTGTTCCTCGCGAGCCGCAGACTCTTGCTATGTTGCGTGTCTCCTCCCATTGTGCCTTCTTGGACTCCTCCTTAGCCTTCCGCCTAGTTTCATTTATCCCGTCCGCGAATTCCCGCCAACTATTTATATTCCCGCAAAGTCGGTCTCTTTGTCACGCCACTACGCAGTCGGCCTCTTTGTCATGTCATCGCAAAGTCGGTCTCTTTTGTCACGCCATCGCGCAAAGTCGGCCTCTTTTGTCATGTCGCGCAAAGTCGGCCTCTTTGTCACGCCACCGAGCAAAGCCGGCCTCTTTGTCACGCCATCGCGCAAAGTCGGCCTCTTTGTCACGCCATCGCAGAAGTTCTCTCGTTTAGTATAAATAGCACGGTTGGGGTCCCATGATATTGTAGGCGTGAACCGTGCAAATCGAAAAAGAAGTGTGTCCTCTTCGTTGTGAAACATAACATGTCTGAAGTCGAGGGCCGATCGGATATGGGTCACCGAAGGAAGACCTTCCTTAGAAAGGAGGGAGGTATTTGGTCCACACTACCGCTTGATACCAACTCGGCGTGCTCAACCAAAGATGGCCAAGTGCCTACACAATGAGGACGCGGTTGTGCAGCCCTCGAATGCCATTCGATGGCGGCGACGCTTTCTTCCGATGCCCACGATCCGGTAAAAGTAGTAACATTACTTTCTTATTTCTTATGCAGTCGCATGTTTATCCTCCTTTCTGCAGATGGCGAAATGCGAGTTCTCCGGTGGATCGACCCTCCCCACGAACGTTATATTGTCAATTATGTATTCACATTATGGCGTAATATTTAAGTTGGAGGAGCGAATTGAGACCCTCAATGAGGAGAACACCGACCTCCGCCAATGATGCAACGCCAACGTATGAAGTAGAAAGAGTGACTAAGTTAGTAATGTGTCGTATGTAATTTGTTGTGGTCGTTGTTGTGTTGATGGTGTGGCATCGAGCATGTTGTTTTGATTTTATTTCTTGCGTAGTAATCGTGCATATTGTCCGTATGTGCAATGTATGTTTTGTTTCGTGTTGGCATTGCGCCACGCATTCTTATTGTGTGGACTCTATGACCGAGGCCCCCGAGCCTATAAGAGGGAGCCATTCCTCACCTAGCCCCCGCATTGTTCTCCTCACCTCCCGAATTAGTTTTTCCCATTCTGTAGTTATCATTCCTTCTCTCCTCGACGCCGATATGAGTCATCTCAAGACCGCATCGTCCGCTCCAATGGTGATTTGCCCAAAATGCAACACGGTTGTTAGACGTAAGACCTCACACACGGCCACGAATCTCGGGCGCACTACTTCAAGTGCCCCTTTCACTCGGTGAGCATGATTGTTTGGGTTCATTCAAATCGTGCGTGCATGTTTGACAATATTGTTCTCGTGAAACGCAGAAGCCCCTACGTTGCCGATTCAGGTGTGGGAGGATGAAATGGGCGGTAGGGCCGACATTGCGAGGCATGAGAGAGTTGTCGTGGGGGTAGCGACCCGTCGAGATGCGCCATCGCTTTGATAGACCGGAGTGGAAGATTAATTTAATGTTGTGTGCTATTTTCTTTCTTGTGTTTATTGTTATCGTTAAGGTGTAGTGTTGGAGGTTATTGTTGTGTTTATTGTTATCGTGTGTCTTAGTTTGGAGGGTTAATGTATGTTTCGTGAAGCAAGATGTAAATAAATAATTTGCAAAACATGCCATGGATATGTATTACACATACGCACGTTTCATAAATAGTTACTGAGAAACCATGAGACGTTACTTAAATCGTAAGTACAATGAAAATAGCATAACACGTGAAACTATACGGCCACTCGTCGAGCCACTACTCTCTCGCCGCGCGGTCGCGTCGCGTCGCGCCTTGTTTTGCGCCGAGCATGACCGTGGAATACGCCCACCGCCTCGGAGAACGCGTGTCGGTTCGGAGGGGGTACGGAGACCGTTGAGGCGGAGGTGGACCAAGATGGATCGAGTCCGGAGCGCAGTCCGTAGGCGTACATGTCGCCTTGATGAGACGTCTTGCCGACAGGGGACACTTCCGAGGAATTCATCCACGACGAGGCTAGAAAACCACTGGGGCCACTCGGGGTACGATGCCCGCAACTCCGATTCTTGCGGATGAACTCGCTCGAGTATACCGTGGGGCACCGAACCCGGAGGAGCTCGCCTGCGTGACGCTTAAAACCCCGGCCGCCATTGTCCTTGCCCTCGCGCCGTGTCGCTGCTCCCCGGTAGGAGTTGGGAGGCCCGTATCGCCGCCATCGGTCGATGTGAATCGCCGCCACCCCTGTGGGTCAAGGTCGCAAGACGAAACGATGTTAGTACAAATGAACACTCGGATGTAAACTAAGAACCTCGTACCTCCGGATGTGCAAAGCAGATGACCGAGGGGGCGGTAGTCGTGGTACCGGTCCGGACGACGAAGTGATTCATCCCGACGGACCTACGGGCGAGAACGGCATGATGTTAGCGAACGTAAGGCATAATTACAAAACTTGATGTAAATTTGTACATAGCGACTTACGGCGGCGACCGCCCGCAGATGACCGACGGGAACGCTACGACGCTCGCGGACTCGCTAGGTCGTGGTGACCTAGCGGGTGAGCACGCCCCCCACGTGCCCGTCGCGCAAGACGCCGTCCCTCGAACGACCACCGCTCAAGTTCTTTACTATCTTCTTCATCTCCGCCGAGATGTGCTTCAAAACTTTATATATGCCGACGGGTTCTCTCGGTTCGAGTTGGGCCTCGCCCGCCGCGCTCGACGCGCACCGCCCGCTTCCAATCAGAGTGACATATGTAATGTGTTCATTAACAAAAATACGAATATCGTCAACAAAATCTGCGAACCGGAGGTTGTAAGTGTCGACTGGCGTCGTCATGTCTTGAAGCGCCGTGGACGGCCGACGCGGCGGAGGGTCTCTTCGTGCGTCGACATGTCACCTCCTCGGGCGCCCGGAGGAGGAATGGTGAGTCTTGCGCGCGTTCGTGGCATGTACCACTCCATGTACGCATCGTACGACTGATGGTCATGTGGACGCGGCTCATGCCATACATCCACGTGCGCCCTGTGAAGCCATGTCTCAATCCACTGGTGCTGGTGCATTTGCCAGCCCAAAATATGCCCACCGACCTCGATTGCTGCATTTTCGGAAAGATTAATGTTACAAAAGAAGACGTAAGGATCGCAAAATTACTTGGATGAAATTTGACTCACGTGTGTACCGCTCGCTCGGGGCACGACGTTCGGGGCACGAGTGGTACAGACTAAATCGTCAGATTACGCGGCTGCGGCGCGTAAGGCTCCACCATATGTGAGAACACCAGGTGGCAGGTCGTCGTCCACAAAAATCGATCCAAGAGGCATGAAGCAGACAGCCCGTGCGGCGCAACCGCGAGGAGAAAACCAGCATGCCATGGACACCGGATGATGTCGCCTCGTGCAATAACTCGAACTCGTTGTGGTACAACGAGTAGCACCTCGCCGGTGTTCGTTGGCCCAGCCAGACGGCCGCAGCGATCCATCGTAAGCCCATGGTGGGCGCGTCTACGGGTCATGTGGTGGGTCGCCATCCGGGAGAGGGAACGGCGCGCCATTGCCTCAATGGTTGACGCCCAGCGTGGAAGTGCTCCCAACTCCACACCGCAGGAGCACGTAGCACACGACTAGGTTGCTACAGAGCCGCCGCATGCAAGCGCCACACAACCCTCGGTATGTAGCGCAAAGGACTACCGATCCCCACGTAGAGCGCGGCATCGGCTCAGCCCCCGCGTCAGCCAAAGACTCGGCGACGCGGATGAAGCTCGGGTTCACAAAATCGCCCTTTGTGGTTGGAAACAGGACCCAACCAAAGAGCTGGAGAAGGTAAGCAACGAGATGCGTCCTAACGACGCCTCGTGCACCTCGCGGCATTCACGAATCGCCTCACCAAGCCCGAGGGACGCCACGTGCACCCTCCGCAGAGGTTGGCCAAACCGCCGCTCGGTCGACCTTCCATCCGCTCTGAGGGCCGGAACAAGCGACACCGGACGGGAGACCACCAAGAACGAGACATCCATTAGGGTGATCGCCATCTCACCCCACCGAAAATGGAAGGTGTGCGTCTCCGGCCTCCACCGGTCCACAAGTCGCGGACAACAGTGGCGTCTAGGTGAACCCGTTGGAAGGACACCATCCTCGCAAAGGGCAACAAGCCCGTCTCCCGCAGGAACGGACGTAACGATCGTCTAGCGCCCACCGCCCCTCCCGCCGGCGCCCAGGCGGAGGGCCATCCACGCCACGGTGAGCCACAGACTTGCACCGGTGGTCCTCATCGTAGAATTGTTCTAGTAGCTCCCAGAGAGACATGAC
Organism: Hsuehochloa calcarea; assembly: GCA_036346395.1. NCBI lineage: Eukaryota > Viridiplantae > Streptophyta > Magnoliopsida > Poales > Poaceae > Hsuehochloa > Hsuehochloa calcarea. The sequence continues at coordinate 39,290,559 of CM070606.1, forward strand.
TAGCAAAACATACATAGCGAACATTCACGACAATGTGGCTAATTAAACATAGAAGAATGTAGCTAAATTAAAATTACGATAAACCTACTGCGTTAATAACGTTGAAATATAATCGAGCAAGCGAATGAAAAGAAAAGAATGAGCAAGTGGAGCGAGCGAGAGGATCGAATATGAACTTAGCGTAAGAACGATCGCGAAATAAAATCGCGCGGCCGCTCTCAATATATACGGCGAGCGCGGCTCGGGGCTCAGCAGCGTGGCGCCGCGCCAGCGCGCGGCGGTCTTGGCAGGCAAGTATGCGCTGTGCTGCATGCGCAGGCACGCCAGCCACATGGTTGTTGGCGGAGGCACAGCATGGCGTAAGGCCATGGCACAAGCGCATGGCGGTAAGTGGGCGCACAGGCTGCATGGTTCATGCTGGCGTGGCACGCGCCATACATGTGGGCATACGGCACACAGCACACATAGTGCGCGGCGCGCCGCGCATGGCATGTGGGGCGCGGTTAAGGTGGCAGGCGTACAGGCGCGCAGCGCCACATGCGCATGGCGCGCCGCGGCCATAGTGCCCATGGGGGCGCACATGGGCGCAGTGTAAGCCGCCGCGCCACGCCATGCCGCGCTCATGGGCGCGGCGCGTGGCACAAGGCATGCCACTGCCAAGGCCATGGGTCGGGCGCCCAAGGCATGGCAGGCGCTAGCGGGCGCAGTTCGCCCGCGCCATGCCACGCTGCCGAGCCCATCATGGCCTGGCGCGCGCTCGGCGTGCGCCAACGTGGTTATTTTTGTAAATTCAACGAAACGCTGGTCAAAAACGCAAATACGATATCAAAATCGGCCGTATCGGCCAAAAATTCCATCTCAGGCTGCTTGTGAGCGCAATAATACAATATATAATACGTACAAGAAGAGTACAATTGTACAAAGCCATGAACCTGAAAAAAAAGAACCCACAAACTAATTAAATCCTCTCTCTTTTTTTTCTAGAATATTTTCTTCATGGTACGTGCAAGTACATATGTTGCTCAATTATTCCAGAACTCTTTTTCAGCCTCCCCAAAATTATGGCTCTAAGCGCCACATGCGCTACCATGTGATCGCGATGCAAATTGCAATAATGCACAATTTCCTGGCAATTGGTTTGCTGAAATGCACACGGAGGAGGAGGAGGAGGAGGAGGAGGAGGAACAGGATGGATTATCATTAATGCAATATGTACAGGCGTACAGCCCAATGAGCGATTGACAGGTTCGTCTTCCATTACTCAAATAGTAACAATAATATACGAATAATAAAGACTGCTTTTTCTAAATCATATTTCCGGGTGTTAGTTCGAAGCTATAGCTAGCTGCGGGTGCATGCAGTACCTGTCACCTGCTAGATTCTCTGAAGAAATTGCCACCCTTCAAGATCTTTCAACCTGTACCTGAAAAGAGTATTTATGTCAGGTTAGTTTGTTTGCAATTACAGGGCAGGTGGCTTACTTCAGCAGCTTGCGTTGTTCATATATGTCGGTACACCTACTACTGACAGGGCGAGATGGTTGGTAATCACTAATTAACAGTCGCTGTCAAAATCAGAGGGAATCTCGTGTTAAAGAAGAAGGGTTATTCTAGAAATGGGTGGTGCCCTTTCTTTGATTTCAACCATGCAGAAGTTTACATCGCTGGTTCATGGTTGGTGCCTATATATGAGACTGGAAGTAGGAGAAGCGTGCCATGGCAGTGTCGTTTCTTTTCTATTAAGGAATATGCAATGATACGTCACTAGTAGTCAAGGCTCAAGAATGCCAAAAATCAAAGGTAAAATAGATAATTTTTGGGGGAAGAAATTACTGGAGCAGTAGCTAGGAATAGCATCACTCCTAACGATGCATGCTAATCTATGCTATGCATTTTATTTCTTTGCACACACTATCTTGAGCACTTTGCTAATTTAGCAGTAGTACTAGTCAGTAGTCACTTGGCACGCGCCTTCTAATTTGTGGATTCTTTTTTTTCTATCCCGTTCCCTAGGCCATTATATACACAGCCTACTCCAATTTGGGGATAAAACATAAGAAAAGAAGCAAAAAAAAAAAGGTCATGTGTGCTACCAATTTCCAGATTTTTACAGAAAGTTCAGGGGATAACGTACTTCTACGGTTCTACCTGCTAGAGATTACTCTAGCTAGCGTACGTCGATCGATAATCATGCGTGGAAAGCACATCAAATCATTTGCGCAACAATGCACTCCGTCCTTTGCTTCACGCCTTCCACTTTGCACATCCTTCTAAAGCCCTAATATTGGTTCTCTTTTCCCCATATCTCCAAGCCGTTATGTACTAGAATCTACATTCTACAATCACAAAAAAAAAATTGTTTAAAAAAAACCACACACACACACACACTAGGTTTGTAGCAGAGGATTTCCATTTTCTGCAGATAAAAGAAGCCAACTATACTCTGCTTCAGCTATCTAGTTCCTGCATCGATCCATGCATACATGTTCCTTTATCTCACAGTGCTGAAGAAAGTGACTGTTACTCTTGACAGAGCATCTGCATCCATCCCTGCATTTTGTGCATGCATGTACAATTGTACATATATACTAGTATGGCATGTATGCAGCACTCCAGCTATGCTGCTAGGTGCCAGCGACCCTGCCTAGGGCCAGAAAGCAACCGCAAGTCGAAGATGCAGACACGGCAGGAGGCTTCAATTACTCCTTGTCCGCAAGAGTACACAACCATGTCACTCTCAGCTGTTCGGTGCCTGCAGGCCAGCTTACACTCCACACCAAGAGAAATAGAGAGAAAATACAGTGTTTATGCAGCACTGTCGCTTGTTTCTCTGTGAATTATGCTGCAGAATACATGATCTTTTGACCAGTGTTTTTTTCAGAGATTTTTGGAGGACAAAGGTGTTGCCATTGAGAGGTACCTGTCGCTGTTGTTGGGATCCAATTCAATTGGATGAAGTAGCGCACACGCCGAAAGGCCGAGAGTCTCTCTTCATCAGATTGATGCACTCGGCGTACCTGCCGTTGACCTGCATTATTAGCTTAGTTTAGTACTTATCGAGTGCAGTATGGTAGCCCGTCGTCTTTGTTCTCCCGATCATATGATTGAGAGGGGAAAACCGATACCCTCGGAAAATGGAAGCAAAAGTTTTGTAGAATCGGATACAACAATTAGAGGAGTAGGAATAATTATATATATATTTTTGAATTATTGAAGAGGATCTGCGTTGGAGTTAACCGATAACTGAATACACCGTACTCGTACGAGAAGTCTCCTCGTCGTCGTGGTCGAATCTGCTCCGCTCTGTCAGTCGATGCTATTGTCGACAATCGGGTGAATAACACAGCACATGATCGAAGAAGGTGAAGTCGACTTGGTCGAAGGAGTTTCGATCACCTAGTCGAAAGGATTCGACTATCAGATTTCTTTCATCCTCCGACTTGGGAGAGTTAAGCACTGCAAGGAACAAGAACCAATCGAAGACTGCTCGACACGAGAACTAGCCGAAGACTGCTCGACACGAGAACTGGTCAGAGACGATGCCCGGAAGAAATACACCGTCGTCGATGACTAATCTTTCTTGGAATAGATTTGATCTTTTATTTTAGAATCATATTTTGTAGTTACAAAGTGCCCTAACAGCACCCCTCAAACTCTAGTACGAAAACTCCAAAAGCTTTCTCCAGAAAGAACCGTCTCCAAAAGCCTCGAGTAACTCTTAACCAGAGCCCTAAACCGTGTCCTCATAAACCGGACACAAAATCCTACATGCTTCCAAAAATCAAGGACCCAAAACCGTTCCAAACACGGATTTTTCAAAATCTCTAAACCTTCTAGTTATGAATGCCTTCCATAACCCCTCACGCGTCGAAGCCTCTAGGACTGCACCTCCCGTAGTTTCTCCACGCATCATGCATCCACCTTTGATCTCCACGTGCACCAGCGTAAGCACGACCACCTCGTGACATTTTCGACCGCCTGAACCTTGGATTTCCCCATTCTAGTCCCGGTCCTCCTCGTCATCGACCATGACCGTCTCCACGCCCAACCTGAAAAGCACCTGAAAAATCTTTAGTAAAAATTGGTATGACCACAGTTGATGCGCGGTACTACCGCAGAGTGGTAATACCAGATTCTAGTTGGCGGTATGTTTATTTTAAAGAGCATGTTTTTGGGAGTTTTCCTCCCCTGAAAGTCAGTTGTACCGATTGAGCCAAGCAGTACTACCACCGTGCGGTAGTACCGCACGTTTTTGTAACGCTTAGTTCAGAAGCATTAAATGAACAACAGTCGACCGTTGAACAGTATATGTGGTAGTACCGGTCGATCAACGACGGTAGTACCACACCTGCTGAATTTTTTAGAGAATTGGTTGTAACGGTCGAATTTATGGTTGGATGCTGTAAATACCCCCTCACCTGCACCAAGCTCATAACCTTGTATTTCATTGAATACATTTGAGCCTTTGGTGCACTCTCCTCTACTCATTTGCTCATATTTAACATTTTGAAGTAGTTAAGAGCATTCAAGTGCATATGCACCATAGTTGGTCTCTTTGACACTTGATAATCCTCAAGCAAGCGCTGCGATTTTGTTACTCTTGGTGCTTGCTGGCACCTAGATGGCTTGGAGGAAGTTTGTGTGGTAATCTCTTCAAGAAGAGTGTGAAGAGGCCCGGCAACGATTGTGAGTGGTTGATGCTCACCATCTCCGGAGTGGAGTAATAGCAATCCTAGTGTAATCAAGGTGTTTGAGGCTTAATTCGTGGAGCCGGTCTAATTCGTTTGGACATACCTCAACGTGGACTAATGAAGACCGGCAAATGTTTGATACCACGAGAAAAACTTCAGTTGTCTTCATTGTGGTTTTCTCTTGTCTTTATTATTTCCGTACTTACTTTTTTAGCACTTTATTTGTGTAAAATTGCTTAGCTAGAATTGTATTTAGTATTAACATAATATTTTGAGGTTGTCTTAGTAAAGCATAGAACATATATTTTGAAGTGTGTTAGAATTGATAATAGTTAAAATTGTTAATTTAAGCATAAGTTTTTAGAAACCTCATATTCACCTCCCTCTAGTTGGTCGTCCTTGATCCTACAATCGAACGCCTGTTATGCCCACATAAAAATGGGTCTACACTCACACACGATTTTCAAAGCGGATGATGAACCAGGTCTCCCGAATCTGTCTCTTCATGAACTCCATTTTCTCTTGACCTAAACTACCTCTTCTTGCGCCGCCTTGCACTGCGGTTTCTCCAAGGTCATCAACCTGATATTGAAGATATCAAAATAACCCTTCTCGATCCTTCTCCAAAGGCCGAGTCCAATCAATGTGAAGCAATCCCATGCTTCGCCACGCGTAGATTCATCAATTGTTCTCTTCACGTAGGTAAGTCTCTCTAATCCAGCTCCTACCGGAACCACCATGGCACTTGCACCGACCCTAAGCCACTCGATGCAACCCATTGCACCGAACTTCCCGTTTGGTAGTTCTTGCCCATCTTGTAGCATACTTGAGTCCAACCACTTCATCTGGCATACTCGGTCGTTCTGTACCCCAGCTCTCCTAACCTAGTCCCGATCATCCTCGCCGTTGACTGTAGTTGATTCCAAGCCACCTGTACAATAGTAGACCAAGAAATCGATTTTGGTCACAAGTTCTTTGTAACTTGACTTACGTTAGCAAAAACATGCATCATGTAATCCCTATGCACTCATTCTCATGACTTTGGCCAATTCCATAAATTTCATCGTCTTCCCGGCGCGTGAAACCTCTCTGGTTGGTCAGACTGCCACCCTCGGCCGGTCTGACCGTCAGTTTGTCGATCTAACCGTTGCCTGGCTAGTCATACCGCCCCACCGGTATGACCGCTGACAAATGGCTGGTCAAACCGCTCGAGAATTTTCCCCAAGTACCGGACTGCATCCTTTTGGAAATTTCAAACTTTATCCAGTTTTTCTTCAAAACTCCATTTTCCAAGAGATCTAGTGCAAACATACCACCTCACAGCTCTACATAAGTGATTCCGGTGTTTTCCAAAATTTCATTTTTTTTCAAATCGCCCGGTCAGACCATCACTGTTGGCTGGTTAGACCGTCACCCCAAGGCCGGCAGACCACCCACAGGGCTGGTCAAACCGCCAAATACCTCAACATAATTGTCAATTATTCAACACACTAAGATTAGAATCATCTACCCATGATCTCCACAACAACATTGAATTCGATGATTTTGAAACCACAGTGTTGGAAATCTCTTCAAATTTGGTGACCAGGATTTTTTGCCCTATTCATTACATCTTTATGTTGTATGCCATCCCAATTTTCATATATAGTTTTACTTCGCTTGGTACGCATGGGAAAATAACAGTTTCTGCGCAAATGGTTAGAGCAGTAATCCAGCTAATTAACCATGGTAACATTATCCCACATATTAGCAAATACACCATCTTTGGACTTCTGACAGATTACAAACGAGGGGCTAGCCAAACCAAGGCATTTGTCCCCTTTGTAGACAGACGTCGGAATCAGCCATGCATCTTTTCGCCCACTGCCGATACACCAAAGTCTTGTGGAACTCAATGGCCGACTAGCTCGGATGCGCACCACTTAGACCAGCACAGTGGACTGCCAGTCACAACATTGATGACTGGTGGTCTCAAACAAATAGTCCCGCACTAATCCCAAGAAGGATGACTGCTACAGTGGTCCTAAGAGATTTGAAAGGAACACAACACGAGAATTTTCTAGAATAGGTCATCCACTCACCTGGACCTACTCGCAAAGATCAAAGAGGAAGGCAGAGCCTGGTCTCTCGCGGGGGAAAAGTGCTTGGAGCAATTTAATTCTCTGTAAATTAAACTAAAACCTTTGGGCGAGGTCTTCGGCCTTAGGTGTTGTGTTGTTATGTTTCTTCTCTATTCATGCAGTAGGCATCCCTTCTGCTTGTTTCCTTAAAAAAATACACCGTAATTTGTTACTCAAAACCAAACAAGAATGAAAAGGCTAATGAATCTTGGATTAGCTTATTAGTTGATCCATGTTTCAGTCAGGCATATGGTTCTTAGAAGAGGGGGCTGTACAAGTCACTTAACGTAAATGAGCTTGGCCTTAACCTTCAAAAAAAAAAAAACTTGACCATGGCGTTTATGATCTACTCCTATTTACTAGAGAGAAACATGATCACGGAGCTAGCTAGCCTGGGGTCCAACACCAAAACATACAAGTTACAACTAGCTAGCACTAAGCAGTAAGCAGCCATGCCTCCAGATCCACCTACACTGGTCCCGGGGCCCCAGCGCACAGACAGGCGCCTGAATACGCATGTTCTCTAGTTTGTGGTTTTGTTTGCTACCAGTTAAGTTTCTGGAAAAGTGGAGCGGAGCTGAGCTGCGCTGAGAGGAGCGCATCTGGGCTGGGCTGGGTGCGGTGCAGACTGCAGAGACTACTCCGCTACAACTACACTCGCTTGCGTTTGCAGCAGATGCAGAGTTCGTTGCTGCAGAAAGTTATGGTACTACTGTATCGATCGTCAGCCAGGAATAGAGTTTTTATTGTACTACCTGCACCTCTCTCGTCTGCGTGCGTCCCAAACCAAGTCCCTCTCCTCTTCCTCGTCGTCGTCTCCCTGCCCCCTGCATCTGCATCTGCATCTGCGGGTGACCTTGGGACTTGTGACAGCAACATGGACCACCGCCATGAGAGTGCTCACGGTTTTAGCTTTCAGCTTTCAGCTTTCAGCCATCCTTCCCCCTGATTGGCGTAAACAGTTTCACAGCAGCAGGAAGTCAGTGCTCGGTAGTATAACAGAAAGTCACAGAAACTAAACTAATTAGTAAGGGGAAATTTAGTTTATTAACACAGTTATTTACTCTCAAACATATTTAGCTTAGTTCAGATGAAAGGTTTCTTGCACCATAGGTTCGAAAGGCAAAAATATGTAAGGAGAAAAGGGAAAAGAAAAAAAAACCGTCGACGGAACAAAGTTAGATTTTATTGGGACAGGTGTTGCACCAGGATTACTACATCTCCGGATTTGATTTTACACAAGCAGGTAGCCTAGCTTGCACCAAAGGCGAACCAGAACCACAAGATGTGCCCATCAACCCTGATGGACGATTAACCGTTCTCACACTGCAGCCATTAAGCGGCGACTGTGCATTGTTAACGCTGGGTGACCTTTCTCTTGAAGCGCACTATAGTCTAATGACCGTGCATGTTACACGTAGCTGTGCCTCATAATTGTTCTTTACAACACACTTGTTATTAAGGGATAAATACATTAGCATTTAGGTGATGTGGAGGAGAGATAGTGAGGAGAGAAGATGAGTTTATTACTAGATAAAGAAATACGCAAGTTGTTGATACCCAGACACAGTAAATAACAAAATACTTGTTGGAGACTTATTTGTTACTAAAAACACATTTTATGGGTTATGCACGTTCGTAGGAATTAAAGTATTAGATACAAACTCAAGAAACAATTCATCGAAAGACTTGCTTCTTTTTATTACATTAGGTACACTCTCCTTCTTAGTAACATTATACATACTCTCAGAGTTTAACCCATCCATCTCCATATCCATTCTCTTTTGGGGTGCTAAACACTAACACGGCCTTTAACGTTAGACAAGATCCTAGATGCAGGCAGTAAAAGAGATCACAGATTCGCAGTGTTGGATGGCACTGGCAATTAACAGCAGCAGCAGCAGCAGCAGCAGCAGTAATAGATATCAGGGGTTCAGAGTGCATGGAGAGAGTAAGTACTGATGTACTCCCACACTAGAACATGCATGACTCCATGGCAGGCACAGACAGGTTCCTGGCCCTCCCATCATCATGGCATAAATGCAGCGAGAATTTTACCAGATTCACTCCACCGCTACAGGAGGAATCTATCCATCAGATGAGATGGGCCTGGTAAATTGCCAAATAGGCGCTCTCACTGTCACACACGCGGGCACATACATACAGTCATACAGATCCAGAGAGAGAGAGAGAGAGAGAGCTGAGTGAAGAGTCCATGACAGCAGATATCGCAATGAGCAGTGGTAGCATGCATGTTGTTTGCACTCATATACGTATCCCATATACGACCATACACGGCAACATCTCATGTAGGTATGATGTACGCGTACGGCTGTCATACGCGTGCGGGCCGGCCGGTCTCTCTCTCTCTCTCTCTCTCTCTCTCTCACCATTCTGGCGAAGTTTGGCGATGTCGACGAGCCGACCCTACCGTTGGGGGATGCTATTGCTAGCTATATGCAGGCACGAGGAGTGCCCAACTCTGGAGCTGGACACGGTACGTACATTGCATACATGGGCGTGCCGTGCCGTGCGCGGTGGAGTTGGCATGTCAGGGAATTGAAGGCCGGCGCGGGCAGTGTCCGTAAAACTCCTGTGCGCTGCTGCGATCTGACTGGCATCGCATGTGCGCCCGCCCGCGCGCACCCACACACACCCGCAATGATATGATCAGCGCTCACATGGCTGGCCTTGTGATGCAGCAGCGGGTGCAGGACCAGGGACACGCCTTGACCCACCCCAACACCCCATGCCGGTGCCCCCACCCGCTTCCCTTGTTTCGACCCCGTCACGCACGCACAGGCTGCTCGCCTCTTAAATCCGCGAGCCCCCCGACGCTTCCCTGCATCCTCACGAGGAACTGCATGACACAGCGATGATAACATTCCTCTGAAACTCACCCACATCCCAAAGAAAAAAAAGCAGAGGGGGGGAGGGAGAGAGTTCTGTGGAACTTCTATATCTGTACCTGCGTCTGCATCTACCTGCAAGGGTAGATAGAAATATTGCTTCTTGCTTGTGCTACTCCACATAGGTTCTTCTCTGGTTTTGAAGCTACTCTTGCTCTGGTTGGTGCTGCACTGTGTGTGTGACCTGGCCTGGCCTGCTGGGGCTGTCGGCTCGCACCTGAATGTGAGGTGGTGATCCTCTTGGGGTGCTTTCTTTGGTGTCTGACTGATCGGTTTGGAGCCTGAAAGATGCCGGCGGCGGCGAGGATGCTCAACGCCTTCTCCGACGACATGCCGGAGTTCGACCGGCAAATGGGGTGCATGGCCGGCATATTCCAGATCTTCGACCGCCAGCGGATGCTCACCACGCGCCGCGGCGGCCGGCAGGCGCAGAAGAGGCTGCCTCCAGGTAACAAACAACTTATGTTCATTGGCCTCTGCAGCTTTCTGCTCTGTTATGTTCAAACTGAGTTTCTAACATAATCATTTTTCTTGGTTACTGTTAAGGACTATTTCGGAGTTTTTCATCACACTCTCTGAATTATTGTCGCCAACTCGTTCTGCTATTGTTGACTCGATATTAGAAAGTTTGGTGGTTTTTGGCACAAAAATTTGCTTCTTGTGTTCGTTGAAAACAAGTACTTTTAGGCTATCATTCGAAGTTTGGTAGGATAGACATGCGGTTGGAAGGTTCAGTAAAAAATGCCATGGTTGGTAAAAAACTGTTCAATAGTATAAACTGCTTTTGTGGAAGCATGGTAGATACTATATATACTCAAAATGGAAGTTGCAAAAAAGTTTTTATCTTGAGGATGGCAAAACAGAATCCTGATTTTGTTTCAACTTTTCTTGTACTGACGAGAAAAAGGCAAAGGCTTACAGAAGTTTACTGCTGTAAGGAGAACATCTAAACTGTAGCAGTGGAATTGTAAACAGTAAAAACAGACCGCTTATAGTAATTGTGATCATAAAAGCATTTCCTTGAGAATGTACTATGACAGCATATGACTACTTTTAGCACTATATGAACAAGGCATTGGCATAATGACAGCCAATGATGTGGATTTGGGTATTCGGAAGTAGCATGAGGATAACTATTTGCACTGACTGAAGAGGACAGCTGAACAGTTGGTTATTAAACTTCGTTTATGTAATGAAACTGAAGAGGACGGCTGAACATTTGATTTTTAAAATTTCCGTTCTTGTAATGATAGATTAACTTAAGAGCATAGCTTAACAATTAATTATAAAATCTTGCTAAAGAAAACGTCACGTTTTGACCCCTCAAATCCATCCATGCTGTTCATTATCAGCATGATGTGATAAATTGTTCTACTTTCTCGGTTTAGATTTTTGGCAACAATTCCAATCTCCTCTTCTTTTTTTTTTCTGCAGGACGTACTCTTCCAAAAAACAGCAGCAATGTTCCAGTGCAAAGCTCAAGCACCTCAAAGATCATTCTGGTAATTCTCCTATCTGTACTAGCTCAAAAAAAAAGTCGGGAAAGCCATTCTATGCATGCACCAGAAGTATATTTTGGACACATAAAGGAAGGGCTTTTAACCTGTGAATTGCTTTTGCAGGATAAAACATTCAGCAAAAGCATGACCGAGAACAGTAGCCTTTCAATAGAGTCATCAAGAGCTTCTTGTTCTTCCTCTTCGTGCTCATCCTTTTCGTCACTTGATGGCAACAAATCAATCCAGCAGGAGCTTCCGTACAGCAATGAGGAGCTCTTTGTGCCGAGACCACTGAAGAGCTCACCAAGTCTGAAGGGCGCTGACATAGAAACCAAGTCTGGACAACTAAACGTCCGTTTCAGAGACATAGTGAAGGGTTCCATCAACCGGGACTCCGGAGGCCTTACTGTAAAGACCTCAGTGAAGGAGCCAAGGAGAAGTGGGCAGTACAAAGACTCACCGAGGCCATTGCTGCTCTCCAAATCAATGGATGGGACCTACGTCATCGGCATCGATAGGAGCACCAAGGTCCCTGCGAATGTTGTCGAATCCAGCAGGCGTTTCCAGGAGCAGTCACGCTTCTCATGTGATGATCGACGACTCCTGTGGCCGGTGGAAACCCAAGAAAACAAGAAGCCTTCCACAAGGCTCAAAGAGCTTCCTAGACTGTCCTTGGACAGTAGGAAAGAAACTCTGAGCCCAAGTTCACGTCTGACGAACTTCAGTTACAAGAGAACTGATGACAATCTCCTGGATACTTTGAAGCCTCAAGAGTCTCCGAGCCACAGGCGGGCCAACAGTGTCATTGCCAAGCTCATGGGGTTGGAAGAAGCACCAAATGCTACAGGGATGCTAATTTCTGATAGCTACGAGCCTGCAAGATCACCAAGACCAGCACAAACCACTCAGAACGAGCGTCCATCACGTTCGCCCAGAAGCACTTGCCAAGATTCCTGTGCGTCGCTGACGAAGAACGAGTCTTCAGTACTGAAAACTAAGTCTTCTCCAAGAATTCTCACCGAAGCAGCTCCTTGGAGGCAGCAGGAGAGAGGTGCCACCAACAGCAAGGCTTCGCAATGTCGAGATTCTGAACTGAGGCCAAGGACTGCGTCTTTTTACGCCGACATAGAGAGAAGGCTTGGGGGGCTCGAGTTCTTGGAATGCAACAAGGACTTCAGAGCTCTGAGAATTCTGGGTGCATTGCATGCAAAGGATGCTAAGCGCGAGAACGACGGCAATGCTGAATCAGTACCTGTTCAGCAGGCAGGAGATGCTCTAACCACCAGTTACAGAAACTTCCAGTCTCCCATTGTAGTCATGAAACCAGCAAGAACCACCGAGAAGCCGGGGGTTTCACTTGCTTCAGTTGCTCCCCTTGCAGGGCTCAGAAGCCTCAGGAAGCTGCAGCCCAGAGATTCATCTTTCACTGGCAAGAATGAAACCAGCAAAAATGAGAAGATACATTCTCGCATTTCAAGAGGTCAATCCAAGTCTGACGAACCTGTCAGCAGTGCAAGCTCACCGAGGCCTACAGGCTCATCAAGCCCCAGACTGGTGCAGAGGAAGGCGGAGTCGGAAAGACGGTCTCTTCCACCTGTCTCACCAAAGTCTCCAAGCAAGAAGTCCAATGAAGCAGCTTCCCCAAGAGGAAGAACAAGATCAAAGCCTTCTCAAGTGAAGAGCCACCGTGACAATGAGGTCTTGCAGAGTCCGGGAAGCAGAATCTGCTTGGCGAAGCAGGTCGACGTCAGTATAATGGATTGTCAAAAGCCTCTGGTTGTCAGCTCGTCGTTCGTTCAGCCAAGCTACACTGCTGCAACACCAAGTCACAAGGTACACAAAAATAAACCACCATATATGGAAAAAAGGGCTAATTCTACATATTTTTCCATGAGCTCGTTGTTTATCACTAATTAGTGAAAACTCTCATGTTTTCAGGGCCCTTCTTCATTTCTGGGATCAATTCATTCACTGGAGAACGTCCCAAGCCCCGTATCTGTCCTCGACACATCCTTCTATCATAAAAGGATATCAGATTCATTCAAAGGTGAGAACTTGATCTAGCAGTCAATTTTTCTGCATTACTTTGCATAAGGTAACCAACTGCAAGAACAATAGTAATAGATCCTACTGTTTGGTCTCATTCAATTCAGAAGCCCATAGTGTCATTCAAAGGACAAGCATAGTTAGCTGTAAGTGTGCTGATGACGCTAGTGACAGATAATCTGCAATAAAAGCTACCGGGTAGCTCGTGGTCCTGCGATTGGGAGGAACCACAGCAGATTGACAGTTGCAGCTAGATGTGCTGGTGCTGAACAGTGCTACGTTTGCAAGTCCACATGTTGTACTTGCTTATGCAGCAGCATGATGTGTGTCTTTTGGTGTGTACGCATTGCTAGTATAGATATGCCCACCAGTGCCCCGCTCTACAAATACACCTAGTGTGTATGATTCAATCAATGGATCCTGTAGATAGATAGTGATTTCATATCTCCTGTCTGATACATGTTTTTTTCAGTTGTGTTGTCTGATAGCAAATTCCGTATTTCTGTCTGGTACATTATTTTATTCTGCAGTTGTATTAAGCACCGGTTTCTGAATATATGCATATCCTTTTTCTGCTTGTTCAGATGGCGAGACACATACTTCAGACGAGTGCTGGAACCCAAACAGCCTGCCTGACACGCCCCAGTCTAAGACAAGCAGTGAAGCCAGCCAGATCAAACCAGAAAATTTGGAAGCCCTCATCCAGAAGCTTGAGCAATTGCAATCAATGAATGATGAAGCTGCAAACACGAAAGATCACCAGTATATCTACGAGATACTCTTAGCATCTGGTCTTCTGCACAAAGAACTAAGCTTCACAGCAATGCCTGGCCAAATCTGGCCATCCAGTTGCCCGATCAATCCGGAGCTCTTCCTCATTCTTGAACAAACAAAGCCACACTTTATTTCAACGACTCAAGCTGTTATTGGAGCTAAGAAAAATTCTAAGCCTAAGACAGAAAAGCTTCACCGAAGACTTGTATTCGACCTGGTAAACGAAATTATAACTCAGAAGATGAACATCTATAGCTCTGCAAGTCAATCGGCGAAGTTTCTTCGATCAAGGAGGTTAAGTGGGTGGCGACTTTTCAAGCACTTGTGCACAGAGGTTGACAGGCTCCAATCTGAGAGCTCGGCAGTAAAATGCTCTGAAGAGGATGAGGGTGAAAACATGCTGTTAGCTGAGGATGCACTGCATGGAATGAAAGATTGGAGTAGTTTTGACGGTGAGCTACAAGGTATGGTTTTGGATATCGAAAGACACATCTTCAAGGACCTTATCGACGAGGTCATCGGCAGCGAGGCTACTGAAAACATGCAAGTTGGACAATGGAAGCTGCGTAGGCAGCTGTCTTTCAGTAGTATGAACTGAATATGCTTGGCGATAGTTGTTTCCGTTAGGAAACTTAGCCACTGGTAAATGTAACCTTTTGTATTTTGCTGAAGACTAAACTATAGAAATATAAATGTTCATCAACACTAGTCTCACTGCCATTGACAGAAGAATAAGCTAGCATTGAATATCTACAATACTCTTTAATAGATGTTCTTTGATTGGATGGCCTGTTCTTGATTGCAGAGGCTATTGTTTATTTCATGAGATACAGTCACCTGAAACAATAGTTTTACCCAATCTGCATCTGTCTTGGATAACAAGGGACCATTTGGCTTCTGCATGGCAGGAACATCCCACACTGTTGTAGACAACAAGATGTTTCCTGCCAGATTGGTGATAACTCTCACTTGAGGTTCTATATATATATATATATATATATGATGCCTGTTTCACACTCTCGGGAGTACATACTCCCACTTCGAATATACCACTTAAACAAATATATTATACTTCTTTATCATTTTCAGTATACTTAAATATCAATTATAAGATACTCCAATGCGACTTGACTGAAATTTTTTCATTAGAGCCCTTTATTTTTGCTATTTTTTTTTCAGTATATTTAAATACTAATTATAAGATACTCTTGGGAGTACCATATATATAAATGATATAGTACTCCTAGGAGTACGTTCTCCCACTTCTCATATACTAGTTAAATCGTATGATGATACATCTTTCTCTATTTGAGTATACTTCAATAATGATTATAAGATATTTCAAAGTGAGTTCCACGAAAAATATTAAAGTCCGTTTTTTATACCAAAATTCGTGTATATACTTCTTTTTATATATATGAAAAAAGATATATAGCAAAAATAAAGGGCTCCAATGAAAATTTTCCAATCAAGTTGTATTGATGTATCTTTTAATTAATGTTTAAGTATATTGAAAGTGATAAAGAAGTATAATATGTTCGTTTAAGTGGTATATTGGAACTGAAAGTATGTACTCCTAAGTGTACGAAATGGGCAAGTGTTTCATGCACCATGGTGCCTAGGCACCCAAATCAATATTCGTTGATGTGCTTTGAGATTTGGAAAGTTTGACGTGGGTACCTTACATACCCATAAAAAGTGTATTTGAGATGTCAAATTCCGAAAAAAAATAAATTCATCTTCAAATTAACTAGTTTGAGCTAGTTTCATGGTATATACTCACTCCAGTTGCACGAAATTCAAAAGTAGTCCAAAACTCACTTGCCATAAATACATCAAGGATTAAAACATTTTCACACCTAAACTCCAAAATTAGCATCGATCATATATGCGAGCGCGGCAACAGTCCTAACCCGACATTCGCTTGAGGATAGTGTCACTAAAACCAATCATTAACTCCTCGGCTCCTCGCCTGGCTGTAAATTGAAATTTTGATTCAGTGCAATGTACGAATATAACATCCAAAGATTGCAACGGAGGGTCTGTACAGGCAAATCACATCTCTACTCAGCGTAACCATTTGGCTTCTGCATGGCATGAACATCCCACACTGTTGTAGACAACAAGATGTTTTCTGCCAGATTGGTGATAATTCCCAAACCAATCATTAACTCCTCGGCTCCTCGCCTGGCTGTAAATTGAAATTGATTCAGTTCATTGTACGAATATAACATCCAAAGATTGCAACGGAGGGTCTGCACAGGCAAATCACATCTCTACTCAGCGTAACGACATGTCAAATTCTCGACGAGAGAACTGTGCTCGAGTCCGTGCCAGATCATTCAGGCCACCGAAACGCGACACGGGATGCAAATTAGCAACAGAGGAATGAACAGGAGAGGACATGCATTTTCCTGAGTGTGACAGAACGACGCGTACCTCCAGCCGGAGACCGGCATATATACATGTCACCTTTCCGAACTGTATGCACACAGTGAGCAGGCGGGGCGGAGATCGCGATTCGCGATGATCCACCACGGGACAAAACCAATCCGAGCCTCGGGCCTCCAGCGCACGACGGCAACATTTCCTTCGGCCCTGCGCTGTAAAGATTTCAACGTCACTGTTAAGCCGTCAGAGGTTCATCAGCTCAAGCATGTAAAACTGCAATGGCATTGCGTCCAGCAAGTTTGCATCATTGTGGTGGATGGACAGACCTGGGCCTGGGAAGGGAAGACGCCTTCCCGGCACATGGCATCCCGGCGCTGCCCGCGCTCCGCTTGGGATTCGTTCAACCGGCGTCCCATGAGCGGGTCGTCCGGAACAGGAGCCGGTACTGATCGATCGGTGGGCACGCCGTCCTGGCAACCGGCAAGAGATCCTGGGTTCTCGACGCATGCGGTACCGGATCATACCACAATGCCAGATGCCGCGTATGTAGGTCCAGGCGCTCGCGCACCTCTTGAGCATTCCGTCGAACACGCGGTGGGCGTGGGACTGGAACAGGTAGGTGTCCAGCCACCGGACACTGCTAGGTAGCCCACGAATCGCACTACGCGAGTAGGCATCTAGGCGGCAGCACCCAACTTCCGCTGCTACATTCATAGCCCACGAATCGCAGCAACGATGGTAACCCGGTACGCTGGGCTCGACCACACGGCAGAGCGTTCGCTGGCCAAGCCATGCTCCGTTCGGCCCTCGCAACTGCAGGTCCGCAACCGAAAGCCGCGCGGCTGCGGTTTCAACCCGCACACGCAAGCAGAGCCGCCGGGTGCGAAGCGGGCGCTGGCGGCTGCCTCGCTGCCTTGGCGATTGGTGCCATCGGCTGGCGCGTTTCCGGAAGGCAGGGCGGGAGGAATGGATGCTACACGGCGGCGGCCGCGCGCGCCCGGGTTTGGAGGTATCGTCTTCGTCTCGTCGACAACAGTGGAGCAGCCATCGGCAGAGGGAAGTTGGCTCAGACAATGGTATTGGAAGTTTGGAACACAAGATGGTCGGCAGGTAACCTCGTTGGTTTCCATCACCGTTGATCAGCTGATATCACCTATCGCCCCAGAACGTGAGGACAGATAAGACTAGTTGTTGACAAGCACCAATAGTCCCAAGGATCACCAACGGATCACCTCTTGAACTTGGAGCCTTCACTGATTCGGAGACAACAGGTAGGTGCACAAGTTTCAGATTAAAAAATACAAGAAAACACAGCCCCTGCATGGCTGCTGGCTCCACCGTTACTTGCTGAAATTTTGCACTCAAACAGCAGTCACCAGCAGTGGTATACAACTTGCATATGGCAAAGAAGGAACAAGGTATTGCATTAAGCATTAATATCAGTGACAACACCACTCAAAGGGCAAGGATTAAGACGAATCATGCTACATATAACATGGATTTACTGAAAGTAGAAATACAGTGTCAAAACTGGATTCTCCAAGTAACCTTCAAGTCTCAGGCATTTTGGTAGTGGTGCAGCTTGTATAACAAAACTTTTCCACCAGCATGTCCAACAGACAAAAACCCGCTGCCTGGACTGAAGTCCAAGCACCGCGGATAGTGAAGGCTGAACCGAGGCCCTGGCCAGTTTTGGAACACACTGAAGGACGGGACATGCACAAGCCTCATCCCGTTCCTCTCCCTTCCTGAGCTTATCGCCAAAAGCTGGGCATCGTGATTGAATTTCATTTCACCAGTCTCGGTCGTAAGGTTTTCAATTGTCTTCAGTGGCTTCCTCTTCCCGCCGAGAAACTCATCCCTCTTATACACATTCACGATTCCGCTGGAGGATCCTGTGGCAAAAAAAGAGCTGTCCCGCGAGGTACAAAGCGAAACGCCTGTCAGGGAACCATCATCAGTAGCCTTGTGGATACACTTCCTTGTTCTAAGATCCCAGTGGTAAACGTGGCCATCCCCACCACTGCTTAGGAGCTGGTTCCCACCGTCCACAAAAGCCAATGAACGCACACTTCCATTCATCTTGAGGGTTCCGATGAGCTGCTTTGTTTTGGAGGAAATCAAAAGAATGTACCCCTCATTACCAACGAATGCAATGGTTCTTGAATCAGGCGATATCTCAAAGTTTTCCAGGCTTTTCTCCTCACGTCCTGTCAATGGTCCAATCTTACTAACAGCAGCGTTCACCAGATCAAATGAGTAAAAAAACTTCCTCCTGCCTGAAAGGATCACCTCAGAGCCATCAGGTAGAAAGGATGCCTTGTGAACCGGGCAGTCCTCGATACATATGCTCTGGATCTTGGGGTTTCTCTTCCCGTCAATCTGGAAAAACCTCAAATGTTTGTCCAAACCAGCAGCAAGCATCAGCTGCCCATTCCTATGAAACTGGACAGAGTTGATAGGACCACTAGATGGTTCCTGAGCATTAGCATCAACAAGCCTTGAAAATTCTAACATGCCAGGTAAGAGCTTAGTAGTATCCTTGATAACAAGCTCAGCGTTATCCCGAAAAATATCATCAACCCCACCCTCATCAGATTCATCGTCTGACACCCCAGGAAGAGGAGCTTTCCGGTCCAAATCAGCCCAGTCAGTGAAGGGGTTCAACTTGGCATGCTGACCACGCAACCTAGCCTCATACTCTTTGCCCGAGATCACACGCTCATCAGCCTCCTTTCTCAACTTCCTCAATCTTGCAACCTTCAAGATGTCCACCTCAGTCCTCTCCTCCTCGTCATCCACCCAAGCAGGCTTCCTCCCCCTGTTGCCCATCTCATCTTGCTCACCCTCACTGGCCAAGTCCTCATAAACAGGCAAGTCATCCTCACCATCACCAGCAGACTGATCCATGAAGAACAAAGGCACATCCTGGTCAGGAGCCGCAGCTGTGGCCGCAACCCCAACCTCAGTGCCGAACTCAGGAGGCGCATAGAGGGCACCAAACAACGAACTCTCTAGCTGCCTCATCTCCTCCTCCTCCTGGTTCTGCTTGGCCTCCAGCGCCTTAGCCTTCTTCTTCTTCCTCTCCTTATTGCGATTCTCCGATTTGGCCTCCTTCCCAACCTCTGCATCCTCAGCAACCGGAGAGCCAATGTCCTCATCATTATCATCGACAGCTCCACTTTTCTCCAGGCGGCGCTTCTGGAGCACGTTCTGGGATATCAAGCTCATCTTGCCCGGAGAAACGGCCTGCCAAAGCTACCAATAAATTAGACAAACCTAATCCCCATAAACGTATAGAGCTTCTACTGATTGCAAGGTAGGAGATAGTGATGCTACTAAATATCCAGTCGCGGGCTTATACTTGGGTCCCCATCACATGGAAAATCCAAAACGACTTTTACTACACCAAGACAAGTCTCTGGCGTCTACGGAGCACGGAAGAACGCTACAGCAGTCGGTAGCAAGAATCGATATTTTTTCTCCCGAGAACAATCAAGAAACGATATCGCGACCAGAATAACAAAGCAAGGATGCCACGCATTCAAACGATTCTTGCTCGCGAATTGAACAAGAAGAAGTGTAATTGATAGAGGCGTACCGGGAGATACTAACGGCGGCGAAGCTCCGGTGGCCCGGTCGGCGGCTGCTAGGCGGGAGAGACTGGTGGGAGAGACGAGGAAGCTCTAGGGTTTTAGAGTTGTCGCCGTCCACTCCGTGAATATATGGGCCTCTCAGCTGTTAATGGGCTGGAGAGCGTTGAGTTTAACGGGCTAATCCGGCCCAGGATTCACCAATTTTTACCAGGCCCGGCCTGTCAGTGACACACCAATACACAGTACGGGAAACACAGAGGACTCGTACGTCGCAGCCCACCCGCAAACCGAGCGTTGCACGGACGTGTGGGACCGGCAGTGGGCTGCTAAGATTGGGCCCAAAAGTCAGTGTCATCGGGTGGACACGATCGGCCGGTGCCACCCCCAAAACCCTCCCCCGTTTTGTTTTTGTAATAAACCCTTCCGCCTCCTCCGGTCTCTCGCTTCGCCTCCCCGACTCGAGTCGAACTGCTCCACCTCCGCCTCCTCGCTCGGTTGCTCCGCTAGGGTTTTCCCGTCCTGTGGCCGGCCGCGGCGGCAGCGGCGCCGTCGAATCGCGCTCGATCATCCGCCTCCGGGAGACCTCTCCGCACGGAAGGTTTTATTCCTCTCCACATGCGTCTCGATCTCTCCTCTTAGGCTATGGTGCGTCCCGACGATCGACCTTGTTCGCTTGGTGTGCGTTCGTCCTGGCGCGATCTGCGAACTCTGTGGGTTTCTCTGGTTGATTTGGTGTGGGGATCGCGTTTGGTGCGTTGAGATGATGTGCCATAGGGGCTTTTGGGAGATTTAGGTTGGAATAGGGTTGGTTGTAGATTTGTGTTGAATTTTATGCTTTTGGCTGGGCGATTTTGGGGATTATTTTGGGTGGTATTTGTAGAAGGAGTCTCGTCGAGATACGAACGAGCTTTCGTGTGGCGTTAGCTTGGGCTTATGCGTTTATGTGATGGAACCCCCCCCCCCCCCACCCCGAAAAAGGACATGTTGTATGAATTGCTCGTTGGGGTGTTCGTAATGGTGTGTTTTTTGTGTGAAATTGTGATAGCTTTATTTGTCTAGGTTCTCAGTTACTTTTAAGCTAATGTTGGCAGTTGACGGGTATGGAGGATCAGGACAGCCTTATGCTGCAAATCCAACACGAATTTTGTTGAGGCCGTTAGATAGGAAACGTGGGCTACCCGTGTTGTATCTTGTGTGGTTTCATCCTTTTGGTGGGAGTGTTTCCATTGTCAGTTGGCACTGAACCGCAGGTTAACGTTTATGGCTTTCGCCTTGTTGAACATAAGTTTGTGCAATAGGCATAGGTGCATCAGATGTCGTGGATGGTTTTATGTGTGATTTGTTTATTTTGTTTCGCTCAGCTTATTGTTTTGGTCCTGAAATTTCGAACGTCTTCCTTTGGTGAGTTGTTGTACTTGTTTCTATATGGATGTTGTTCTCTAATCACTTTTCCTTTGCAGAAAGAGGTGGTAACTATTCCTTCTTTCATGTTGATTCTGATCTTTTTGGTGTTTGATAAGCTCATGCTTTGGGTCAGGTGAAAAAATGGTGATTTTTGTACGATAATTGGGGGGAAGTGGCAACTTTACGAGTCAAAGTATCAGCGTTGGTATGATAATTGGGAGAGAGGAAAATTACGAGTCAAAGTATAATTGTTGTATCCACAATTTGATAGTTAATATGATATATGCTATATTTGTTCTTATTTGTTAAGCTTTGCTAATTATCTTTGCTTGGGGTTGCTGGAAATAGCAGTCAACATGGTGCATACTGCATAGGTTATAGGTAGACTATTGTCTTGATTCCTGAGTTGCTGATTGCTTGTTGTTTCCAAGGGTTTGGTTACTTGGAAACAGAGGATCTCATGGCTGGGTGCTCAACAAATTAGTTCACCTTTTTTGTAGCTACAATATGTTTTTGCTGCAGCACTTTTTCCATTTTGTTATGAACCTTCTTGATTAATTCTAGCTTTTGAAGTGCTACATTTTTTTGCGGGATGGTGCTAAATGGTTAAGCATCTTCTATTCATTCACCTCAAAGCTGTCATATACTGATCAGTGCTATCCCGTGCGCAGCAATGGCTACTCAATCTGGGAACTCAGTAGCTCCTTGTAGTCCACATGTGGTAGTGGTTTTCTCCCTTCTAGTTCTAATTAACAATATACTTTTAATAATAGTTGTATTGTTTAACATGATTATGGTCTTGCTTACAGATTGGGAGTGCATTTGTTCAACAATACTACAATGTTCTTCATGGGTCACCAGAGAATGTCCATAAGTTCTATCATGATGAAAGTTTTCTTGGTCGACCAGATTCTAATGGAACCATGACATGTGTAACCACTATGCGTGTAAGATCTTAGCAACAATATTTTATGCTCTTCCATTTATGTATGAGATGTATAAGCACTATTAGGTGGACATCGGATTAGGGTCACAATTGTTCGCTCATTCAAATATTTGGAGCTTGATTTTCATTCATGCAGTAGACTTTACTTCTATCCTTTATTATTTATAATAGCTTGAGGACATCAAATATAATGGTAGATGGTTCAGCGGTAATTATAGTTTTGTTAGCATGTTGAGGTCAGCAGGCTGCTCTGGCATGACCACATGATAATTGGTAACTGGATGCTACCTCTGTGTGTTCTATCATGTGGTCTCCTATCTAAGAGTGAATGTTGATTGCAAATTTGGCATGTTGTAGTAGTAGTAGTGCTGTATTGGTGCAACTGTTTGGCCATACCTGTTGCTGAAATGTGATTAATGAATAAGAATATCTATTAGCTAAAGGTTGTGCATGCCGATATGGTCTTTATGTCATCTTATTATTGAGCATTCATGTACAATAATGTAGTGTCATTTGCTGTGAAATTATGTGCCATGTACAAGGTAGTAGAGTTCTCCAGCACTTCTTCTCATTTGATTTGTCTAATATATAATCAATTAAGCAAGGTCATATCACTTTGTTTGTGCAACTCATTATGAGGTATATATACTTATATTGACTGTAATTGATTTGTTTTCTGTGCTTGACCAGGCTATCAATGAACAAATTTTGTCTACAGACTTTACTAGCAGTTTGATAGAGTTAGAGAATGTAGATACGCAGTCATCCCACAAGGATGGTGTGCTCATTTTGGTTACTGGATCTCTCAGCAGTCCTGATACTGTGAAACATAGATTTACTCAGTCATTCTTCCTTGCTCCACAAGAAAGCGGAGGCTATTTTGTTATGAATGATGTGCTTAGATATATATCGGAAAGGCCATCAACTGAGATAAATGAAGCTTTGGATAACCATGTTAATGAAAACACTCAGATTGCCACCTTTCCAGTTGAGCCAGGTAATGGAATTTGAGCACCTTCAAATTTGTCCTTCCATAGCTTTGCTCACATTTCAATGATTGACCAGAAACAACATCAGTCAAGGAGGGTGTAGACCCAGAGCTTCCATGTGCAGAGAATATTTCCATCAACGACAAAGTCATAAATCCATCTGCAATTGACAATTCTCCACAAGAAAATAATGTTGGTGTTGAGACATGTGTGAAAGTAGTTAGTGAGGATGCAGAGAAGATCCCTGAGGCTGTACCTGCTCCTCCTGCTTCAGCTCAGAAGGATGTTACTAAGAAGTCTTATGCATCAATTGTGAGTTTTCTCTTGTTTTCCTGCACTTTGTCCACTACTTGGTAGTGCCTGAGTTCTGAATATGCAATAATAATTTCCTTGTGTTGTCCATGCTTACTTTCTGCCCTCTATGACTTATATTATAGGTTAAAGTCATGGAGGGTGCATCTCCTGCACCGGTTGCCAAGCCCAAACCCAAACCAAAGCCAACGGTAAAGGGAGCTGAAAATGTGGACAAATCCGCGTCCTTACCTGCAAAACCTGTTTTTGCAGCTGATTCTACACCTCCAAGTGACAAAAGTGTTTCTGATGGTTGGTTCTTTCTCCACTTCAATAAACACTTGTTTTTTTGTACTGGACTGTAACACTATCTTGTTCTGTAGGGCAAGGGTATTCAGTTTTTGTGAAGAATTTACCTTTCAATGCAACTGTTGAAATGGTCGAGGAAGAGTTTAGGAAATATGGTGCTATCAAGCCTGGTGGTATACAAGTTAGAAACCGTCAGGTTAGTTAATCTTGTAGGTTTGGCTTCCACAAATCATATTCTTGTTGACATTTTCATCATGGTTCTGCAGCCTGATCGGTTCTGCTTTGGCTTCGTTGAATTTGAGTCTCAGCAATCCATGCGAGCAGCAATTGAGGTTTGTTTTATATTATGGTCGTTGTAGTTCCTTTACTAATATTAAAGGACTTGGTGGTGGTGGTGGTGAGTCTGCTATCTACCTTTCTTGAGTTGTTGGGATCTTTTGTGGATAAATATGTGTACACATGTATAAGATATTTGAATGATCTTCTATGGATAATTAGATTATCTGTATTTGTGGTTTGTGATAAGATTCTATGTGGCTTGTTGATTGGATGCAAATTATGTATGAAACTTTCATTTGTAGGATAATTACTTTATGTATATTGGTTTTGTAAGTTTATAACTTATTTTATGTTTTATTTGAAATCTGACGCAATGCATGGGCACTCGGCTAGTACAACATAGTTATTTAGCTGTACTGCTGCATTTGGTTTCAGTTTTACTAGGACTACATCTGCAGTCTAAGTAAGCTGTGTTGAATCTATGGGTGCTTTTTAAATTAGCTGGAGCACATCTATTTTTCTTTTTAAAATTAGAGTGAGTCTAACTGTGACTTATATTGGGACTTAGCCTACCTTTACATCTGCAGTTTGTTTTGATTTTTAGGCATCTCCAATTCGTGTTGGCTCAAAAGACTCTTATGTCGAGGAGAAACGGACCACAACACGAGGTGAGCAAGCATTCTGATCTGCACAGCATAAGACACCAAAATAGTATGTTTTGTTCCATAATTCTAGTCAGGCTGGCTCAGGTGTACAATCTGCATGTTCCTGAATTTGAAGATGCATGTGCCTGTTTTCCTTTCCATCTCAAATAAATTATGTTGCTAAGGACTGATTGATTGTACAGAAATTGCCGCTTCCCTGCATATTTCATTTAGTTTTAGTCAATTATCGCCAAAGTGAAATTTTCCTTGTTATTGGGCCTTGCATCCTTGGATGACATATTTGACAGGAAACTAAGTTCAACATCTAGTGCTGCAGCTCCTTGATTTATTTTTAACCTGTCTTTTGTCTTGTGTATCTTTTCACTTTCAGTTGTTAATGGTGTTATCACCCATGGTGACAACAATGGCAATGTTCGGGGCAGTCGTTTCCAGCCAGGCAGAGGTGGTTACCGCGATGACAACTTTAGGGGACAGGGAGTGGGCTTTGTGAACAATGGTAACTACCGTGATGGCGACAACTTCAGGGGACGGGGGGCGGGCTCCATGAACAATGGTAACTACCATGATGGCGATAACACGAGGAGCGATTTCAGAAATCGGAACGAGTATTCAGGCCGTGGTCGAGGACCGCAGGGGAACGGTTACCATCAGAACGCGGACGGCTACCATCAGAACGAGAATGGATACCGGCAGAACATCAATGGGTACCGGCAGAACGAGAGCGGCTATCATCAGAATGGGAATGGCTACCATCAGCCGCGCCCCTTCCACGGTGGGAATGGGAATGGGAGGTCTGCCCGCTTCAATGGCCCCAGGCAAACACCAGTTGCCGCATAGAAGTTGTTGTGCAATCCGGCAAAGTAGGACATTAGTGGAACACCAGTTCTCCCCTTGATATTATTCTCTATCCGGTACTCCTGTAGGAACCTCTTAAGCCATATTAGTCTCAGCCCTCGTTTTGACTTGGTGCCATTTTCAAGCTCTATTTGGTTGACACCAGCTCGCAGGTGTAATGTTGCGCTGGTTGTATTTTGGGTGTGGGTTGCTAACCTGTAAGTGCATGCGGAGATTCGCTATACTTATGGTTCTCTCTAACCTTTGTGCCATGCATGTTTGGTTGGGTGGTAAATTTCTCGAGCTGTCACGCAGTTGGATCCGTGTTTCTTGAGCTGCTGTGCTCTCCTATAGTTTGTGATGTTGGTGATCCCGGAAGGTGCTAAGCTCATAAGTTGTACTTGTATCCAGTTTCAACGTACCTTTCCCCCAGCAAATTAGCTTCTCTATAACCAAAATTGTTTAGTTATGTTTCTCTAGAACCTTTCGAATAGCTAACAGTGGATAAAGTTGTTCAAGTCAAGAGTAGCAACTGGTGCCCTTTATCCTCGGTCCTTTAAATTCTGGAACTGGCCCAATTGGGCACATCAGCTCGCAAACGGGTCGCTTATTTCTTATCCAAGTACTTGTTCCCAGAGGAGTTATTGTGATCAAAATTAATATCATCACCGGAGGAACCAGAGCTAGTTCTTTCTCCCGGAACGGGTGAGCCGCCGCCGGCCACGATTCCGTCGTCCCACCGTGGGTCCCTCTCCTCTCTTCACAGGGGTTCTCGACAGCGTTGAGTGGAGGACCTATTAATTTTTCAGAACTTTAACTTTCTTTAATTTCTTCTGTTTTTCTTTCTATATTAAAATTTCTAATTTTGTTCTTCTCCAGCGAGTTCTTAGTCAGATTGTATTTACCTATGATGGGTTTCATCGAATCGACTTACTTGGATGATGGAGGTGACGCCTACGTCGAAAATCGACACCAGGTTGAAAAGGGTGCAAATAAATCACCTCTGATTTCCTTCCGACGAACAACACCGCTACCGAGACGTAGGACTATACATCAGTGAACATCATCGACAATCTACTAGCTACTGTTGTGTTTATCGTCAATCAAGATACTGTTGCAAGATACGAAGTCTATGATGAGGAAGATAAAGAAGTCCAGCACGTTCATCGACATAGGGACTTGATGGTGATATGTTGTTCGTCTACAATCTTTAATGTAAAAGTGAATTATTTTTATTATTTATTCTTTTTTAAAAAATATTTTAAAGATAGCATCTTCCTAACTTTATTTTCAATTCTGGACATCTTTGGTCACACCATGACCTGTGGCGTAACCAAACTATTCTATCACGTTACCGCCCGCGGCGTGACCAATTTGTGTTGTCACGCTACTCCTCCTGGTGTGACAGGACTTAACCCAAAAACGGATGGTCCAAAGGGGTCGGTGGCGCGACAGCACAGTTTAGTCATGCCGTGGACGGTGGCGTGATAACACAGTTTAGTCACGCTACGGGTCATTGCGTGACCAAAGGGGTCAGAATTGAAAATAAAGTTAAAAATAGGTTATTTTTAAAATATTTTTTTTAAAAAACGATTAAAAATATAAAAAAGCATACTTATCTACTTTACAAGTTGAGTTATTAATATAAATCTGGGGATTTTTAAAGAGTTATTGTCGTGCAAGTTACACCAATTCAGCAAACATCACGTCCATCCACGATTCCCTTCGCCCCCCCCCCTTCGCGACACATGTTTCCGATTCCATGGTTAAGTTCCATTCATGTTTGGTTCCTCAATCTATAGCTCCTCGCAGCACGATATCTCATGGATTCTCTCAGCCGGCACTACCACTATCACAAGCTCATTACTATCGATCTGTGGTGCATGCCCTGTCTCCTTCGTGGTAAAAAGAAACGGTAATGCTACCTGAGACAGGAGCCTACTTATTTTCCCATCCACTTGAGCATTCGTCTTCTACCGTGCTTCTTCCTCTCCCCAAATCGCCTTCGCGCCTCGACCTCTGCCGTCACCCCAGCTTCGCCACACCCGACCTCACTCCGCCGCCGGCCACCACACCTTGCCTCCGTGCCCTGGCCTCCTCCGCTGCCCCATCTCTTCCGCCCCCGACCGCCTGACCTTCGCATTTGGCCTCCTCCGTCGGGCCCCAGCCGCACCTACCACTCTACACCCGGTCGCCTCCGCAGCGCCCCCATTGCCCTGCGCGCCCCGCCTCCCCTCGCCTGGCCGCTCCTGTGCCCGGCCAACTCCTCCGTCGCGGTTGCCGTGCTGTCCGGAGCTTAAGGCCAAGCGTGTCAGCACCGTCAATGAGGGCGAGACCGGTGAGTTGGTTGTTTGTTGCTGTTATAGGGTTTTCCTATTGCAACATGTGATTTGAGATATTGGGGACTGTATTTTTTAGTGTTGCAGTAACAAATTATTGAAAATGAGTTTTTCATATTTTTTGAATGTTACAATTGTCTGCTGGTTGTTACACAAGTGAAATCAAAATGTTTCATAGGTTAACCTCAAATGTTGGGTGTCTTGAGACGTGTGATACCTAAAATTTGTTGCAGTGGTTCTAATAATTTGTTGCATGTGTGCCATCAAAATATTGCATTTGTGTTTTTAAAATGTCGCAGAGGTTATAATATCATCGAATAATATATTTTTCAAAAATCAGTGCTATTTTTTCATGTATATGTATGTAATACCACCTTAACAAAAACCCCAAGATATCACCTACAACCACTATCACCACCAATTTTAACCATTAATCAAGTATTACTAATATCTAGACTTCAAGAATAAATAATCAACAATATGTAAATCATAAATTTCAACGAGATAATAGACCATAAATCGAATGTAATATGAACCAAATAATGACCAAATGCATCATAAATAAATTTCAATTAGGGAATGCATCAACTAACAATATTATGAACCACAAGAAACGAAGAGAAACCATAATTTACCCCATTATTACGATAGAAATTGCTAAATTGTTTGTGACCAAAAGGAATGAATTATTAGGTAGTGTGAAGTGAAATAAAATACAATCGTTCCATGTTCCACTTCCACCCCCGAAGCATACTGTTATCAACGTTAACCTAAAACAACAAATAAGCAAGAGTGAGTCCATGACTCAGCAAGTACAAAGTAAAATAACAAACGAAGCATCATCTCAACAACAATTAATTCTCATTATTCCATATCACATTTTCGTCCTTCATGAATGCAATGAAAACTCATACTAATGCCACAACTCCACTTCTGCTTATACCAGTATAGCAGTGTGTAACACTCGTCGGTGTTCACTCATGCCCGCACTCTTTAGTGCGGGGACCCAATTGCCCATCTTTTTTCATATGGGAACCTATTGCCCACTCCCATGGGTCAAATTATTCCATCATAAATGCTCAACATGCAATGCAATGAATAATCATCTTTTTTTCATAATCATCATCAACATCATCAAGTTATTGAAAACATTTGAGCAATATGAAATAGGCATATTTCACATGAATAATCATGACAAACATTCATTTAACTAAATAATAATTCCAAACCTTCAATATCATTCTACCATGCACTTGCCTTTTTAGTTGCGACGATCGGGATAATTTGAAGGTGACACCAATCCCGAAGCCACTCGTGTCTACATTAAACACCCAACTCAATACAATATACGGCAATACAAATCAATATTTAATCGACAACGCTCCTACACGCCCTCCAATTCAACAACTTTCCCTCATTGCCGAACAGTCTCCCCTGCTGTCCCTGCACTAACAATTATCATAACTTTCACCCCCACATCGTAAAATAGTAATCCATATTATTATAGAATCTATACACAATTTTCTACAACTTCTCATGTGATCAAAAGTTCATATTAAATTATCTAAACCCCCGTTTGTAACCAAGGAGACAAATATGTCATCTTCTGGACATCAGACTTAATAATTTCATATCTATTAATCCACATGTGAAAATATAATGATCTATGACTTTTCAGAAACTACAGGAAATCATGTAACATATACTATATGCCAAAAATTTTACTCTGCCATTAACTTAGTCAAATTAATTTTTTTCGCACGACTGCGCCCAGCAGTAACCCGGTTCTGGACTGATGTCTTCCAAAAATAATAACTTATGTTGTACTAGTCCAAAAATTATGTTCTTGTACTCTATGGAAACCTTGAGAATTTACCTACCCTTTTCAAGTAGATCAAAACCCCATATTATTTCATCTTATATTTCTAATCTATAGATTAATACGTGCTGCCAAAATACCCCCGAAATCTGGACAACAAACTTCCGAAGGCCGTATCGTTTCGCTCGCTACTCTGTTTTTAACAATCCAAACCTTCCTGGAAAGCTAGCATGACAAACTATCTTTTATCTAATTGGACCAAACTCCAATTACCTAAATACCCCTAATCGTCCCCGCAATATTCTGTCCTAAAACTGACGAGCTTGGACAGAAAATTCATCTACTCTTCCTATTACCCAAACGATCTACTGAAAGAACAATGACTAATTTGGGAACATCTAGAGGTTTTCATATCGGTACCATTGAAGACACAATGAAGATCAGAAACTCCCGCGAGATCTCCTCTTTCCTCTCTTCTTCCTCCCTTTACCCTCCTCTCCTTCCTGCTGATTAGCACCTCGATCCTTCCCTTGGTTCAAACGGCAGCAGCAGCGCATCACTTCGCAGGGCAGTAGGGGAGGTCGCACAGTAGGGGAATGGCCAAAGGAAGGGATGGCACTGGGGGCTTCGGCCACGGGAGGTCGTGACACGAGGAAGGAGTTGCGGCCAGGGAGAGGTGGTGGTGGCTTGGGAGGGGAAAGGCAGGGCTGGCAGCTAGGGTTGCTGCTCATCCCCCTCCTGATGAGCTCGAGTCATCTCGCGAGCTCGCGAGCCAAGCAACTGATGAGCCAGAAGATTGCTTGAAGTGGCTCGCGAGCCATTGGCTCGGTGACTCGGTTCGGCGAATGCACAGACGGCAAAACAAGTTAATTTTAGATCATAGACAACCAATTAAGAGTTCAAAGTAATAGGACATCCTACGTTCGATTTTGCAAACAAGACATAGCAATATCCAAGAGTCCAAAGTTCATGTTTATCAGTCCATGCTTAACACTTAATCTCTAATTAAGAGTTTTAACTTCTAATTCACATATAGACTTCATAGTTTGCAAAAGGTGTTGTTTTATACAAAGGCAACCAAACAAAAGGTCGTCTTGTCAACATGTCACGGCGCCATCTTGTGATTTATGGGATGATGAAGCTACCTGATCCCCCCACGTCCTTTCCACCACTGCTCCTGTAAAGTGCATGCCATGGAATAAACATCAAGTTTTGCTAATCAACAAGTATCACTGAAGAGGATTACAAAAAGGTTACCGAGAAATAACATTATATAATATAATGTTATTATATTACAAAAAAGTAATACTACAGTGCATGCCATGGAATAAACATCAAATTTGCCCTTGTATCGATCTTCCATTTCTTTTGTCTTCGATAGAACATTCACAACTTTAAAAATCTTCCAATAATCTGATCTTTGTTTCTGTCTCCTAGTTGCCTTTGGAGACCCCTTCCGCCTTTTTGCCCCCCCTATTTGATCTTCCGTGAGACACGGTACCATCTTCTGTCAATACCACAACGACTTGTTCATCAGCATTTGAATTTGAAGAGTCCACCAAAACATGTCCTTGTTCCCGCTCCTCATCAGATGGCACACTATCATGATCATCATCAGCCAAACCCTCCCAATCCGCATCCTCGATGACTGTGATAGAACATTGGAGATAATTAGACGTGGAAATTTCAGTACAAATGGCAATTACACAAAGAAATAATAAGCAACCATATTGGTATAGCTAAGCTACAGCAAAAGTACTGCAATTCTTGGGAGGAGTAAATGGTAGCATCCATACATATCCCAACTCATTATTGCTAAGTGAGAAACAAAGAAATATAAGGTATTTGTCCTGATCAAACATCTAATCTAGCTTTTTTTTTTTTACCAGATCAGACACTAGCTGCATGCTCATAAGATCTCTCCTAGAAAAGCATTTCCAAAGAGCACCGGAAAAGCTAACAACCTCCTAGAAAAAGTATAATAGTTGCACGCATGGCTCACCCTGGTCATATCTGTCTTGTTCAATCACACGAATAAAGAAGCCACTGTGCGGCTGGGTAAACCCCACTTAGACAGGGAATCAAGGATTTGCAAAAAATTAAAACTGAGCCATGGAAAGATTTATTAACAATTGAATAAAATGAGATACACTACACCACTAAACAGCTACACAATCATTCAACAGATTTTATTACCACTACACTACAAAATCATTCACAAAATGAGAGACACTACACTCACCGAGGCTACCTATTCGGCGAGGACAGTAGGCGGCTGGGAGCTAAGGAGGTGTCCACCGGTTGCCCACTAGTGCCGAGGCGGAGGCCCCGACGTTGGCTGACTTCTTCCCTTGAGTACGAGACTCCATACTCCATTGGCGATCCATGTGCGTCGGTTGGAGGAGGCCGCTACAGATGGAGGATTGGACGACGAGGCGGATGGAGGGCAGGGGGGCAGGGAAGGATTGGACAGCGAGGTGGATGGAGGGTCGGGAGATAAAGGGGATCGGGGGGAGCACGAGGCCAGCGGCGTAGTGGATGGGGCAGGATAGGAAGGGGAATTGGGGATCTGGATGGGGGTTTGGGGATCAAGTGTAGGGTTGTGTAGGGTTAGGGTATTGAGGCGCGGTGTAGGGTTAGGGATGGGATTCACGGTTGGGCCTGAGAACCTCGGCTCGGCTCGAAACTTCACGAGGCTGAGCTGAGCCGGCTCACCAGCCTCAAGCTAATTTTATAGCCCTATATCACTTTCAAAACTGATCTAAATGATTTTTCAGATCCCATTGTTCACCGTTTCAGCTGCATATATCCGATTTTGCTGTTATGCTCGGATTTGTACCCTGATCTTGTTGTCAAGCGCGTATCATGTGATCTGTTCAGTATGTTCCCGTTGCCAAACATTCAGTATGTTCCCGTTGCCACAGTACATTAGAAGAAAAAACAGAATCGTCGCTACAGACATATTAATTTGATAACTTACCAGGTAAGCTAATAATAGTGCTCAACGAATCTCACGTTGGGACCCATACCAGTGACTACTCATCACTACTCCGGTGCTTTCGGCTTTCCCACGGAGCAACAAATTGAATCAGGCACCTCCACCCAGGGACGCCACCTCTATAAGGTTGCCCCTCCTCGCTGCTACGCCTTCGAGCAGAAGAGGCGAACATGGTCTACAACGTCGTCGCAGCTGCAGCGGTATTCACCGTGGGCGCCGTGGGCGCCTACTTCCTCTGGCCCGCGGCTGCCCCGGCAGCCGTCATGATGAAGGCGCCCGGCGCCGCCGGCTTCGTCATCTCCCGCGCGGCGTTCCTGGCGAATCCGCAGCTCTACTTCCATCTCCTCCGCACGATCGGTGGAAAGGCGGCCGCCGCCGCTTTCGCTGCTCTGTAGGGAGGCGACGCCACGCGCATCTGCCGTTCGCTGCCTGAGAACGGAGCACTAGTAGTTTATCGGCCGATATTTTCTCTACTTGGGCATGTCTGGCTGAGATCTCCACATATGCATGGTGCAATAAAGGTCCAAGTTACTAAGTTAGTGTTATCCCCAGATATCGAGTGTGCCAAGTTTCAAGTTGCACTGTATAAAGCAGCTGCTATATGTGTATATTAGTGCGCTTGTGTTGATCTGCAAATCTTACTACCCCTGATTCTGTTTTTTACGATTACTTTTTCTAATTATGTGTTAGTAAATATTATTAAAAGTATAATGATCTGAAAATGTTTTCCAAGCTACCTCCCCGCCTTCCATCCCTCCGGCACCAGCTGATTTCCAAGTTTCCACCGCCGCCCCCATTCTTCTTCTCCGCGAACTCGACACCCAATCACCGCCTCCGTTCGCCCCTACCACCGAATTGAGCTTGCGGTAAGCACCGCCTCGCCATCCCACTCCTCTCCCCCACCTTTCCCCACCCCAAACCCCACCGGAGATCGCCGGCGACAAGCTCCCCCTCTGCACTGCCCACGGCTCTCGTGGACAGGCCGCCTCAGACCATCTCAAGCCACCCCACCACCTCTATTGAACTCCCCTCCACCCACTGATGCTCATGTGCCATTCCTTTTCGCCAGAGCGTCGTCGCCTCCTTCCCCTGCTCCGGCCGTGCGCCGCCGCTGCCCCACCTCCGCACCTCCTCCACCCGTCCAAACCCCAAAAACGGAAAGCCCTTACCTTTGTGGTGCTCACCGCACCACCCACCCCCGCCGCCGCAATCGACGTTGCCGCCGGCTCAGGTGAGACCAAGCGCGCTCTGGCCTTCGGTCGAGCAGACTCAAGGCCACCCGAGAGCCATGCCAAATGGGTCGTGGGCTGCACAGTCACCGGGGCGCCTCAATTAATGTTCATTCATATTCGGTATTCACTGTTCATCGCACAATAAGATATTTACTGTTCATCAACCAAAAAAGTCATCATTGTTCACATTTCCAAAACGGTAAACCCTAGTTACTGTTCATGACTCATTTTCATCCATAAATAGTCCAATTAGTAATATTCATCATCCGATACTATTTACCCCCAAAACCCTAATTCGACACAATATATCCATTTTGTCCGTTTCAAGCCCAGAAATCCATTTATCCACTCCGTTCAGTCCAATCAAGCACCAAATAAATTCCAACCCTTCCACACCACCTTCTTTTGTGTTTCTTTTCCGTTTATTTTTACTTGCATGTTGTTCCCAACTCATTCCTTGTCGAGTCGTATTTTATTTTGTTTGTTTTATTTTGCGCTAGGTCCCGACTACCATGACCAAGCCCCGGAAGACGCCAGCAAGAAGAGCTTCTAGAAGAATTTGTGCAAGGAGGCAAGTCGTATTCTTTGATCATTTTGAACCAACAATTCATATATTTATTATTACTGTCATTATTGTATTTATGATGATTACTTTATTATTGAAATAATACTTTTGAATGCCATGATGATTAGAATAATCCTATTGCCCCACATACAAGTCTACCTACTCTTGTAGGCCATATTCACCTTGACAAGTTTAGATTACATAAAATTATGACTACATATTTAGATTTGTCACAAAAAATGTGTTGATAAATCAAAAGCAGTATTGATATTTCGCCAATGATTTTTGGAGGAGAGTTAAGGGTTGAGACCAGGAAGTTAGACAACCCAATAGACTCGTGTTAAAAGTGAGTCAAAGGTGAGCCTGAAGGGTGGACAACCACGTGTTGGTATTAGTCCACCGTCTCACTGTGTGATAGGTAAGGACAAGAACCTTGTGCCAAAATAACAGACACATAAAACCGCCACAGGGATGGTCATTCCTCCCTAGCTTAGTACACTGTCCATCCTTTGAATATCTACAATATCTAGAATGGGACAAGGGTGGGCTAGATGGGACACTCGCTGGTCTTTATAACGGTAGGTGCCGTCAGCATCGGGGTGCAAGTTCCACTATTGGCCGGTGGTCTCCCGAGGGCTGTATGGTCCGTAGACTTACCGAGTAGAGACTAAAAAGGATGAGCAGTAAAAAAGCTTTATTATCTCAGCTCAGTCGAACGCTAGCATCTTGTGTGTAAATTGCCTGACAGTATGAGCTTGAGGTATCTTGTGGGTAAAGCTGAGCAACTCTACAGAGTATAACAAATAGTATTCGATTACGCCGTGCTTCCAGTTATTGAAGCTGTGTTCATGGGTGATACCAATACATGAGGCATAAGTAGAGTTTTAGAGATGTTAAGTTGGGAATTGTATTTGTTGAGAAACCTCTGTTGTTATTATTTATTATTGTCTTACTATTTTAAAGTTAAACTGCTTTAAATAAAATGCATCCACATATCCATGTTATGGTAAAACTGTACCATTCCTTTGAAAATCCTAGCATGTAATTTAATTAGGATTTTCATGTGTCTTGTTGAGTACGGTAGTAGTAGTCATTCTTGCAAAATCTGCAAACCATCTATAGAGGAAGCTTGGGAAAATGCTGAAAATCTCAATGAGCAGGATATTGGTGGACCCCTAGATGGCAACGACTACTGTTATTAGGTCTCGACCGCGCTCAAGCATGCCCGTGGTTTGAAGTTCTTTTGTCTTGTATTATATTAACTTTTGGTTTAGAAACCCGTGTTAGTATTAAAACTGGTTGTTAAGCCTTAATCTGATGTAATAAAAGTTTGGTTTTTGTTGTAATCGAGAGCTTACTTGAGATGCTGCTTACTTCGTAACTACACATCCTGGGCGGTTGTGAAGAGTTTAACGGCCTCCAATTTTGGGGGCGTTACAGTTATCCCTTTGCTCTTTGTCCCGACTGCCTTCGATCGTTATTTCCTATTATTTGGTGCCGAGAGCTGCCAGTGTCTTTGGAATTTTTTTATATTACTTAACATTTTTAAATTTTATTTTAAAGTTAAGCCCCCGTGAACTTTATTTCTAATTCTGACCGCTTTGGTCATACTACCACCCGTGGTGTGACAAAACAACACTGTCACGCCAGCCCGTATCTGGGCAAGTTTTTATCATGCCACCACCACATGGTGTGACAATGTTGTTTAGTCACACCATCACCAGTGGTATGACAAAAAGTACTATTTTAGCGGACTTATCCTATAGTGTAATAATTTTTTTGTCACACCACGGGTGATGGTGTGATCAAAAGGGTCAGAATTAGAAATAAAATTCACAGGTGGTTAACTTTAAAATAAAATTTTAAATAGGTTAATTAATTTTAAAAAAAGTTCATGTCCTTACCATCAGCGAGATTCTAGGAGTTAGTCTCCCCGGCGGCTTATCGTGGAAGGTGTTGAGACGAATGTACAAACTCTCATTTTTGTTCTCAATTTTTTTTGTTTCCATTTTTAAAACTTGATCGAAATTTATCTTTTGTGTGTGTGTGTGTATAACTTGACTGAATCTTCCTTCAAACTAGCTTGAAATTTTAAAATTTGTTGAAACTCTTTGAAATTAGGAGGTTTGAGATTCTGAAACTATGCTGAAACTCTTGTGAAACCCGTTTTCCAATCAAGTTATAGATTTGAAATGTTGAAACTTCAAGTTTTGTTTTGAAACTCGCTGAAAGTTAAAGTTGAAGTTTTGAAACTCCAAGATCCTTTTGGGAAACTTCACTTTATTTATTTATTTGAAACATATGTTGAAACTTCGACTTTCGGATTTGGAAACATGTTGGGTTTTTGGAACTTCCGATGCCGTTGTATAGCATCGTCCATAGGAGATAAGGCTGACATGAATACACCCAAGCATGTATGGATTCCAAATCACGGTTTAGACTTTGGAGTACTAAGTTGGAGAAACGGAGAGCAATTCTATGAATTAATCCAAAATTACAATTTAGAAAACAAACTCATAATAAATATAAATTAGTAATATAAATATATGTGAATTTCACAATAAAATTAAACTAGGAGACATACTCAAATTCGGATTATACATTCAAATTTACGATTTGAATTGATTTCAAAATGGGCGGCCCAGTGATTACAATGACATTTCACATACTTTCAGGCAACGACAATTTAATTATCGAGTTGTACAGGGCAAAAAAAAAATGAATCACATAAATGTACCACATCCTCTCTTCTCCGGGCCATCACCTCTTGCAGAAGCTGCACTGCCACACTAGAAGCAACCATCTCGCCTCCAAGGAAGCATCCAAACCTAGTTGGATCTGCGGGTCACCTATCCCGGTGTGACCGCTAGCTGCAGACCGGATTCCCCCTCTTTTTGAAAGAGAAACCAGCTACTTTATGAGTCACGACTGATCGGCAGGGGATCTTTTTACCTGCATGTACGGTTGTTTCCAAGTGGCTGCGTTTTATGTTGAAAATGAGAGTAACATTTTAATAGAAGACAGATATCACAAAAGATTAATGATGCATAAACCAGTACTAACAGCATACAACTCATTATACTTCACAATATATGCAAAAACATAATGTAAACAAGTTAATCAGTCACACAAAAGACTTACAAATGAGTTTGATAAAGAACATGAAGCAGTGCAGACGCAGACTAGATGCAGTGCAGAAACATAGATGAATCAATCACACGAGCGGTCGCGCAGATATGTGTTGCCCAGAAACCTTATTGCCGCCCCATGCAGGTCCTCACGGCAGCAACGACTCGGGGATACCGCTCCCCTTCTTCACGGTGCACGCCGAGAAGAAGAGTCGACGGGGTACAGATAGCGCAATCCCACAGCACAGGTTTGGAGAGGAAGAAGAAGAAGGAATGGAGGTAGTTCGTCTATTCGCAATGCTCTGAACGTCTCCAGGCATATATATAGAGATGCAGACTGTGAACTGACTGATTAAATAGCTATTTACCCACTGGTAACTAGCACACTTAACCAACTATTTACCCACTGGTAACTGCCTATCATCATCACCCAATAAAGCCTGAAATTCAAACAATTGAATCTCATTCAAACAGAGAGAGAGAGAGAGATGCATGGTTTAGCAAAAATAAGGTGGACTTGATCTGCCAAGTGGCGCACCACGTCACGGCACAGTCGTGTGTCGCAAGTCACAAGTCACGCGATTTTTCAAGCAAAAATACGCGAATGCACGCTCATGCTCGTGTGTATGTGTTTAGCCAAAGCCCTCCTCGTGCCACCCTCATCCATGTGTCACATGTTCAAAGAGTGGCAAGGACTCCACCTTATATGTTGGTCACCTCCACCTCACCTTAGCAATATGATACTAAATTATACATGCTTTAAAATTATAGAAAATGAGCCTCACTCATATGGGCCTATTTCCAACATTTTAGTGCTAGCACAGTAGCACATAGTGATTCTATTTTAGAAGCTTTTTTTCTGACTAGTAGTGCTTCTATAATTATTGGATTAATCTCCTACATGGCACTGATAAAGTGTACAAATTTGTAGGGAGTTGCTACAGGATGGTATTCCATCAAATACCCCAATCGATAGGATAGGAACCAGCCGTTAGATCAGTCGTGATTGAACGAATGAAGCACCGCATCTCCCTTGCATTCATGCTCACCAACGTCCACAAATCGTGAGGCACCTCAGTGACTTGATCCCACGCAGTCATCCCTGCCTCCTACGCGTGGCTCCAGGCCCCAGCGGCGAACCCAGTTTCCTCCTGTGATAGTATAGCATCCAACCGTAGGATGCGGCGTGTTGAGCTCCCAAGCACGACCGCACCACTTTCCTTCCCCGTCATGCACGCTCGCCAGCTCCCTATCCTCTCTCCTTCTTTCTCCTCGTGCGCGCGACATATGTGTTTCATGAAGTTTCATCTCAATTCTCGTGGAGTTTCATCTTTTTTGTATAAGATAAGCTTTCAATAGTGACATCGTACCTCGTCGACATCATATCTCATCAAGTTTCATGTAATTTCGTCAAGTTATTTTGGGGCATGTTTCATTAAGTTTCATCAAGTATCATTGTTTCTCCATATTTCGAAGAGCAAGTTTCACCCAGTTTCATTAAGCTTCATATAGTTTGTATAGGACAAGTTTTCAACAGTGACATCGTGTCTCATCAAGTTTCATGTAGTTTCATCAAGTTATTTTGGGACATGTTTCATTAAGTTTCATAAACTATCATTGTTTCTCCATATTTTTTAGAGCAAGTTTCACCCAGTTTTATGCAGTTTCATTAAGTTTCATATAGTTTGTATCGGATAAGTTTTCAACAGTGACATCGTGTCTTATCAAGTTTCATGTAATTTTATTAAGTTATTTTGGGATATGTTTCATTAAGTTTCAACAAGTATCATTTTTTCTTCATATTTTGTAGAGCAAGTTTCACCTAGTTTTATGCAGTTTCATTAAGTTTCATTAAGTTTTGTCCCAAGTCTTATGAAGTTTCATTAAGTTTCATCAAGTTTCATTGTCTCTTCATATTTTGTAGAGCATGTTTCACCTAGTTTCATGTAGTTTAATTAAGTTTCATGAAGTTTTGTCCCACGTATTTCTATCTAGGATAAGTTTTCGACAGTGACATCGTATTTCATCAAGTTTCATATAGTTTCATGATATATGTGTTTTATGAAGTTTCATCCCAATTCTCAAGGAGTTTCATCTTTATTTTTTTTTGTATAAGATAAGTTTTCAATAGTGATATTGTGTTCCATCAAGTTTCATTAAGATTCATTTAGTTTCATCACAAGTTTCATCTTTTTGTATATGACAAGTTTTCAATAGTGACATCATGCTTCATCAAGTATCATTGTTTCTCTATATTTTGTAGAGAAAGTTTCACCCGTTTCACGCAATTTCATTAAGTTTCATCAAAATGATTGTTTCTCCATATTTTGTAGAGCAAATTTCACCCAATTTCATGCAGTCTCATTAAGTTTCATGAAGTTTTGTCCTAAGTCTTATGAAGTTTCATTAAGTTTTATCAACTATCATTGTTTCTCCATATTTTGTAGAGCAAGTTTCACCCAATTTCATGTAGTTTCATTAAGTTTTATGAAGTTTTGCTAGTGTTCATAATAAGGATTTTGACATATTTAGAGGAAGGATATCAAGGATCACCTAATGACCTAAGCTTGGTTGAAGCGATCATCAAAATGAGCTTAGACAATGAACATATTGTGGCAACGCATGATGGGACTAGAAGTGGTACTGAAAGCTGGCTCGCTACAGTTACCAAATGGCGAGTCTTGATAGGTGAGCCACGGCCGAGTCCCTGCACCTCGTAGGGCTGGGCCCGTGCTTGCTCGAGCAAGAAGGCGAAGTCGGCGCCCCTGCTGTGTGGCGGCACCTCACCGGCCCATTCCGCGGTGGGCTTAGGATCGTCGACCTCGGCATCATAGCGGTCCCAGTTGGAGGGGAGATGGAGATGAGTGGTGCGAGAGATGAAGTCACAGATGAGAGGGTTGAATGGTTAGATGTAATGTCGTTGCAACGCTATAGCATTGTATAGTATTTCTCAAGTTTTTATATGTCACTCAGTATGAGGCTAACATGTAGGCCTCATACCCACATGTCAATGAGACATCAATGACATATAAGGAACATACGAAGTTATTCAGAGGCATATAAGGAAATGGCAACATGAGGCTGTGTTATTTCTTTAACTAAATTGCTCAGAAGGTCATCGATCCCGAAGTACTAGATGCTCTGCAGGCCAAGGTGGCGACGACTCTATGTCACCTTGAGATGTGCTTCCCTTCATCTTTTTTGATATCATGGTCCATCTCATTGTTCATGTTGTGAAAGAGATAAATATATGCGGCCATGTGTTGCTACGTCATATGTACCCATTTGAGAGGTACATGGGAATTCTCAAGTCCTATATACGGAATCAATCTCGACCCGAGGGTAGCATCATCGAAGGTTATGCAACTGAAGAGGTCATTGAGTTCTGAGTTGACTACATGGCTCTGGTAGAACCAATAGGCATGCCTCTATCTCATCACGAGGGGAGGCTAGAGGGTATCAGGACCATCAGAAGCAATGCAATCACTCCCGATTTCGACGCCTACGCTCAAGCCCATTTCACGGTCTTACAACACATGACCTAAGTGTCCCCGTACATCGACAAGCACAAAGACACGGTACACCAACAGAATCTAGGCCGATTGGAGATTTGAATCACAAGATAGCACAACCGTCGGTTCAACAAAAGGTTAAAGGTGTGATTCACTGGGAGGCCATTATCAAGCGATGATATGCTGCCTTGGTTGGCAAAAGGTCTAAAATTTACAATTGTGACATGACAAGGATACGACATAAATGGGTACACATTTTATATGACACTCAGGATAAGAAGAGCATAGTCTAAAACAGTGTTGCCCGCATAGATGCGTTTCACGAGCAGTTCAATTTGGCTGGGTTGAGCTCGTACTATGGGTTCGTACATGAGATTTGGGAGCTTAACTATGTACTTTTCAAGATCCCCCTGTTACGGTGCCATTGGGTCAAACTTCTACAAGGTGTAAAGGTCGATAAGTACGGCGTCACTACTGTGGACCTCAAATGTGTCAAATACAAGGACGAACCGTTCGTACTTTCTAAACAAGTTGTTCAAGTTTTTTATGTAAAGGACCCAGCAAATAAGAACCGCCATGTAGTTCTTCAAGAAAAAAGAAGCATTGTTGGAGTTAAGAATGTCGTTGATGAGGAAGAGTGCAATCAATTTAACGAGTTGCCTTCTTTCGGAGACGGCATCAAGCTCCAGGAAGAACACAGTGAGGAAGCTAGCTATATGCACTTCAATCATCGTGAAGGACTATTTTTAAAACGAAATAGTAGTCAAGTCGCCAGAATGATCCCACACGATTTGGAAAATTGTAACATTGTAATTAAGAAACTCGGCATGTAATTAAGGAATTATTCCATTGTATTTGATTCTTATCTATAATTAAGAAATTATTCCATCTATGATTGTATCTACTTTCTTATTATTTTCAGAGGGCATAGGCAACACTTCCAGAGATTGTATTTGCTTTCTTCTTGTTTTCAGAGGGCATGGTAAGCACTTCCAAAGGCAACTCAAAAAACAGAATAGTAAACTATCACAGGCGGTTTAGTGGAACAAACTGTGTGTGATACGATTCCTAAAGCGACGAAACATTTCGCCTCCTGAGCACATGTCCAAAATTCCCGCGCTAAGCATCATAGACGGTTCTTAAAGAAAACTGTCTGTGATATTCTCGCATATCGCAAATGGTCTTAGAATAGAACCGTCTGTGATATATCACACACGGTTCTTAAATATAACCGTATGTGATATGCCTTCTTATCACAGACGGTTATTTAATTTAACCATCTGTGATATTCTTTTCTACGACTAGGTGGTGGTCGTAGATTTCTTATCATAGACGGTTCTTTAATATAACCGTCTGTGATATTCTATGCCTACGACCAGGTGGTGGCCGTAGCTTTCTTATCGCAGATGGTCCTAGAAAAGAACCATATGTGTTGTACATATATAAATAGGCGGCCCTGCTAGGGTTTTTGCCCTTACTCCTCATAGCACACTCTTCGGTCCGGCTCCCCAGTGCCCTTACCTCCGTGTTCCTCCCGAGCCTCCTCCTCTCCACCCCATCATCCCCGCGCCATCATTCCTGCGCTGTCCTCCTCCCTGCACCGACGTCCTCCCTCTGCAACTCCCAACGTCCTCCCCACGTCGGTGTCATCCCTCTGCGACCTCGACGCCGCCGCCCCTGACCTCGACGACGCCTCGCTCCCCCGAGCTCGACTCCCTCTTCGTCCAAACCTCCCGTCAAGGTGATCATCGTTTTGGATTGTGCTAGTAGAAGTTTCAGATTGTACTATTTTAATTGACTCTGGCTAGCACTATGAGACATTACTTTGTTAATCTTGCGAGAAAGCAAGTAAGCGAGATGGCACCCGCACCGTCTTCTCCGTCGTCATCAACATCGCCGAATGCGTCTGAATCTCCGAGGAGAGTGGTACCTGAGTGACATGCCAGATGAATATCGAAAATGCCTATAGGTTGAATGACCATCAGTCCCTCTGGGGTCCTCTACTTCCCCATAAAGTAGCAGTAGTATTCGGACCACCTACGACATACTTGCA
Source organism: Hsuehochloa calcarea (assembly GCA_036346395.1). NCBI lineage: Eukaryota > Viridiplantae > Streptophyta > Magnoliopsida > Poales > Poaceae > Hsuehochloa > Hsuehochloa calcarea. The sequence continues at coordinate 39,333,947 of CM070606.1, forward strand.
AGGGAACGGGTCCCCATCACCACATAGAAATGGAAGGATATGACGGGCGTAGAGAAAGCGCAGCTATGGACTGAAATTATAGTGTCATTCGAGATCCCACCAGAATCAGCCAAAGTCGTGCGACAGAAGACGTTCCTTGCGATAGCACACGCTTAGAAGACCTTCAAGAGCAAGCTTGTTATGGAGTACGTGAACAAGGATCGAACGCCCTTCACGAAGTATAGTTTCGTGTCGTCGGATACATGTGACATCTTTGTGTAGATGAAGATGACAGATGAATTTCACCAGCAAAGTTTGGCGCACAAGGCTATCCAGGCACATAACATTCACCCCCACAGACTCGGCGCTGCTGGGTACATGGATAAAATCCCAGGATGGATTAATGAGGATGAGGTGGCAATCCAGTCAAAGGCCTCCCCGTCATTTGCCAACATCATAGAAGAGCTCGCCCGAAACTGGCTAAGAGTGTGGGCCTTAATTACGTTGTCGGGCTAAAATAACATGATGGCCTATTGCAGCAATCATTGAGTAGCTAATCTTCCCAAGGCTCCTTCGAAGCAGCTAGGGAGAAGAATATACTATCCACGACCCTAGGAAACAAGGAGCACCCGGGTCGCACTCGGGGCCTTGGGGTTTACGTATCTTCGAAGCATGAATTCCCACAAGTGGAGAGCGGAGTTTTGATAACAGATTACTACACAATTTCAAACACTTACAACAACATTGCAGGAACAAATGAATCAAATCCTCCACCGGTCGCAAGACACCCTCGTGATTTTGGGAGCCAGTACTCCCGCTCAACATCGAAGTAGCGTCGCGTCCACGCCTGCACTTCCTGAACTTGGCGACGCCCAATTGCCTATCGAACTCATTCAGGTAATGTACATCTCTGGGATGCTCCAAAGATAGACCTGTAGGATGCATTAGCTAATATATTATCTATCATTTTGTAGGTGCCCACACCCTGCACGCTTGAAGTGCGGTTTGGGTCCATTCCTATTAAGGTTGGATAGGGGGTGGTGTTTCCATGCTAGGAAGGGACACCGGTGCACGGTGTCCAGCTGGTACAGGGTTACGTCAAGGTTCAAGTGGACATGGTCAATAATAATTTGATGTCCATCCTGCTGGAGAAGCGCCCGAACAAAGAAATCATAACACTAGGAGATGCCTTGCACAGTTTTATCTAGTGGCCCAAGAGGGACATCGTCTTGGACCCTGCAGTGTCGCAATCTCCACACGGCCATGCCTTGATGACTCCACCTCAACCACCGCTTCAGAAGGCATCCGTATACCGTACCGTGGAGATGGCGCCCATGGAGACAACGCCGAAGAAACAAGAAAAGGTTGTCGAGTAGTCTTCTAGGAAGACAACTAGCTCGCAAGGCGCTAAGGCCAAATCGAAGAAGATTAAGGCGCCTCACAAGTCTGGGACATTCTCCCTCCGAATGTCGTTGGTCTTCGCCACCTCATTAAGCCACATTGGTTTGGGTTGCCAGACTTTGCATGAAAGTATAGGTGGTAGACCAACAAGGCGAGGAAAGACCGACCTCTTGGATTCACTGTCGGCTACAATGAGAACCATTTCCACCACAAGCCGGGCTACTTCGTTGTGTGCTTCAAAGACTTATTTGATCTATTCAACCTCGACGCCTCACTTCTATGATGCTGGAGGCACTGTAAGTGTGTACAATCAAGTTCTACATTCACGCAATATCGATAAATATCATAACTCATTGCTTATGTGTAGATTCATGATGCAACAATCCCGGTGATGCCGATAACCGGTGGGTTTCCTCGACCCACATTTGATCTCAAAGCAATGCATCCGCGAAGACGCAAACTACATTGAGAAGTACATAACGAAGGGATTGAATGCTCACAACGACAAGGACTACTACTGGTGCCCTACAACTAGGGGTAAGTGCTTCACTACTTGTTATACAAATTTCATTTGTTCTTTATACGTAACACGGACTTAGGTTTAACGACTAAATCGACATACTGTAGGTGGCACTGGATCCTTCTAGTCATTGTACCAAAGTGGAACAAGGTAATATATCTTAATTCTCTACTCAATAACAAGCATGACTCTACCCTTGTGTAAAAAGTACTGAATAGTTATGCTCATTTTCTTCATATGTAACTCCATTATAGTCTTCCTTGGTTTGAAATGTCCGAGGATAATATTTTGGAACAACATAGGTCGTTTAGCGCCCAAGTTGCTGATGGGGACACACAATGAATCGGGCGCCAAACTACGACAAATGACGTAATTTCCGGTACCTGCTCACACTTCGTAACCTGGCCTCTCGAACTGACTATACTTATATACTATATATCACAAACGATTTTTGTTCTAATCGTCTGTGAAGGCCTACTATCATAGACGATTTCCTGTAAAAATCGCATGTGTTATTACTTTTCACAGACGACTCAGAAACCGTCTGTGATAACCACTTGTTATCACAGACACATAGATTCAGACGGTTCACAAACCGTTTGTGGTGACGGTTTGGACCCGTCTGTGATAACCCTGTCTGTAGTAGTGGAAGTAGCCCGCAAGCGCTACGCGCCATGGTGAGGCTCGGGTGGGGTACCAACAGGAGGAGAAGAGCGAGGTTAGTCCAGTGCTCAAGGTTCCGGCGATGAAGCTCGAGGATATGGCCAGCGACGAGCAGAAAAGTGGCACGGCGACGCGGTGAGATGCAGTTGGTGGCGGCGCGGGCTCTCCAGTGGCGACAGGAGAGGCACCGTGAAGAACACGGCGAGGCAGTGCTGGAGGTGCTGACGTTGTCGCCAGAGCATCCTTCTCGGCGGCGAGAGGCGTGGCCAATGGAGAAAGAGCTCGGTTTGCGAAGAAAATAGAGCAAGAGAGGAGGGGAGAAATGGAGGAAAGGACAGAGGAGGGAGAGGGGCGCGATGTGCTTACCTTTATAGGGACCGAAGAGGAGAGAGGGAGGAGATCGACAGGATGGGGGCGGCCGGCAGATGCGGCTGCCAAAGCGTTTGGCGGAGTGGGCGCAACGTGGGCGCGGGTGACACTAACGGGATGCGGGCGCAGCGGCATGGGCACAAGGCGCGAGGTCAACAGGAGCAGTTGGTGGAGAAGACCGGGGTAGGTGACGGCATGGTGCACAGTGCTCGGGCATGGGCGCCCATGGCGGCAGGTGAGCACAGGGAAGAAAGGTAGGAGGGAGGAGGTGGCGGCCTAACAGGTCGGCCCCACAGGTAGTGAGAGAGGAGAGAGAGAAGCGGCTGGGCTGACGCGGGGGTTGGGCTGCAGTTGTGGGCCACGCGGAGGAATGAATGGGCCAGAGCAAAAAGGCTTTCGGTCAGAGATGATTTTCCATATTTTAAATGCTTTTCCAATTACAAAAATTCATGAAACCCAAAATAGCTTTTAGAAAATAGATAATAGAGTTCAAAAATTAAGGAAAAATCCACAGAAGTTCACTCACTTAATTTGAACTTAATAAAATTATTTACAACTTTAAGTTGCCTTTTAATTTTGCACATAAGTTATTTTTAATTTATGAAAAATAGGAAAACCTTTTAAAGTCCAGAAAATCCAAAAAATTAATTAAAATTTTCTTTTTAACTTTAAATCCAATAAGAACCCAGTAAACTAAATAAATTTTATTTTTGACTTTTAAAATAAAGAAAATCGAGAAAAACAATAAAGTGTTTTAAAACTCAAAAAATTCAATAAAATAATAATTTTATAAATTTGAATTTAGTAATAGAAGACCTTACCGCTGTGCTCACGCTGATGGGTCCGGTCTGGTCGTGAATGATGCTGTTTGTCTCTTGCATCTTTTGCATTCGGTGACATGATTAGTGCCGCTGATGGTCAAGGTCGCGATCGAGCCACCGGTCTACATGTAGATTAGGCTTTGGTAAGAAGTTTTAGTTAGGTGAAGGGCAAAAGATGGATTCTTTCACTGTTGAAGTTGGGAGCGCTTGACAAAAAAAAAGAGTAATTATATTGTACAGGTGACATATAGGTTCCACAGAGTATAATATATGTAATGGTGTTTGGTGTCCTTTGCATGCCCTTCTTCCATCAGGTGACAACGCGCGTGACATCAACCGTGGTATCTTATATGGCGTCATATCCGTTGCGTCACCTTCCATTCACCCTTGATGCCTTCGTACCTCCTTTTCTTTTTCATTTTCATTTTCAATCCTACTACGCCATGATTAATTGGTGCGTGCTACTTTTAGTATAGGTAAGTTGTCACTGTTAGTGCTAAGCTTTGATATTAGTTCACCGCCGTGCTCGCCTGAGGCCGCGGCCAGCCTTCTTGATAGGAACTTCCTATCAGGTAAACCGTTCTATTCGAACAGAACGAAGCTCTAAAAGAACAGGGAAGAAGAGAGAACAAGCCGAAGGATATTTAGATTGTATTCGATGTCTCAAATAACCAATACATCCTCCTTTAATAATGAACTAAGGAGATAAATTTAGTAACTAATAAATTAGGAAGGCTAACTCAGGAAAGACTAATCTTAGCAAGTATTCTAAAGATGATATGAAGATACTCTATACATAGTCTTGAAGATAAGTTGAACGTCTCCTATTCCGTCTCGGACGCGCGAGGACTTGCTGTGTAGAATTATCCTGGGCATGTGTACGTGAGTCCGTAACACTTCTCCTCGCAGTTAGGAGGGGGTGGATGTTGGGGGGTGGCGGTGGAGCAGGAAAATCGGGAGAGCGAGGCGGTGTGATTTGGGAGGAGGGGCTGCGCGATTGTTGGCGGAGGGTTCGGGATTAGAGCGAGGCGCGCGTCCTTAACAAAAAGTCCACCTGTTAGCGTCAAGAATTTTTTTCCTTGAGAGGGGAGGGGGAGGACATTTTTTTTTCTTAAGAGGGGAGGGGGAGGACATGTACCAACATCACCGCTAACTCCATATTTCTGTTATATGGGCCATGCTCAGTGACGGACATACAATGCTATGTTTTTGTGTCAGACGTGGCCTGGCCCAGAGCACCGGTTACTGATCCATCCACTAGGGCTTCATTCCTTATGCCCTATTAGAATATTCCATTCCCTGTTCCCCACACACACCTCTAACGCTTCCTCTTCCCACCATCGGCAGCTCCTTCGACGAATCATCCCCAATAGACTCCTTCTCCCCCGATGGCTCCACCATGTCGCCCTCGCTTCACTCGCCTTTTAAACCTCTGAGGATTTTAAGTTTAATCTGCGAAAATCCTAGGGAGAGGAGAGGAGTAGGGGAGCCCCATGAGTCTTAGCATCTCAACCGTAGAAACCCGTTCAGAGACACTCCAGCGGTGGGTACACATCACCGTCATGGTCGTTCTCTCGCCCAGGTTTGGCGCCCTCGCGCTGCTCTACCTCGCCCAGTGCTGTTGGCGCTACCGCGTCGGGTGCACCATGATGGTGGCCCCCGCCGCTGCAATGCGCTCATGCTGTGGGATGCGTTCGAGGACGACCACTGGCGCTACTTCCAGGGGTGATTCGGGGGGGGGGGGGCTTCATCAGGCTTCAGCCTACCCTCCACGCCTGCGCCGGAACCCCACCCCTACCCCAACCTCCAGCCATTCGATGGCTATGGCCAAGGCCCCTTGAGCAGTTGCGTCCATTTTGCTAAATGAGGAAGAAAAATATTTTTTGGGCCTTTGCTGAAGCCGACAAGGCCCAACTGCCTCACATCCATCCCACGTCCCGACCTCTACACCTCATGTTCCTCATTGCAAAATCCAAAATTACAATCGATTGAGGATTTGACGAGAGGAACGCACCCAAGGGGCGGGAGCTGAGGAACTAGTTTGAACTACTTTTGAATTTAGTGCAACTAGAGTGATTATATACCATGAAACTAGTTCAAATTAGTTAAATTGAAGATGAATTTAATTTTTTTTGGAGTTTGACATCTGAAACACACTTTTTTATGGGTATATGAAGATACACATGTCAAACTTTGCAAATCTCAAAGCACATCAACGGATATTGATTTGAGTGCCTAAGCACCAAGGTGCATGAAAATACTTGTATAATATTTTCTACTCTCGAGTGTAGTTACTTCTATCTCTGATATACCACCAAAACGAACTTAACGTACTCCTTTTATCACTTTGGGTATACTCATATACTAATTATAAGATACTTCAATTTGAACTACACAAAAAATTTGCAAGGAAGTACATAGTTTTAGTTTATTTTGTAAATACTTTCATATTCGCATATAAAAAATATGTCTGAAAGATTATACATACCACTTTTAAAAATATAAATATCATCAAAAATAGTCTTATACACTCGTACTACCTTCGGCTCCGCGAGATTGACTGTGCAGTATACGAGAACATTTGCTATGGTCCAAGCATGGCCCTTCATATTAATTGCAAGCACAGTAATAGTACAAAGACAAACAAAGACACATCAACGGTGTTTGGTGTTCTTTGCATGCCCTTCACCGGTGAGGTGACAACGCGCGTGACATCAACCACGGGATCCTATATCGCGTCATATCCGTTGTGTCACCTTCCATTCACCCTCGATGCCTTCGTACTTCCTTTTCTTTTCTTTTCCATTTTCAATCCTGCAACGCGATGTAATAATTAATGGGTGCGTGCTACTTTCAGTCAAGGTGATTTTTCACTATTAGTGCTAAGCTTTGAGATTAGTTCACCGCCGTGCTCGCCTGAGGTCGCCGCCTTCGCTTTCGCTCTGTAGGGAAGCGTCGTGTGCACAATACCATTCCAGAAGTTATATTGGTTTGACTTTTGAAATGATACATTCTAGTATCGGCCTACACCAGTGTGTCGTTCTAGAGTTTAAAATAATAATGATATATATTTATAAGTATATACATATTTAATTGTATGCACACTATATTTCATATGTAATATTACTTCAAATACATAATGGTAGAATCAAATATAACATATATTTCAATAAGTTCAGTATGCAGTATTATCAATTACGCCGGTATGACCGATATTATCTAACATCGAGACTGATATGAACCATTGTCGAGTCGATATGCCGGTATTAATCGGTATCAATACCGGTAGAGAACGTATAGGTGCGCATCGAGACTGTGCCGTTCGCGTTGCATGCTAATCAATGGAGTTTCTACGTACTTTGTTTTAAGTGCGGATCTAATCTGGTATGTTGTAGTAGTTGGGCGTGTGAGTGACTAGGATCTGTATGCTTCGTGTAACCATGTAATGGGCGCTCTCTATTACTCGTAATCTTCAGTGTTCCCCGGTAGTTGAATGCATCCGGTCTGCTATATTGCTGCTCCCACCAGTCACAGAAACGGATTCGCATCCCCTGACTTTGTAGTTTGTACGGTAAAGCCTCGGGAGAACAGTGCGAGCTGCAACGACTGAGGAGGAATCGCAAGGGACTGTAGCGTGCAGTAGAAATCATTGTTGAAAAGCACTGTACACTGCACCATCCGATGGCTAGACGGGCCGGGTCGGTATTGCAGGTCCGATGAGTCGTGTCGTGTTTGGTTCACAAAATGTGTATAGTACCATGCCCGGCACGGCACAGTCCATTATGCATGTTTATTTTTTTTTAAAAAAAATTATATAATTTATTTTTATTTTTTTCTTCTATTTATATGATTTTTTTTATTTCTAGCGTAAATTATACTTTGGACCATATAATTTTACTATAGTTTCACTTCGCACCATTCTCAGCAAATCTTTGCATTTTGCACCACTTTTTTTTTTCTTTTCACTTTGCACTGAGGGAACGTCATGTCAGCGGGAGGAAAACATGAGAGACGTGCAGGGAGCTTGCCGGCAGCGATGCACAACTGGCGAGGTAGCGTCAACCCGAAAAATAGAGAGAGGGTTGTTTTGCCGTCGCCGTCGTTGCTATGGCCGTTGTCAGCGATGTTCCGACTATTCTTATCCGCTTCCGATCCATTTCCTAGCTCCACCTATCTCCACTCTCTCCATCCTATGCCTCTTCGCCACCTCCCATGCCACCATTCGCCATCGGCGAGCACCAAAGAACGGGACTAAATCCTTACCTTAGTGTAAAGTGCAACATATAGTAAAAGATGTGGTGTAAAGTGAAAAGATTTGTTAAGGGTGGTGCAAAGTGAATACATGGTCTAAAGTGATTTTTACTCTATTTTTTAAAATGTTTATATGGTTTTATTTTGTAGTTTTTTAATTTTATATAGTTCATTTTATGACTATATATAAATTTATTTTCATTTTTAAAAATTTATAGGATTTTTTATACATTTTTTCAAATTTAATGCCAAATAGGCTAAATGGACTGACAACAACCGATGGGCTAGCCGTGCCCGGGCCTGCTCAGCACGTCCTGTGAGTCTATCATGTCGTGCTTGGGTCAGTGCTTCAGCCCATGGGCTAGCCTGACATGACTCATCTAAGTAATAAGCCAACCGTGTCGTGCTAGGTCGGGTCGCCCATTTGGCCACCACTATAGCAACGTTTCCTAGTGCAGCATGTATTGTAGCAATCGATATGGACTGTTCTGTTTAGATCGGACGGATCAGATTCATGCAATGTCACAAACACTGTAGGTCTTTGCAATTGTCTGTGTAATGTCAGAGGTTGCGATTCCGACGAAAACATATCGTTTTGAACATCGATACGGTTACCGAAACATAATTTGACCGCTAATTTCTATTGTAGTATGTTTATAAAACCCAACCAAATTATAATGTTATGAAAGCACTTATCGAGATACATATACACATATAATTTTTTATGTATCTAATCTAAATATTTAAAAAGATATTAATAGCCAACGTTTCAAAAGTTTGACTGTAGGTATCTCAATAGTAGTATTTTTGGTTCATTTAATATGAACAGATGGGCGAAAGATCAAAATAAGGATCACATATATGGAACATTTTGTGTTTAATACTTGCAAATTATGAATGTATTACGTCTAACGCTTAGATTTACATTTGTATGTCACGTGCAAAAATAATAATCAAATCCACAAATAATGTCCTTCAAACGGTATCAAACAAGTCATCATTTGACTCAGGGGCATTCCAGACATTTCCTAATTCAGAACAACCAGTCAGTCTAACTAAAAGTCATATTGTTGAACACCAAACGTTTTTAGCTCAGCTATTCAACAATTCAACCAAATTGGAAGCTATTTTTTAGAAAAATTGTAGCAATGCCAAACAAAGCCATTATATAATAGATAGATGTCTAAGCTACAAACAATCACTCTCGGCAAAGTACTCAGAATCTTATTAATGTAAGTTGCTTTATGTAGAGCAGCAGCAAACCGCATGTAGCTACTCGACGAAACACGTGCAAAAGCAGCGAGCCAGCAACTTAACACCTAGGGATGGCAATTGTGCCCGATTACCCATGTGCCCGCGGGCGAATACCCAAATGGAGGCGAGTATGGGTGTCTTTCTTTGCACACAGGCATGAAAACAGACACAATTCCTTGCCCATTGGGTAAACAGGTGTGGGTGTGGGTAAGCTCCACCCGTACCCGATTCGCCCGATTACCCGTAACCTATCCGCATGTGTAAAGAACTATGTCAGTTTGTATTTTTTAAAACTTGATTAGTTGTCTTGTCGAACATGATATGTGAATTGCGATGAACTTTATTAGTTGTTGAATGTGTGATGCACCATTAATGTGTGAATTATGATAAACTTGATGTATGCATTGCTCCCGGGTAACGAGCATGCCCGCGGGTGATGGGTACCCACGGGCGGCGATGCATTATTCGCGGGTAAACGGGCATGCCCGCGGGCGACAGGCATGGGTGAGGTTTTTCGCCCATCGTCCTTCGCGGGTATGCCCGTGGGGGAATTCGGGATTGCGGGCATGAGTATGAGCGAGCACTACCCGTACCCGCCGCGCCCGATTGCCATCGCTATTAACACCATACTACACTACTTGGTCATAGTCACCCACCTCGGTGCTATAATTGCAAGCATGGATACATTCGTGTAAGGAAATAAAGCATGCGAGCTGTTAAGAAATCCAAGATTAATTGTTGAGGGCTGTTAAGAAATTTAAGATTAATGGTTGAGGGGTATAATACTGAAACTAACTTTGGTGTGTTTAGTCTATAAATAGGATCTCTTTCTACTCAAAAAAAGATCATCAATGAATAAAGAGGTTCCTCATATTATATCTCAATCTATTGTCTCTCTGTCGATTGTCTATTGTTTGGTGATTGCATTGATTGTTTTCCGACGATGACTACGTCATTTAATACGTTATCAACACAAATCGCTCTACACGGCCGAATCGGTATGTCATCGGGATTCCAAATTTTAATCTCTAAATTTTGCTAGGACTTAATATGGTAGATTAATTTTGATTAAATTTGTCTAGATCTGATTAATAGATTTTACGATTTAAAACTGTAATTGTCGCAGTTAGATTGAACATGTTCTATTCTTGTTTGTTGTTCATCAAGCAAAAAAGAAAAAATCACCTGATTCAAAGCGGCCGCTCATTGTCGACTCTTGCCGGCCAAGACTCATCTTTGGCGCTGCGCCGCCCCACCACGCTAGCCCGGCCACACTGCACTCAACATAGCGTTACTGCGCCGCGTCGCCACAGCGTCTATCGCGCGCGCTCGCTCACAGACCACCAAGCTTGTGAGCCGGCACTCGCCCCTGGCACCTGGCACCCGGGTGTATGCGGCCGTGCCCATCGTGCGCCACTACTGGGCCGAAGGAGCACAAACCAAAAAACCAAAAAAAGGAAAAAAAACATGAAAATAAAACCTCAAAAATTTACAAATAGGCCCTTCAAAGTTCTGAAAATTACAACAAATTTTTAGTGTGTAAGACAATTTTGTGAAAACCCCCTGGAGTTTAGGAAATTTACGATGGATTTTGGTTTATTATTTATTCTTGCATAATAACCCTTCGAGAATCTAATTTTTTCGACTGATCAATATATTTTATGGTTATTTTATAACCCATATGATGAGGACATGAACCCTATAGATACAACCATATTTGCTATGCTTGTTGTTCTAATTACAAGAGCTCGTATGCTTCACTTAAATTATCAGGTGAGCTCGTTTTTAGGAGTGCATTTACATTATATGAACTATATGATGCTACCTAATGATAAAAAATATATTTTTAGCACCATATTATTTTTTATCCAAGCCAAGTAAGAGTGCGAGCTAGACACGTTTTGGAATCCAATTCGGCCTCTCAAGACAACACTGACTTCAAACATGCATAACTTTCATATACGGAGTCCGTTGGAGCTCCACTAGTACTTGATGGAAAGCTTATCTCGTCCTCTTTCCAACGGACCTAGCCCTACCTCCAAATTCCTTCGCTGATTCTGATTCCGAGAGCAAAGGTGTTGCACCACCTCCACTAGGGCCCATGGGCCTTGTAACCCTAGGCCCATATTGTTTATGTGAATAGTGCCACCGCCCCTCCCATCTCCTCTTCCTCCTATACATAGTGGCCTCCTCCCTTAGGGTTTGTTGGATTTCATTTTTGTTTAGGTAGCCTCCGTTGCAACTTGTATCTTCTGCGTGTGTCGACTAGACCACCCAGTCAAGATCCTTTTTTGGAATCCCACCTTATTGAGTACTTAAATCCTATTTATAATTTTAGATTGTCTTTTATCTTGTTCTTGCTTGTTCTTCGATTGCATGCAAGGATAGACTTTAATGGTCAGGTCAATCGTGCTTGTAGCAAGGTCGATAACAATCTCGGAGTTGGTTCAGCGATTGCCGGGCATATTGGTCGTGTTTGATTGATAGTTGAATCGTGAGAGTCGTCTCTACCAAATTGAGTTATCGTTCTCATCGAAAGATCGGGGCACCCATTGTCGCATCACTAGACCCACGGCTTATGGTTATTTGGTTTAATATTATTTATTTTTATGCAATAACCATGAATTAAATTAATCCTAGAAACTAAATTTCTAAGGTATATATGCTTCCATAAATTTGTGAAACCCTAGACCTAGTACACTTTGGAAGCATCATATTTTTATTAGTTTTTCCCTGGTATTGTGTGTTTGGGAAATTATTTAATGGGTTTAGTGATTCTAAAAATTGCTTCCAGAGCTTAAAATTGTCAGAAAAATCCCAAAAATACCAGAAAAATTCTAGGAAGTGTATAAAATTATCTACTAAATAAATAAAATTAATCTATACTATTTTGCACTCGTTTTGTGCATTTAAAATGTTTTGCCAGATGTAATCATATAGAAAATTGCCTAAAGTATGTGAGATATGTTAGACATAACTAAATGGAAATTTAATTATCCTGGATGGCAGCAACTATATCACCTTGGTTTATCTCCATATCATATCATTACCGAGCATGCCGCTGGCACACCTGAACGTGCTACCGTTGAAAAGGCAAAGGCTTTGTAGTTTGTGAGGTATCACCTCTACTCTCCCATTAAGAATGATGATGTGGTGACTAAGTGTGATCTGTTGGCTCTAAAGTTTTCTCTACAAGAACGTCTGTAAAGTCCAATTATGCTCCCGCGGACACACGTACCTAGGATTAGAAGTCCGTAAAAGGCATCGATAAGCCTATGGTATGTTTTATGGAGACTTGTAGAAATCGCATAGTTATTCTTTAACTTTGTAAAGATGTCGCTTTCTTACATAAGTTGCATTATTAGTATAGATTCAGCTCCTGTCGAGCTTGGTTCTACTCCTGCTGAGCAGCTGTTATCTTTTGCTTCAGGATAGAACCTTATGCATTAGATCATTATTTCCCAGATGCCATAAATAAAATAGATATCTAAGTTGTTCTATTAAAGCCTTATCTCCTACTGAATAGTTGATTAAATATGCTTGATAAAACATATCTCTAGTAGCATATTTTTAAGGGATACGAGTAGACTATGCTAGCTGGAAATTCAAAAATTCTACCACGTAAACCAGAATGACATGCAAGCAAGAGATCATAGATCGTTACCACTAGACGCGCAGTGCAGCGGAAGAAGAGTTGGAGCAGCCGGATCCAAAGTAGAGCGCGTCGATGTAGTGGTCGAAGTCAATCGTCCCGTGTCCTCGTTGCAGATTGACTCCTCCAGCAACCAGTCGTGTTCTTTCCGAAGCCGTGGATGGTCCTTTAGCGCAACATCAGTCGTAGTAGCGTCTCTACCGTATCCACACGTCTAGGGATGAACACCGTACGTTGGTGTGCTAGCACCAACTCCCACTGTAGCGCTCTCGATAAGATGGTGGCTAGGGTTTTGGTGGAGCAACTCACGTCACGTGTATTTCATCTCTTCCTATCAGCCTCATGCTTATCTTTACATAGTGCACATGACGGATCATATCCGAACACGTTTGTTCCAACCCGTTAAGTGTGTGATCCGTTAGGTTCATGTGTAGTCGGTTGTGACTCGGAAACGTTTTCCGATCACGAGTCATTAGCAGTTCCTTGCAGGACATAACGATTCCCGAATACACACAAATAATATCAGACGATGCTTAATGCAATATGATCTACAAGTAGGTCCTTATCACTAACGACCAGCTCGTATCCCTATACGATCAGTTTCTATTTAGTCTTGACCAATTCGTAACTCCTTACGGCCATCTCTCGAGAAGTTAGTGGTCATGTTTAACCAGACTTCGACTAGCTCGTATCTCCATACGACTAGTCTGTATCTGATCTAACTAAACGACCTGTTTGTTTATTCTCCCATTGCCTCATGATGTCTGGTTGAACTCCAGATGAGATATTATGTCATCTATGGAGTGTTCAATACTTTCTCGATCAAGTGTCGGATAACCTCATATTGTCGAACTCTTCGACCACTAGTGGCATTGTCATTCACTTTCTTTATTCGACCACATCGAGGGGTCCAAAGATATCTCTCATGTTATGTTAGGAGGGGAAAATCTCATATCCGACTAGTCACATTTCTCCGCATATTTCATAGCATACCTGAAAGATACCTTTATAACTACCTAGTTTTGGAGTAGCATTTGGCAACCCCTAAGTGCATTATTGCACATGTAGGAAACTATGCTGATCTCAGGTGTAAGGATTATACGTCAACATTGCTTGAGACCAACTGATGACACATAAAATTATGACAATCTCAATAGTATCTCAAGGTGGGTCAATCCAACACCATGTTCTCTAACATGTGTTCACATTATTAATTTGAAATCTCTATATCCATGACTTGTGAAACATGGTCATCAATCAACACATGTGCTGGTCGATAAGTCACTAGCGTTCCGACTAATGACATGCGTCCAGGGATACATTTAGAACAACATCATGTAAGTTAAAGAGCTTCACCAACATGTCACATACTTGTTAATCTTTATAACTAATGATTCATTCAAGGAATGGAATAAAATTTACTTAATAACTCATAAACATAAACGTGATACAATCATCTCTATGGCTGCCAATAGGGCATATCACCAACATATGTTACCTGTAGTAAAATAATTAATCTTGCATGAAATAAATTTTGTAAACAATATGCCTAAAAATTGAAAAAAATGTTGTCATGCCTTGCTAACAACATGTGCTGTTGATATCTAATAAGCCTCATTTTACTAGCTTGCAGTGCATGGATGCCCAGATAGCAAAAGAAAAACTATTTTTCTCAATGGCACCGGACCAAGCCTAGTCATATGTTGATATCTTATGAATCGCTTTGGCTAAAAAAATATCATATTCCTCAAATAAGCACATAGTAACTTCAGCAGAATATTACATAGTATATATTGGTTTCACGCCAACAAGACTATACTCCTGTTGAAGTATGATTCAAATCTTTGCTAAAACTCCGAGCTGATTTCAAGCAAATGCCTGATGTACACGCTATCACTCGGGATTTTTATAGTTGCTATGAAAAGGGGGAGGATGTTGGGCTTGTGTGGGATATTGGAGTCTAATAGGCTTAGAAAAATATTCAAAACAAGAGTCATGATAGGCACACTGATATAACCTAGGTCAAAGCAAGAAGCAAATTTGCCCGAAGTAATAAATTAATCCAGTTTATTTTGGGAGATAATTAAAATAAATTGCAAGATTATTATCCTTATCCAGTTGATATGGAAAATGACATTTACGCCATTGCCAATACCCACACTGTTGGCAACCACAATCATTGTTGTTCACGAAGGGCAATTGATTTATGTCTTTAGCAATATGTTAACCGTCAGCATGCGGGAATGTGCACAGCAAATTGATGACCGCTTGACACAGTCGCACATATGCCATGTTTGGCTATGCACCGAAGCGTGCCATACTCATCAGAAATGACACATGCAAAAATTGGTAAGTGTTATCTGTAACTGCATCACTAGCAGAAGCCATATCACTTGTTTGAAGCAAATATAGCTCCTGAAAGAAAGATGACCTATTGGACTTTATTGATCCTGAATGATCAAATTTGGCTGTGATGGTCCTAGCATTACTAATTAAATTAAGTCATATAGATTATCTGTAATACTCCGGAATAGAATTCGGTAAATAGAATGAAGCGGGAGGGGTAAAAGACAAATGCAAACTCTGAATTTCCAGTTCAGCGGGGGGGTTTTCTGCTTTTCTTCGCCAACCTGGGCCGTGGGCTGCCACCCAGGAGGCCCAAGAGGGGGAGACCAGCCCAAGAGGGGCCGGCCAAGGGGAGGGGGGAGGCACCCCCAACCCTAGCCGCCTCCCCCACTTCCCCTCTCCCTCCCCCTTGTGGCCGCCACCTCCATTGCCCTCTCCCTACTCCTTGCTGCCCCTTGGTGCCCCCTCGCTGCTGTGGTGTTGTCTCCGGTGATCCCCGGTGCTTCTCCCCAAGATCCCCTCCGACATCTCCTTTCCCCGCCGTCGTCACCGGCCATCCTTCGCGTCCTTGTGGCCGGCCCTTTGGAGAGGGAGGAGAGGAGAAGGGAGGAAGGCCTTAGGGAACCAGATCATCGTCGTTCTACGGGTCTTCAAGGGTAACGATGGTGTTTTAGTGGTAGTTTGATTCGGTTTTATTGATTAATGGTGGATTAGATCTAAATCGCGTTCTGTCCTGGAGATTCCAGAACGCATCTGTCTTCTTGCGCGGCCAGTTTCGACCCTTTAGAGGCCGAATCTCGGGTTTACCTCTCCTAGAGATATGTTCCTGGTTTCATTAGCTTTCTTTTGGCACCTGGATCACGAATTTTCACACAGTAGATTAAAAGTTATGACTGTTTTACTACGTGCTGGTCTGTCTGCCAGAATTGCTGGGTATAGTCGGTTGCACCTAGGTTTTGATCTAGTTAGAGTCAGAATCAGGTCGGCCACCCAACTAGGTTTATTAAGATAATTTCACCATGTTTCCAGGCTGATAAAAATCACTTTACTTGGATCAGTGGTTTAAAAGTTAGAGCCTTTTCTTTTGGGCTGTTCTGAATTCTGGGCAGACTTCAATTATAGTTTTTCATGGGATGATTAGACCTCTGTATTGGCCGAATTAGAGTTTACCATCAACTAGAGTTTTGTAGCCAGTTAAGTTAAGAAAATCTGGGCACTGGTTTCGTGTCGTTTCGAGTTCCAGATAATTAAATATGCTTTTTCTCGTACCGCTGCTCATAAGGGCTGAAATCTGGCAGAATAGTTTATTTTCAATTTGGGTCTATGCGGTATATTGAATAGTCAGGGGTTATTGTAGAACATCGGTAGCAGTGTTATATCGTTGTTCTTTTTTTGGGAACATGCTTGTGTAGGCGGTGAGACATCCCGTGTGGGAACACCTCCGTTGCCTGCTAACGAGTCACTACGCAAAAGGCAAGTACTGTATGCATAATGATATGTTGTTTACATGAATGTTTTGTGCCTTGTTCATGATGTTGATATACTGCAAGTACCTTGTATACTATGTTTGATGCAAAAATGTGATGTGTGAGTGAATGATTATATTGGTTCGTACTTGTAGATGAATGCCATGTGTTTCTTTTCAATTATGAGTACTATTCAAGATTGCCATGGGATCACATCATGATATGCATAAATTACATTGGTAAGACCCATCAATTCCAGTATGGGCACTTGAAAATCCCATCAATTCCAGAATGGGTACATGAGTCCACCATTCCAATGTGGGCCATGTTACGTGAGTCCACCATTCCAATGTGGGCCACGTTGACTGATCGATGAAACGCTCTTCATACGATTACTTTAAGTGAACACCGACGGGTGTTTCACTCGCTATACTGCAGATATGCCGCAATATGTCCAATTCCTTCAATGCATCATTCCACTTCATCCATTCATAAATTCGTTTCGATAAATGTTCAAATGATGATTGTGATATATTGTTCATGGAATGTTTGATTGTTACATCTGATTACTTCTTTGAGTCTTTGGCTCATTCTTGCTTTGTTGTTTTATTTAGGTAAATGACAAGGAAGAATGATCTTGTGGAGGGTAGTTCATCACGATGCGCTCACTACCATAAACCAAACATTTTGAGGACTTTTTCTGTCGTTAATTATGACTTGTGATGAATTGTAATAAGCCAGTCTGGTCATAACTACCTTATCTCTCAGAATTGTTTATTTCTATTCCATTGATTAAACCTGATGATGAATTCTTGTTTCCGTATAATCTTTATACTTGATTAACTTGGTCATGTGTTTTGATGTTATTCTTCTAAAGAGTAGTGTTTGTAGGTGACATCTTGACTTCCTTATAGTCAGGGTGTTACATTATCATCCTTAATTAAATTTGGTGTTCCTGTTGAATAATAAATATTCCCATCGAATAATAATACTATTTAGGTGATTCAACTAAGATTTGAAGTCTAGAAGAAAAAATCTAGTATTTCCGTACAGATTAACTATAGTCAAATATTTTATCTTTCAGCATTATATTTATGATCATGAAGAGCATCCTGTAGTTTTATGCTGTTAGAACACACTGCTTTTGACCATAATTATTTAAAATATGGTATGAGTAATTTGATCAAAACTTAGGCAAATAATAAGAAAGCTAGTATATAGAATAAGTCCACCAACTCTCAGACCCCATATGGGACTTTCATCGCAGATTAATAATCAATCAGAAATTGGAATATCCTACAGAATATTAAGATCATGTAGTTTTCTTGCTGTTACACTGATAAAGTCTAGCTCACTGTATATAATCATCAAACTCATTATCTAAATCACCACTGTAGCATACACATTTGGGCCACCACCAGTTATTGGAGATCATGTTGGATATGAAATTCAATCAGTCATGCGGCATGATAGGGGAATTTTGTGGTATGCTATTAATAAAGATTGAATCTCGGTATTAGGGGGAGAGAAATGCCCAAAAATTCGAATGCCATCATATTTTCTAGAAGAAAAAGATCTTTAGTACGAAGATACACGCACTAGTCAAGCTAAACTTAAGGTTTAGTTTATACTCCTGTGCGCCAGAAGTGGGAAGTCTGTCAGATACTTTTCAATTATGTAGGAGTTACCACAGTATTTACTCACAGTAAATATATCGCTAAGAGTGGAATACCCTGGGTTGAATAGTATATCCACCTCTGTGAAATTGACTTATTGGTTCTTGATCTAAAATTTGTGGGGACGCCTCCGGGTTTAAGATCTAATGACACTAGTCAAAACAATTATTAATCACTCCTTTAACTCTCTCGAAGTGAACTCACCTTGAAGGTGAAATACCTCATGAAGAGGTTCATCATGAAGATGAAGGCCCCAACAATTTGATGTGCACACATTACAACGTTGGGAATGCGGAGTAACTAAGAATATTTTGTTTGGGAAATGATAAAGATCTGGTTAGCACTGAGGTACCCTCAACTTAGAGGATTTGGGAGAAAATTTGTCAACAATCAACCTCTACAATTTCTAAAGTTTCTCTCGTGAGAACACAGATCCAGAACCAAAGTCCATAGCCGAGTGCTTGTAGCATTCATCTCGGGTTACGTAATGAAATCATATGAGGCTGAACCATAATGGCTAAATAAAAGTCTTAGAACCAGTTAGTTCAGACTTGATTGGTCATTATGAATATAATGAAGTGGTGAAAGGTATGGCTCAAAGGTCCCCGTAAAGATCGTTACTCTCTTATTATGAATGATATAATGTTCCTTTACATAATAATTATGGCAAAAGGCATGAACAAGTAAATAAAATATGTGGTCAATGAGTGCTGAAAATACTTGATGAGATCCTAAAAGGACTCAAAATTTCTAGTAAGATAGGAAAGAAAATCGCAATATATATATAAATCTTACCCAACAGGATTTTACATGTAGTAAGAGCATCTTCTGAAAGAGAGAACATCCCCCTAAAGGAAAATTATCTTACCGGTGATCTCTTAATCACACTAATAATTATATGATTCCAAGAAGTGTAGAAGGACCCATCAAGATCCGAAAGAATGAAATGAGGAACCTAAAGACCAGAAGCGCACCACACAAGCACTTATAAAGTGTGTCTTCCACTAGAAGTTAGTGGAATGATGGTTTCCTCTAGTACTATAAAGGTATGTCATAATTTGGTGATATTGGCAATTAATCCCTTAAACGTCAAAATAAATACTAGTTATGTTTTACTCTAGAGTGGTACAACTATACTTTATAGTTCTGCAGAACAGACTATTTGTGGTAACTTTAACCACCAGAGATAATTACAAAAATATTAAGGCCCTAAAAGATTTTAATAAATCATATCCAGAAGGCATACAACTTTGCAACTAGTATTATACCATATCTTCTACAAGGATAATATACTTGTGTTGCATAATTAAATAGTGGTGTTTGATAAGTTAAACATATTACTCCTGAATACTGTTTATCCTAAACCTCCAGATGTATAATAGTATATTTGTATGTAAGACTCTACATCGTGATAATCCAGTAGATTTGATCACAGTATTCTTGCATATGTTCATTTTTTTTAAAAAAATATGAAAGACATTGGAGCAATAAGACTTCAGCGGAAGTTGTCTTCAGGGGTAGCATATGCTAAACGCTGATCATTATACCTGATATTATAAAAATTTTAGTCGAGCCTAGAAGGTGTTCATACGATGATTACTAATTAAATTCACTTTAAATGTTTTACTACTTAATAGTTTAGATCCAGTTGGTCGACAATGCAAAGATTATGACGATCATGCATAGATCTTGATGATCATGACTAAATCCTGAAGATACCTGTCAAATCTCTATAGTGTAAAATCTCAAAATGGATTTATATTACTTTGTGATGGTGCAACCATCTCTTGGCGGTCATCTAAGCAGATCTTGGTAGCTATTTCTACCAACCACTTAGAGATTATAGCACTATATGAAACCTCACTTGAATGTGTTTGGCTCAGACGTGTGACTAACCATATCTAGAAGTATTGTGGTATTAACAGCATCAATACCCCAACAATTATTTATGAAGATAATACTACATGTGTTGCACGAATGCAAATGAGTTATGTTAAAAGTAATATCACGAAACATATTGCTTCCAAATTCTTATATCCTCATGGACTCTAGAAGAATGATGAGGTGAAGATCTCACAAACTAGATCTTGTGAAAATCTAGTTGATTTACTCACTAAGTCTCTGCCTACGTCATGTTTCCAACGATGCGTTTGTGGATGAAGCGGCTTGAAGAGTTGCAGAGATTAGGGGGAGAATCCCCTAAATCATAATCCACTTGAGGTCCTGAAGTTTTATCTTAATCCTGAAGAATAACCCAGAAAGTAAAGAGGTTGAACCCTTTTCCCCTTAGTAATTTTTCCCTGAAGATTTATTATATAAATGTTTTTAAAGAGGCAAGGATGCAATATAGATTGCAGATACAATGTACTCTTTTCTCTGATCCCTTTTTTTCACTGGGTTATTTTGGAGGAATTTTTTTAACGAGACACGTGCATAACGCGGTATTCACCCAAAGGGGAGTATTAAGAAATCATAGATTAAGAGTTGGTGGGCCTAATACCGAAACTACCTTTGACGGGTTTTAATCTATAAATAGGATCTCCTTGTACTCAGAAAGAGATCAATCAATGAATAAATAGGTTTACGATATTATGTCTTTATCTATTATATTTCTATCGATTGTCTATTGTTTGATGATCTACTAACTGTCTATTGTTTGATGATCTTGTTAAGAAACCGGGCCCAGGACTCCAGAGAGTCCTGGCCCAATTGGACTCCACATCCAACCCTGATGTCTATATAAAGGAGGGAACCCCTCATTGTAACGCATCTATTGAGAAGCAATAAAGCAGACACTGAAGTCCCCTCATATCTATGTGTTCAATCTAGTGTTGCGTCTTGTGTTCTTGATTCGTTCTTACGATTCTAAATATTGTATACGAGGTACCCACTCGGACTGGACTCGCCAGCGACGGTTACTCAACACGTTATCAACACTATTGACTCTTCTCGCATCGAAAGGTAACCGTCGAAAAACGACACTCGTAGATTGAATCGTATTTTCTAGATTGCTTTCAATTATGCAAATTTGGCTTTCTAGATTGGTTTTTACTGTGCAAATCCGTTCTAATCTACCGCGAGCAGACTTGAAGTCGCCGGCACAATGCTGATCGGTGGATTGCATGAAAGATTGGATGTTTATTGCATCGTAGAATATTGCATGAACAAGAAAAGAAATAAAAGGGTGAGCCGGCCAAGAAGCGCCGTGTGCATCACCGATCGGTACCGCTCGTATGCATGCACTTCTCAGCCACGTCAACGACGTACGTTGTCGTCTTGGTATGTGTGCCAGAACGCACCATGAAGAACCGATCTACACCCGCATGATCATAAATAGTAAACACATTGGATGAACAGTAGCACGAAAAAAAGGAAACGCCACCGTCGCGACGACGGCGACATCGCCAGACGGCCGCGCACCGCCTCGGCCGCCCGCCTCGAAGGCACCGCCGCCCGAGCTCCACGCGGCCGGTCCCCGGCGCCCCGACAGACGCCACCAAAGGCACCTGCCGCCCGAGCTCCAAGCCCGCAAAACATCACAGAAGCAAGGGGAAGGAGAGGCCGACTGGCCGCACCGAGGCTGACATGGAGCCGCCCTCGTCCTCCTTGAATGAACGCCACACCGCTGGCTGGCACCATGGCGTCGCCTAGCTCCACGCCGCCGTCGATGCATGCATGCACGCCGTCAACCCCTGCACGGGCATAAGGCGTCGCCCCCCTCAGCCCCACATGGCCACGCCGGCTTGGACCTCCTGCATCGAGGCGCAGCCGCTAGTCGGACCCCCGCATGAGGCACCGCCGCCGGTCGAATCTCCCGCACGAGCACCAGACCCCGAGCCGCTCAGGCATGAGCGCCGGTCCCACCGTCGCCGGCCCCTCAGCCGCTCCCGCACGATTGCCGCCTCCGCCTCCCAGCCGCCACCGCTCGATCGGCTGAAGAAGCTGGGGGTAAACCCTACGTGATCGCCCCCTTTTTTTTAGCGGCAAAACTGGGCCGAGCGAGCGACCCATGAAGGCCGGCCTTTTTGCAACAAAGCACCTCAGGATTGCACAAATTACAAAAGAAATTCGCAAATAAGGAAATTTTTCAAAAAAATCGTCGGATGTTCCAGAAATTACGTAAAAAATTATCAGAACTGCAATTTTCACGTTATAGCCCCTGGAAATTGCAGAATTCACCGAAAATTCATATTCTAGCAGAAAAGGGCCTCGGGAATTTAATTTTTGAATCGGTTTTTGCATTTGAAGCATATTTCACATTGTCATTATTATTTCTATGCAATTTATTTATTGTATTTACTGTTTTTGATTATTTGTGATTATTTATATTACTTTTAATCCCTGAAAATAGCAGTAAATCATGAAAATGTATGGAAAAATACGGGATCACGAACTGGGAGTTCGAAGAGTATTATGAGAATTTTGCAACTATTTTATGTAAATTACCAGCAATAATCCTATGAACTTTTTGCATGAATATGAAAAATGACTAGCATCATGAACCAGGAGTTCGAAGAACTGACCCAGCATGGCCAGAATTTGTACAGAATTTGTACGGTCTTCAACTCTGTGATAAGGTAATCACGGATGAGCAGAAGATTGAGAAGACTCACTCTACCTTTCTCTCGAATGCGGTGCAATCCGCACGCAACTATTGTCAAAATAGCTAGAAGAAGTATGCCGAAGTGATTGACATCATGAAAGTTATGAAAGCTCAAGATGATGGTCTAGGAAAGAACTACATCCCACAGCCGCTTAGTAGCAATGTTGGCCAAGAAGACAATGCTAGCAGCTACAAGGCGAGGAAGCCCCTCACAAAGGAGAGGGGCAAGAATGGTAAGCTCGTGGGTTGAATCATGTTATTGATGTTTTTCCAATCTAAGAAAAGGGCAAATGATAGCATCAGGCGCACCTCGCCATTGCATGCACGAATGATCCACACCCATTAGTTGCACTTATGGATGTGGACAGCCTAGTAGCAGCCCCCATCATCCCTCCTTTGGGCATAACAGCGGCCACAACCATAGTTGCCCAAGAAGAGAAGATCGCCATGTAGCAGATTGAGGCAGAAGCTTCTGAATACTTCGCTGATTCGATCTAGTGCACGCATTGCACTTTGATATTGTATAATAACCTGCAGTTTGTAATTGAAGCAGAACATTGAATTATTTTATTCTTTGAATAATGGTGTAATACCTCATAAATCCAGCTAGTTCGTATAGTTGGAAGTTAGTCGAAAACGAGATTTAAAAGTTCCGGAAATCGCATTCGGTAAAAAGAAAGAAGTCGAGGAGAAAAGAAATAGTTTTCGCCTGAAATTCTATTTAGCGGGGGTTATCGTGATTTTCCGCAACTTTGGGCGCAGATCCGCGACTCAGAGGCCCAAGAGGGGCCGGCGGCCCATGAAGTGGCCGGCCATAAAAGGGGCGCCACTCCCCAAACCCTAGCCGGCCCCATTCCTCCCCACCTAGCCGCCACCCCCTTCCCTCTCCCATGGTTGGCGCCGCCTCCTCCCATGGTGGCCGGCCTTTGGTGCTCCCGAGGTTGGTCTCCAAGATCCCCGGGCGTTTCTCCTCCGATCTGTCCTCCGGCGGGTCGTTTCTTCGCCGGTTGTTCGCTGTGGTGTGGCCGGCCAAGGAAGAAGAAGGGAGACCAGCGGGGAGTGGTTCTTCGTCGTCCTACGGGTCTTCAAGGGTAACGAGCACCCCGGTTAATTGTTTGATCAAGTTTTATTGCGGTAGAGATCATTTGAGTCACGTCGGTTTAGAGTTCCAGAATTTACAGAATTGATCAGAATGTTGCGCGGCTTGTTACAGTACTTTAGAGGCCGAATTTGGGGTTTTGCCCTTCTAGATATTTGTTCCTGGTTTCGTTAGCTTTCTTTTGGCACCAAGATGAGAAAAATCCGACCAGTAGTTTGAGAGTTATGAATTTTTCAATACGAACTGTCCAATCTGTCTGAAGTCTGTGGTCAGTAGGTTTGTCCCTCGTTTTGTTCAAAATAGAAGCCGAATAAGAAGATTCCCCCAACTAAGTTATTGTAGATCTTGAAATTATCTTTCCAAGTTGATAAAGATCATTCCATTTGGATCAGTAGGCTAAAAGTTACACTATTTTCTTTACTGCTGATCTGTTTTCTGGACTGACGTAGATGGGTTAGGTTTAGCAGTTAATTACCCCTCTGTTTTGGCCGAATCAGAAGATTCCGCCAACTAAGGTTTTGTAGCCTGATCAGTTAAGAATCAGTGAGCACTGGTTTCAGGTCGTTTAGAGTTACAGATAATTATTGGCGAATTTTCTTGTGCAACTGCCCGTAGAACGATAATCTGGAATTTTGGTGTAGATGTCAAATTGAACCCTTGGGATGAGTGGGTTGATTAGAGAGCATCGTAGTACACTTGTAGCTGTGCCATATTCGATTATCCGTAATACGTGGTAATACTTGTGTAGGCGGTGAGACGGTGGGTGGAAGGACACCTTCGTTGTATCACAACACGTCACCACACGGAAGGCAAGTGCAAATGTTTAAATTGTGTGAATTCATTGTTTTCATGTTAACTTGGTAAATTATGAATATTCTTGTGATTTGAGTATGATGTGGTAGAGTTCAATACCTTATTCGATGATACATTGAGTTATATGCCAAGTTATGCTTTTCATTCCATGCATACATAATTGATTGTTGTCCACGGAGTGGAAACTTGATTAAGTCCCATTAATTCCAATATGGGCATGTAAGACCTACCATTCCAATGTAGGCGATTTGGACATTCCGTATGAAACGTTCTTCATACGGACTTGGATCCCGCTCTTTGTTAAGAGCGGGCTTAAATGAACACCGACGGTGTGTCACTAGTTATCTGAGTATAAACATGTGGAAAGTCCATTCTCCTTCAATGCATTCATTCATTCATACCGTGCTTTCTTAAATTCATGAAGTAAATGATGTACTTGGTGGATTGTTTCGATCTGATATTCTATGTGAATGTATATGTTGTGCTTCTTGAGTTTCGACTCACTCTTGCTTTTATTTATTTTTAGGTGAATTCGGTGAAAGCAGTTGCTAGTGGAGGGTGTAGTCCAAAGACGTTCCATGCACATGAAATAAATAGTCATTCGTTAAAGTTCTATTTACATCTCTTCAGTTTTATTTATAATGTATTGGACTGTAATAATTGTCACTTGGAGGTCTATTATTATCGCTTTGGTTAATTCTCGTTTAAATTTATAGATGAACTGTTATTAAGCTATAGATTGTTATAATGGTTAATCGTTTCTTTAGCATTGAATGCGATGTTAATCTTATGAATTGAATAGTAGGTTGTCTTGTTAGGTGACATCTTGTCTTCCGAATAGACAGGGTGTTACAAATGGTTGTAAGCTCTAGGAGAGCTAAGCATTAGAATTCTTATGATGAGTCCTGCAAGACTTATATTCCCGTATTTATGATAGCAAGTTATGTTTTGATATCTGAAGTATTTTATTTATGTGTTGCTTGATTTCTGCTATATATTAATAAAGTACATTATATTAGAATGCATGTAGCGCCCTATGGAGAAAGTGTGCTTAGCGACACAATGAATACCACCTTGAGAGAGACAAAAACTTTCAGTCGATCGGTAAGAATGCTTGTAGCCTTACGACAATCGCGGGCAGTGATACGTGAGAGAGCCATAATTATACTCTCGACGGACACAACTTTGGTCATGAAAGAAGCCTTGTTGTGCCCATAATCGACTAGAACTCTCAAGGATATTCGCGCTAACAGTTTCCACATAGAGACCGAAGAAGAGCATGGTAAGGAATACCTGCTCATTACAAAGCGTGAAGAAAGTAGAAAAATGGTATTAGAACGACTTCCTTCATTTGAAAATGGGCTATACTACACTAATATTAAAGCATCTGCAGGCTATACTGCCCTAAAAACTGTATTTAGAAGCTCTGAAACTCTTCTATCTCTCGCATGATAGATTATGTCATCTAGGTCTTAGGATGATGAGAAATATAACTAACAATTCACAGGGACATAATGTCAATGTAAAGAACTTCCCGAATCAGGAAGATTTTGTGTGCCCTCATGTGCCACCGGGAAACTGATTACTAGACCCTCTACTCTGAAAGTAAAGGATGAAATTCCTGCATTCGTGGACCGTATCCAGGGAGACATTTGCGGTCTTAATCAGCCACTGTCATGGCCATTTAGGTATTTTATGGTGCTCATCGATGCTTCCTCGAAATGGTCGCACGATTGTTTATTGTCTACGAGAAACCACGCTTCTGCAAAGCTAATCTCGTAGATAATTAACATTAACAATAATTTCCCTGATCATCATGTGAAGTCCACTAGACTGGACAACGCCGGAGAATTTACTTCGAGGGAATTTGATGATTATTGTGTGAAAATGAGAATTAAAATTGAGTACCCCGTACCGCATGTCTACACCCAGAATGGACAAGCAGAATTGTTATTTACCAACTACATGTTGGGGACACGGAGTCCTGCACGCAGCAACTCTCATCAATTTTAGACCACCGGCATATAACATCCATTCACCTATGCAACTAGCGCAAGGGTCAACACCAAAAAAAAAATCTCTCATCTTTGAAGGTTTGGTTGTAAGGTTTATGTACATATACCACTACCACAGTGAACTGAAATGGGAACTCTCCAAAAGTCTAGGATATACGTTGGTTATGAGACAGCATCCATAATCAGGTATTTGGACCCCCATGACTGCAGATTTGCATGCAACCCACTACGCTGATAGCATATTAGATGAGAATTATTTCTCGTCATTAGAGGAGAAATCAACCCTTGATGAAAAATGTCGAGAAATAGAGAAGTCCAGAAGATAATTGAAGTCTAGAAGACAATTGAAGTCTAGAAGATAATTGAAATTCATGCATATGACTCGTGCACTCGTGAAGCAAATAGAGAAGTCCAAAAGATAATTGAACTCTAGAAGACAATTGAGGTCTAGAAGACAATTGCAGTCCAAAAAATAATTGATTTGCAAGCATTAGCAAATCAACTGCCTGACCACTTTAGTGATTTGAAGAGCGTGACCAAGTCGCATATGCCTGCACGCAATGCACCGGAGAGGTTTGCAATACCGATGAAGGTATCTCTAATCCTGTCCTAAGGCCTCTCAAAGGACGAGAACTCCGGCCCTTCGAATCCGAAGTAACCGGGGACGTCTGGTGAAAAAGGATAAGAAGGACTTGAACAGTCGATCACCAAAGTACCCCATAACCAGAAGGTGAGCCAGTTGAGACCTGGCACCGGTATGGAATCTTCAGAAAAGGTATACTAGAATTGAACATCCCATGAAGGGAGACATCAGCATGGATGTGTGCGCACACATCGGAGCTGAAAAACCTAAAGGGACTTAGCCCGCAATTGAAAGCAGCGGTGAGCAAGTAGAAGTATCGCCCTATGAAGAAATAGCTAGAAATTATGTGACCACGGGAGAATCTATGAATAAGCCAACAGCTAATGTCGATATTTACTTTGCAAAGAAAATTGCCACAATCATCGATCTTGATCCAGAGCTTGTTCGCTCGTTGAATGTAAGAAAAGATCAGATTGAGAAGATTGGAAGAAGGCAATAGAAACTAAATTGTTCTCTCTGAATAAAAGAGAGGTGTTTGGGCTTGTAAGCCGCACACCTCCCCATGTGCACCCCGTAGGGCATAAGTGGGTATTTATTCAAAAAAGAAATGAAAGAAGCAAGACTCGTTGCACAAGGTTCCACTCAACGTCCAGGAGATTGTTATGAAGAAACCTATTCCCCGGTCATGGGCGGAATTACCTTTAGATATTTATCTCAATGGCAGTGAACTTGAAGTTAAAAGTGAAATTGATGGATGTGATAACAACATACCTTTATGGAAATTTAGATTCAGACATTTATATGAGGATACCTGAATGTATCCCTGTCCCGAACTAAGACAGAGCAAATAGAAATCTATACAGTGTGCAACTCCGAAAGTCACTGTATGGACTGAAGCAATCAGACAGAATGTGGTATAATCGCTTGAAATGACTTTCTATGCAAGAAAGGCTACACAAACAATGAGACTTATCCCTGTGTATTTATACGACGATCCCAGGATGGATTTTGTATAATCTCAGTGTATGAAGATGATATGAATATCATTGGAACCCTGGAGGGTATTAAGAAAGTAAGCTCTTACCTGGAGTTGGAGTTCGAAATAAAAGATTTGGGTCAAACCAAATACTGCCTAGGTTTGCAGCTTGAGCATACCCCGGAAGGGATTCTAGTAAATCAGCCAACCTACACTCAGAAAATGTTGGAAATATTCGGCTTTGAAAAGGCATATCCTTCGAAAGTGCCGATGGTCGGGAGATCTTTGCAGCAAGACAAGGATCTGTACAGACCTAAAGAAGAGGGTGATGAAGTCCTGGGACCGGAATTCCCATACCTGAGTGCAGTAAGAGTACTCGTGTATTTAGCAAACTGTACTAGATCAGGCATTGCATTTGCCGTAAATCTGTTAGCAAGGTATAGTACAGAACCTACCAAAGACATTGGCAGGAAATAATGGACATCTTTCGTTACCTCCAAGGAAGCAAAGAACTTGGTCTGTTCTACAGAAAGAACTCAAACCTGTTTATGAATGGCTATGTAGATGTCGGGTTCCTATCGAACTCGCATACAGTCAAATCGTAAACATGTTATGTATTACTATGTGGTGGAACTGCAATTCCATGAAAATCGTCTAAGCAAAGTCTTGTATCGACTTCGACAAACCACTCGCAAATCATAGGACTGTATGAGGCCTCACAAGAATGTGCTTGGCTTCGGTGGATGATTCACCACATCCAGCAGTCAGGTGGATTGAATACCGTGCAAACTCCCACTATTATCTATGAAGATAATACAGCTTGTGTTGCACAAGAGCAAATGGGTTATGTGAAGAGTCCCCTCACAAAGTATATCAACCACAAGTTCTTCTATGCTCATGAATTGCAAAAGATGGACGAAATTAAGGTACTGCATACTAAGTCATGTGAGAATCTTGCAGATTCATTCACTAAGTCATTTCCAGCATCTAGCTTTGAAAGGTGTATACGTGGAATTAGAATGAAAAGACTTAGAGAAGTGCAGAATTCTTGGGAAGAATCTTCATGAACTCATTGTTGAATCTTGATCACGAAGATCGAGTACCTAAACAAGAAATCCTAGAGATTAAATGAAATTAGGTGAATTGTACTCTTTTTTCCTTGACGGGTTTTCTTGAAGTTTCTCGGCTAAAGTTTTTAATGAGGTAATTCGTGCAACACGGCAGAACGCATGACATGTACACTTTCTCCAAATTTTTTCCACTGGGTTTTTATGGAGTTTTGACGAAACATGAACATGTCGGATGAGTGTCAAGGGGGAGTGTTAAGAAACCGGACCCAGGACTCTAGAGTGTCCTGGTCCAATTGGACTGCTTATCCAACCTTGATGCCTATATAAAGGAGGGAGCCTCCTCATTGTAACATGTCTATTGAGAAGTAATAAAGCAGACCCTGAAGTCCACTCATATCTCTGTGTTCAATCTATTGTTGTGTCTTGTGTTCTTGATTCATTCTTACGATTCTGAATATTGTATACGAAGTATCCGTTCGAACTGAACTCACCAACAACGGTTACTCAACAGATCTATTAACTGTGACCATACTAGGACTAGTTATTTAATAGTAGCAACGGAAAACTAGAAGTATTGACATGCATCAGACAGGCGTGCTATGGTTACACGCAAAAGCGGTAACGGCGGTCTCAGGGCCATCCTTGGGGAGGATCGCGTAGTAGCGCTGGGGGTTCGCCTCGAACTTCTCGCGGGAGATCTTCCGGCCCTCGGCGCCCGGCGCCGTCATCTCGTCGGGGTCCTCGACGGCCGTCGCGTTCATCCCCACCTCGTCCTCGATGGCCGGTTTCTTGGGCAGCAGGAAGTAGGCGCCCACGGCTCCCGCCACTAATACCGCGGCGGCTCCGTGGATGCCGCGCTTGGAATCTTTTTTTGCTTTTCTCCTCGGGTGTGTGCCTACTTTTTCTTTCTTTAGTGTAGAATGAGAGGGGCGATGGAATCCCATCATTGGATGCGTTCTTGCATAATTTTTGGGTCCCTCCACAATTAGTTTCTCCACAGCTAAGTGATGATCGATTGCAGCTTTATGGCGGGACCCAACGTGGCTGCTCCCTCCAGTGGCGGATATATGATGGCTGGCCCCAGACTCCCTCCACCGCTTTTTACAAGAAACTAATCGAATTTTTCACGTTCAATTGCTCGAGTAGATATTATAATACATATAATTATATTTAAACATAGAGTCGTAGTTATTATACAACTCTAATATTTATAGTGAAAATATAATTGTATCCCTTATACAATTGTAACAACTCTTATATCTATACCGGTTTAATCACTGTTATAATCTGAACCCACCACAATCGATAGTGTAGATTTTTCTTTCTTTTTTACTCCAATTAACATTGTAATTTCTAACTCTTGAGAATGAACATGTGGTGACTTCTTTTTTCCTCTCTTTATTTCAACAATATACTAGATTCCTTGCGTCTCATAAGGGTCGTGGTAACCCTTATCAGCATCGTTCGAGGTGCCTCCAAATTCTTGTTTTTAAGTGAATATTGATTTTTATAAGGTGCGGTTTGACTTGGTGCAATCTCTAAAGTTGAACTTTGATAGTTAATTTCTTTTACAATACTTCGCTCATAGCTACAAAATCATAATCATAAGGAAGTACTTTGAAATATGAATCCAACGACACATCACTTTTGTGTAACATAATCTATATATTGTCGGGCGAATTGTTCATCAAAGTTTACAAACAGAGAGAGCACTTTAACATAAGCATTTAATTAATTGTAGGATTGAGGAGAGAAATGGAATATTTGGTATGAGCTAGCTAGGAGGAAGGATCTCGCGAGGTGACAAAAAGGTTAGGCGGAACCCTAGCTGCCTAAGGAGCTTTGGCACCAGCCCCTTTCCCCTCTTCTCCGGCTTTCTTGTCGGTATTGAACGGGTGGGGCACCCGTTGTTTTCTAGAAGTTATTTTATTTTATTTTAAGATCAAACTGTTCTAGTTTTGCTCCGTTGAGTTCTTTGCTGGATTTATTCTAGCCGTACTACCTCATACATCAAAGATAAATACAAGGTCGAGTTGGTTTTAGATAAATAGCATTTAGTTTACTTCCAGCGAACAACATCCCTAACAAGATATATTTCGTATACACATCTATAGAGATTATTGGCAATCGATATCCATAGGTTTTCCATGTCGATCTCTTCATCATGCAAAGAGTTACAAAACATATCATGTGTGTTTGAATTTTATTCAGTGAAGTTAGGGTGTATCTCCTCAAAGAAAAAGAAACAAAAATTAGAATTATATATTTGTTCACTACATAGAAGACTCTCCCAGGGTGCAAAAAGTTGCGGACCCACCTCCTCACCCAGGTTCAAGGGTGAAAGGTTGGGGGGTGGTTTAAACTTTATCCCCTCCACGTTACACAGGTGTGTGTTTGTCAGTCGTTGAGAGAGAAGGCATGGCTTTTCCGGAGACACCGGCGAGGAAGTTTCTACGGGGCGCCGGCGCCGGCCTTGGCTTCGACCTCGACGGCGTGGGGCGCTTCTTTTCGGACCTGTGGGACCTCATCAAGGCGAAGGCTGCCGAGCTCGCGGCCTTCTTGCCCGGCCTCCTCTCCGCGCTCGCCAAAAAGGTCGACGAGCTCTTCCCGCCGGATACGCGATCGGAGACGCTCCAGCGGTGGTTGCATATCGCCGTCACTGTCGTGCTACCGGCCGCGCTCGGCGCCCTCACGCTGCTCTGCCTCGCCCGGTGCTGCTGGCGCTGCTGCTGCGCCGGCGCCGCCCGCGGGCGCGGCGGCCGCGCCACGATGGTGGCCCACGACCCCGGCTTTATGGCGTCCGCGACCGCCATGATGGTGGCCCCCGGCCGCGGCGGCGCAAGCATGCCGCGGGGCGTGTTCGAGGACGATCCACGACGCTACTTCCGCGACCTCCGCGCCAAGAAGCCCCTCGTGTACTAACGCATGTATGTATTTGCGTACGTACACGTACGCCTGTACATGCGTACGTACGAGTATGATTGTGACGTGTGATTTGTATGCGTACGTACGTCCGTGCTTTGATGTGTATGTGTGCATGCAAAGGTCAGGTCTATTTGCATAATTGCGCATCGGTCCGGTCGGAAGTGATGTTTGGTGCGTGACTGAAATGTTGTTGGTCAGGTCTTATATATGCGTATGTAAGTTTGGAATGGTTAATTAATATATGTGCAAGCCGCATCTCGTTCTACGTAGCACATCTACAATTTGTGAATTTGTGTGTGTGAGGCGTGTTCCAAATTAGGCTGTGTTTGATGCAACTTCCATAGCTTCAAAACCATGCGCGCGCGACTGCACGGTGGTTTCATCATTGGTGCTTGCCCACTCTGGTTCCTAAAGCGTTGCTACTGCAGTTAGTACACACTACACTTATCAATCTAAAAGTTTTTCTTGAAAAAAAAATAAAAAAGTTGCTAGGACATGGGAAATGGGGTAGAAGTTGCTTCCGCATCTTGTCCAGCCGACTGCGAATGATGCTGTTGTCTCTTGCGTCTTTTCCATTTGGTGACATTATTGGTTCTGTTAGTGCGTAGTAGTCAAGGTCATGTACATTAAGTTTGCTAAGAAGTATAGATTATTGGTTGATATGAAGTTTATTTTTTTAAAAAGCAGATATGAAGTTTTAGTAAGTGAAGGGCAAACGGGTGGAGCGCTTGAGTCCTGACACACACAAAAAGTAATTATATTTTAGAGATGGCAAAATCTCAATAGTGCCCGCTCTCAATTTGATCTTAACAAGGGCTCACCTCCTCATGCCTGCGTGCTTTTTCTCTGGCAACAGTGGGCGGCCGATGAAGGTTAGGATTAAGGTTCACCGAGAGTTAGGAGGAGTTCACCATGCCCCCTCCTCCGGATGTAGAGGGAGGGGTGGGAGGCGCGCCGGTGGTGGGCTACGGCTGTGGCGGCGGCGGCGTGGCGAGGCGGCGGGTTCGGAGGAGGGCGATGGGCGATGGCGGCGGGCGGCACGATGGCGGTGGCGGAGAATTTAGGTAGGTTGGGGAGGGAAGGGACAAAGTGTCGGGGTGGTCGCCGATAATGCTATCGGACTACTGCACACTCTGTAGACGCATCCTTTAGAGATATAGGGGTACTGGAGTGGCAACTTGGCGACCATGTCTTTGTGTCCTACCCTTAAGCATACAACAATTGCATGCTAGTGCCATGTACATGCCTTGTACGGAGTGTATATACAAATATACCTCTCTTTATAACGGCTAGAATCGGCGCCCTCCCCGCGTTTGGTGGGGATTTTCTCCCAATCGCACGCCGACACCTACCCCCTGAGATTTCGTTAGCGTCGTGCGTGGCTCCGTCTCGTGCGCGTCTCAGCCATCCTATCGGGCGGATCACGTGAAGGAGGCGTCTTCGGGTCGTCTTCTCGCGAGAAGCTTTGTGCCTCCTTCCTCTGCCGCATCACCAGCAGCTTTTCCGCCCCGCATCCTCTGCTCGGTTGCACGCTCGCAGCCCCATCCTCCCCTTCACCCACATATATCCCGCCGCCATCCTCCTCCCTTCGCCTGCACCGCTCGCACCGCACACATCCTCCCCTCCGCCCGCCTCCTCACCCTAGTAGTCGCGCTCCGCCCACGCCCCCCCTCCTCCCCTCCGCCAGCGCCGCCCACCTCCTCGCCCTCTCTCTGCACTCTTCCTCCCTCCCCCTCTACTTTACCTCGCCGACATAGCCGCCTCCTTGCTTGGTTAGATTGGGACCACTGCGCACTCCTTTTTCCCTCTACTTTCCATTCCCTTCCTCTCCCTCCTCCGCCGCCCCTCTCCGCTAACTCCGCCACTCTGTCTCTCTTCCTCCCGCGTCGCCCCATCGATCTCCCTCCCCAGCCACCACCTCAGAGCCTCCCCTCCGGTCCATCCCCTCGGCGTGAACCAGGATATTCTCCTCGGCCTCCCTCCTCCTCCGAATCCCGTCCCCTCCCTCCTCCTTCGTCGATCAAACCATCTTATCGTCTTTTAGATCGATGGACCGTCGGCGATGATGTCGATGAACACCACCATCGGGAACGGAGGCAGATATGGCGTTGGATCTCGGTGGAGCACAGCGATGACTCACGGGATCGGGGCCAGCTCTGGCCGAAGAGTATTACAACAAACAATTAGATCGAGAAAGAAGTGAAGAAGAATAGGAGGGTAGATTTAGATTGGAATCTGAGATAGAGAGAAGAGGAGGTGGAGGTTGCACGTGAATAGTGTCCATCCGGTTTGGTTTTTCACACGAAAAAATCGGTTTTTGGGCCTCGACCGCCGCAACCGTTGGTCCGGTCGATGACCCTTCAAATAGCATGCACGACAACAGTATGATTGTACAAACACAAACATGATTGTTTTTGGGTCTAAGCATGTGCGATCCATTTTCAAGTCTCCACGTCAAACTTAGGGTGGGACCACAAGTGCAGAGGAGAGGCATCCTCACGTGCTCCACCAACGCACTTCACGCCCACTCGCCCAGCCCTCAACCACAATGTGAATGAGACAACGATGACAACGTTGAGGAAGAGGACTGTTAACACGAGGAGAGGAATGGATGAATAGTTAGTTGTATTGCAATAGCTGATAGGGCTAATATATAGTACAAGGACTGAAGGGACACACTAAACCCTAGGCTACAAGTACAATACCAAAAATACTCTCTAACCACTCTCCAAAATGCAAGACATATGCAATAGCATTACTTTTGAATAAGTTGATTAAGCCAAAGAGCCAGCTTTAAGCTATAAGAAAAAAACTAAGCCTAAACAAATAGGGTCACAGAAGATGAAAACTACAACTAAGAGTCCGTCGCCCCGAGGACTGAAGATTGCTACTCCCAGGGGTGGCGGTGGCTAGGGTTTCATGACGATGTCCACGACCTCCAATTAGTGGGGCGGGTGCGACGGTGACATCAAGATATGGCAGCGACGGCGACGCCTGAGTGGAGGAGCCGCAAATCGCGGCAGTAGATCGGTGTTGGTGAAGAAGCGACGTCACTGTTAATGCAAAGCTTTGAGATTAGTGTTAGAATTGGGCCCATTTGTGTAAATGCTCATTCATTCCTAAAATTTCAAAGCACACATGGTTTAGTCTCATACTGGCTAGCTAAGTGGTGGGAGAGCAATTTATGAGGTGAAGTCTTTGCCACCCCTTGATGCATGTGATACATATCATGGGGTGATATGAGGAGGACAATAGCTAAAGTCACACGCACGCATGTACG
Source organism: Hsuehochloa calcarea (assembly GCA_036346395.1). Lineage (NCBI taxonomy): Eukaryota > Viridiplantae > Streptophyta > Magnoliopsida > Poales > Poaceae > Hsuehochloa > Hsuehochloa calcarea. The sequence continues at coordinate 39,369,709 of CM070606.1, forward strand.
CACGTGCGCACGTTTATCATGTGGCAATCACGTGACTTGTGACTTGTGAAGTATGACCGTGAAAATATCGTGAACCTAGTCCACCTTTCTTTTACTGACCGTGCATTTCTCTCTCTAGTCATAATACATTGGTCTAAGGCATAGAACAGTATAGTTGAAACAATATAGTTGAAGCCATATGACTAGTCAGAGTTATTCCTTAGACCACCCTTGGACCTCTTAGGGAGATCTTCTTGGGCCTCCCTTGGAGATTGCTTCGGATCACTCCAAGAGAGTGTGAAGATCCTCTTAGACCTCCCTTAGAGATTTCTTCAGATCACTCTAAGAGAGTGTGGTCGTAACAGTGTAGTCCCCTTGGACCTCTTGGGAGATCCTCTTGGACCTCCCTTGGAGAGTTCTTCGGATCACTTCAAGATCTCGAATCCACAGACCAGTGTGGTCGGAACACTGTGGTCAAAATAAAGTGATTAAAACACAGTGGTCCAAATAATATGGTTGAAGTTGTAGACCAATGGTCGAAGCTGTAGACCAATGTGTAATCAGGATCAATGAACACTACTTAAATGACCATTAATTGGTTTTGAATTAGCAGTTACCAGTATTTTAATGTTTGCTTTATTAAGAAGTTACTAGAGAGTAATTGACTCGACCCTTCAAAACATCTGGGGACGTCGAGATATGCAATTTGAACAATCACTTCGATTTCTTCCATTGTTCCTAATTCTTCATCTCTGTTCTACTGGCTAAAGGGTTGTGTTGTTTGAACCAAGTCGTCTCTTCTCCTCACCATGCACCAGGAAGGAGGGTGAGCATGTATCTCTAAACCATTGTCGATGAGTTAACCTGCACGGGGCGGCAATAATGTTTCTGGGCAGCCCATCTGCGCGACCACTCGCTGCGCTGCATCATCTACGATCTACACTGTTTCGACCACTGCTTCAAGTCTGCGCTGCTATCTGTTCTTCATCAAGCATGACTGTAAGTTAGCTATGTGTCCATTATATTATGTTTAGAAGTGCAATGAGTTGTTTGTTGTTAGTATCGTTTTATACACCTGCAGTTTTAAGTCATCTTTGCCTCATGATAAAATCTAAAATTAAAATATTGTCTACATTTCTAATAATCCGAAACCTTATTGTGGACATTTTTATGATTTAGCAATGGCTGGTGCTTCTGATGCTATGAAACCTGAGAGTTTTTCTGGTCAGAACTTTCGTAGATGGCAAACAAGGGTAAAGTTTTGGCTCATATCTTTGGGGTTGTGGTAGCTGATCCATCCACCGTATCCATTTATGATTGAACAGACTATGAGGTTTGACATAGATAACAAAGCAGCTCTTTGATGCTATCCATCCATAGTATCCATTTACGATTGAACAGACTATGAGGTTAGACATAGATAACAAAGCAGCTCTTTGATGCATACTGACCAAACTGGTCAACCAATTTTATGATGTGTACATAGACTTCAAGTCCACCACAGAGTTGTAGGATGCACTAGAGCACAAATATGCCGAAGTTGAGGTTGGTCGTTGGCTCTACATGTGCGAGCAATTCTTCGACTACAGCATGGACGATGCTAACTCGATAGTTGCACAGGCTCATGAGCTTCAAGCTACTGGTCGGAGAGATTGCCCATTTGGGTTGTATTTTGCATCCAAAGTTTGTAGCTGCGAGTACTGTTACCAAACTTCCTACTTCATGGCGGGATTTTGCCACTAACCTAAAGCTCAAGAGGATAGAGATATGTATTGAGGATCTCATTGCTACCCTTGATGTGACAGAAAAGGCAAGAGCAAAAGATGCACCAAGCACTTCCAGTCAAAACAATCAGATCAATGCAAATGTCATAGAGAAGAGATATGACAAGAATAACAAAGACTTTAGACCAAACATGGCAACTAGCTTTAAGAAGAAAACTGAGAAGAAGGATATGAGGAACATCACCTACTTTGTGTGTAGGAAAAACGGCCATATAGCGAAAGACTATTATTTCCGCAAGAGCAAGGATGGTTTACAGCCAAAGAAAAAAGTTATCAACATAATCATAGGCGAGGCCTCAACAGGAGGGTATGGTAATTCACCTGTTTTATTTTCAGCTTATCAATCCACTGATTGGTGGGTTGATACTAGAGCTAGTGTTCACGTATCTTCTGATAGTTCCTTGTTTTCTTCTTATCAGGTACCTGGGGCTTCCTCCGTCCTAACGGGGAACAGGTCGCATGTTTCTGTTCTTAGAGTTGGCGCTGCAGGGAAGATTGTCCACTTGAAAAACGTGCAGTATGTGTAAACAATAAACAAGAACCTCGTTAGTGGTTCTCTCCTATGCAGGGGTGGTTATAAGCTAGTATTTGGGTCAAATAAAATTATAATGTCTAAGTTTGGTAACTTTGTTGGTAAAGGCTATGAGAGCATAGGCTTGTTCCACATGAGTACTTTAGAGTATAATCTGAATTTTGCCACTTGTTTGAATAAATATGAGGCCAATATATGGCATTCTCGATTTTGTCATATTGGTTTTGATAGAATTACTAGAATGTCCAGATTATATATAATTTCAAACTATGAACTGGTCAAAGGATCAAAGTGTCAAACTTGTGTGCAAACAAAACAACCTCGAAAACCCTTTAAGGGGTTACAGAAGGAAAAGAACTTGGCACCTTTATATCTTGTCCATTCTGACTTGTGCGACATGAATGGATTGTTGACCAAAGGAGGCAAAAGATATTTTCTGACTCTTATTGATGATGCATCGCGATACTGTTATGTGTTTCTACTGAAACCAAACATGGAGCTTTATATTATTTTAAAATTTATAAGGACGAGGTTGAGAACCAACTAGAAAGGAAAATTAAAAGACTAAGCTCTGATCGTGGAGGAGAGTATATCTCTCATGAATTCTCCTAATTCTGTTCTGAACATGGAATAATCTATGAAGTTACACCACTATACTCACACCAATCAAACGGGGTGACTGAGAGGAAAACCAGACACTAATAGACTTGGTAAATGCCATATTGGAGAGTGCCATCATGCCTAAGATGTGGTGGAAGGAACTATATTGACAACAACTTTCATCCTAAACAGAATAATCACTAAAAGGTATGAGATTACTCCGTATAAGGGATGGAAGGGGTGAAAATCCAATGTTAATTTTCTGCGAACTTGTGGGTGTTTGGCAAAATTCAGCATACCATTGTAGAAAAAGAGAAAACTTGGACCTAAAACAGTCGATTATGTCTTACTGTGATATGCCCATAACAACACGGCCTATAGATTTTAAGTAGTAAAATCAGAAACTCCTGGGATTATTGCTAACACAATAATGGAGTCCAGAGATGCTTTTTTTTTTGAAGATATTTATCTTATGAAAACTGCAGGCAGTACTTCTCGAACTAAGGATAATCAAACGATGAATAATAGTAATTTTGAACCCACCACCATCTCTGAACCAATGATTGATATACCACCAGTCTGTGATATTATTGAGGAAGATAACAATTTAGTCAAAGAGACTCATCATAGGAGCAAGCGACAAAGTGTTGAGAAAAAACTTTGGTGAAGACTTTATTGTATACCTCGTGGATGATGTGCCAAAAACTCTTTTAGAGGCTTATACATTACCTGATGCTGAGTATTGGAAAGAGGCAGTCCATAGCGAGATAGATTCCATTATGGCTAATGGGACGTGGGAGATCACTGATCGTCCTAGCGGGTACAAACCTGTTGGATGCAACTGGATCTTTAAAAAGAAAATAAGACCTGACGGTGCTATTGATAAGTACAAGGCAAGACCTATGGCTAAGGGTTATATCCAGAAAGAAGGTGTGGATTATTTTAATACTTACTCTCCTGTTGGTAGACTAACCACCATTCGAGTGCTCATTGCATTAGTTGCTTCCCATAGTCTGCACATCCATCAAATAGATGTAAAGACAGCTTTCCTTAATGGAGAGTTAGAGAAAAATCTATATGGAGCAACCAGATGGTTTTGTAATTTCTGGACAGGAAAATAAGGTGTGCAAATTAATCAAATCCTTGTATGGCCTAAAGCAAGCACCTAAACAATGGCACGAGAAGTTTGATAAAACTTTAACATAACGGGTAAGACAGTAAAGTTGTAATGTGTTTTATTGCCGAATCACATATGTTTATTTTTTTATCGGGTCAAACTCCCAGTATATCCCCGTTGAGGCACGATGCCCCATCTGGTGAGGATTTTGTTTTTTTGCTCGAACAACAAAGTAAGAAAAATAGTGTAGTAAAACAATACATACAAAACAGTAACAACTAAAGATGACATTTTTTACATATATTATGAGTGATTCGGCCAAATAGCGTGGTCGATCGCATTTTTTTTATGTACATTGCATGATTTAATACAAAAAGAAGGTAGGCCCTAGTGGCCAATGTAAGACCCTAACGCGGTCCCCAAGTGTTCGTAAGCTTGATTGCGGGCTTCAACGAGAACGGGATTAGGGAATAGGTGGAGGAACGACTCCACTTGATCTTTCGCGGCAGCGAGTCGAGCTTGGAGCTGTTGGTATTGAGGATACATGTCGACCATGTGCAAGAGGAGAGATTTAGCCTCATTTACGCTATCATTATCGTTGACCTTCGCACTCAGCACATCAATGTATTGATCGTGCCTCCGGATCGACTCTTCGACACGATCCACGTAGTTGGTGAGCGTGACCTCGAGTACGAGGCTTGCCCACCGGACATCAGAGACCAAGCCATTGGTACGGCTAAGGAGGAGGTGCAACCCGCAGATGAGTGGAGGCACAATGTCCGGGAGACGCGAGGGGGAGGTTAGAGGAGGTTGCAGACTACATAATGGTCAGCAGCATTGCCAAGGGTCCGACCAAACAGGTGATCGTATACAAGGGTGAGGTAGGCCAGGACTACTGTGGGCAGGGGAGAGGAGGAAGAACTCGAAGGCATTTTTTATGGGTTGTGTGGAAATAATATGGGGCTTGTATGTGTTTCTTGATTAGCGAATGTCCGTCCTTATAAGTCACAGTGGGGGAGATGAAGAGACGCACCGGGTAACCCGAGCAACAGTGTATATTTTGAGTTGAAAAACACAAGGGGTTGATTGAATTGGTACTGTGTTTTCATCTCTGCACTGTAAACAAATGTTACTCATGCAGTAATTCCAAAAAAAAAAGAAGTCCAGCACTTTCTTGAACATTTTACAGTAAAAGAGCTATCACATATCATTTATAGTAAATGTCGAGCTCAAGAATCATTGCGCACCAGTAATGTTAAGTGGGTAGTACAGCGAAAGTTAGTGTGACAGTAAAAGCGCATATAGGAAGAGGAAAATCGATCATTAATAAAGTGGTAAATATGCATTTTTGTGGATATTGTGGGGATATGTGCATGATCTTAGGATGATGAATCAATTGGCAATGAAGTTGTTGTTTGCCGAATCTCGCGTTTTCAGAAAAGCTTCAATGTTGTTCAGACCTCAGGTGGTCAGACCGGCAGCACTGGCGGTCCGACCGACCGTGTGGCAGTCCGACCAGCAGTACTGACTGTTAGACCGGCCGTGTGGTAGTCCAACCGGCAGCTTGGGCGATCTGACCAGCTAGGACTTTTGAGTGAGTTTAGAGCTAGGCCAAAAATAGAGTATGTAGGCAAGAGAGGGGAGTCTCATATATGTGGTCTCATATTTTTTGAAGCTTCCAGTCAAAAGTTATATTCATTTGAAAATTCCAGAGAGTTCTCATATTTCTAGGTGGAAATTTGGCTAAGTCTTTTCGGGCGGTCTGGCTGGCTCATAAAAATCGGTCTGACCGGTTGGAGATCGGTCAGACCGGCCAGGTATGGAGGTCAGACCGGTTTCCACTTGTTCGTCGGCCATCTTGGCGGCGTTGTGTTTTGGTTATGTCTAATGCATGAGTTTCAATGATTTAATGTTGTATATTGCATGTTTTGAGCTAACGTGGGTCAAGTTGTGACGAGGATCTGATAATCCTCATTTTATCTTTTATCTATAATTCTTATTATGGGTAAATATGATGTCACGTAGTCCTCAGAAGTACCCCTTATAATTATAAGGGAGAGGCCTACCAAGTGATTGTAAGTTCTCCTACATTCACCCACATAGTCGTAAGTCTTACTACGACTATGTCATGGTCGTAAGTCCTTCTACGACCACTACCTAGTCGTAAGTCCTTCTACGATCATTACCCAGTCGTAAGTCCTTCTACGACTATTGTCCAGTCTTAAGTTCTGCTACGACCTGTACCTAGTCGTAAGTCCTTCTACGACTATTATCCAGTCGTAAGTTCTACTACGACTTGTACCCAGTCGTAAGTCCTGCTACGACCAAGTCAACCACGACCACCTTATAATCAATAAAACCTACAAGCGAGTGGGTCCAATTGATTAAGGAATCCAGACGGTCCACATGCACTATTATTCTCGCGAGAATAGTGCTTAAATACCCCATTACCTCCGAAGATAAGCGCCAAGCGGCGTGAAGGAGCCACTACACCGGTAATTATTGCCATCATGTGCCCATTACTGGCTTGATTAGGCGCCTCTTCAGCAGGGGAAAACGACTACTCCTTCACGACTATATAAAGGCGTCAATCAGAAAGACAAGGGGGAGGGCAAAAAGAGCCAATCGAGGACAATCAAGGAGAAAGACAAGTACTGTTCTTTGTAATAGTCTTAGTTTCTGGCTTGATTGTTGAGAATACAGTCAATACCACACGCACACAGGAGTAGGGTTGTTATTCTCCCCGGAGAAGGCATGAACCTGTATAAAAATCCCGTGTCAATCGCTCTGCGTGATTTTATCTCTAGGAGACCCCCCGAATCAAACAATCTTTACGTAAGATCGGTTCTAAAACACCGACAAGTTGTGAAGAACTTATTCCCGGAGACGATTTCCTTGTCTATTGTTGTGCAGGAGGCTTGCAGGTCAACGACGGTCAATGGCGAGGTGGATCAGGACTAAGCTTGGAGAGCTGAGGTCCAGAACGATCATGGATGTCGGCTGAAGTCGTGTGACTCAAGCATGGCGCAGAATGAAAATATGGTTCGAACAGGCAGTTTGTTACAGCTGGTTGGATCAAGCAACGCGGGGGTCGGTGCAAGTGCCTTGGAGGTTCCGATGGGATTCGGACGGGAGAGACTTGCCGACATGATGAGAACCGCTGATCAACCTACACGTGGCGAAGCAGGCGACTGCTTCAACTGTAATGCGTGTGTATGTGTCACGTGAGATTATGGCCTTAAAGGGAGCCCATTAGGTGAACTCTTCTAGAACCTAGGTCTCACTATAAATAGAGGGGGGGTGCCAAATAGCTCCCAAGCACTTCATTTGCAAAAACCCTACTTTGGTTTAGGGTTTGGAGAGGAGAGGAGAGGCTAGGTTCTAGAGAGGTGATTTGTGTGTGTGCTCTTGGACTTGTCCTCCTTGAGGGAGTGGCTGTAACAAGCAACATCTTGAATCAATCTATGGATGTTTGTTCAAAGATGAGGCCTATTGTGTTTTCCTCTCTTTTGATGATTTTGGTGCTTCCTTGATCCGGTTGTTTTTTGTTGGTCTCTTGACCTCTTTTACCTTGCTATGATGTGTGGGAATACTCCTAGAATCATCTAGATCATCAATCCCCCAAAGCAAGATTTGGATCAAGTTTTTCGTTTTACTCGGTTTTGAAACCTCCTTTGGTAAAACTTAAAAAGATCAAAACTTTGATGTGGATCTGGACAATCGTTGCTAGAAATAGGTTACATATATCCTTAGGGTGGTGTGTTCCAAATTTGGTCAAGTTTCATCGGGTAAATCAAAAGTGAGACCAATTTTCGTTTTGGTTTTGAGATGTCTCCACGAGTGTTCGATAAAATCGGTCGACCGATTTCTAGCGGCGGATCGATCGCTTGATTGTACCGATCGACCACCCCAGTGAGTTTTATGTCCATATTATTGGTCTTTTGCTTAAGGGGTTAATCGGATTCAGCACAAGGTTTTCTCTATGCATTTACTAATCTTCTTAGCTCTCATAGCTATTGAAGAAAAGTTCGTGTTGAATTTGATTAAATCGAAAATTAAGAAAGCGTCTATTCACCCCCTCTAGTCGCCTTTCCGATCCTACAATTTTCATGACATTTTTCAATACTGTTGTATCCTTTTGTGTTCCGATAGTAAAATGAAGAAATCAATGCAGTAATGTTGTTTGTACCTTCTTAAATATTTTTTGGACAAATAGCGTGGCCAGTGGCATTTTTTTTACATTGCCTAGTAATAGCAAAAGAAGTGAAGAAAGGGAAAATAAAGGAGACACTAGTGCCAAAGGCAAGATTCTGTGGCAGCCCTCAGTCATTCGTAAGCCCGCTCGTGGAGTTCGTCGGGGGCTGGATTACAGAATATGTGGAGATACGCCTCCACCTGTTCCTTCGTGGTGGCGAACCGAGCTTGGCGACGAGCGAGCGAAGGAAGTCTTTCGACGATAGTCTAGATGAGGTCGTTCGTCTCTTCCACGGTCTCGGTGTCATCGATTCTTGTGTTTTGCTTACTAATGTAGTCTTCGAGCCTCTAGATGGATCCTTTAACGTAATCCACGTAGCTCGTGAGCATGATCTCCTGGATGAGGTTGGTTCACCGGACATCAGACATAAGGATATTGGTCAGACCGAGCAAGAGACGCGACATATGGATCATTGCAACTACCATTTTCGGTAGACATGGGGGCGGAGCACGAAGGTCGCAAACATAATCATGGTCTGCGGCCTCAATCAGGCTCCGCCCAGATAGTTGATCGTATATGATTAATAGGTAGGATAGAACTATCGTTTGCAAGGGAGCGGAAGAAGAGTTTGGAGTCATTTTTATTCCTTTTTTAAGTTAGCATTTTTTGGAGTTTTACTGTGGAGGAAGGCTTTGGGGCGTTGGGCAGAGACAAAGAAACGCATCAGCAGATGGAGATACAGTGTGTACGGTTTAAAAGTAAACTCTTTTTTTACGCATGCAGTAATTCAAAATTAAAACATATGTTAGTAACGTTATTGGCATTATACAGTAAAGCGGCTACCACATATTAGTAGAACAAAGACGAAGCCATTGATCACTGGATTCTCTCTGCCAAAAAAACAACAGTAACCGATAAGCAGAAGACAGTAATAGACTACGATCAACATAGTAAAAACAAACAGTAATAACACGTGATATTACAGTAAGAGAGTTTGGCTATAATGTAAAACATTCAAGGAAAGCCAAATAGCGAGCTATGTTTTCCAGTCAGCAGACGTAACATAGTAGCACACATACGACAATGCAGTAAATTGTTTACTGAAATGTAAGTAAAAACGTGTCTATTCATCACATATCGTTGTCATCCGACCCTATGGGAAGACTTTCGTTAGCGTCGTTCTCTTTTGATTCATCCTCATGAATAAGCTAGCAGTGTGTACCGGAACTTCCCCTCCCCCTCCCCCTCCCTCTACCACTGACACTGACACTGCAACTCCTGCCCCCTCACCCTCAGTTTTTGGGTAGCGTTGGGCAGGTAGTACTGTAGTGACCGACTTTCAATCCACATATGTTGCATGCCCTCGTCATCTTCTTCCCCACCAGGGCAGAACTTTGGTCTTGTTTGTCGTTGGCTCGTTTGCGACCCTAGGGCTATGACAGAGGAGGTGCAGATGGATTGGTCGTATCATCGTCCGCTTCATCACGCTCAGCGGTTTCCTCAACAACCAGGCCAATGTCATTGGGTATGGTATCAAACTGCATCTAAAGCGCCTTCAGGACTTCCATGGATCTGTCGTACGCAAGACTCGACTGCACCCTGACGTCACCACGTCGATAGCCTCTGTCAGTAAGTTAGGTCTCGTGTACTCTTTGAACACCACACACGTCTACAACCTGCCATCTGCTCCTCGAACAGGAACATAGTGGCTCTCACCGGTTGGCTCTAAGAGCACACAAAATGGTATATGTCATGAAGTAGGGACGAAAATGACATGAAGTAATGACATACATGGGTTGCGGTAAAATGACAGCTAACAGTAAATCATGGGAGAAATTGAAGTAAATGAGTATGGAAGTCACAATAAATTTGTTTTTTTATCTATGTACCGTGGAACAATGTGTCTCCTGAACCTCGGAGTGCTTTGTCTTCTGCAGCACACGGTGCATCTTCCGCGCGAATTGGTGGAACAAAGTCATGTTATCCACGAAGTTCCGTTTGACCATCTTGTTTGTACTCTTGCTTCTCTACATGGATATCATCCTATCATAGTAGACGTCCTTGAAGTACACTGCGATCCACCTTTCGTGAAGGTCGTAGAGGCTAGCAATGGTCTGACTCTGCTCAAGGCGGTACTCTCTCACCAGATCCTCCCACGCATTTTTGAACTCTCCCGGAGTAAGCGGATGGTTTATGACGACAACCAAATGCTCCTTCAGCCCGTCGTGCTCTGCGTATAGCTTGTTCAGTTCTTCTTGTACTTCTTCAGCACGTTCCACCTGCACAGCCAATACTGCATGTGGTGGAAGACGCGCGGATGGCAGCCGCCATGGTTGGGTCCTGATCTACAGTATATAAAACACATTAGGCAATAAAACTCCGGTAGAGACGCGATATTTTTTACCAACATTGACAATACATTCGGATCAGATACTGAGAACACAAGAAAATACACATGCGATAGACAGTAAACTTGGTCGACATATGTAGTAATTAGGTTAGAACGGTATGTGAATCACTGGTTAGCATGCAGATCGGGTCCTTGCCATCCATGCAAGTCTGGAACATATGGAACAACCACTCGAAGGATGTTGCCTTCTCATCACAGAGCATCGTGACATCGAACATGGTGTTCTGCAAATGGTGGTGGGAGCCAACAAACATAGCCCGGGGTATCTCGTACCGATTCGTTATGTAAGTAGGGTCGAACGTGATGATGTCACCAAAGTCAGCGTATTCCACACGGCAGCTTGCGTGGCTCCAGAAGATGTTTTTCACAACGTTGTCATCATACACCTGTATGTCGTAGTAGAACTGGTTGTTTTACGACTAACACTTCTTGAAGAAAGCAATCAGCTTGTTCACATCGTCGTCGTGGTCAGCACGTGTATTCGCAGCTTTCCTGAGTTAGTCAGTACAATGGATGGTAACTAGCAGTAAATATATACCAACATGACAATAAAAATGAGACTAACAGTTTAATAGTAAGTCGACACAATCGCAATAGTAATAATGTCAATAATGAAAAGGCAGTAATTTTTCAATTACACAAGTAAAGACAATGATGGAACGCGGTAAAAACCTATTTTCTCGGTCCCGCGTGGTGAATGGTATGTTATGCTGTCCCCCGTGCATCTCCGACAAAACATTCATCATAGCGTTGTGAGGGACCCTGTCGTCCTGCATGGTGTCAACGAGCTCCTTTAGCGAGGGATAAAGTGTGGATCTATCGTTTGCGTTGCTTGGTAATGGAGTACCAAGTTGCTTGCTATGTTCAATTAAGTGTGGATCTATCTAGAAGTAGTACTTGCATTAGGCGTGCGAAGATGGAGTATGTTGTATGCATGGTATAATAAGCGTTGCCTAGTGCTCGTAATTTGCATCGTTCTCATGTCGTTGAATGCATACGGTTTTCTATATTATTCTGTTTGAAGCTCTTGAATATGCTTATTCATATCCTAGTTTGAAGACCAAGGTTAAAAAGTTTCAGATTTTGCAACTAAAGTTTTAACAAATTTCAGACAAAAGAGTTATAAGAAGTTTAAGCAAATTTTATTAAGTTCTAAAGAAGTCTCAGCAAGTTTAATGAAGTTTCAAAAAAGTATCATGAAAACATTTTAAAGAATTTAGGTTTCTGTGAGTTTTGCGTATTTCTAGAAGTTTCCATAATATTCCAAAAAAGTTTAAAGGCCAAGTTTCAGATTTTGGAACTCAAGTTTCACACAAAAGAGATTCAAGAAGATTCATCAAGCTTCATGAAGTTTCAAGAAGTCTCGTGAAAATATTTTTAAAAGTTTCATGTTTCAATGAATTTCGTGTATTTCTAGAAGTTTCCAGAATATTCCAACAAAGTTTCAAACCTAAGTTTAAACAAGTTTCTTATTTTGGAACTCAAGTGTCAACAAGTTTCAGATAGAAAAGTTTTAAGAAGTTACAACAAGTTTCAACAAGTTTTAGATTTTGAAACGCAAGTTTCAACAAGTTTTAGACAGAAAAATTTAAATAAGTTTTAGCAAGTTTCAACATGTTTCAAGAAATTTCAAAAAAATTTAGATTTTGGAACTCAAGTTTCAAAAAAATAGACAAAAAAATCAAGAAGTTTCAACAAGTTTCATAAAAAAATCAAATAAGGGCATAAAAATCCGAGATGCACCATGCATGCTCTTGCCAACTCCCAATATATGGTGTGAGTCAAGTACTTATGACCAGTAGTTATTCATCACACCAGTTTGCATGCATAATTTCTACCACTTCTCACTGCATGTAACATCGTGTTTCCCCTCTTCAAAATACGGTGCAAATAGTTATGATTTTTTGGAAAAAAATTGATAGCGTCCACACAACATCAATATATCATGCCAAAAAAATCAAATTAAAATTCGATCTACAAACTAAGAAACAAAAAAAATTCTACTCTAAAGGAACTAGAAAAATATAAAGATAAAGCTACTATTCATTGAAATTTTTATTATTTATTGTTTCTCCTAGTGTATGTCACAGTTTTAGTTATTTTTTTTTTGTAGGATACTTGATTTAATCATAACATATCTAACCATTTTTTAGAATTTCTCGTGACTATTTTGCACCATGTTTCGAAGTGAGAAAGCACGGAGGGTGGGAACTACAAGATATTTTGAGCAAGAAGATTGTGGAGAAACCCAGAATTCCCAGGTGTCTATGTGTTCTCGCAATTGTCCAAGATTTCAGTTGTGCACAGATTGATAAACAATACCTGCTTATGATTACAATAACATAACAAAGTTCTTACTGAAAGTATGACTCAGCGGCTGGGATAGAATTTTATGGCCTCCGGGCCAAACTTACTTATTTTACAAGCAAAAGACACAAAAGACGGCAACACCACATGCTACACATGAGTGTAGGCTCGACCTTAAATGTATGGTCTTCACCGTCATAGAGTTCATCATCTAGTGACACATCCTCCTCGTATTGCTCATTGTCTCAAAAAAATATGTAAGAATGAGTGTGTTCGTACTCAACAAACCATGATGGTAATGTTTCATAATGCATATCGGGAATTCAAAGGAATGTCTAACAAGGCGGGTTTACTTTGAACCTATTCCATGTAGTTCTCATATAGTTTTATTTGCAAGCATTTAGTTAAAACAAAAACTAGTTCAAGAAAGAGTTTTCAAGCGGGGCGGGGTAGTGTTAGACCATGATTCAACATTTCTTCAAACCACCACAACTTAATCACCAAGGTTGCTTATGCCTTGAACTGGGAATCAACCCTTGACATAGCTCCATTAACTGGAAGCATGGTACATTCGAATGATTTAATTATCTCTGCAGAGAGTGCCTAGCTTTACCCACACGATAACCATGGCTTGCACAGAGCCAGTGTAAGTTCAAGGAGCCCAACTAGAGGGGGTGAATAGGAGGTTTTAAAATTCTCTTTGGCCAAAACTAAGTTTATATGAGGAAGCTAAACCAAAACGGGTATGTATAATTAAAGCCTAAATCAACTAGTCTCAACTAAGTGCACCAACAACATAAGTCTATATTAAGGTTTGCAATCCTAAAATGACAAGCAAGTAATTCAATTCTACGAATGTAAATTGCAAGACTATAATGAAGGGATATGGGTAGACTACACTAGCACACAATTTTAAAAATTTACCACGTAAATCAGGAAGCGATGTAAGTAAGAGATCATATATCATTACCACTAAATGCACAGTGAAGCGGAAGAAGAGTTGGAGCAGCTTGATCCAACGTCGAACGTTATATGCCATGCGTGCTAGCACCAGCGCGCACGGTCAGGGCATACGAGAAGATGGTGGATGTGGCTTCGATGGGTTAACACGTATGTCCCAATAGCCCCATGAAACCCTTGTAAAGAGAACATAACAGACCCTATCCGAACTCATTTGTTACAACCCGTTAAGCGTGTGACCTTGTAGGTTCATGTGTAATCGGTTGTGAGTCGGAATCTCCTTTCGACCACAAGTCGTTAGCGGTTCTTAACAGAACATAACGACTCCTGAATACACATAAATATTATATCGGACGAACCATATGCAATATAATCTACGACCAGGTCCTTATCACTCACGACTAGTTCGTATATCTATACGACCAGTTCACTGACTAGTTAGTGATAATGCACGACCAGTTCACGACCAGTCTGTATCTCCATACGACCAGTTTGTGCCTGGTCAGACTGAACGACCTGTTTGTGTATTCTCCTTTTGCCTCACAAAATCTCATTGAACTCCAGGTGAGATATTTGTCATTCATGAACTATTCAATACTTTCTCGATCTAGTGACGGATATCTTCGTGTGGTCGACTCTTCGACCACTAGTGGCTTGACTATGCACTTTCTTTATTCGACCACATCGAGGGGTCTAGAGATATCTTTCCTATTATATTAGGAGAGACAAATCTCATATCTGACCAGTCACATCCCTCGGCATGTTTCATAGCTTACCCGAAAGCTACCTTTATAACTACCAGTTACGGAGTAGCATTTGGCAACCTCTAAGTGTACTATTATACATGTAGGAAACCATGCCGATCTTAGTTTGAAGGGTTATACATCATCCTTACTTGAGACCAACTGATGACATATAAAATCATAACAATCTCAATAGTGCCTCAAGGTGGGTCAATCCAACACCATGTTCTTTAACATGTGTTCACAGTACTGATTCGATATCCCTATATCCATGATCGGTGAAATATAGTCATCAATTAATACAAGTGTTGGTCGATAAGTCATTAGTGTCCCGGCCAGTGACATCTGACGGGATGTATTTAGAATGACATCATATAACTTAAAGAGCTTCACCAACAAGTAACATACTTGTTAATCTTTATAAATGATAATTCATCCAAGAAATATAATAGCATTTATTCTATAACTCGTAAACACAGACGTGATAAAATCATCTCTATGATTGCCTCTAGGGTATATCACCAGCATATAAAGCATAAGAGAGAAAACCACAATGACACATAATCTTTTTTATCGTGGTGTACGGAGACTTGTCGGTCTCCCCTAATCCACGTTGAAGAAAGCTCAAACGAATTAGACCGCCTACAAGAATTAATCCAACACCTTGAATCCTTAAGGGTTGCTTTTCCTCCACTCTAGGGATGGTGAGCACCAAATCACTCACAACACCCAGGTCATCTCACAACCTCCTTTGAGAACATCACCAACACAATTCCTCCAAACCGTCTATGAGGCGGCAACCTCCAAAATTAATAAGTCAGAGATGCTCACTTGAATGAATCAAGTATCGAAGTTCGATAGATACACAATTCACCACCAAGTATAACAATGCACAAGGATTTGTCTCTCCAAGCTCACTAAGTGCAACACATACACAAAATATGTGAGATGGCTTGTTCTTAGCTCAAGGAAGAAAAATAGGGCACCAGCTCTTTTGCCCAAACAACCACAAAGGGGTATTTATACCCCACACCAAGAAACTAGTCATTGGAGCGAGATACCAACTACATCAGGGAAGCCGAAACTGACCACAAACATGCCACCACTACAATGGCTAGAAAACTAACCATTACAAGCCCAATCGGTCAGACTGCCCACACAGGGACCGGTCAGACTGTCCAACACATGGTGGTTCCACTCCACGCAGGAGCTCAAAAACACGACTAAAAATGCTACTAAAAAAGTTTGATCACGATCAAACCTAGGTCCGGTCAGTCCACAAGAACAACTGCGGTCAGTCCGGAATACAAAATACTAGAAGTGGCCTAAAAACGATTATAGAAAAAGATTGACTGGTGCGGTCAGACCGCCTCTCCGGTCAGACCGCTCAAGCAACGGCGGTCAGTCCGCTTCCCCAGTCAGACCAGCCAACGCATGGTGGTTAGATTGGGGTCTGCTCAGACTGGCAACTAATGCCCGGTTGGACCACAAGGACTGGACAGACTGGCCAACACATGGCAGTTTGGCCGCTTCCAAATTTCCAGCAGCCACAAAAATGCATGTACCGCGACACTTTGCAAAACACATTTGTAAATATGAAGTACCCTGCAAACAAGGGTTACAACATGATCTACAACAAGTTGTAAAACATATTTGCCAACTTTAGAATCATATCACAAGTATTAGGAACATGGACTTGAATCATTTGCAAACTAAAGTCATATGCTACAAAGATTATGCAAGAGTATCAACTATTTGCAAAACGCATTCGCAAATACTAGCAACATGCCACAGAGAGCTAGAGCAAGCATAATGAGCTATCAATACATGACACACTCAAGCTACTAGTCAGGACATGTCTTAATAGTACAACAACCTACACTAGCAACCCGGTCACCCCACTAAACATCGTGACCGATAAAATTACTAAGAAATAAATACTTAGCATATGCTAGTTATTCATTTGCCTTGTGCATCCACTTAGAGCTTTCACTTGATGATGATCATGTTCTCTCCAAGTCTGGGTCCTTGTCTTGTTCATCAACACATGACGAACTCCCTTCATGTTGGGATCTTGACTTGGTGCTCATCAACACATGATCACATTATTCATCTCGAACCTTGACTTGATGAACATCAACACATGATATCATCCAAAGTCTTTATCATCATGGGACTTAACCTATTTGATCAACTCATAGGAAATATTAGTCCCACAAAACGATTATCATTAATTACCAAAATACTCTATTAACTCATAATGACAGGTCTAGATTCTTCAGCATATATAACAAATTCAGTACTGATTCACAATACTAGTGCCACCCAGTACAGAGCGGCTCCCTCTCAGCAGCGGGTCCCTTACCTGGCCTAGATAAGGGTAACCGCTCTGCTGGTCCCATCCCTATATAAGGTAGTGGGGATAAAATCGCCCTCATACCCATCCGCTAATAGGGGAATTCCCATGGAGTTACCGGGGAGCGGGGCCATTGCCATTCCTAGCTAGATTGGAGGACCCATGGTGGTGGATCTAGGATTTGCTAGTGGCTTTGATTTAAGTAGTGGGGCGCTAACAAGTAAGGAGAGATGGTAGAGGGGGTGGAGAGGTGTCGGTTTATGCCGCCAGCGGTTGAGAAGATCGTTGGAGTTGGAGGATTTTTGGGGTAGCGTCGGTCATGTTTGTGAGGAGTGAGAACGAGAAGAGGTGAGGAAGATGAGGGCTGGAGAGATAAGTTTTTTCCTTTTTATTTAATTCGGAGGGTCGGTGACAAAAGAAGGTACTCCCTAGTCCATCTGTCCCCCAATATAAGTTCAAATCTATCATATGCATAGACCAAGAATGAATTAAATGTAAGAAAAAGTCAAATGTTATCGAACCATACACACTGCTATTAAATGCGATAATACAACTACTCGTCAACTTTTTCTGCATTAAAGCAAAGGGATTGAGTGCAAATATTGCAATAACTACACTTTGATTCCCTCAAATGGACTTATATTGTAGGACGACGCTTCCCAATAATGGGGACTTATATTGCGAGATACTCTCTCTGTTTCAAAATATAAGACATTTTTTGCAAGTTTATTTCAAAATATAATATGTGCATGCAAATTTATTGATGTTTTTACTTGTTTGCCCTTATTTATCACATATTTTTCTCTCCTGCATTTATAAGTAACACTCCCACAAGCTATTCCCTCTCACTTTTCCACGGTATTTATAACATGGGTAGCATGATTATTTCTTCTTGACTTTCTCTAGGTTTTGCAACATTCTTGATCCTCTTCTCTAACCAAAATACGCCCTATAAAAAAACGTCTCTAGGTTTTGCAACATTCTTGATCCTCTTCTCTAACCAAAATACGCCCTATAAAAAAACAGGGAAAGTACATTGGACTATTATGTAACAAGCTAGCCCCTCTTGCCTTCTCTCTCTTTTAGTATCATTTGAATGGTACATACTCTGTCCATGCTCTCATGAGAACATGCATCTCGAAGAGTACCAAAGCTAGAGTGATACTTCCTCTGTTCAGAAATGTATAATGTGTTAGAAAGTATGCAGATAAACTTCTTTAACTTTCATTAATAATGTAAGAAAAACTATTTACATCGGTCATAGGAGAATAATATCATTATATTTATTACTATAAATATTTTTATAATGTAATAATTTTATATTTTTTACTAATATAATCGTGTATAAGTAATGAACATAGTTTGCGTCTAGGTTCTTCCAGTTGAATGCAGCGAGGTCTGGCCGATGCTTGTTTTTATTACCGTACAGTGTGTGTGTGTCATCAGATTCGTGCTTCCAGGTTCTTCCAGTTGAATACAGCGAGGACTGGCCGATGCTTGTTTTTATTACCGTACAGTAAAACACTTAGCTCCGGGATGACGAGTGTCTTCTGTGTACAGTAAAATTTCCCATCACGAGGGCACTTGTCGGGTTACCGATGGTTCCCAGTTCCCACGCTCACCCTGCGTCTCTTCCCGTTCGGGAGGAAGGCACAGAGGTCGTGCGCGGTGCGCGCGGGTATATATAGCGCAGCGGTGGTAACCCATCTTGCAGTTGCATCGTTCCGCAGCTTCTTATACGAAGAGATTCTCATTTCCGTCGCTCCCTGAAGCCCAACCAAAAGCAAGGACGCGCTCACGAAGCAAATTAATTAAGCGATGGATACGATCGTAGCGGCCGCTGGTGTTGCGACCGCAGGCGCCGTGGTCGCCTATTTCCTGTGGCCGGCGGCAGCGCCGGTGGCGATGATGAAGGCGCCGGGCGCCGGCGGCCTACTCATCTCGCGGGCGGCGTTCCTGGCCAATCCGCAGCTCTACTTCCAGCTTCTCCGCACTGCCGGGGTCAAAGCGGCGGCGGCTGCATTTGCCGCGGCTTAAGTAACGCTACGCAGTCCAAAGTGTTGCCGCGCCTGCGCGCTTTGGGCTGCCTCCAGCTAAGTACTGTTACCGACTAGTTAGACAGTGTAGTCGTGTGACTATATGTCGTACTAATTTGAGTTAGCGTCTGAAGCCTGAACTAGTGGTGCTTTTGTTGTTTTAAGTCGTTTTGCGTCCCTTCTCTGTAGCTATGTGTGTGGTGTGCCGTAACCGAATAATGTACTGTACTGTCTTAACTAGCTAAGCGAGCTGCAACTTTTGTACACTCTGCTTTGGCTCTACTCGTGTGAGCTCGAACTGGTGTGCCATTTCTCCTCTTGCCTGCGTGAGTTGGGTCGATGCAGATTCGACGTACCTCTGCATCGCCACGACTTGTTGCTGGTTGGTTGCTTGCTTGTACGGACGTCCGAGCGCTCCTCATTCATGCATGATCTCTGTTCAACCATGCGATTTTTAGCCGGGTAACTAGCGCGTCGCACCATGCACAGTATCAGGCATTGATTCGACCTTGCGATATGTATCGGGCAGCAGGTAGTGCGGCATGTGCTTGGTCGGCTGGAACGCGCCGTGGCGGCGAAGGCCAGGGCCTTGAGCCACGTGGTGCCGGACTTGGGCGCGCTCGCGAGTAGCACGTCGCCGCGGCGCGAAGCGTCGATGCGTGGTGACGACGCCCGTGATCCAGTGCTACCACAGCCACGCGCCCTGGTAGCAGCGCAGGTTGGGCGGCTTGCACGGGAGAGCGGCCGGAGATGGTGTCGTCGTACTCTCTCGGAGGGCGCACCGGCACATCGCCGTCGTCTTCGTTGACGGCGTTCTTGAACGGGACGGGGCCGACGAAACTACGTGCGATTGTGGTGGTGGCGGCCATGCTTTTCTAGCTATCTACGAAACGGAAAGCAGGACACAGCAGAATCAAGACTAAGGAGGCTGCAGTGACAATTCTCTACTCATCAATGGACGTGTATGTACAAGAGGAGGACAATATGGAAGTTGCGTAAATAACTAGTGATTTGCTTTGCTTCTTTTTTTAGATAAGGTGCTTTGCTATTGCTTCAGCCTGTACACGTCTGAAATTTTGGCTCAAGAGGAGAGGATGTGGCCCCAGACCGGGCCGGCCGCCACCGCGCCGTTGCAGATGGACTCGAACGTGTCGGCGAACTACAGGACGGCCTGGGCGCGCCGGAGGAAGGGTTTGTTTGGAGGCCTGGATAACCTGCCTCCGTAAAAAGTGACGCCTGAAAGTAGCTTGAAAATTTGATGATTTTTACAGAACAAACTAGTCGAATTTGAAGATAAATTATTTGGTGGGAAGTTTGCGCCTGAGACTTGATGAAAGCAAGGAGGGTGGGTCGAAGACTGGAACGGTAGATTGAGTCGCCCGGGCTAGGAGCGACGCCTAGGCCAGGGAGCGAGCCATGTCATCAACCAAACAACATCCTAGCAAGCTCCCGGCTGTGTCTTGGCCAGGCAAGTCGGCCCCAGGATGTAAAGCAAAAAACGCCCGAAGCGCCACAGGGAGACGACTGTGTCCTTGGGTTCCCTGCAGACGTACACGACCTTGCAGCCGGCGTCGGCGCCGTGCGTGTTCATGAGGCACGGCGACGAGAGCACGTCGAGATTGGCCTCCTGCCCGTTGGTGAAGATCTCGTCCAGGAACGGGATGCAGTCGTGCGGGTTGAGGCGAGCGGGTACGCGGCGCAGGTCACGGCGGCAAAGGCCAGCGCCGAGAGCCACGTGGTGCCGCACTTGGGGTAGCTGGTGAGAAGCACGTCGTCCGGGCGCAGCTCCAGGTTGACTGCTTCCTGTGCGGCAGGGCGGAGGTCGCCGAACCCTCCTTGCGAGCAGTGGCAGACCCATGATTTAATTTTAGATATAGTGGAGTTAAAAACACAGACCAAAGTGTATTACCCAAAATAAAAAAAACTCATATGTGAACAATATTACAATCATACCAATACGAGTATATGACATTAAACGATATCAACGAGTGAAGATAAATGTAGGACATCGAGATATACTTCACTAATGAAGTTTAATTAACAATTTGCAACTAAGTTATTGAACATGATAATTTGAATAAAGATAGTACATAGAAGAAGCAACCTGTTAAAAATAAATGGATTAGTAGTGTCATGATTAGTTTATCATAAATTATAAAAGATGCAGAAACAAGAGAAGCACTAATTACGATCAGGAGAACGAGACAATTTTATTCTCTTAAGATTTCATGACTTGGAACGAGACAATTTTATTCTCTTAAGATTTCATGACTTGGAACTATTTCTTAATTGTATCACGATCAAGTCTTTTGAATATCTCTCGCTCGATGTAGCACACCATCAAGTCATTAAGCCAATCATCAGATATCTTATTGCGCAAATCGGTTTTGATAATATTCATAGCTGAAAAGACGCTTTCAACCGATGCTGCTGCCACACATAGCAGCAACGCTAACTCAATGAGGCGGTAGACCAATGGAAATACAATATGCTTTTCAGTTTCAATCATCTTCATGGCCAAACTTCTAAGATCATGACGAACAATAAAATCATCAATTCTTTGCACATGAAGAATGAATGTTTCAAGTTGGTCCCTTATAGTCGCACGATCAGCAATAGAGAAATCATTATCATATATCTCCGTAAGTCGAGCAATCTTATCCACATCGAACTTAGAGAAAAAATATCTTGGATCAAAGCAAGAAAAAGCATACATGTAACTCCGAAGATACCTCATTGAAGCGATAATCTATCTATGTGGTAATAGCATCAATAGCTGCAAAGAAAGTATCAACACGATAATGATGGTCATGAGTTACTGTGATCCCATCCCGCCTTTAGCGGCCTCATCTTGGTATTGCTTCATCCATATTAGGTACCAGAATCTTATTTGCATTACAAAACATTTTGACTTCTATAAATAATGGCTTCCAACCACCTATCCTCAAATTGATCAAATGTGCTTTCACATCAACAAGCAATGATATGGCCTAAATAATGTTTTGATCCTTCCTTTGCAAGACAAGAGATAACTCATTTGTAATATGAAATACTTTCAACATCATCTTCAAAATGAACACTAAGTTAAAGCTCTCCATTATATGTATCAAACCAACTGCCTTAGATGGATTACGCCCATCTTCATGCACAATGCCTAGCACATTTATCATTGCATCCCACATTAACTCAATACGAAGTAAGATTGTGTAATAAGAGCTCCATCTAGTATCTTCAGGTATGGCCAAGCTAGTTTCTTGATGTTTCCTTCTTCCTGAAAAAATCTCACCGCCCTCCAACTTACTCAAAATATTTTGATGGTACTTCTCAAGCAATACATCATTCCTCTTGCAAGATGCACTAGTGGTGGTCACAATCAAAGTCACATACTCAAAGAAATCATGGATAAACGAACAACAACTTGTGACATAAACAATTATGAACTGTAATTGATGGGCAAAGCAATGGACATAGAAAGCATGTGGGTTCTCATCACGAATAAGTCTTTGAAGGCCATTGAATTCGCCTCACATATTTGAAGCCCCATCATACGCCTGCCCTCGTAGTCTAGCAATAAGTAAACCATGTCCAGCTAGCATCCCAACCAATGCTATCTTCAACGCATTTGATGTTATCTCTGTGACATGTTGGAGCCCAAAAAATCTTTTCTATAACATTCCCTTTATTGTTCACAAACCTGTTAGACAAAATATAAAAGTAGTTGAGTAGAACAATGAAAAGTTGTAAAAGAAATGATAGAACACATAATCAATCACTAACCTCACAATCACGGCCATTTACTTTTTGATAGATATATCACGATTTTCTTCGATAAGGACAAAGAAAAGACTATCACCAATCTCTTCCTTTATCACTTTGGTGACCTTCCGCACACTACATTTCACAAGCTGCCTTTGAATCTTTGGACAAGTCATGTGGGCATTCATAGGACATAGCTCATCAAATGCAAGCCTCACTTCCTCTTTCCTTTTTTGTACCAATCAATCCTCTTTTTGAAATTGCCCTTATTTAAGGAAGAAGAAGATTCATTGTGTCCACGAATTGCATGACCTTGCATTAGCAGATTCCTTGGCATGAGACACAACCTTATGTGACAAACTTGACATTTGGTTCTTAAAATCTTCATATGATGTCCTTGATTTATTGTGGACACTATTAGCCCCACCAACATAATCAGGAAATGATTTGTATGCATTCTTCCAAGTGCTGAAACCTACTTTTGTAAAGACATCGTGACCAAAATTTTCATCCAAGGGATCATATGTCTAAAAAGAAAGAAATAGAAGCAATAAGTCGCATCCTTCTCCACACTATATTCCAACCAATTATATTTTTATGGGAGCGTCTATACTTCAGGTGACTGAAATTTATTTATCCATAAGTCACTTTTCTTAGCTGTGAGATTTTGATCCAAAAGATACCACAAGTTTCTGTGTTGAAACAAAAAAAATCTAAACTAGACAAAAGTAAATATAGGTAAACCCTACAAATACAAAAAAAATCTAAACTAGATAAAAGTAAATATAGGTGAACTCTACAAATACAAAAAATAGAACTAAAAATTACAGTAGAGTTGTATTAAAATTGCACATCACTTGGTATTGTAAGTTTATGCTTAGTACAGTGCAATTGTAGGTGACTGATGGATACAAAAAGTTCAAGCAACTAAAAATTAGCAAAAATCGATTTCTTATAACATGCTTCACGAAAGACCCTAAACCCCTTTCCATATTCTTTGCGAGGAAAAGTATGACCAACTGGTTGAGTCGGACGCTTCGACAAATATGCCTTTCTAACTTGATCTATAATGTTTGGATCAAATTCTTCAATTGGAATACGAAATCCTGGATCAACAACAATGTCATCTGGATTGAACTCCTCAATACCTTCGGCTTCTTGTTGTGGTTGTGCTACTTTGTCTTCTTGTTGTGGTTGTGCTGCTTCGGCTCGTGCTTCATGTGCTTGTGCGGCGGTTGTAGCTTCAACTTGTGTTTGTGCCATTGTCGTGCCACTGTCTACTTGTTCTTGTACAACACCGATGGTTGTTGCATCAGTACCTTGTGCTTGTGCAACGATACCACTAGCACCGCTACTTGGGGAACAAACATTGCTAAAGTATCTTTTCAAATTCATTTCTAACCAATTGAAAATAATAATCATTCAAAAACAAGCAGTATTGCAGTACAGTTCAATATAGATATCTCTAATCTCTTCAACATCTTTCTTTGATTATGTCCAATTCAATCTTTACAACCAATTCATTATTCATATCATCTAATATTCTAATTCATACCATTTTACTGTTATGAGTTCCAAAGTTGGAACCTCTGATAGTCTGATGCTATCAGTTAGCCCGATTTTATTTTAGCATTCACAAATTAGTAAATCACAACCACTGAATCTGAATCACTTATTACTGAACCACATCCACTTAATGTTTAATTTTGACATTGCGCTGTCGCTGCTGCCTACTAGGGAGGGAGCGGTAGAGTAGGCGTAACGCGCAGCACTACCAGAGGCAGACCGTCCAGCAGTGAAGAACAAGACTCGCCTAACGCTCGGGAGGCTAGGAGCAGCATCGCTCACCGCCTTGTGTAACATTTCATTTTTCAGGGCTTTTTGAAAAAGAAAATTCATAATAAAAATAACCATTTGATTTTCGTTGAGTTGTTAATGCTTAACTTGAAATTTTAGAAATTAAAATCAATTTAAATGACTAAACCAAACTCTAATTAATTCAAAACTTGATTTATTTGGGTTTTCTGGTATTTAAAGTCAAAAAAATTATTTTAAGTCTTTTCTGGGATTTTTTGGTTTTTTTAAAGGTTTTTCGTTTTTCTGACAATTAAAAATAATTTATTTGCAAACTTAATTACCAATGTTAAGTTGAAAATATTTTATTTAAGCCCATCATATCTCTGTAAATTTCTGTGAATTTCTGTATAATTGTGGGGGGCTTTAAAACTCAATCTAAAAATTCACAACCCTCTCAGCCTTTTGAAACCCTCTCGATTTCGACCGCCCCCTCATTTTCAACCACCCTCTCATTTTCGACCGCCCTCTCGTTTTCGACCGTACTCTCGGTTTCGACCAAACCCTCCCACCAAGTCTCTCTCTCTTTTCTTTGCCCGATGGGTCCCGCCTGTCAGCCTTCTCTTCGTCTGGTCACTATCTTCATCGCCGCACCCATACCGTTAGCGCTCGTGTGCACCACCACCGCGACGAAAGTTCCCGCCCAACGCGATTCCCTTCCTCGTTTTCCTCAACAACGTGCGCATTTAATTACTGCCTTTCGCCACATCCACCCCTTATGTTCTTTCTCCTCCTACACCTGCTCTCGTCTCTTCCTCGTCGCGTCACCACGTTCCGTGTCGTCCGGAGCTTCGCCCATGCCGCGAAACTTCTACACTACTCCTCCTTCCTTTGTAAATAAAGTACCAAGACCCCCTTATGTTCCTCTTGCTTTCTCCTTAACTCCCCCCTCTCTCTCGTTCCCGTTTCACCGTGCTCCGAGTTTCGTCGCCGTCAGCCGGAGCTCGCGCCTCCACCTCTAGCGCCTCGTTGAAGCCCCTCCACCGTCGTGGTCGCCTCCACTGGATTCACAAGGGCGTGTTCGACCCTGTGCGCACCTCCTCACCGCTGAAACCGTGTGCCTATGGTTTGTCTCGCTCCCCTCTCCCCGTTGCTACCTTTCATCCAGTCGAAACCTCCTTCTGAAAACTCATTCTCCTTCGTCCGAGCTCCAAATTAAATAAATTTTATTTCTAAATTTATCTAAATTCAATGTACTTCATTTTGTTCTAGTTTGATAATATTTTTTGGAATTGTTTTTATTTATTTGGCTCTTTTCGCACGTGTAAATTCCGGCGTTTTCGAAGAATTTCTGGACCCGACGACTAAAGCGTGTCAACACTTCAACGAAGGCAAATCGTAGACCTTTGATCATGGCGTACCCATTTTATAAAAAGTATATTGTTTTATATCAGCCTGCATTGCTATTTTTATATTAATTATTTTTTAGAACAGTTAAATACCTACTTGACAGTATAACTCCTGGAATAATTGTGAATAACATGTTGATATGTACCCTTGGACACCATAGGTTGGGTAATCTTAGTTAAACATTATTGTAATACCAACTTGGGTGTGTAATATGCCTAGTCATGCTTTAGTTACTCAATGGTCTCTCGATCACATGATTCAATGATGAAAAATTTGACTTAATGAAATATGGAATTGTGGTGCAACCATTGATGTTAAAAGTTGTTGTGCCATGACAAGAGTTGTCATTTGGTCGGGATTGAACCATAAATAATTTATAATCGGGCGAGTGATCGTGCAATAAAGGGGATGATTTTGGGATGTGGTTGTCTCGCTTGAGTAGTCACCAATGACTTAACTTTGTGCGACATTAATTTGGGTCTCACCGTACAACCACAAGTCTATTTATGGGGTGGACCTGACCAACTAATTAACAATGTTTTATTTCGGTTCTGTTTGGGTTGATAAGTAGCGCAATAGTGGGCTGGTGTGGTGAATCCTTTGCGAACAGAACCGAGGCAAAACATAGTTTTGTAAAAGACCTTTGGAAGCGTGAAATGTCTGACAGTATAAGATGATTATCTCTCGTGGGTCAAGCTATACAACCTCTGCAGAGTGTTAAAAACTATTCGAATAGTCGTGTTCCCGGTTATAGACAATGCCTGATGATTTCACACGAGGGGTAGATCTTATTAAAAATGTTGAAATGGTTAGGGTTGGTTGGAATAGTTGGAAAGTGAACGGGGTGTTCATTAGTTGTTTCAAAGAACGTGTTTACTTATGTATTAATCTTTTAAACTGTATTTTGCAATCTACTTATTGTATTTACTATCAATACCGTTTTCTGCAAAATAGCCATAAAGTTATCCTTGTTCAAGCTTTGCATGAATACTACTTGTATATATTTCTCCACGATTTGCTGAGTACCTTAAACTACTCACGGCTTTGCGCCACTTGTTGATCAGTCACCGAAGAAAAATCAGATATCACCGAGTTCTACGATGAAGATTACTTCAAAGACTTTGCGAACTAGGTCGCGTCTTCCACTCGATTGCCTGTGGGCATGTCAGATGGCTACCACAAGACATTTTGATTTCCACTGTAAGTTTATCTTTTGTTGTTAAATCCTGCGTGGTAACCTCTGTAAGACTTGAATATAAAGTCCTTTTGCTACTAAGTATTATTACTTTATCTGCTTTATTAGCTGCTTTGTTGTATGAATATGATAACATCGATGTTGCAACTGTGTGAGCTAGCTACTGATCTGAGAGTAATTCAGAATACACAGAGGGTTGCATACCTGTGATTCCAACACCTCGTCAGGCTCGGCGCAGCGCCTAGATCCCTAGAACAGCATCGCCCGGCGCCTGTACCCGCACTGGACACCTCACCGGCTCGCCTCACCCAAGCTCGATTGGATTGGATCTAGGATTTACTTGCTTCGTCACTCGATTTCATTTTCTGCACTCGGCAGTGAGGGTGAGGGCATGAGGGAGACTGAGTATTGAGTAACTCGGGCCTTCGGTTGGGCTGGTGGGCCGCGAAGACACCGTCGCATGCAAGCGAATGGCTGGCTCAGCAGCAACACCTTCGCTCCCCTAGACAGCTCCCCTAGACAGTCGCGGTAACTCTAGAAGACGAAAATACCAGATTCGGCCTCTAAGTAAATCATAACGGCCCGACAATAAAATCTACCAAATCACGTCAGCTCCCCTAGATAGTCGCGGTAAAACTACCATATCTCCTAAACCGTGACTCCAAATCAGATGATCTCGGTGCCAAAAAAAGCTAAGACCAAGGGCTACAACTTTCTAAGAGGTGAGAAGATCAGAAAACGTACGGAACTTACCCAAATCTGATGAACAAAGTTGCGCGCAGGGAAGGTGGAAGTGGCGGCTCCAAGTGGGGAAAGGGGAAAGAGGAGTGGGGCTAGGGTTTTGGGGTGGGGTTCCCCTTATGGCCGGCCAAACACATGGGCTTCCCCACAGGCGCCCGCTGCCCAAAGTTGTCGAATAAAAGTGAAAAACCCCCTATTTTTCTCAGAATTTCTATTCCTTTCTTTGCATTTTTCTCCTCCGACTGAATCTCTAATTACCGATCCATTTCCGGGGTATTACACATGGGTAGCATGATCATTTCTTCTTGACTTTCTCTAGGTTTTGCAACCTTCTTGATCCTCTTCTCTAACCAAAATACGCCCTATAAAAAAACAGGGGAAGTACATTGGACTATTATGTAACAAGCTAGCCCCTCTTCCCTTCTCTCTCTTTTAGTATCATTTGAATGGTACATACTTTGTTCATGCTCTCACGAGAACATGCATCTCGGAGAGTACCAAAGCTAGAGTGATACTTCCTCTGTTCAGAAATGTATAATGTATCAGAAAGTATACAGACGAATTTCTTTAACTTTCACTAATAATGTAAGAAAAACTATTTAGATCGGTCATAGGAGAATAATAATAATATATTTATTATTATAAATATTTTTATATTGTAATAATTTCATATTTTTTACTAATATAATCATGTATAAGTAATGAACATAGTTTGCGTCTAGGTTCTTCCAGTTGAATGCAACGAGGTCTGGCCGATGCTTGTTTTTATTACCGTACAGGTAAAAGGGTGGGGGGGGGGGGCACATCAGATTCGCGCTTCCAGGTTCTTCCAGTTGAATGCAGCGAGGTCTGACCGATGCTTGTTTTTATTACCGTACAGTAAAACACTTAGCTCCGGGATGACGAGTGTCTTCTGTGTACAGTAAAATTTCCCATCACGAGGGCACTTGTCGGGTTACCGATGGTTCCCAGTTCCCACGCTCACCCTGCGTCTCTTCCCGTTCGGGAGGAAGGCACAGAGGTCGTGCGCGGTGCGCGCGGGTATATATAGCGCAGCGGTGGTAACCCATCTTGCAGTTGCATCGTTCCGCAGCTTCTTATACGAAGAGATTCTCATTTCCGTCGCTCCCTGAAGCCCAACCAAAAGCAAGGACGCGCTTACGAAGCAAATTAATTAAGCGATGGATACGATCGTAGCGGCCGCTGGTGTTGCGACCGCAGGCGCCGTGGTCGCCTATTTCCTGTGGCCGGCGGCAGCGCCGGTGGCGATGATGAAGGCGCCGGGCGCCGGCGGCCTACTCATCTCGCGGGCGGCGTTCCTGGCCAATCCGCAGTTCTACTTCCAGCTTCTCCGCACTGCCGGGGTCAAAGCGGCGGCGGCTGCATTTGCCGCGGCTTAAGTAACGCTACGCAGTCCAAGTGTTGCCGCGCCTGCGCGCTTTGGGCTGCCTCCAGCTAAGTACTGTTACCGACTAGTTAGACAGTGTAGTCGTGTGACTATATGTAGTACTAATTTGAGTTAGCGTCTGAAGCCTGAACTAGTGGTGCTTTTGTTGTTTTAAGTCGTTTTGCGTCCCTTCTCTGTAGCTATGTGTGTGGTGTGCCGTAACCGAATAATGTACTGTACTGTCTTAACTAGCTAAGCGAGCTGCAACTTTTGTATACTCTGCTTTGGCTCTACTCGTGTGAGCTCGAATTGGTGTGCCATTTCTCCTCTTGCCTGCGTGAGTTGGGTCGATGCAGATTCGACGTACCTCTGCATCGCCACGACTTGTTGCTGGTTGGTTGCTTGCTTGTACGGACGTCCGAGCGCTCCTCAGTTCATTCATGCATGCATGATCTCTGTTCAACCATGCGATTTTTAGCCGGGTAACTAGCGCGTCGCGCCATGCACAGTATCAGGCATTCATTCGACCTTGCGATATGTTTCGATGGAGCACATTTCTTCGATTGTATATTGCCGCCTTGCGGCCTTGCCGATCGTACGCGGAACAGCTAATTAAAATCGGCCAGTCCAGCATGCCTTGTGTGTTTTCTCACCTTGTTACTGATCACTTAATACGTATGAATATTTTTAGTTACTCCAGTAAGCTATCACTTGTTGGATTGAGACCGATTCTAACGGGGTTTTGCCCACGCGCCCTGATCGGGGGCGATACCAACTGCTTTTGGTTTCGGTTCCGTCCATCAGCGCCATAAAAAACCTAAAGAGGGTCTCGGCACCTTGCTCGTGTGTTCTATGTGAGTAAAGGTCAAAAGAAAACCCTAACAGAACCGATCTCTACGAGGCGCTCAGGTGTGCGAAGACCGACGACCACCATCGTCATCCCGGTGCTCAGATCTGCGCCAACTCGACCGACTCTCAACACCTAATGGCTTCTTCAAATTCGGGTAAGAACTCAAGCTTCCGCATTAATGTTTCTTAGGTGTTCATCTGTGAGCTAAGGTTAATCGTGTTTAGATTAAAGTTTTACCTTAAGTTTTAGTTTACATTTGGTATCAGAGCATCCTTAGCTCAGTTTGAACCCAATTAAGAACCCTAGTTGTTCTTACCCGGCCGGATCTAAGCTAGACACGTCTGGATCTAAGACTCGGCGGCTCAGTTTAGCATTTAGAAGGAGGAGATTTTGAAACCCTTAGTGAAACCCTAACAAAATCGAAGTTCCGAAACTCCAAAACCCTCAAACTCAGATCAAAAAAATTAAGGAGGCGGCGGAACACTCACGTTTTGAAGAACGCCGGATCTTCTTCTTCTAGGGCACCACCGGCTCGCCGACGATCGCAAGACGCGACCTCGGTTGCGCTGCTGCCGGCGAGGAGGGTCATGGGTGCCACCGCGCCTCAAGTTGCCGCTCCGGCCTTCCCCTCCAGCGGCGTCTCCAGAGGAGTCGCCGCTCGCATCGCCTCGCGCCGTCGCCTCCGAGGGTTTTTTTCGGGAGAAACGGGAAGAATGAAATTAGGGTTAATTCGCCGGCTTATATACCTCGCGATTTTCGCTCCCGGTCGTCCGATTCAATCCGACGGTTCTCGTTCGTTCCGATCCGGTGGTTTTTTGACGCACGTTGTTTTGGCCGTTCGATTTGATCCAACGGCTCTCATCTGATTCGGTGTCGCGCGCGTGAGTGGGCCGAGCAGCGTGGGCCGAACGCAGGCCGAGCGCGGGAAGAATGAAGTGGGCCGAACCCACGGATGAACAGTGTCTTTTTCATTTTACAAAATGATTTTCTGATTAAGTTTTTATTTATTTATTTTGTTTACTGTTTAATCTAATGTTGATTACTCAACTGTGTAAGGCTACACAGTAGTTTTTCATTTTGTAAAGTGGTTTTATGATTAGGTTTTATTATTATTATTTCATTTATTTTGTGTACTGTTTTTAATTAATGATAATTGCTCAAATTCGGTATGAATTAGTCTCTGATTAAAATTGAACCAACGAGATATTTTAATTAGAGAATTTTATGTTTTACTTTGGCATTATGTATACACATGATTACATACTGACCAACGTTGTTTGTAGTCATGTGTCGCCACATTAATTATTAAAGTTCTTTTTTATTTTTCTGCCCAACGGTGATATAAACTAGAACTGTAATTTTGCATGTTATTAATCAGACCAACGTAGGGTTAATTGCATGCAATACTTTTATGTTATTTCTAATTTTTCCCTGTATTTTAATGTTCAGCAATGAATGCTTCAAATGTTGCCGCTACAATTGACAACATTGAGCAGCTTACGGGGAACAACTTCCCCGCTTGAAAAGAAAGAATTTCAGTTGTCCTTGGAGTATTAGACCTTGATTATGCATTAAGGGTGCCTGCTCCCATTTCTCCCACCATTGGTGAGGACGATTACGATGAGAAAAAGAAAATATATGATAATAATGCTGAAAAATGGGAGCGGTCTAACCGTCTATCACTAATGATTATGAAGACCTCTAT
The DNA here is from genome assembly GCA_036346395.1 of Hsuehochloa calcarea. Lineage (NCBI taxonomy): Eukaryota > Viridiplantae > Streptophyta > Magnoliopsida > Poales > Poaceae > Hsuehochloa > Hsuehochloa calcarea. The sequence continues at coordinate 39,401,566 of CM070606.1, forward strand.
CTCGCTTGGAATCGGGAGCAATCCTGCATTCGAAAATGCTAAGGAGTATCCGCTTCAATAGAGGAGAAATTCAAAGACTCCACTAAGGTTTATGCCAAGACATTAATCCGAGGCTTCTATCCACTAAGTATGACGGTCCAAGAAGATAAGAGAGCATATCATGATGATGACCGATATGGTGGAAAACTCAAGGGCATGGACATGGAAATATCGATGGTTTCTAGTCCACTTTATTATGACTTCTCTTCCTTCCGAGTACACCGCTTTTAAGATAAACTATAATACTCGTAAAGATAAATGGAGCATGAGTGATCTTATCGCCATGTGTGTCCGGAGGAAGAAAGGATAAGGACCAAAGAGAGATTTTGTGAATCAAGTTGGCGGTCCTAGCAAAAGGAAGTTCTCGGGGACTTCAAATCCAAGAAAAGGTCGCACTACTCTCCTAATTCAGATAAATCGGGGCCTAAGGTGCAAAATACACCTAACCCCAATGTTGCTCTGCTAAAGCACCAAGTGGGAATGCATGTCACTCGCAAGGAGCCGTGACATTTCCGAAGGATTGTGTTGGTTTCCTAAAGTGGCTCGCCAAGAAGGGTAATGATTCTATAACATTCGTTGATGAAACCCTTTATACTAATTTTTCCCTTAAATCTTGGTGGATTGACTCAGTGCAAGCGCACGCTACCAACTATTTACAGGATTCCATACCGTGAGAACACTAAGAAAGGGGAGCGAAGTCTTAGAGTCGCGGATGGAAAAGAAGTCAAGTGGAATCGCTTGGCTCTGCTTCCTTAGTTTTAGATAGCGCTTCACACTTCGCCTTAATAATGTAGTTTTGTTCCTTCCATTAGGAGGAATTTAATTTGAGATCTTTATTGGACGATGATGGATTTAAATGTAATTTTGGTAACAATAAGTGTGTTATCGCATTTAATTCAAATAATGTTGGTCTTCTTTGTTAGACAAGACAAGCTTTATATGCTTTCCTTAATGAATCACCGATATCTTTGAATGTGTGTGATACTATGCGTAAAAGAATAATGAGACTTCTTCAAACCGTGGCACTCGCTGTTTAGGCCACATTTCAAGGGGAGAATGGAGCGTCTCATTAAGGAAGAGATTCTCCAACCATTAGATTTCTCGACTCGCACCAATTGCATTGATTGCATTAAAGGAAAATATGTAAAGAAAATAAAGAAGGGAGCAACTCGCAGCTCAGGACTATTAGAGTTAATTCATACTGATATTTGTGGTCCTTTTCCTGTGACATCAGTGGATGGTTTTGATTCTTTCATTACATTCATTGATGATTTCTCCCGTTATGGTTATATTTTTCCCATTAAGGACCGATCCGAGTCACTTGATAAATTTAAGATATTTAAGGCTGAAGTTGAAAATCAGCACAACCTAAGAATTAAAGTGGTAAGATCGGACCGTGGGGGAGAATATTATGGGAGACATGCCCCTTATGGCCAAATTTCTGTCCCTTTCGCTAAGTTCCTTCAGAAAATGGCATTGTTGCCCAATATTCTACACCGGTGAACCTCAAGAAATGGGGTAGTGAGAGACGCAACTGCACACTTATGGATATGGTACGGAGCATGCTTAGCTACTCTAGTTTATCAACCGGTTTATGGATGGAAGCACTAAAGACAAAGAAGACATATTCGAATAGGGTTCCAAAGAATCATTACCTAAGACACCTTATGAATTATGGACCGCGAAAGCCGAGTTTGAAATATTTAAGAGTATGGGGTTGTTGTGCTGAAGCTAAGATATTTAATCCATATATTGGAAAATTAGATCCTAAGACAGTAAGTTGTCATTTTATAGGGTACCCTGAAAGATCTAAAGGGTATCGGTTTTATTGTCCTGATAGAACAACTAAGTTTGTAGAAACAAGGCATGCTGTGTTCTTAGAAAATAATGAGGATCTGGAGCCTAGGAAAATTGATCTTGAAGAGAAGCGGGTTTACGTTCCTTCACCGCTTATTCCGTAGATTTTTATTCTCGCACTTCGTGGTTGCACCTCCAAGATACAAAATCGTTGATGCACCCATCGTTGAGGTCTCTGAAATTCCTAATGTCATACCTAATGATGAGCCTCAATAGTCTCTCGTGCCTCGTGACCTTTTGCAATAGTTCTTGAACCTATTAGAAGATCACAATGGAGAGAAGATCGCCATCCCAAATGATTATGTTGTTTACATGAATGAGGATATTAATGATATAGGGAAGGTAGATGATCCCACCTCTTATAAGGAAGCAATGATGAGTGAACATTCTCCTAAATGGCTTGATGCCATGAAGGATGAACTAAAGTCTATGAGCACTAATGATGTATGGGACTTAGTAGAAATTCCTGATGGAGTTAAAACAGTAGGCTGTAAATGGGTCTACAAAATCAAGCATGACTCTAAAGGAAATATTGAAAGGTTCAAAGCAAGGCTCGTAGCAAAAGGTTTCTCTCAAAGAGAGGGGATTGATTATAATGACACTTTTTTCTCCTGTCTCAACTAAGGATTCGTTCAGAATCGTTATGGCACTTGTAGCTCATTATGATTTAGAGCTACATCAGATGGATGTTAAGACGGCATTCCTTAATGGCGATTTGCAAGAAAATGTTTACATGACTCAACCGGAAGGTTTTGTCGTGGAAGGCAAGGAGCATATGGGATGTCGACTTAAGAAATCTATTTATGGCTTAAAACAAGCATCGAGGCAGTGGTACCTCAAATTTGATAAAGTTATAAGGAATTTTGGATTTAAGAAAAATGAAGTTGATAACTGCATATATGTTAAGTTCAAGGGGAGTAAATTCACCATCTTAGTACTTTATGTGGATGATATCTTATTGGCTAGTAGCGATAAGGATATGTTGTTTGAGACCAAGAGATTTCTCTCATCCAATTTTGATATGAAGGATCTCGGTGATGCCTCTTACGTTCTTGGCATTGAAATTCACCGGGACAGGTCCAAAGGAGTATTAAGTTTATCTCAAAAGGCATACGTTGTGAGTACTAAAGAGATACAATATGCATAAATGCTCGCTCACCGCTCCTATCGTTAAGGCGATAAGTTTGGGACATTTCAATGTCCAAGGAACCAATATGAAACCGATCGATGAAAGAGTTCCTTATGCTTCAGCTGTCGGAAGCATTATATATGCTCAAGTAAGCACACGCCCTGACTTAGCTTTTGTAACCGGAATGCTTGGCAGATATCAGTCAAATCCAGGACCGGACCACTAGAAGGCCGTTAAGAAAGTCTTGCGTTATATGCAAGCTACTAAGCATCTCATGCTCACATATAAGCATACTGATAACCTTGAAGTTGTAGGTTATTGATTGATTTGCGGGATGTGTTGATACTAAGAAATCCACGTCAGGTTATATCTCCACACTCGCTGGAGGAGCTATCTCGTGGAAAAGCTCCAAACAAACCCTTACGACATCTTCAACGATGCAAGCTGAGTTTGTGGCATGTTATGAGGCTACTGGGCAGGCTGTATGGGTTAAGAACTTTATTCCGGGCCTTAGAGTGGTTGACAGCATTTCTAAATCACTCACCTTATACTGCGATAACGAACCCGCAGTCTTTTATGCGAGTAACAACAAGTCAAGTGGTGCTGCCAAACACATTGACATTAAGTATCATGTTGTGAAAGATAGAATCCAGGATCAAACCATTAGTATCAAGCATATTAGTACTAAGTCAATGCTTGCGGATCCGCTTACTAAAGGCTTACCACCCAATATATTTCGTGATCATGTTGCCGGCATGGGTTTATTGGATAGCCTCTGATTCTGGATAAAGGACCTTAAAACGAACCAACTCCCGTTAAGTATTATGAATATCCATTTTAAAATGTAATAGTACACTATAGGTACTGAGGTTGTATGGCATTTCATTGGCCATGCCACACATTACCTTGGTATGCTGTTTTTCATTTGAGGATGGACTTATAATGTTAGCCTTACGATCAAAGGGGAGAATGTTGGATTGATCTCGGCTAACTGCCAAGACCGATTCTAACGGAGCTTTGCCCACGCGCCCTGATCGGGGGCGATACCAACTGCTTTTGGTTTCGGTCCCGTCCACCAGCGCCATAAAAAACCTAAAGAGGGTCTCGGCACCTTGCTCGTGTGTTCTATGTGAGTAAAGGCCAAAAGAAAACCCTAACAGAACCGATCTCTACGAGGCACTCAGGTGTGCGAAGACCGACGGCCACCATCGTCATCCCGGTGCTCAGATCTGCGCCAACTCGACAGACTCTCAACACCTAATGGCTTCTTCATATTCGGATAAGAACTCAAGCTTCCGCATTAATGTTTCTTAGGTGTTCATCTGTGAGCTAAGGTTAATTGTGTTTAAATTAAAGTTTTACCCTAAGTTTTAGTTTACATCGCTGACAAATGAGATATACTGTATAACAGCAGAGCCCCATGCCGTTGCAGACAGCCTCGAGCATGCCGGAGAACGACGCGTCCGGCTGCACCCGCCCAGAACGAGACTACCATGCCCTTGGGATCTGTGTATACGATCCTGTAGCCGGAGTCGCCGGTTGCGGAGGTCACGGACGCGGGCAGCAGGTAGTGCGGCATGTGCTTGGTCGGCTGGAACGCGCCGTGGCGGCGAAGGCCAGGGCCTTGAGTCACGTGGTGCCGGACTTGGGCGCGCTCGCGAGTAGCACGTCGCCGCGGCGCGAAGCGTCGATGCGTGGTGACGACGCCCGTGATCCAGTGCTACCACAGCCACGCGCCCTGGTAGCAGCGCAGGTTTGGGCGGCTTGCACGGGAGAGCGGCCGGAGATGGTGTCGTCGTACTCTCTCGGAGGGCGCACCGGCACATCGCCGTCGTCTTCGTTGACGGCGTTCTTGAACGGGACGGGGCCGACGAAACTACGTGCGATTGTGGTGGTGGCGGCCATGCATGCTTTTCTAGCTATCTACGAAACGGAAAGCAGGACACAGCAGAATCAAGACTAAGGAGGCTGCAGTGACAATTCTCTACTCATCAATGGACGTGTATGTACAAGAGAAGGACAATATGGAAGTTGCGTAAATAACTAGTGATTTGCTTTGCTTCTTTTTTTTTAGATAAGGTGCTTTGCTATTGCTTCAGCCTGTACACGTCTGAAATTTTGGCTTAAGAGGAGAGGATGTGGTCCCAGACCGGGCCGGCCGCCACCGCGCCGTTGCAGATGGACTCGAACGTGTCGGCGAACTACAGGACGGCCTGGGCGCGCCGGAGGAAGGGTTTGTATGGAGGTCTGGATAACCTGCCTCCGTAAAAAGTGACGCCTGAAAGTAGCTCGAAAATTTGATGATTTTTACAGAACAAACTAGTCGAATTTGAAGATAAATTGTTTGGTGGGAATTTTGCGCCTGAGACTTGGTGAAAGCAAGTAGGGTGGGTCGAAGACTGGAACGGTAGATCGAGTCGCCCGGGCTGGGAGCGACGCCTAGGCCAGGGAGCGAGCCATGTCATCAACCAAACAACATCCTAGCAAGCTCCCGGCTGTGTCTTGGCCAGGCAAGTCGGCCCCAGGACGTAAAGCAAAAAACGCCCGAAGCGCCACAGGGAGACGACTGTGTCCTTGGGTTCCCTGCAGGCGTACACGACCTTGCAGCCGGCGTCGGCGCCGTGCGTGTTCATGAGGCGCGGCGACGAGAGCACGTCGAGATTGGCCTCCTGCCCGTTGCTGAAGATCTCGTCCAGGAACGGGATGCAGTCGTGCGGGTTGAGGCGAGCGGGTACGCGGCGCAGGTCACGGCGGCAAAGGCCAGCGCCGAGAGCCACGTGGTGCCGCACTTGGGGTTAGCTGGTGAGAAGCACGTCGTCCGGGCGCAGCTCCGGGTTGACTGCTTCCTGTGCGGCAGGGCGGAGGTCGCCGAACCCTCCTTGCGAGCAGTGGCAGACCAATGATTTATTTTTAGATATGGTGGAGTTAAAAACACAGACCAAAGTGTATTACCCAAAATAAATAAAAAACTCATATGTGAACTATATTACAATCATACCAATACGAGTATATGACATTAAACGATATCAACGAGTGAAGATAAATGTAGGACATCGAGATATACTTCACTAATGAAGTTTAATTAACAATTTGCCACTAAGTTATTGAACATAATAATTTGAATAAAGATAGTACATAGAAGAAGCAACCTGTCAAAAATAAATGGATTAGTAGTGTCATGATTAGTTTATTATAAATTATAAAAGATGCAGAAACAAGAGAAGCACTAATTACGATCAGGAGAACGAGACAATTTTATTCTCTAAGATTTCATGACTTGGAACTATTTCTTAGTTGTATCACGATCAAGTCTTTTGAATATCTCTCGCTCGATGCAGCATACCATCAAGTCATTAAGCCAATCATCAGATATCTTATTGCGCAAATCGGTTTTGATAATATTTATAGCTGAAAAGACGCTTTCAACCGATGCTGCTGCCACACATAGCAGTAACGCTAACTCAATGAGGCGGTAGACCAATGGAAATACAATATGCTTTTTAGTTTCAATCATCTTCATGGCCAGACTTCTAAGATCATGACAAACAATAAAATCATCAATTCTTTGCACATGAAGAATGAATGTTTCAAGTTGGTCCCTTATAGTCGCACGATCAGCAATAGAGAAATCATTATCATATATCTCCGTAAGTCGAGTAATCTTATCCACATCAAACTTAGAGAAAGAATATCTTGGATCAAAGCAAGAAAAAGCATACATGTAACTCCGAAGATACCTCATTGAAGCGATAATCTATCTCTGTGGTAATAGCATCAATAGCTGCAAAGAAAGTATCAACACGTTACTGTGATCCCATCCCGCCTTTAGCGGCCCCATCTTGGTATTGCTTCATCCATATTAGGTACCAGAATCTTATTTGCATCACAAAACATTTTGACTTCTGTAAATAATGGCTTCCAACCACCTATCCTCAAATTGATCAAATGTGCTTTCACATCAACAAGCAATGACATGGCCTAAATAATATTTTGATCCTTCCTTTGCAAGACAAGAGATAACTCATTTGTAATATGAAATACTTTCAACATCATCTTCAAAATGAACACTAAGTTAAAGATCTCCATTATATGTATCAAACCAACTGCCTTAGATGGATTACGCACATCTTCATGCACAATGCCTAGCACATTTATCATTGCATCCCACATTAACTCAATACGAAGTAAGGTTGTGTAATAAGAGCTCCATCTAGTATCTTCAGGTATGGCCAAGCTAGTTTCTTGATGTTTCCTTCTTCCTGAAAAAATCTCACCGCTCTCCAACTTACCCAAAATATTTTGACGGTACTTCTCAAGCAATACATCATTCCTCTTGCAATATGCACTAGTGGTGGTCACAATCAAAGTCACATACTCAAAGAAATCATGGATAAACGAACAACAACTTGTGACATAAACAATTATGAACTGTAAATGATGGGCAAAGCAATGGACATAGAAGCATGTGGGTTCTCATCACGAATAAGTCTTTTAAGGCCATTGAATTCGCCTCGCATATTTGAAGCCCCATCATACGCCTGCCCTCGTAGTCTAGCAATAAGTAAACCATATCCAGCTAGCATCCCAACCAATGCTATCTTCAACGCATTTGATGTTACCTCTGTGACGTGTTGGAGCCCAAAAAATCTTTTCTATAACCTTCCCTTTATTGTTCACAAACCTGTTAGACAAAATATAAAATTAGTTAAGTAGAACAATGGAAAGTTTTAAAAGAAATGATAGAACACAAAATCAATCACTAACCTCACAATCACGACCATTTACTTTTTGATAGATATATCACGAGATTCGTCGATAAGGACAAAGAAAAGACTATCACCAATCTCTTTCTTTATCACTTTGGTGACCTTCCGCACACAACATTTCACAAGCTGCCTTTGAATCTTTGGACAAGTAATGTGGGCATTCATAGGACATAGCTCATCAAATGCAAGCCTCACTTCCTCTTTCCTTTTTTTGTACCAATCAATCCTCTTTTTGAAATTGCCCTTATTTAAGGAAGAAGATGATTCATTGTGTCCACGAAATGCATGACCTTGCATTAGTAGATTCCTTGGCATGCGACACAACCTTATGTGACAAACTTGACATTTGGTTCTTAAAATCTTCATATGATGTCCTTGATTTATTGTGGACACTATTAGCCCCACCAACATGATCAGGAAATGATTTGTATGCATTCTTCCAAGTGTTGAAACCTACTTTTGTAAAGACATCGTGACCAAAATTTTCATCCAATGGATCATATGTCTAAAAAGAAAGAAATAGAAGCAATAAGTCGCATCCTTCTCCACACTATATTCCAACCAATTATATTTTTATGGGAGCGTCTATACTTCAAGTGACTGAAATTTATTTATCCATAAGTCACTTTTCTTAGCTGTGAGATTTTGATCCAATAGATACCACAAGTTTATGTGTTGAAACAAAAAAAAATCTAAACTAGACAAAAGTAAATATAGGTAAACCCTACAAATACAAAAAAAAAATCTAAACTAGATAAAAGTAAATATAGGTGAACTCTACAAATACAAAAAAATAGAACTAAAAATTACAGTAGAGTTGTGTTAAAATTGCACATCACTTGGTACTGCAAGTTTATGCTTAGTATTGTGCAATTGTAGGTGACTGATGGATAAAAAAAATTCAAGCAACTAAAAATTAGCAAAAACCGATTTCTTATAACATGCTTCACGAAAGACCCTAAACCCCTTTCCATATTCTTTGCGAGGAAAAATATGACCAACTGGTTGAGTCGGACGCTTCGACAAATATGCTCTTCTAACTTGATCTGTAATGTTTGGATCAAATTCTTCAATTGGAATACGAAATCCTGGATCAACAACAATGTCATCTGGATTGAACTCCTCAATACCTTCGCCTTTTTGTTGCGTTTGTGCTACTTTGTCTTCTTGTTGTGGTTGTGCTGCTTCGGCTCGTGCTTCATGTGCTTGTGCGGCAGTTGTTGCTTCAACTTGTGTTTGTGCCATTGTCGCGCCGCCATCTGCTTGTTCTTGTACAACATCGATGGTTGTTGCATCAGTACCTTGTGCTTGTGCAACGATACCACTAGCATCGCTACGTGGGGAACAAACATTGCTAAAGTATCTTTTCAAATTCATTTCTAACCAATTAAAAATAATAATCATTCAAAATCAAGCAGTATTGTAGTACAGTTCAATATAGATATCTCTAATCTCTTCAACATCTTTCTTTGATTCTATCCAATTCAATCTTTACAACCAATTCATTATTCATATCATCTAATATTCTAATTCATACCATTTTACTGTTATGAGTTCCAAAGTTGGAACCTCTGATAGTCTGATGCTATCACTTAGCCAGATTTTATTTTAGCATTCACAAATTAGTAAATCACAACCATTGAATCTGAATCACTTATTACTGAACCACAACCACTTAATGTTTAATTTTGACATTCTTGTTGCCATCGCCTACTAGGGAGGAGCAAATGAGTAGGCGAAGCGCAGTAATTGCTAGGAGGCGGGGCCGTCTGCAGCAGTGAGCAAGACTCGCCTAACGCTGGGAGGCTAGGAGCAACATCGCTCACCGCCTTGTGTAACATTTCATTTTTCAGGGCTTTTTGAAAAAAAAATCATAATAAAAATAACCATTTGATTTTCGTTGAGTTGTTAATGCTTAACTTGAAATTTTAGAAATTAAAATCAATTTAAATGACTAAACCAAACTCTAATTAATTCAAAACTTGATTTATTTGGGTTTTCTAGTATTTAAAGTCAAAAAAATTATTTTAAGTCTTTTCTTGAATTTTTTGGTTTTTTTAAAGGTTTTTCGTTTTCTGACAATTAAAAATAATTTATTTGCAAACTTAATTACCAATGTTAAGTTGGAAATATTTTATTTAAGCCCATAATATCTCTGAAAATTTCTATGAATTTTTGTATAATTGTGGGGGGCTTTAAAACTCTGTCTAAAAATTCACAACCCTCTCAGCCTTTTGAAACCCTCTCGATTTCGATCGCCCCCTCGTTTTCAACCACCCTCTCATTTTCGACCATCCTCTCATTTTCGACCGCACTCTCGATTTCGACCAAACCCTCCCACCAAGTGTCTCTCTCTTTTCTCTGCCCGATGGGTCCCGCCTGTCAGCCTTCTCTTCGTCTGGTTACTATCTTCATCGCCGCACCCATACCGTTAGTTCTCGTGTGCGCCACCACCGCGACGAAAGTTCCCCCCCGCGCGATTCCCTTCCTCGTTTTCCTCAACAGTGTGCGCATTTAATTGCCGCCTTTCGCCACATCCACCCCTTATGTTCTTTCTCCTCCTACACCTGCTCCCGTCTCTTCCTCGTCGCGTCACCACGTCCCGTGTCGTCCGGAGCTTCGCCCATGCCGCGAAACTTTGCACTACTCCTCCTTCCTCTGTAAATAAAGTACCAAGACCCCCTTATGTTCCTCTTGCTTTCTCCTTAACTCTCCCCTCTCTCTTGTTCCCGTTTCGCCGTGCTTCGAGTTTCGTCACCGTCAGCCAGAGCTCGCGCCTCCGCCTCTAGCGCCTCGTTGAAGCCCCTCCGACGTCATGGTCGCCTCCACTGGATTCACAAGGGTGTGTTCGACCCTGTGCGCACCTCCTCACCGCTGAAACCGTGTGCCTATGGTTTGTCTCGCTCCCCTCTCCATGTTGCTACCTTTCAACCAGTCGAAACCTCCTTCTGAAAACTCATTCTCCTTCGTCCGAGCTCCAAATTAAATAAATTTTATTTCTAAATTTATCTAAATTCAATGTACTTCATTTGGTTCTAGTTTGATAATATTTTTTGGAATTGTTTTTATTTATTTGGCTCTTTTCACACGTGTAAATTCTGGCTTTTTCGAATAATTTCTGGACCCGACGACTAAAGCGTGTCAACTCTTCAACGAAGGTAAATCGTAGACCCTTGATCATGGCGTACCCATTTTATAAAAAAGTATATTGTTTTATATCAGCCTGCATTGCTATTTTTATATTAATTATTTTTGAGAATAGTTAAATACCTACTTGACAGTATGACTCCTTGAATAATTATGAATAACATGTTGACATATACCCTTGGACACCATAGGTTGGGTAATCTTAGTTAAACATTATTGTAATACCAACTTGGGTGTGTAATATGCCTAGTCATGCTCTAGTTACTCAATGGTCTCTCGATCACATGATTCAATGATGAAAAATTTGACTTAATGAAATATGGAATTGTGGTGCGACCACTGATGTTAAAAGTTGTTGTGCCATGACAAGAGTTGTCATTTGGTCGGGATTGAACCATAAATAATTTATAATCGGGCGAGTGATTGTGCAATAAAGAGGATAATTTTGGGATGTGGTTGTCTCGCTTGAGCAGTCACCAAGAACTTAACTTTGTGCAACATTGATTTGGGTCTCACCGTACAACCACAAGTCTATTTATGGGGTGGACCTGACCAACTAATTAACAATAATTTATTTCAGTTCTGTTTGGGTTGATAAGTAGCGTAATAGTGGGCCGGTGTGGTGAATCCTTTGCGAGCAGAACCGGGGCAAAACATAGTTTTGTAAAAGACCTTCGGAAGCGTGAAATACCTAACAGTATAAGATGATTATCTCTCGTGGGTCAAGCTGTACAACCTCTGCAAAGTGTTAAAAACTATTCGAATAGTCGTGTTCCCGGTTATAGACAATGCCTGATGATTTCACACGAGGGGTAGATCTTATTAAAAATGTTGAAATGGTTAGGGTTGGTTGGAATGGTTGGGAAGTGAACGGGGTGTTCACTAGTTGTTTCAAAGAACGTGTTTACTTATGTATTAATCTTTTAAACTGTATTTTGCAATCTACTTATTGTATTTACTATCAATATTGTTTTCTGCAAAATAGCCATAAAGTTATCATTGTTCAAGCTTTGCATGAATAATACTTGTATATATTTCTCTACGATTTGCTGAGTACCTTAAAGTACTCACGGCTTTGCGCCACTTGTTGATCAATCGCCGAAGAAAATCAGAGATCACCGAGTTCTACGAGGAAGATTACTTCAAAGACTTTGCGAACTAGGTCGCGTCTTCCACTCGATTGCCTGTGGGCATGTCAGATGGCTACAACAAGATATTTTGATTTCCACTGTAAGTTTATCTTTTGTTGTTAAGTCCTGCGTGTCAACCTCTGTAAGACTTGACTATGAAGTCTTTTTGCTACTAAGTATTATTACTTTATCTGCTTTATTAGCTGCTTTGTTGTATGGATATCATAACGTCGATGTTGCAACTGTGTGAGCTAGCTACTGATCTGAGAGTGGTTCAGAATACACAAAGGATCCTGGGGTTGCATACCTGTGATTCTGACACCTCGTCAGGCTCAGTGCAGCGCCTGGATCCCTAGAACAGCATCGCCCGGCCCCTCGAGCCCTCGATAGTCAACGCTCCCTCGCCCGGTGCCCGCGCTCTATCCGTCGCCCACTCGCCCAGTGCCCCAGCCCGCACTCGCCGCCCGCCCCGCCTGTACCCGCACTAGACACCTCACCGGCTCGTCTCACCCAAGCTCGATTGGATTGGATCTAGGATTTACTTGCTTCGTCACTCGATTTCATTTTCTGCACTCGGCGGTGAGGGTGAGGGCGTGAGGGAGACTGAGTATTGAGTAACTCGGGCGTTCGGTTGGGCTGGTGGGCCGCGAAGACACCGCCGCATGCATGCGAATGGCTGGCTCAGCAGCAACACCTTCGCCCAGTTGCACTTTGCCGAACGCCCGAAGAACTGCCGAACTCCTATTCTACCCTATTTCTTCACCGACGCCGGTGCTAGAACTTAGGAGGGAGAAAAGACCGGGAGTAGGGGGGCTTCCCGGACGGGAGGAAGCTCAGGTCTGCCCGGTTGCAAGGGCTCTTCGGGACCATGCCGTCGTCGACGTCCTTGAATGGGACAGGGCCGGAACGACCCGACGTGCCGCCGGCGGTGGACATGGAACGATGGAAGAGCGAAACAGAGAACGCGCGCGCGGGCAGAGAAGTAATGGACTGTGTAGTGGTCGACCACGGCCTGATATCTAGGCGCGATAGGCCCGAGGGGATGCATCACGCATGTGCTTTTTTGAAGTGCCAGTTCGGCCGTCAAAAAGCAGAGGTCCGCGGCGCTCATGCTCTGTGATTGAAGTGCCAGTTCGGCAGGCGGGGGATATCTCGCTTTCTGGAGGGATTTGCTTGGGTAAACTATCTCACACCGTCCTATCGGCCCGCGAGGAATGAGTGCGATACGGCCTTAATCCGCACTTTCACCGTCTCAGACCGTGCCGTGGCCTCCGCCCCCATTGCGGAGCTCTGCGCGTGCCGAGGCAACTGCACAAGCCCAAATCCCTTGGCCGGCCCGGTCCAAGCGGCGGGACATTGCGTTTGCGGCATAGCCGAACCCGCGTGCCATTTTCTGGGATTTCTGCCCATTTCGCCCGGCCGGGCAAGGGAAGGGAGACAACGACGCAACCGCCGCCATTCTCCTCCTCGCGCGGCGCCGGCGCGCGCCAAAACCACTGGCCGGGGTGCGCTCCAAAACCGCGGTGCTTTGGCCGCTCCCGGAGTGCACCTATGGCGAAGGAGGAGAGGGAGCTCCAGGTCCGAGCCCTCGACGGGCGGTCCACCGCCGTCACGCTCGCCGCCGCCGCCACCGTCCGGGAACTCAAGGCGGCCCTCCGGAGCTCATTCCCTCCCGCGCAGATCTCCCCTAACTTCGGCCTCTTCCTCAAGGTGCAACTGCCCTCTCTTTGGTGCGATCGTGTTGGTCGATGCCATGAGTTTATCTCGCTTCACCGCATTGTGACCTTTGCTTAGGTTTAGATAGTCACAGGTTCACCACAGTAAAACTAATCCTTCGTTTGGTATGGATCTCCCGAACCTGTTGCTAACCACAACATGTTTTCTCTTGATAAAGGGCGCTAAATTGCGTGTAGAGGCCGATATTGGCAGTCTTGTTGTCGGTCATGGGGAATTCATTGTTCTCGTTCCCTTTACACGGAAGTCAGTGCAGTGTTCTCCGGTGGGCATGCCAGCCCAAGAGCAGAGTGTCAATCCATCAATATCATCACAAGTGTCAGCTGGGGCTAACTCTGCTTGGCAAGACATTATGGATGACCTCTCATCAATCCCAAGTAGCCCGCAGGCTGATGTTGCATCCAAAGATTTGTATTTCTCAAGTATCCCGTGTTCCCGGAGCTATGCAGAGGATGTGCCAACAGGTCAAAGTTCATCAACTGGATGTTCAAAGAAAAGGAGGAAACTATGTAAGGAAAATGGAAATGCTTCCGGGGATATGTCTACCTCTGGAGTGAACAGTGCATCTGAGCAGCTTAGCATGAATAAGAAAAGTGCTTTTGTCAAATCTGCTGCCTCATCATGCCATGTAGGTATTCATTGATTCGGTCTTTCGATCTGCCTTTGTCGATTTCACCTTAACTTTCACCACCCCCCATAGAAGAAATCTATACTGCAGCGTAGCGATCATTGCCCAAATAGGAGGCATTAGGCATATGTTACACATTGGTTTGCAGGATTATTTTTTGATAATGCATTTGGAATTGCAGGATATGCACCCTTTAGAACCTGCAGAAATGGTTAAACATCTGAAAAAAGGACTCGGAAAGGAGGGACAGGTTTTCACTCCATCTGAATTTTTAAAATTAATAATGCAAATAAAACCATTCTTTATGTTGTTGGGATTTATATTTTGCAGATTGTGCATATTGAAGAGATACCATGTAGAGAAGCATCATTTGCAGAACTTCCTCACCATCTTTCAGAAGCTATGAGGGAAGCACTAAAAAGTATTGGAATATCTAGATTGTATAGCCATCAGGTATTATAGAGCATGTCATCTATTGCCTATACTTAGTTGTTGAAGCTCATTGTTTGTGTTGATTTTTTACTTGTGTACAGTCTCAAGCTATACAATATTCCATTTCTGGGAAGCATGTTGTGGTTGCAACTTCAACATCAAGTGGAAAGTCATTGTGTTACAATGTCCCTGTTCTTGAATCTCTCTCTCAAGACTTGATGTCGTGTGCTCTGTACATATTTCCCACAAAGGTTTAGGAAGAACCCACTAATCTGTATATATTTCCCACAAAGATTTAGGAAGAATCCACTATGTTTTAGGCACGATTGTCTGAAATATTGGCAGAAATTCAAATGCCTGTTGTTTTGCAGGCTTTAGCTCAAGATCAGTTGAGGACTTTAGTAGAGATGAAGAATGCATTTCATACTGATATCAATGTTAAAATATATGATGGCGATACTCCTAGAGAAGATCGCCTGTGGATCAGGGATAATGCCCGATTGGTAAATAGGTGCTTCTGGGGCTGTAGAGTTGTGTTTTATTTTATTTATTTATTTATTTATTTATTTCAGAAAGTCTAATCACTTGCCCCCTTCACTCTCAGTTAATTACCAACCCAGATATGCTGCATGTGTCAGTCTTGCCATGTCATAGTCAATTCCAAAGGATTTTGTCAAATCTCAGGTGGAAGAAATTGGCTTTCCTTATTTAGCTTTGTCAATAATTTTATTTAATAATCCAGTGCCAATTCCTGAGGCCAAATTCTCAGGTGGAAGTAGTTGGTTTCCCTTATTTTGTATTGTCAAAAAATTTATTTCATCATCCGGGGTCAATTTTTCCATTTTCAATGAATAGTTGTACCTTTTGCTGGTATATATATTAGTTCTTGTGCATTCCATAATGAGATGTTATTTCTGCCATAATTTACTCAGGTATATTGTCATTGATGAAGCCCATTCATACAAAGGAGCATTTGGCTGCCATACTGCACTTATACTTAGAAGATTGAAGCGCATTTGTTCAAATAGTATGTTTACTTTGTTGATCGATTTTTTTTTAATTGCTAGTTGACTTAAGGCTTCATCTATGTTGCTACCAGGACTCTTGAACTTTTTTAGTTATGTGAATTTATTACTTGAGTTGACTTCCAAAATTACCAATTGGCTCCCTAAAAATTCCAGTAATAATCCTTAGAAGTTCTAATTTCCTAGATAAAACTTAGTAGATTTATGTAAGTTTAGGAACTACTGATGCAATTACACATATAATTCCTAAAAACCTTGGCCTTTTGTGTTTGCAGTTTATGGTAGTCATCCTACATTCATATTTTGTACAGCTACCTCAGCAAATCCACGTGAGCATGTAATGGTAGGTTGTGTCTTCTCTTTAGTACAGTTTTCAAAATATATAGTTTTGCCTAACAAAAATAAACCAGCTCTTGTTAATAATTTTCTGTAAAACACTCACTCCTCCCCATAGTATTTTAAAATATGTCACTTTTTGGTAATCTGTTTTCCAAATATCGAGATTTTCTCCCAGTGACTGTCCCCTTTTTGTCTTGAGAGAAATGTTATTATGAAAAAAAAAACCTATTAGTGAATTGAGAAAGAGCTTTCTACAGTAGATGATATTTTTTTTGAGTTGGCCATCTTAATTCATTATCCTTACAAACTTCTATTTACATCCACTCTTTTGGGAATATAGCATGGAATTGCATGCATCTGTCTTCAGACACAAAATCTTTTTTTTATCTCAGGAGCTGGCAAATTTGGATGATGTCGAGCTGATTCAGAATGATGGAAGTCTTTGTGGTTCTAAATACTTTCTCTTGTGGAATCCCCCGCTACATATGACAAAGGAGGGAGGTTCAAAAAGTAGTTCAGTAACTAGACGCTCAAGGTATTCACACCATTTTACTAATTATGTTAGTGTTACTTTTTTGTTCATTGTAGTTCTACTTTTCAAATTCAATAAATACTCCAGATGTTAGTGATAGTTGTTCTTTCTGTTCATGATATATATACTGTGCTTAATTGGTTGTGATCTATGTAGGATTGTTCATTGGTTGCTGGTTGGTACGAGATTGCAATTTCCCCAATTTCATTTTTGCCTGGTTAAAAGAATATTTGCTAATAAAGGTCATACTGCTACCTAGTCTTTTAATAGGATGGCTCAAAAACCAAAATGAAGTTTTACTTTTAACACACCAGCTAAGGTTGAAACTGTTTAGTCAAACTCTATATTGCTTAACTGTGACATCATCATTCTCAAGTACTATGCTACGATGTTATGTGCCTAAAAGTAAGGCATCTTTTTCTTTAGTGCGGTGTTGTAATTGCTCCACATCAAAACATGCAACGCATGAGCTCCTAATAATACAAAGAGACATCCTTCAAGTTTTCCCACCTAAAAAATGGAAAACATAAGTCATTATTTAGTGTTATGCAAAAGTATTAGTTTACTGTGCAAAACTGCAAACTGACCCACACCTACCTAGATCTAAAATGCAGTGCTTGTATTCGGTTTCCTATTACATGCCGGTTAATAGATGTTTGTTACCATATTTAGAAATACCTTCTTTTTCTAAAACAAACGCTAATGGAACCTGTTTTTCTTTATTAGCCCAATAGTACAGGTTTCGTATCTTTTATCTGAGATGGTTCAACATGGGCTCCGCTGCATTGCATTCTGTAAAACAAGGAAGCTCTGTGAGCTTGTTCTAGCTTACACGTAAGATCACATCCCCCACCCCCAAAAAAAAAATCTGTTTTTCTTTGAATATTTTTGCTACATAATACATATATTTTCTTAGTTCTTTAGATGGGCCATTTGTTATAGGCGTGAAATTCTTCAGGAGACTGCAAAAGATTTGGTAGATTCTATCTGTGTATATCGTGCTGGCTACATTGCAGAGGTTATTCTTTCTCATATTATCTTAATGTATTCTACCATTCTGCTTGTGAATTTTCAGGTTGTTTTAAGATATAGCATGAATTTTGGGAATCGATAGGATATGCTCTGGTTTATAATATCATGAGTGCTTTGCAACGTGTATGGATCCTCCTATGCGTAAATGGCTACATCCTTGTGATACAAGTGTTACCAGCACTTGCATCATGCATACACTTGAGTCCCTGGCTCCCTCCTTACTGTTAGGAATAGCAACTTGTATTCTCGGGGGGCCAATGGGCCAGTATATATATACAAGTACAGGAGGCAAATATGCAAATAACTCCTCATAACAATGGGGAATAACACAACTATACATACATATCTCTAACACACACACCCCCCCCCTCAAACTCATGGTGGATCTACCATTCTGCTTGTGAATTTTCAGGTTGTTATAAGATATAGCATGAATTTTGGGAATCGATAGGATATGCTCTGGTTTATAATATCATGAGTGCTTTGCAACGTGTATGGATCCTCCTATGCGTAAATGGCTACATCCTTGTGATATTAGTGTTACCAGCACTTGCATCATGCATACACTTGAGTCCCTGGCTCCCTCCTTACTGTTAGGAATAGCAACTTGTATTCTCGGGGGGCCAATAGGATAGTATATATATACAAGTACAGGAGACAAATATGCAAATAACCCCTCATAACAATGGGGAATAACACAACTATACATATATATCTCTAACATCCCCCCTCAAACTCATGGTGGATCAACAACACTGAGTTTGGAGAGGTAGAAACCGTGTTGAGCTCGAGTCTGGGCCTTCGTGAAGAAATCCGCTATCTGAAGCTCGGAAGGCACATACTGAAGAGCAATCACCTGATCATGCACATAAGACCTCATGAAGGAAGCATCAACACCAATATGCTTGGTGAGCTCATGCTTCACAGGGTCACGGGCAATACTGATAGCACCTGTACTGTCTGACAAGAGAGTTGGTGTAGTGACAGAAACACTAAAATCCTCAAGAAAACACCGTAGCCATGTAATCTCTGCTGTCAAGAGAGCCATAGCTCGTAACTCAGCCTCTGCACTCGAACGGGATACTGCAGTCTGTTTCTTCGTCTTCCAGGCAATGAGAGAACCACCAAGAAAAACACGAAGCGAGAGATAGACCGCGATCGGAGGATCGGCCCAAGTAGCATCCGAATAAGCCTGAAGCTGTAACGAGTGGAGTGTGGGAAGAAGAGACGGCGAGAGATAGTCCCACGAAGGTATCGCAGAACTCGAAGAAGGTGGCTGTAATGAACCTGAGTGGGAGCAGAGACGAACTGACTCAGAATGTGGACTGGATAAGTGATATCCGGACGAGTAACAGCAAGGTAGACAAGACTCCCAACAAGATGACGATAGCGAGTCGGATCAGAAAGAGGCTCGCCATCAGAGGGCCGGAGATGAACGTTGAGCTCCATGGGAGTCTCAACGATCTGTGATCGATGAGAAGCGCGATCAAGAAGATCCTGAATATACTTCTCTTGGGACATAAAGAAATCATCTGGAGTGGAAGTAACCTCAATCCCAAGGAAGTAACGAAGAGGAAATCCAGAGCCTCTTGGTAGGCAGAGGCAGCCTTCTCATCAGCAAGACCAGCACCCTTGTCGACTGTAGAGGGTAGCGCAGCAGACATAGGCTCCGTCGGAGGAGTAGGGCACGGCGAGCAGGTGACATCGCCAGAGAGGACGCCCCAGAGACAAAGACCACGCATGTGGATGCGAATGTGATACACGAAGTCGGTGTAATTAACACCGTCAAAGATCACCGAGCAGCGTGGGAGAGAAACGGTGCCCATTGGTAGGCGGCGCTGGACGGCGCAGCGATCAAACCAACGTTTTTTCCGGCCGGCCGCTTTTAATGACTCTTGGCCCTACTGTTTAGAAAGTGGTGGGGGACGACTAGGTTCCCCGGTGATCTGCATTCTTGGCCATTGCCGAAGTCTGGCGGTGGTAAGCGAAGCGCAGGCAGGCGGCGGGCGGAGGCGCGGCAAGCGGCGGCGGCGGCAGAGGCGAGGCTTTGGAGGCGGCGAGAGCGGCGGGCCGGCGGGCGAAGCGGTGGCGGCGGCCGGAGGCGGCAAAGAAGCGCGCCCCGGCGAAGAAGAGACGTCGGCGGCGTCGGTGAAGTCGGCGGATGGCGTGGCGGGCTTCAACTTCTTTAGGCGGCGAACGCAGCGGCGTGGCGCCGGTGAAGAGAGGAGTTGAAGCCGAGCCGAGAGGGACGCGCGATCGGCGGCAATGGAGCAGCAGCGACTAGGCGTCGGCTTCGGCGACAAGGTGGGGGGATCACCCGAGCAGCGGGTGGTCAACGGCTCGTCGGCAGCCGGGACGGGAGACGTCGGTGAGTCGGCCGATCGGCGGCGGCCGAGTCTGGTGAAGTAGATCCGAGGCAGCAACGGAGGAGGGAAGCCAACGGCAGTGGTAAGGAGAGACGAGTTGCGCGTCAGGGAGAGGTAACCCTAATGGGCTCTGATACCATGTTAGGAATAGCAACTTGCATTATCAGGGGGCCAATGAGCCAGTATATATACACAAGTACAGGTTACAGATAAGGAAACCAAATCATACATAGAGTCCTACTCTAACACATATATATCTCTAACATATATATCTCTAACCCTTGCAAACCCTTTTTCTAGTAGCTTTACTAAACCATTTAAGCAGGAGCTCCTTGCAGTTTATAGTTTATACCGTAAGCGATAAAAACAGCATGTCTCTTCTTGCCGCCTACAGTGCTCATTAGTTTTTCTACTCTGCCTCCAATCTCACAGACTCACATGGAACACTTGTAGCCTTTTACCATGTTGATTAACTTGTGCTTGCGTATGCTTCCAGTTAATTTTATAGATTGTTCAGTGAGTGTGTCTTGATTTTTTCCTCTGTCAATCTATGTTGAATGCATTTGATGCCTTAAATTTGCTATTGTAACCTTTTTTTTAATAAGAGCATGAAACCCCTTTTTACATTTTGATAGAAACAGAAGAGAAAAGATAATATATTGTAGTGAACCATAAGAAACATCATTTTGTGCTGTTCACTTTTGAGGGAGAAAACATTGAAGCATTTGCCATAAAAGAGAGTTGTGTGCTAGCCAGTAACTAACTGAACTCGTATGAAGTCTGCTTTTGGATATTTGCTTCCTGAACATTTCTTAAAACAAAATTCTAGTTTTTCACATATTGAACATTTATTTTCCGATTCAATGTACTATGGACTCGGAAAAAAATTAGTGCAGGACAGAAGAAAAATTGAGGCTGATCTTTTTGAGGGAAAACTTTGTGGTGTTGCTGCCACCAATGCTCTTGAACTAGGGATTAACGTCGGACATATTGATGCAACATTACATCTTGGATTTCCTGGGAGTATTGCCAGGTATGGGACAAGTGATCTGCCCAATGAAGTTCTATGTTTTTTTTCTGAAGCCTACTAACATACAGAATTTTAATTGTAGCTTGTGGCAACAAGCCGGAAGATCTGGAAGGAGAGCAAAACAATCATTAGCCATTTATGTTGCCTTTGAGAGTCCTTTAGATCAGTATTTCATGAAATTCCCACATAAACTATTTGGCAAGCCAATTGAGCATTGCCAAGTTGATTCACATAATCATAAGGTTTATAGATCTGTGTTTATTGAACTGTCTAATTAGCAAGTTTAAATACTCAAGGATCTAACATTCTAACTCTTCCCTTGGTTTTTCGAAATTTAAATTTCTTACAGGTTTTAGGACAGCACCTTGCTTGCGCTGCTTATGAACATCCATTATGTCTGCAATATGATAATAATCACTTCGGTTCTAGTCTGGACAGTGTAATGATGACACTAAAAGACAAAGGTTATCTCATTAACAATCCATCTGGACCTTTTTCTTCAACCATGTGGAGTTATATTGGACCTGAGGTTTGTTCGTTGTTTGCTTTTTATTCTTTAATATAACTCTTTTTGTTATTATGCAAGTAGTATTTTGGTTTCTACAGAAAAGACCATCGCAGACAGTGAGCATACGGGCAATTGAGCATGACAAGTACAGAGTTATAGACAAGTTAAATGACCGATTACTTGAGGAAATTGAGGAAAGTAAGGCTTTTTTCCAGGTAATCTATTCTAACTGTTCCGCAAGTACATGATCATCTGTTATACTTGTACGGCTCTTTGAATATTCTCCGGTTGGCAAAGCAGATAGATAAATTCATGGATTTATTTTCAAAAACATCATAACATAAATTTTTGAAGTAATTGACCCAACTTATGTATGTAAATTATATAATTGACCCAGAGGCAAATATTATGGATCTGCCATTCTGACATTAGTAGCTTACTATCTCAAGCATCGTTTTCTTCAATTTCAGGTATATGAAGGTGCTGTTTACATGCATCAGGGTGTCAATTACTTAGTTGAGGAACTTGATTTGTCATCAAGAACAGCTTTCTGCAGGAAAGCTGATCTGAAGTATTACACAAAAACACGAGATTACACTGACATCAATGTCCTCGGAGGAGATTTTGTATGTTCTCAAAAGCATTATAACACTTGACCTCATATACATTCTGCATATTGTTAAGTTATCCCCTGCAATATTTTTTGAGCACCTAGGTTGCTGGATACCCCGATACGAATACGGATATGTGATACGCCGATACCGCGATATGTCATTTTTCCAAAAACACTGATATGGCGATATATATATATATATATATATATATATATATATATATATATATATATATATATATATATATATATATATATAGGAAGCCTTTTCCTACTCCGGAGTAGTTACTCCTATTAAGTATCTCTAGCGTAGAGAGTATCTTGCAACCAGAGTATGTATGTGTAGTATACAGTATATAAGACCACCTAGGTGGTATTCACACATTTTCGAAGGTGGTATGTACAAATTTTAGACATATTTTAGTGCAAATATGAAGGTATTTACAAAATATGATAAAACTAAGGACTTTCTTACAAATTTTTCATGTGGTTCGCATTGGAATATCTTATAATTAGTATATGAGTATACCCAAAGTGATAAAGGAGTATGTCAAGTTCTTTTAAGTGGTATATCAGAGGTGGGAGTAACTACACCCGGGAGTAGAAAGTATTTATCCTATATATATATATATATATATATATAACAATAAAAATAAAAAAGTACGTAAATTAATTAATTGCAATTATCTAGGGTTCAACCTACTAGTGCAGAAATATAGAAGACGTGAGTTGTGGTGCGCAAATACTAGATCCTCAGCACGTCCAAGGTTTAACCAACAACAATGCGATTGCAATTGAATTCCATGTAGTTGTTAAAAATTAAGAAAATAAGGTAAGTATAAAACCTATTTCTCATTGAACTGTGGATCAAACCATAGGTACTCCAGTTTCTTTCAGCGCAAGAAGATGATGTTGGCTGCCTAAGTAATTTTAATGTCAATTGCTTTGTTGTTTGCTTTGGGTCTAGATGTGTTCTATCCACAATTGAGTCATAGGAATTAAATTCACTTCCAAACAAAGATAAATCAACTAATTGTTGTTTGTTGATACATCGACCATACATTTTTGAGTCGAATAAGGGGTGTTAGGGTAAAGGGGTATCAGGGGAGTATTGGGATTTTTTTTTTTGAAAAACAAGGAAATCACCGATACTTGCAGGATATGTATCCGACCGTATCGGGGCCATATCCGTATCCAATACTGATACGCCGAATTCGGGAAGTATCCGTGTAACGTAGTTGAGCACTACATAGCTTAAATCTCCTCTAGACCCTAGCTACTCCCTACGGTTCACAAAAACAAGTTGTTTTGGAATGCATGCAGTTAAACTTTGGTTATCGATATCTTTTTTAATATTTAGACTAGATACATGAAAATCACATGTATAGATTTGTCTCGAAAGATATTTTCATAATATTATAATTCTATTGGGTTTTACAAATATATTACAATAGTAATTAGTGGTCAAAGTTGCATTTTGGAGACCGTGTCCACTACTGATGTCCAAAACAACTTGTTTTGTAAATTGGAGGGAGTGGTTCACTAAATCTTACTATTCACTGTCTTCTTTTCCATTACATGTCAATGTTATCAATTTTAACTGTTCGTTGAATCATTTGAAGTTTTGAACTCAAGTTTCAGTTGATCTATGTCTTATCCTTGTTTTTCTTTTTCCCCTTTTTTGAGAGAAGAGTATATTTGCTTGAACTAATAAAAAAATAGAATAAATGTTCCTTTCATAATACTGTGATCCCCAAAAAATAGAATATATGTTCCTTTTATAATACTGTGATCACACTTTCCAGTCTACTCAAATCTTTTAACATCGATGAGTCGTGAACTTTTCCTTAAGTGACATGCTCATAATTTATTTATATATAGGGACATTTTATTCTAATGATTAATTAGCTTTTCTAATACTTCTTGAAGGCTTATCTTCCAATGAGTACATGTAAAACTAACCGTGTAAAGACAGTTGCTCAAGCAAATCATTGCAAGGTAACAACTAAATGGTTTGGCTTTTATCGCATATGGAAATCAAGCAATAAAATATCTGACAGCATCGAGCTTAACTTGCCTCCATATTCCTTTGATTCCCAGGTTTGCGGCTCAACTTAAATCTTAGCAAACCTATGATGCATTCCCCATGATTCTTACACACATTTTTTATATGCCGCAACAGGCTGTCTGGGTACAAATTCCCCAGTCAATAAAGATAACTGTGGAGGAAAGGAAACTACAGTTTCGAGGTGGCTCACATGCTGCTTCTCATGCACTCTTGAATATAGTGCCTCTGTAAGTTCCTTATTTTATTTCTATCATAATCGTCGATCCAAAAAACTTGGTTTGTGGTAGACATTAGACAATTTTTGAAAGACAAATGATTGACATACGATCACAATAATTTGAGAGATCAATTCAGTACTTGTAATTTCTCTGTTACATTTTGCCAACCACTTGTAGCACAACCAAGGATCAAAATATCTGTACTGGCGCAATTCCCGGCCGGTACCGGTTACCGGCCGGTTACCGGTTTTTCCCGGTCAAATTTCATTAAATTTTGCTTAAAAATCATTCGAAATTCGAAATTTGAATTTGAAATCTCCGGAAAAAACGGCCGGGATTTCAAATCCCGCCGCCCACCGGTAACCGGCCGGGATTTCCATCCATGAGCACAACTGTTACTATTTTCGCATTAAATTCTGTCATGTTCTTTTCACATCCTTTAGTAATGATCGTGCATGGATTTGTGCAGGCATATGATGTGTAGTGCTTCTGACCTAGGAACAGAATGTGCAAATCCTCATGAAACCCGTGGTATTCCAGAAAGAATTCTGTTATATGATAAACACCCTGGTGGTATCGGCATAGCATCACAGGTAACTTGTTCAATGATGGATATCAGCTAGCTCAAAATCGCTTGGTGATTAGAGAAATAGCATATACGAGAATCTAATACAGTTGTAAAGAATACCGGTAATGGCTACTACTATGTCGGAAGCAGATTAGGTGCGAATGATTTAGTTGATTCAGTAAAGGCTGAAGTTTACATCTTGTCTTTCTGTTTAATCATGTAGGTCAAAATGCTATTCGGGGAACTTCTACTTGCTGCTTTAGAACTTGTTTCGACATGCAACTGCACTAGTGCTGCTGGTTGTCCGAATTGTGTACAAGTAAGTTGTACTAAAAACTCATTTGGGGTGGCATATTAGGTCTGATATTTTCCTTCATTTTTTCAGTCAGTGACTTGTAGTGAATATAATGAGGTTTTGGACAAGGAGGCAGCAATTTTGATTCTGAAGGTTAATGATTTATGCTTGCTAAATTTATCTAACCACCCTTATCCTACTCCGTTAGACGTAAAATTGGCTGTGCTCTGAGAGATTTATTTTGTGTGTGCAGGGAGTAATTGAACACGAAAGATCCTGTTTTGAAGCGGAAGATGGTTCTCATCGAAGCTGGTCTGCAAGCGAGGTATAAGTTCTGACGCAGTAGCTACAACAATCGTTTGTTCAAAAGGCCTTTCTCCATTGGAAAAAAAAACAATTATATTTGGTTATCATGTGGAAATGCAAGGTAGATTACACAGTTCAAATCCAATTATAAATCTTGTCTGGTTCACGTGTATATGGAAGCTGATGGCATATTCCAATTATAAATCCTGTCATGCTAAGTCAGAACCAGTTCTTGGGACATTGCTTGTGACCTGCGTGACTGAGCTCCATGCTGCAGGCGTATGCCAAAAGATTTCCAGAAACGGACTAAAACATCTCAAAGAAACGGACTGAAACCACCGTGAAGAGCTGTTTCGCCTTGACGCCGTGCAAGAACGTTACACGGGAGACGTCGAGCGGGTCGTTAGCATCGCGGGCACAGCACGGCGCTCCAACGCCAGTGTAAATTTCGCGCGCGCGTCCATGAACGAGACGCGCTTCACCGTTGATTCGATCCGCCTCGTTTCCCCCCATAATTCGCGATGCAAAAGCCCTGGAAAGCTCACCGAATCCGACGGCGCGCGCCGCCTAGGATAACAAACCGCCGCCTCCGTGGGATCGCGCGGCACGCGCAACAGCACACGCCGCTGCACAGCACGCGCGTGGGCGCGTGAGAGCCAGCGTTTGGCGCCGCACGCCTCACGCCCCGGTCGGTGGCATTGGTTTGCCCGACCGTTGACGTCCTTTTGGCGCCTCCTTTCCCCCACGCTGTGCAGCGGAGGGGAGCACAGTGCAACTGTGCAACTCATTCACTGCCTTTGGCGACCATCGATCGCCTCGCTCGCCACTTGCCTGCCCTGCGCAGCTGCTGTGCTCAATTGGTGCTCTAGGCGTCTCTACTCTAGTTACTTACAGCACGTAAAATAATCTTAATATCTTTACAGAAAGCTCCTCTATATACAGTGTGTTATATTTCTTGTGTTATAGTCGACTACTGCATGAGTTATGAGAGATGGACTAATTCTCTATGTCCTTTTTCTCTCCTCCACATCATCTTATAAGTTACGTGTCAAGACTTATAGATAGCCGGCGTCACATCATTGTACATGCTCTTAGCTAGACCAGTCGCTCAACCACACAGTCACTCCGCCCCAACCGCACGAAGACAACACACGACTTTTGCTTTGATCTCCTCGTCCGGAACTAGGGGTGAATAACGAACTAGCTCGGCTCGACTTGGCTAGACTTGGTCAAGCTCGTTAAGGAATCGAGCACAGCTCATTAAGCAAGCGAGCAGAACACAGCCATCTCATCTCAGACAAACAGCTTGAGCTGGCTCATTAGGCTCGTTTGTCGATCCATCACCGGGGAGGGAGGAGCTGGAGGCCAAAGCCGAGGGTGTAGGTGGGAGGCCGGAACCATTGGCAGGAGGCCAGAGGAGGCTGAGCTCGGGACACTGGATCTAGAGGTGAGAGGCCGGAGCTGAGGCGGGAGGCTAGATCCGGAGGCGGGATGCCTTGGGCGGGAGGGCACAGCAGAGATGCTGAGGCCGAATCGGGAGGTGGAGGCGGGAGCGAACAATGGGCGATAGTTGGGCACTATGCGGTGTGAGGTTTGCGGGGTGTGGGTGGATAGAGATAGGGTTGCTTGCGCTTGCGGGTGGGATGGTAGCCTGGGCGGTTCTAGTTGTGCTAGGTTGGGCCTGGAGCCGGCCTGAATCAATTGTTGCCTTGTGGGCTTGTTTGGTTAGGTTGGGTTTAAATAAGATAAATGAGCCGCGCGCGAGCTGGTTCGAACTCGGCTCGTTAACATAACGAGCATAAATGCTAGCTCGGCTCGGCTCGTTTATATCCCTAGTTTTTTAGGAACGGCTATATAACTTTTGACAATTTTTAAAGTCAAGACTGTCACTTTTCTGTTCGTTGGATATGCTTTGAAATTTGTACTTTTCCCCATATGATAAATTGGATCCGAATTTATTATAATTTTTTCTTCGAAACATAACGGGTTCATCACATTGTCGTATTTTATTAGTATATAATTTTATTTTTTATCTTTGTTTTTGCTTAACATCTCAAAGTATATATGAAGAACATAACGAGTTCAATACATTGCAGTATTTTGTTGGTATGTAATTTCATTTTTTGTCTTTGTTTTTTCTCAACCCTCTAAAGTACATGTGAGATTTTGAATCATGTGATGGAAATATGAGTTATTAAGATTTTCAAGAATAATTACAGTGATCAAGAACTAAAATTACATAAATATTTTACTATAATTCATATATAATGAAGTTGCAAAAAAAATTTTATAGTATGATAATTTTTCACATAAAAAATAGTCAAATTATGTATAAACAGTCTTTTTTCCCCACTCCTGTCCGGAACGCATGCGCGCACTGTACGTACTTGCTGCTCATCTCTTTGGTGCGATCGCGGTCCGCGCGAAACTGTCACAGCTATTTCGCACGCACATGCTCCTCCCCTTGTGGAGACGCTGACCTCGATCGGTCGCAGTGCTACCCACCGGCCACCACTACAAGCCGAAACCCGGAGATGGGTGGGTGGATGGATGGATGCTTCCGGCTGGTTGCCGTCCAAGTTGGCGCTCCATGCATTTGCTCTGGACGCCTCGTGCAAACGGCTGCAGGCCTGCAGCGACCGCCGCCGCGCGTAGTGCCATTTTTGTGCACGGCAGTGGGGTGTTGACCACCGTGTGATACGTGCGAGTATTTAAGAGCCGCTTTGTCATCGTATGCGCTCCTTTCATGGAGATGCAAACGCTGACCTTGGATGACATGACTCCACAACTGCTACCAGAGAAACCAGAGATGGATGTACGATGGCAGATCCACCGTGGAGGCGAGAGCACTAGTTATGTGCGCTGTATTACTTTTGTTATTATTTGTATCGTAGATCTAGTTAATTTTGTTTTAAAATTGTTACTTAGATATATTTTTAGACTTTGAAACACTATCCATTATTAAGATGCTATATTTATTGTATTCTCTATTTTAACTTTGTTCATTATAATTTATGTATCAATTATAGATTGTATGTAATATCTAAATATGTATTTACTATCTCACCTCACGATAACTTTATAGTATTAGCAGCGTCGTGATACCTTAATTTTCGTCATACCTGTGTACTGTAGATATCTCCAGCTGTTGCAGCCCAGCTACGCCAAGTCGCTAATGGCTGCAATCCTGTAGCCACTACGGTTTTGTACGCGACAGCCTTTGGCTAATTGGCTTTGGCGCCGTTGACCAGTAGACTCCGTTAGTGCTGGTAGTGCTGTGCTGTGCTGGCAGTGGTCAAAGCCAAGCGACTGTTTTGTTTTTCCTTTTTTTAAGGTCGAGCGACTCTTAAGACAGCACAGTTGTGAAGGGGATTAAAAACTTTGCTAGTATTGCTTTCTTATGGGAAGGAGCAAATTGAACGTATTTGCCAAACAGCTGATCTTTGGATGTTCCTTGTCAAATACACATTTCTTGAAAAAAAATTTATTTAAATAAAGGAAAAGGAATCGAACCTTATAACAATCAACGTGATTTGAAATACAGCCTAATTAGTACTTAACCAAAGTGTCGAGGTGCATTTTTAGGGTCTATTTGGAACACTGCAAGGACATTTCAAATAAGTAATACCTTCACGGACCAGTCTACCCAAACTTATTTTGTTCGTTCCAATATTACCAACTCATCCTAATGTTTGCTAAGCAATTTTATGATACCAAACAGACATCCCGAGACGGTAATCTCAAAGTGGTCTTATTTTGTTCAGTTTTGTCCATGTTGTAGCTATTTGCACCGACTTCATCCGTCCAGAATGTTCCCCTCGTAACAAACTGAAATGCTTATCGCAATTCGATGGTGATACCAAACAGACATCCTCTTTTTCTCCATGTAATTTTAAAGCAATGGGTCGACTTTGATTGCCGAGGGAACATGTGTCCTTCCAACTAGATTCTCACATAAGAGGGACAGTGACCCGAACCTAACTACAGATACTACACTGCATTACTACTCTCATGCAATGCAAGGGCTCTCCCTTTTCTGGGCAAAATTGAGGTGGTCGTCTCTGCACAGAAATTCTCACACACAAGAAGGAAGCCCCAGATGGCGCCGAGGCAATCAAGCATGTACCTGTCATCCAATTAAGCCAGGGAGATCTTACCCTGGCCAATGGAATCCTGGCTCACTTGCCGCTGCCCCTGCCCCTGCCCCCGAAAGGCCAGTGGAAACTTCCACCCAGTGCTCCATTGAGCTATCCATCCTTATCCTCCCTGCCTTTGCTGCTTTGGCCCTTTCTTGCTGCCTGTGAGCGAAAGCTAAGTGCAACTAACTGCTTGCTCATCCATGCCATGCCATGCCATCAAGGATAACAAAAACATTTGGTTTGGGAACAGCTTGAGCATATGTATATGCTTAATCTGCATAACCTTTCTGCTAGCGTTGCATAGAGAAAGGGGGAAGTGACTGATCACAGATCAGCATTTGCATGTCATTGCTTGCACATTAAGGAATATGCAGTCTCTGGATATTTTATGTTATGTTGTTGTTATATGGGGCTAGCATCCACGTGTCAAGATTTGGGATTTTGAGGAAGTCCTATGTTCTGAATCTGTTCCATCGACAGAATATTGCCTTTTTCTCCAGTTTGGTGCATTGTTTTAGTTTTGGAAGTTATGCTATTCTTCTTTTAAAAAATGTTCAGCATTTTCTTTGCTTCTTGTTGAAACTATTGGCTGCCCGGAGGAAAATTACAATCTTAGCATTTGCTGCCCGGAGGAAAGTATCAACAGAATAAGGTTATCTCCTAACACATTGCAACCAGCTAAACTGCAGACAATAAAAACCTTTTGTAAAAAGATCACGTAGCACTCCCCAATGAGAAGCTGTCATGTGCATATATGCTCCTAAGTTAGCAGGTATCGAAGTGGCTTAGTATCAAATAAGAGTAAAAATTGCTCACAACTGTAGCCCAATGATGCTGTAGCAAGAGGAGATCATCCTACACCTGACCTGATGAAGTTTCTTGTCCTTCAACAAACCACTCTCTGACTAATATCTTAGCAGTAGAAGATACTATAACTAAGAAGGCTCGATATTACATTTCATATACATAATTTTTCTTCAAAGGATTATCCATGCCGACACCTGAGATCACACGGCCGACACCCTAAATCCCAAATTATCTCCACAGCAAAGCACCAATCAAGTAGTACTATAACCCAGCCAGAAAAATATAAGAAAAAGGAATGAAAAAAAACATGCATATAACCAGTTGGCAATCACAGAACATTAGTACGGATAGATACCTACAACATCAGTACCTTGTCACCATTATGTACAATTAAGTCACCCAATGCTCATTTTAGCAGCCCAAATCATGGGATCATCAAGAGATTAAAGGCAATTAGTAGTAGTAGTATTAACCATACCATTAACTCGTTTCAGCACATTAAAGGCACAAAAAAAAAGGTGAACATAAATTAACCCGGCGCCACCTCCTTTACCAACAACACCAACAAAGAAGCGAAGCCCTCTTGATGCACAAGGAGCAATCATACCCTGTCTTGCCTGCCGAACCCCGAGGATGACGAGGACCCGCCGCCGTTGCCGGTGCCGCTGTGGCCGTGGCCGTACCCGCCTTTCCCTCCCATCATCATCTGGTGGTGCGGCGGCTGCGGGTACCCTGCCGCGGACACGCCAGGCGGCGACCCGTACATTGGCTGTCCCATCATCATGATCATGCCGCTGCTGCCGCCTCCTGCCCCGGCTCCACCGTACATGCCGTAGCCGCCGGAAGAGCCGCCGCCGCCATTGTTCCTAGACGGCTCCTTCTGCTGCGAGCCGGAGCCGGAGGAGGCTGCGCCGAAAGCCCCGGCAGCGCCCGCCTTCTCGCCCTCGAGCTCGCGGAACTTGTGGAGGTACAGCTTGAGCGGCTCGATGTAGTCCTCGAAGCCGAGGGTGGTCATGGCCCAGAGGAGGTCGTCGCCGTTTATGGTCTTGCGCTTCTCGCGCTGGCACTTGTCGGAGGCCTCGCCGGTGATGAAGGAGATGAACTCGGACACGCACTCCTGCACCGTCTCCTTGGCGTCCTTGGAGATCTTGGCGTTGGCGGGCAGCGCCTTCTTCATGATCCGGCTCACGTTCGCGATCGGCAGGAACCTGTCCTGCTCCCTCGGCGACGAGAGCTCCGCGTTGCTCGGCCCGCCGGACTCGTTGTCGGAGTCCGGCATCCCCACAGACCAAACCAAGAAACAGAGCAAGCGGCCTATCCCCCTCCCTCCCTTCTCCGGTCAAAACAACTCCGAGGTTGATCAAATGATCCTAACCCGAACTATATTAGCTGCCTCCCAAACCAAGAACAGCAGTAGAAATGCATCAAACGGAGATGGAGCGATTGAACCAACGAGACGAGAGGATTTTTAGTGTCGGGACTCAGGGAGAGGAGAAGGAGAAGGAGGATTTTTAGTGTCGGGACTCAGGGAGAGGAGGAGGAGAAGGAGAAGGAGGAGAGGGAGACCAGGGGAGGGGGTGAGATGGGAGGGACAGGGAGGGGTTTGAGAGGGGGAGTGGAGAATGGCAGCATCCGTCGGATGAATCGTGGGGATAAGAACGCATCGAAGGGGCGACGTGGCGCCAGGTGGGCCGTTTATTTGTCGATAAGTATGGGCCAGCCGGCGCCCGCGATGCCGTCCGTCGGCGCCACGCTGGAGGCATCCGGGCCGTCCGTGTGGGCCAGGGGAGGCGGGATCAAGTGCCGCGATCCGCGCGGGTGGTCCACACCTCAAGAGGGGTCTGCCACGTAGGGTGTGGACATGGAGCAGGTGAGTCTGACGTGGCCTTAGTCCGTGGACCGCTCGCAGCAGAGCACTGTGGTAGCCACTTTTTAACTCGATGTAAGAAGCTCACTGTCACTTGTTTCTAGTATTATTTTGGTACTCCCTTTTAGCAACATCTCAATCAAAATTAATGAGGGCAAGATATAATACAAATAAATGGCGTAGTATTCAGTTTTTTATCAGCAAATATCTGACAAGATGGATTTGTTGATACAAAGGTATCATGTTTTTCAAGAATAGTTACTTACTCTACTTGCATTCGTTCCACGGTGGAAAAAGTGCTAAAACTTTTGTATTATCAAAGCTCTCTCTGCCTATAATTGTGTGAACGATCTGGAGTGTTGAATCTGTTCGTAGTCCCCTTTGTCTCTAAGATGGTCAAATTAATGGATCCATCATATCCATTAGTCCTAGTATATTTTACCGTACAAAATGTGATATATATACACACACTAAGGCTAATGGATATGATGGATATATATAAGCCTCACTATCTCCAAATATTGACGAATTCGTCTTGTCCCCATCCAAAATCATACCACGTCACCCGGGTCACCACTAAGCAAGCGTAGATCTAAAATAAAAACCTTAGCCTTTCGCCACTAACCACCAACCACTCTGAAAAGAAGCATTTCCGAGTGATGCAAAAAGCTAGCAGACCAGGTTGTGAGTTATTGGTTAATTTGGTATGTTTTGGAACTAAATAGCAATTTTTGTCAATTTGTGTTTGAAATAATAAAAATGACACTTTTACCGTGCTCCCCTTGCGTAGCAGCCCATAACGCGCACCGGACCCCCCCTCTGCCATGCAGCAGAAGGCATGCTACCGCAGACAGACACATTCTTGCTGTGGACTGCCGGGAGCGTGGCAAGTTGCCTACCGCGGGTGGAGAGCGCGGTAGAGAACACATGTCGTTTGTCTAATCTGCTACGGTGTTATTTTTTTTTCAATTTGATCGCGGAGTGCTATATTTGCTATTCCGTTTTAGAAAGACACTAAACGAGAAGAAAAAAAAACTCACCAAGTTGCTACCCAACGGCACCCGGCCAAGCCTACACAACCATTGACAAGTAGCATTCAGTCAAGTGCCCATCCCCTTTTGCACATTTCCCATGTTTTTCTTCTCCAACAGGTCATAATACTCTTCCCTCTAACAAATTCCTTTCGCACGTGTCATTTCTAGCTATGATATTTTGTAGGTTTATAGAACTTGAGACGTTCAGGTGGTAACGATTGGTTAGTTGGGGACCAGATCGTCTCGTACCGAGTTTTTATTCAGCGTGGAACATGGATGGGTTGCCGGAATTTGAGGTTTAGCATGCATCACGAAGCAGAGTGACATTACAGTGATGTTGATAGCCATGATCTCCCAGTTTGGGAGAAAAAAAAAAGTGTGTCTGCCTATGTGAGAGTTTCAGTTAGCAAATTGCAGCGTATGCATTGCTCTGGCCTGCCCCTCACTATGACAGCCTGACAGGAGCTGATTGCGATATGAACCACACAGTGTTCTGTTCGTTATTTGTCGCCATCTTTACTTGAAAATGTTAAGCTCAATGTATCCAAGGCGTGTTTAGTTTGTTTTTTTTCAAGTACAACGGTTGGTGTGCAATCATGGCTTGATATTTGGTGTTGCCACGTGTTTATTTATCTGTAACTGCCGTTTTCAGTGAGTGCCTCTTGTTGTTCTCGGGCAATTTGATCTGATTCCGATCATGTCAATACGGACGGCCAAGATGGTCGATCTTACCCGCGAACGGAGAACTTATGCGCTTGCAGTTGTTTTGTCGGTTCCCCAAACCCAGCGAATCAATCGTGCTTAGCCGTATCTAGTCAGTGGAAAAGCGGCAGGCACCAAACAAGAATCTGTTCTCTGCTGCACAGAGCAGATGCGAGCTAGTTAACGGGCCCACTGGCCAGTAGCTGCGCCCCCAATGTGATGTGTCGGTGCCAGGCAGCGGCGGAGTTAGGGTGGTGTCCGGTATGCACTGCATATCAAAAAAAAATTCAAAAAATACAGAAACTATATAGGTATTTGGACTAAATTGTTTGTTTTATTAAAACTAGATGATGATTATTGTATAACACTTTAGACTTGTGTAAGGTGTGCGCCCATCAAAAATTTTCTAACCCGCCACTGGTGTCAGGCATAGGTGGCATGCATCAGGGATTGTTACGAATATTATGTGTATATTGAAGAAACTCAATAGACAATATATACCCTATACAAATAAGAAAATGCAAAAAAAAAATCATATCTCTAAAACCCCTAGTGCCAATATCTACACTGGTGTCTTGACCACTGAGGACTGCAAACAGAATGTCAACTTAATAGGTTCGATGGTTCCAAATAGGTGACATCTGAATCTATTATCTGTACACTGTAGAGGAGCTCTATGCTATTCCAATAGTAAACATACTGTGCAAATATTTGTAATGTTATGCTAAGTCGTCGGCTGTCAATCAGATTTCATGAACTATGCTCACGTGAAGACTAAATTGAACAGATCTTAAAACGACATCATTAATATCGAAGTAACGGAGAGTTACAAATCGATTGATTAGCCAGCGAGTTTGTTGGGAGGATCGTTGAAACGAGGTTGTGGTGTCCCAGGTTAATTTCCACAGCAACTAGACGATTGATTAGCTAGTGACTTTATTGGGTCTTGACGGATTGTGTGAAGTGACTGCGGATTTTAGGTGTGGCGACCGACGGGTGACGGGGGCGGCTGGCGTCCGGTGTGAGGTCGTGCATGCGCGGGCGGCGCCGGCGGATTAATGCGGTTGAGATCGACGACGCCGGCCGGCCGGCCGGCCGGGTTGCCCGGTCCAACCGGTAACCGCAGGCGTGCAACTAGTTTTCGTTAGTCTTACATTTGGGACAGTGATTTGGGAATTCTAGTTCAGTTGAGTTGACTCTCTATGGACTATATATAGTTCGTTTTCAGTTGGCAATAACTTCAACCCTATATTTCTCAAAAAAAAAGAAGAAGAAGAAGAATTACTCGCCTCAGGGCCTTGTTTCAAACGCATCAATTTTCACATGAAACAATATAATTTTTATGGGATCTCTGCAGATTTCTCCGTTCGGAACGTAGCCTCTCCGAGTCTTGAAGCAGGGTTGGGCCGGGTTAGATAGCTTTACAAATCATCTCTGCTATGGGATTTTTAGAGTATTAATTAGCCCCAGCTCAGCTTTCTTGTTGAACATTCTGATAGGTAGTATACCCCTATAACACATACGAAACTAACTTTTGCGAGGATAAGCAGCGGTTCCACAGCGACGACCACCTCACAAAAGTTTTCCCGATGTATGTCGAACTGTCATCAATTAATCTCACCGCATCATCTTCTATATTGTCAAAACTTCTACCATGCCTGCCTGTCATGTCATCATCTTATGTCACATGCATTCACGCCCCGATCGATCGACGCCGCAGTGTCCTAGCTCGGAGGCCTAGCTAGCTAGCTAATATGATCACACATAATGGGAGCCCAACGGTTGGTGTGAGTGTATACTTCTATTTTGTATTCTTGAAAATAAATAAATAAATAAAAAAAAGGCTTGAAGAATCATCGTGCATCATGCATGGGTTCGGCCACAGAATATGTCGTTGCTAGTGCTTAAAATGGCGCCCTGTCGGCTACCTGCCTGTAAAGACGATGATGGTTGACTTGCAGTAGATCTTTGCACTTGCACACCACCAGGCCTGGTTGGGAGGACTGTTTGTTCATTCGTGGGGCTTGGGCTTAGCTAAGAAATCATTCCTAGTCAGCTGTCAGATCATCAAGTGGAGGATGTAGCCAGTGATCGACCTCTTTTTTTTTTTTTTTTTTTTCTTCAAAAGGTAGAATACATCCATCATACGTGAGAGATGATAGAATTTCCTTTTATATTGATGAAAGTATAAAGGACCTTGTAGCAATTTTATCAATACAAATCGGCACATAAGAGATGTGTTCCGTTTCGCCCCTAATACCTAATACCGGCCAACACCACCGATCATTCTCATTTCCGGTTAAGGAACGGGCGGAATTGGCCTTACCGGTAATTTCGGTACGGCATAGCTTCAAGTGACATCTTCATGGAATTTGCTCTGTGCGCTCAGCCACGTTCTGTCCGTGCATTCCTCTGCAAGCTAATCTGCATCTCTTATTACGTGTTGACCTCCAGGAAAAGTAGATTCTTTTGCATTTATGCAGCTACAGAGAACAGTTTGACTCAAAATATTATCTTTTCACTCACTCCCACTGGCCAGTCTCTCTCAAATGAAATTAATCACGTCGAATCAATGCTGTGATTCACATATTTATGGAAATAATGGGATGGAAGCCCTACAAAACATGCCCC
Organism: Hsuehochloa calcarea; assembly: GCA_036346395.1. Classification (NCBI taxonomy): domain Eukaryota; kingdom Viridiplantae; phylum Streptophyta; class Magnoliopsida; order Poales; family Poaceae; genus Hsuehochloa; species Hsuehochloa calcarea. The sequence continues at coordinate 39,438,508 of CM070606.1, forward strand.
CCAGATCCAAGGTTTTGAAAAAATGGGTTTGTATTTCAAATGTATAAAAATAAGAAAAAAGTTAAAAAAAAATTTGTGCATCATGTTGTCATTTGAAATTTCTAGAAATTCTTTCAAATGTTTTGTTAATTTTAGAAACCTAATGCTTCAATTGACTAGAAGCATACTCCTTTAAGACTTTAAAAATAATTTTTGTGAACAGTCCCTGGAAATATTTTCCTAGGTTCTAGAACTTCTTAGTGACTCTCTTGAAAAATTTCATAATTAATAGAATTATTTTGCTATTTTAAAATGACCAGTCAAACTAGTTAGTCACTTAGTCAAACATCTAGAACAACATCTTGAAACTTTTCCAGAGAGAAATGCAGGCATGAAAACCTCTGAAAATTTTACCCAAGGTTCTATCCTGAGTTAGTGTTCTCCCAAAAAATGTCAAAAATTTTGGAGCTAAAGATCTATATGTAAAAATTCCTAGGACTCTCAGCCTAGTTTTCAATTCTCAGTCATTGCACTGTTCCTCCAACTGAGCCCGACCCCGACTCGGTTCAGTTGAACCATCTAACCAGTCTGATCCGGCCGCACTGGACCCAACCATCGGGTTTGACACAAACCACTCGTCAAACCCCGACCCAGCCACTTACCTGGTGCCGCTGACCGGTGAACCCGCACTGCAGATCTTCGTCCCCACGTCGTTGCGCCTGCGTCTCCTCGCTAGCGCTCGAGCGCCAGCGCGCCACCCTCATCGTGTCAGCACCATCGGACCTGCCCCCGGTTTGTGAGGAGCGCACGCAGTTTGACCGCCTTGACCGTGTCGCTCACCTGCTCCCATCTCTTCGCTATCGCCTCATCCACTCCTCACGTTCTCCCTCGTCTCTAGATATAAAGCCCCCCAGTAGATCCTTCCTCCTCTTTTCACAACCTTGAGCTACTCCTTATACTCTCCCACTTCCATCCCCCTCTTCCACCGAGCGAGAACACCGCAAGAGTCGAGCTCTAGCTCAAGGCCGGGACGCCCCTCATCGCCGCCGGCGCCACAGGGGTTCCTTGCCATTTCTCTTCATGTCATATCGTGTTCTAGGATCTAATGAGCATATCCCCCAACTTAATTTTGGCTTTGGATCGTTGGAATTTTCAGAATTTGGATTTCCTCTTCTTCGGCAGAAAACAATTGTTTCTTCCACGCCTCCGGCAACAGTGAGTCAATGATCAAATCACTTCTTCTCTGAGCACCTCAGGCCCTCACTGATACTTCTCCTACCCTCCATTTACTTCCTCCATCCTCATGTCAACTCCTCGTGGAAGCGCCACCGCTACCTCGGTTCCTCGTCGTCGGCATGACTCCGTCTAGCTGGTCCTCTCCACTCCATTCCGGTAAGGTCCCTGGACCTTACTCATGCTAGGGCGCGTAGTTGAGTAGGAGCTTTGCTGTAGCATGGTTGTTGTTTTCACCGTAGCTTCCACTCCACCCCTCGCCATCATGTCGCCGCGTGAGGCCACTAGAATCCTCGCCGCTGCTGTCTATAGGTGTGCAATAGTGTGTAGATTCCATTTTAGCCCTTGACCGGCGCCGTCGTGGCCTTAGTCACCGGTGACACGCTGGCCAAGTTCACAGCCGCGTGCGAGCTCTACATGTCCCTTTCGGGCATGCACTGTAGCCTGGGGATTAGTGCAAATCTCGGTCCTTAAGGAGTAATTACTGCTTAGTTTAATTAAGTGACCAGTTAGTTTTCGCTTAGAGCCGCTAGCGTGGGACTAGGCACATAAATCTTGGTGTTTAAATGTGATGTTTTCCTAATCGAGTCACAGAAAAGTGGGCCCTGTTTACATAGTAAACCTCGGTGGTCCATGGACCCTTTTTACTGTGCTGTGAACTTGTAGTCTATGCACAGTTCATATGAGCCGTGAGTATGACATGCGAGGCCCACTCGTCAGTATGTATTTTCTTTAGGATTTTATTTTGAAATAGAAAATAAATCATGGAACCCACTGGTCATAGACGGTGCCTAGGTAAGCCTCAGTGAGAAAAATATTAAATGCTTTTCTATTATTGGAAATGCTTTATTTGTGTACTGTTAATGGTTTTAAACTTCAAAATTGCATAAGTAATTCATTGTAACTCCAAATTTGATGATTCAAATTTTGTTGTATTCCTTTTTAAATGTAATTTATTATAAAAATGTTTTGAATCATGCTACTATTGCAAAAAATATTGTTAGTAAAATTACTTTCGGTTTAGTATAATTTTTGTACTAAAAATGCTCTTAAACTTCAAAAATGTATAAGTATTTCTATGTAACTCCAAATGGAGTGAAATCAATTTTGTGTGATTCCTTTGTTAGTGTAATTTAATGAAGTATAGGTTTTGAGTATGTTGTTGTCACTGAAAAACTTGTTTATCAAATTATTTTTGCATTAATTTCATAATTTTGAAAAATCATAGAAAATTCATCTTAATTACAAATGAAGTGAATCAATTTTTTTATGCTAAAAATGGTATGCTATGTCTACCATAAAAAAATTATCTTCACCACTATTCTAGAAATTTTTGCTAAAGATTTTAGCTCGAATGAAGACTAACCTAGCCCTATTTTCCTGATTTTTATTTCCCAGCAGTTTTGTTTAAGCTATAACTTTTGCATTTGAAATACAAATCAAGTGATTTTATATTTATCAATTCATATAAAGTCATGCTCCACCTTCTGTGTAAATGTCATGATTTTTGGATGATTTTGTATTTTTTACTTTATTCGGTGTTATTCGTTCTTATTTTGTCTTATCGATTCTTTCAATAGGTTTTGACGATTCTATTACATACGAGAGTGATCCTCTGTAGCAAGTTGAATATCTCCAGCAAGGCAAGCAACCCCTCCCCCCGTTTGAACATATTGTTCATATTACTTTTGATAAAATTATATTAATTGCAAATATATGTATGCATGTGCTATTTTGGATGTTAATTTTCGTTAAGAGTAGTTAATCCGAATAGATGTATGAACTGTAGGTAAATGTTAACGATTGCTACTGAGCCTAGGTTAGATTATTGCTAATGATTTAGAGTTCGATGGATGGATTCTAGTCATTTATATATAAAGTATACGAGTTGATGTCACTTAGAAATGCTTAGAACGATAATATGAGGATCATCGCTTCGGCGATGGTCACTGTATCAACACTTTAAATAATTGGGTCAGAGCACTCTTGTATGTAATTGTGTTTGCAAAAATTAAAACTAAAAGAAAAAAGATTTAGAATTAGACACATGGTTGATGGTGTGATTATCGTGTGTGTGGTTGGTGCCTATGTCAATAAGGATCGAACATCTCGTCCCACTGAACAAAGCACTATTGCATGCATTCCACATGAGGGCATATGGGAACCCTCTTGGCTTAGTACTTTGGCATGTGTTAGCTTCAAGTCACAGGAGGTTGCTGTGTGTCGTGTTAAAAATATTTTGTGTGTGTTGGGTGTGCGGGAGTGGGTTCTGTCTAGGTTTTCCACACCGAGGGGCATCCATTGTTGTCCTAGGCTTTACCTTGAGGGGTAGTTGATCTAGGCTTTACCAATGACTTTGACACAACGTATGAGTTTCTATCCATACATGTGACTCGTAGTTAATGCATTATATTGGAAAACGTCTCGTAGGACTTACCTCTACTGGCATACATAAGGAAGTGTGCTAAATAGATTGGCAAGAGGAGCGGTATGACATGTAGGTATAGTTGTACACCCTGCAGGGTTGTAAACTATTCGAATAACCTCGTTCTAGGTTATAGACACGATTGGGAAGGTCTTTCGAGAGTTAGATTATAATATTTTCATTAAAACTTGAAATCGGGTGGTACAAATGGGTAATTCGTGCTATGTTGTGGTGGATGTTGGGAAGCCACTCTAGGATATTAATTATGTTCATAAACGTTGTATCGCTGTTATTTAAACATTTAAAAATAGATTTGGCAAATTGCTTTACAATCTGTTACTCTATTGCGAAGAAAACTGCTTTATGTTGAAAATTGCTTAGTGTATTAGCCTTTCCTTTGATACATGAATGCATCTATATATTCTTTTGCTTCTAAGACTTGCGAGTACAACTTTGCACTCAACCCGGTTGCTGTAATTTCAGAGGAGGTTGATCCCCAAGGGATCGACTATTGTGAGACCGACTTCGTGCAGGACGACTAGCTCGGTGGGTTTCTGGTCGATTGCCTTGTGGGTAAGGGCAGCTGGTTGGCTTTTGTTTATCGCCACCATCTTATTGCTTTTTCTTTCGCTGCAACTTTAGTTATTTATCTTGTCATTTGGTCGGTCGACCCTATTTATGTAATATGAACTTTGAATGACTTTTGTGTTGTAAATTATGAAGACTCGGTATTGTAATAACTTGTGTATGGAATTGATGCTTTAAATTTTGTAAAGGTATATGTGTACTGCACCTGGGAGGTATACAATACACCGAGAGTGAGATATTTGATTTGTAATGCTAGGACCAATCGGATGGTCAAGTATTACAAGTTAAATACCCCGGGTTCTCACAAAATTTGTATCAGAGCTATATCGACCGTAGAAACCCCTAGTACAAATGCAAGGAGGCCGTGTAGGAGGCGGTCAAATTCTAGGCCTTGCCTGTGTGGTGCACATTCACAGTCGTCATGTCTAACCCAAGATGCTACGACGTGAAGTGCGACATAGAGATGCCCTTGGCGAGTGCACTCATTTCAGCCTAAGTGGAACACCTACTGAAAATACTCTTTAGTGGTCCCTCACACATGCGTCGTCACTGAGTTAGTGCAGTCCCACAAGAATCTGTCATTAGACTTTATCGCCAACCTCATGTAGGGTGAGATCGTGAATAATCTAGATTTTGAGCCACGATCCATCATTCGTGCGATTGAGCCAAGGTTTCAGTACACTATCAGCTATGCTAAGGTGTGGAGGGCAAAACAGAAGGCATTGTAATGAAGGTTTGGTACTTTTGAGGACTCCTACCACAACCTCCCCAGGCTACTCCGAGTCATACAATAATTGTCTGGATTTTAAAAAGAGTTCTCCTTTTTGTCCCAAAATTAAAAATAATTTATTTGCAAAATTAAAAGCTAAAGTTAAGTTGTAAATATTTTTATTAAGTTCAAATTAATTGAAGGAATTTTTGTGTATTTTTTTTTTTTGGAAATTTTGGACTTTAATTTCTATTTTCTAAAAGCTTTTTTGATTTTCTGGTATTTCTTTAAATAAAAAATCTAATTAAAATCCCCTTTCTCTCTCTGGGTCGAATCTCCCCGGCCCACTCCTATTTTCTCTTAGGCAGCGCATTTTGTCGGCCCGCTCCGTGCCTTCTAGCCCGCTCCCGCGCCTCTCTCCTCGCTCTCGCCGACAGGCGGGCCCCGCATATCAGCCTCCCCTGCACACCTTTGTCTCCCTCCCATTGCTTGCCCATGCCGCCAGCGCTCGCGTGCGTCACCGCCGTGACAATAGTCTCCATCCCCAGCGTAAATCCTACCCTTTTTCCCTCGATAACGTGCACATTAAAAACCCTTGCTCGTCGTGCCCATTCCCTTCCTATTCTCTGCCTCACCTGCCCCGTCACATCAGAGCACACGGACGTCCAAAGCTCACCCATGCCGCTCTCCCTCCTCGGCCTTCCCCGTGCCCTATAAAGGCAAGCTCCAGGGAGCCCTTGACCTCCTCTTCTTTTCCCCTACTCTCCCTCTCTATCTCACCCTCTCCTCCTAGTGCTTCAAGGTTTGCCTCCGCCGGCCGGAGCTTGCGCCTCTGCCTCTAGTGTCGCCGTTGAAGCCCCTCCGCCGTTGTGGTCGCCTCTGTTGGCTTTGCAAGAGCGCGTTCATCCTCGGGCTCACCTCCACGTCACCAGAGACCCGCCGAAGCCTCAGCGCCGGATCTCACCGCCGCTCTCGACTCGCCGCCGGCCGCTCCGTCGAGCCCCGTCGCCGAGATCGTGCGCACCAAAACCCCCTTGCCTCCCTCGTTATCTTGGTGCCATTCACGTTCCTCGCAGTGGCGCAGAACACCAGTGAACCATCGGGCCCCGAGCGCCACCGACTCGGGTACTAACGTGGCTGCCACCCGACGGCACCTCAGCACCACCGGCGCCACGTCAGCCCCCTCTGCATGCGTGGCGCTTGCGTTAGCCCCATCCCTATTCCACGAGCCGGGTCCACCGTGGACTGGCACGCACTAGTGGACCAGTGCATAGGACATGGGGCCCACCTGTCAGAGACTCAAGCCTTTTTCTTTTGAAAAATAAATCGACTAAAAATCAAAATCCTCTGCTGATGTCAGCATGATCCAATTAAGAGATTTACCTTTAGAAAATAATTCTAAAATAAAAAATCTTGATTTTCTTCATTTTATGTATTTTCAAACTTCCGGGAGCTCGTTCTCCTTCGTTCGAGCTCCGATTCGAATGATTAGAATTTCTAAATTCATCTAAAGTCAGTATCTTTCATTTGGTTATAGTTTTGTAATTTTTGGATTTTATTTGGAATTTATTTATTTATTTATCTCCTTTTTGCATATAGATTCCGGTATTTCAGAAGAATTCTCGGATCCGACGACTGAAGCATGTCAACTCTTCAACGAAGGCAAGTTGTAGACCTTTGATCATGTTGTACCCAATTTAGAAAATTATATTATTTGATATAAACATGGGTGGCTAGTTGTATAAAAATAGTTTCATGAATAGTTAATTACCTAATTACCATTATGCCCCCCTTGATAAATTATGAATGACATGTACCCTTGGACACCATAGGTTGGGTTAATTTTAGTTGTACATATTTTAGTACCAACTTGGGTATCGTTTATGCTTAGCCATGCTTTAGTTGCTATGGGATTCTTGATCATGCTCATAAATAATTAAATTTGACTTAATGAAATATGAAATTATGGTGCGGTCACTGTTATTAAAATTTGTTGTGCCATGGCAAGGGTTGCCATTTGGTCGGGTTGAACCAAAAATGATTTATACTCGGGTGAGTGATCATATAGTAAAGGAGGTGATTTTGGGATGTGATTGTCTCGCTTGAGTAGTCACTAAGGATTTAACTTTGTGTGCCATTGACCGGGTCATACCGTACAATCACAAGTCTATTTATGGGGTGGACCTGGCCAACTAATTAGCAATGTATTGAGTTAGTTCTGCTTAGGTTGATAAGTGGCGCAAGAGGGGGCAAGTGTGGCGAAACCTTAGCGAGTAGAACCGAGTCGAAATGAAGATTTGTAAAAGCCTTATGATAATCGTTTAGTTGCACACCTTCTAAAGTGTGTTAGACATATATTATAAACTGATTATCTCTTGTGGGTCAAGCTGTACGACCTCTGCAGAGTGTTAAAAACTATTCAAATAGTCGTGTTCCTGGTTATGGATAATGCTTGGTGATTTCACCCGAGGGATATATTTTCTCAAAAATGTTGGAATGGTTTGGTTGGGAAGCGATTTGGTTAGTTCTGGTTGATGGTTGGGAAGTGGATATGGTTGTTCATTAAATGTTTCAAAGAACTTGTTTACTTATGTACTTAATCTTTTAAATTATGCTCTTCAATCTATTTACTGTATTTACTGTTAATATTGCTTTCTGCAAAATAGCCATAAAGCTATCCTTGTTCAAGCCTTGTATGAATATTATTTGCACACATTTCCCTACGACTTGCTGAGTACTTTATATACTCACGGCTATACGTCATGTGTTGATCAGTCTCCGCAGAAGAACCAAGGAACACAGAGTTCCACGAGGAGGAATACTTTGAAGACTATCCGAACTAGGTCGCGTTCTCCACTCGATTGCATGTAGGCATGTTGGATGACTACCACGAGTTTGTTCTATTTTCTGCTGCAAGTTTACCTTTTGTCTTAAACCGTGCATGGTAAACTCTATAAAACTTGACCATAAGGTCCTTATTTTATGGATATGATTTCATTAATGTTGCAAACTGTGTGGAATAACTACTGATCATGGGACTAGTGCAGAATATATAAAGGGCTCGGATCCATTGGTTTAGGGTCCCGACAACCCCTACGAATGACTCTTTGGTCATTCCCCATCTCTTCATCACTTACGCGTGTTTGGCTATTTGTGTTACCCCAATCAAGCGGCCACCTCACTCAACAAGTTGAGTCCTCATTCAGTCGCCTGTGTTTTCCTTGGGTACCCGTCTTCTCACAAGGGGTATCGATGTTATGATCCCAACTCCCGCTGAGTCATTACCTCTCGGCATGTCACGTTCGCGGAATCCACATTTCCCTTCTCCGCTTGTGATTCCAGTCTAACATCTCCATCTTTGGACTTTCTCATTGAATTTGTCTCCAACCACACACCTCCATCGACCTTACCACCCAGCACGGCTCCACCGCCTCATGGCTCGCTTCTTGGCTCCTCCTTCCCAGCTCCCACTACCTCGACCTCCATAACACTTCCGGTTTCTAGCGCAACAAGCCATGGCGGCTCGGCTCCTGGCTTTGTGATCTCTAGCACATCGGCTCTGGCCACTACTCCTGTCGCCCTCTTGCTGGCTCCCACTCCTGTTCCTCGTCTGGCACCTGGACCGCACGCCATGAAGACCAGGGCGAAATATGGGATCGTGGTTCCAGTGGACCGCCTTAATCTCTCTACGGTTCACTCGAGTATTTCCCCTGTCCCCTCCACATATCGCCTTACTCTTGGTGACCCCAACGGGTGACATGCCATGACATATGAGCACCAAGCCCTCCTTGATAACCAAACTTGGTCTCTTGTTCCCCATTCTCCAGGTACTAACATCGTCTCGGGCAAATGGATATTTAAGCTTAAATTCCATTCCAACGGCTCCTTGGCTCACTACAAAGCTTGCTGGGTTGTTCGAGGTTTTCTCACTAACCCGGCATCGACTATGACAAGACTTTTAGCCCTGTTGTGAAACCATCTACGATATAGGTTGTTCTTAGCATCACCATATCCAACTCTTGGCCTATTCATCAATTGGACGTCAAGAACGCCTTTCTCTATGGTAATCTTGACGAAACAATTTTTTTGTCAATAACCTTCCGTTTTGTTCATCCATCTAGTACTAACCATGTTTGTCGCCTCCACAAATCCCTTTATGGTCTTAAATAGGCCCCCATTCTGGTTTTGTGGCCTCCATTTCATACACTTCTTTATTTGTCCTCCGTACGGGTGATGATCTCACGTACCTTCTCCTTTATGTTGATGACATCATTCTTACCATGTCCTCCTCCACTCTTCTGCTGCATCTCACACATTGTCTTCATAGTGAGTTTCACATGACTGACCTTGGTGACTTATACTTCTTTCTCGACATCTCTGTCTCCCAGTCTGCCGATGGATTGTTCCTCTCACAACATTAGTACGCTCGGGATCTCTAACAGCGTGTTGGTATGGCGGATTGTCACCCAACAACGACACCTATCGACACTTGCGCTAAGATCTCCGCTACTGACGGCTCCCTCGTCTCCGACCCAACTCACTACCACAGCTTGGCCGGGGCTCTTTAGCACCTCACTCTGATGTGTCTTGATATAGCTTATGCAGTTCAATAGGTTTGTCTTCACATGCATGCTCCTCGAGAGCCCCACCTCGCTCTTGTTAAGCGTATTCTCCGCTGCATGAAGGCTACATTGAATTTTGTTCTTTAGTTGCACCCGTCGTCACCTTCTACTCTCACGGCATACCCGACACTGACTAGGCTGGGTGTCCCGACTCTCACCACTCCACTTCTGGTTACCTTGGTGATAATATGGTTTCTTGGTCTTCCAAGCGCCAGACTACAGTATCCCGATCGAGCTCCAAGGCTGAGTATCGTGTCGTCGCCCATGCAGTTGCCGAATATTGTTGGCCCCGACAACTTTCTTTTAGAGCTACATACCGCTTCGCTCAACCACCATCGTTTACTGTGACAATATCAAGGTAGTCTTCATGTCATCCAATCCGTTTCAACATTGCCGCACCAAGTACATCGAGATTGACATTCATTTTGTCCACGAAAAAGCGTCTCTCGGTCAAGTTCATGTTCTTCACTTCCCCTCTAGTCTTCAGTTTGCCGATGTCATGATGAAGGGCCTTTCAACCTAGTTGCTCTTGGAGTTTTGGTCCAGTCTTTGTTTTTCAACTTGCTATATAATGCATGCCCGGCCATGTCTTAGCGCCTTGAGCTGCATCCTCATCCTCCTGTCTTCAGTTCCAATGGCTGCTGACTGCAGTAACCAACTGTCGATGGTCATGTACTTCCATGACGGTGGCTTCATCTTCTACTCCTCCTCGTTGGTGCAATATGATACCCTGTGTTGCCGCCTCGCCTTGGCCGTCCTAGTGATCTTCGCCTCCGTCGACTACCGGCTCCCGCCCGAGCACCGCTTCCCAGCCCTGTACGACAACAGCAAGGCGACCCTTCGTTGGGGCCTCGCCAGCGCCTGGGATGCCCTCCCCCTCCCCCGCCACCGTCTTCGTCCACCACGTTGTCGCCCGCTTTCTGAGCGGTGTGGCCGGGCTGGTTGCCCTGTAGTCGTTCTTCGTCGGCGAGGCATTGACCGTGTCTGAGCAGTGGCTCTGCGACGTGTCATTTGCGACGCTGGTGTTAGCAATATTGACTCATATATGGGCTTGTGTATTTGGATTGTACATGTATTTCTCATTGTATTCGACCACCCTACTTTGGCTAGGGTTTTGCCTTGATATACACACTCGCAGGCCAGGACTAGAACCTTGAGTTGCCTCTCTCAGAATTCCCGATTGCATGATATTAGAGCAAACAATCTAGGGTTTGCTCCACCTAGTTTTTCCGTCGTTGGCTCCCTTGCTACCTCCCTCTTGCCAAACATGAGTTCCTCATCTAGCTCTTCTGCTGCCACCGACAGCTCCATCACTCCACCCTTGCCGATGACTCTTGTCGGTGTATTAGAATCGATCTTACGTAAAGATTATTTGATTCGGGGGGTCTCCTAGAGATGAAATCACGCAGAGTAGTTGACACGGGATATTTAGACAGGTTCAGGCCTTCTCCGGAGAGAATAATAACCCTAATCCTGTGTGGTGTGGTATTCTTTAATGATTGAGTAAAAAGCTAAGACTATTACCCAGAATCCAACTCTCCTTCTCTACTCGCCCTTGATGCCCTTATATAGTCGTGAAGGAGTAGCCGTTTTGCCCTGCGGAAGAGGCGCCTTAATTGAGCCAGTAATGGGCGTATGATGGCAGTAATTACCGGCGCATTGGCTTCTCCACGCCGTCTGGCCATTATCATTCAAAGATAATGGGGTATTTAAGCACAATTACTACGCGGGATAGTAGTGTGTGCAGACCGTTCGGATTCTATAATCAATTGGACCCACTCGCCTGTAGGTTTGATTATAAGGTGGTCGTAGTTTACCTGGTCGTAGAAGAACTTACGATCAGGTAGCAGTCGTAGAAGGACTTGCGAATATGTAGTGGTCGTAGAAAGACTTACGACCATGTAGTGGTCGTAGAAAGACTTACGACCATGATATAGTCGTAGCAAGACTTACGACTATAGGGGTGATTGTAGAAGATCTTACAATCACTTGGTAGGCCTCTCCCTTATAGATATAAGGGGTATTCTGGGACTATGTGACATCATATTTACCCATAATAAGAATTATAGATAAAAGATAAAATGAGGATTATTAGATCCTCGTCATCTATTGACTTCAAGTGAAAGTAACTTACTTGGTAAAGGTTTAGTAAATGGACTTACGACCATGAAAATGTCGTAGAATGATAGTCGAAGGAAAAACTCTTCGACATTTGAGTCTTGCTTTGACCGAGAATTTGCTTGGTCGGGAAGGTTGCTACGACTATCAAAAGTCATAAAAACCCTACGACCGTCCGGTGGTCGTAGTAGGGAATCGGAGAAAAACTTTTCCGATTGATACTTCCTTCGACTAGAAAGACTTGGTCAAGAATGTAATTTCGCTTGAGGTGACAATACGCACCTATTTTTTCTCGAGCGGACCATCGGGAATTGCAACGGCTCTCATAGACTTGTCCGATGAAGCGGTTCGGCGGTACAACCATATCTCATAGACCTATAGCCGAGACGGTTTCAAGCGGCGAAGATCGTCTTGATTATAAAAACTTACGGGAGGTAGACTTGGATTTTACCTTTCCCCAAATCACTCCGTTGTTCTTGAGCTCTTGCTTTCTCCATCCTCGACTAGGTTTCATCTTCTCGCCGCTAACCCAATTAAAAACTTCTTTACGGCGAAATGGCCAAGAGAGTTTACGAATAGGAGGAATCGGAGATGGATGCGGCTAAGATCAAGATCTTGGTCGATCTGGGAAGATTCGAGAAGGCTCGGTGAAGTGGATTCGGCTATCGGGCGACCTTGGCCATCGGGGAAAATGGGCAAATTCCGTCTTCCAAGCGTATTGTGAGTGCGGCCTTCGATTGCTGCCCCCCTTTCTTCTGATAGTACTCGAACACTTTGGGGTGGGCGGTGAACTTAGGTCCCAATTCTATTACCATGTTGAGTGTGTTCGTGTATCATGCGGCGTGCACAGGGATTCGGCGGATCTCGGTGTTTCAATATTATTATGGGATGGCTCGACAAACCGAATCGCCGGAAGGCTGTGATGAAGCTCCACGACTCGAAGTCGAAGGAGTATATTCAGAGTTTCACCCGGTCTTCGTGGCGGGTGGAGGAAGAGGTGGTTCTCTTTGGAAGGTCACCTCGGAAGACTGACCTTTCTTTGTGGGGAAGAAGGCTGAAAAGAAATCTTCATGGGACTCAACCCCGAAGATATCAGTAGGATTAGCCCTTATATTCAAGCTATTAAGGACTTGAAGGAAGAAGGGTGACCGGATGGCATGTGGTGAAGGATTTCATCACCGCAGAATTAGTCCTCTGAAGAAGCGAGCATCTCCTATGTGGAGGTACTCGGGAAGAGGAGACCCCACGAGAGACTACGAGAAGGGTAAGTAATTGTCGACTTAGCTCTCGGTTTGGTCTTTCTCAACCTTGTCTAATGTTCTTATCTGTTTAAACAGATCTTTCACAGGCTGAGGTTGACTCTAGAGTCAGACTCATCTGCGAGAAGTCTCCACCACTCCGAGGGGAGGTTCCTCAAGTCATTGCGGCTTTGTCATGAGATGAAAGGATAGGCGCCTAAAGGTAATCAAAAAGTTGATTCTTTCTTTAGGACTTTATAGTCGTAGAAGATACTTACGACTAAAGATGATCATAGAATATCTTACGATCAGGAAAGAGTCGTAGAAAAACTTACGACTTGGTACTTGTCGTAGAAAAACTTACGACTAATTAGTCATTCTTCTTTTTCTGTTTTGCTTTACAGAAAGTAGGCATGGAAAATCGTCAGGACGACGAAGAAGTCGTACTGATGACTATTGGCGCTGGGTTGTCGAAAGACAAAGGCTCGCTCCTCCCTCCAAGAGACGTCGACTTGTAAAATCTGCAGACAAAGGGGAGCAAGCTCAAGCTCGGTCTTTCGACCGGACCCTCTACAAGGCTGCGGCATTGTAGGCATATCTCAAGCCGAGGCCGCGACTATCGGGCCAGAGGAGGTTGAGGCGGTGAATCTCTTAAGCGCAAACCTCGCAAGGCTAAGGTATCCTTCTGTTATGACAAAGAATCTTTCGCAGTTTCTGCCACTCCTAGTTTTGTTAGGCAACTGGAAAAGGAGAATTGGAAAGATTTTGTGTCTTTTATGAAGGACGATCTTTGCATCGGCACAACACTCGCGAGGCGATCCTGCTTTTGGAATAGTCGAGGCGATTTGGCCATCCGTGGAAAGCGGAAAGCGAGCTTTGGTTCTGTCCAAACTCTACGACGGGCGTGGTAAATGGCGAGCCGATTGTTGAACCTCGACCGGGCGTGGTCGTGGAGAAGAAAAGGTCCTCCGTTGGGAGGATTGCCCCAAAATTCTGGTTAAGACCGAGTGCGGTATGTGAAATTTACTAAAGTGTAAAACGACATTTACCTTTTTCTTTTCACAACTGATTTGCTTTTCTTTATTTGATCGACTTCTTGGTCCCGGGAATGCTTCGTGAGAAGTCCATTGCCATCCCTTGACTCTCGAGGAGGTGGCAATGGAGGTGGTCAACATCACCCTTGGCCAGTGGCCGATGAAGTCGAGACTCCCAGAGTGACTCCCATATCTGCTGAAGTTGTAGCTACGACCCTTGAAGTAGCGGCTGTTACCGTTGAGGTGACCGCTACGACTGCTGAGGTCGTAGAAACAACAAGGGCAGCTGTGGAAGCCTCTGGTCAAGGCGGTGACCAGCTTGTGCACCGCTGCTGGGAAGAAATTGTAGGGGCGTTCCTTCCCTACCCAAAGGGAATTCTGAGAACCAGAAGGAGAAAATTTCAACTTCTGTGGTGACTTCTTTGGGCCTGCCTCCGTCGTAGGGTCCTCTGCTTACAGATCTCGTGACCGAGTCCCCCATCCCAAAGATATTCCCAATACGGAGAATACTTTTGATAACGAGCGCCTCGAGAAGGTGTGGTGGGACAAAGTCGCGAGGATAGATAAGGCTGAGAACCGGACCTTGTATATTCGATGTTTGCTAGGGCGACTATGAATGTAAGTATCTTCAAAATACTTATATATGTGACTTTCCTTCTCTTCTCACTGTTTTCTTTTTGCAGAAAGCTCTAGAGCAAATTGCTGTTGTCGGTGAGTATCATCGACAACTTTTAGAGCTAAGACAGGAGAAAGAACTACTGCGTGCGAGGCGGAGAGATGGTAAGTCACTTATCATTCATAATTGTTTTGACTTAAATACTGTATAATGTTTTACGAGAATAGTCATGGAAGAAACTCATGACAAAGTACTAGTCGTAAAAGCTTACGACTACTTACAACCAGGTAGTGGTCGTAGAAAGACTTACAACCATATCGTAGTCGTAGAAAAACTTACGACTAGGTCGGTAGTTGTAGAAGTACTTACAACCATTCGGCTGATGTTTATCTTCGTTCCTGTTCTTTGTAGGTTAAGCGGTGATCGAAGACCTTAGTGACTCACTCGACTATGAAAAGAAGAGTCGAGGAGGCTAAGGAGCAAGTATTAGTCCTCTCGGATAGACTTGAGAGACCTCTCTGCATCTAAAAATTGCGGAAAAAATAAGCGATGAAGTTCGAACTTAAGGCGCTTTTGATCTTTAACCTTTACCAGACTCTCCTTTCTTCTCGGATAAAGAAAAGAGATCTGGAAGCTCGAGACAAGTTCAAGAAAAAGCTTTGGTCATTCGGGAGTTTTCCGTATTACGCAAATAAGGATCAAGAACTCGAGGTCTTAGAACTCAATTAATGAGTAAGTAAATCTTTACTGTTATCCTTTTGAGTATTTTCCTTTTCTAATGCCAATTTCTTGTTGAAATTCTTGTCCAATTGAGAAGCCTCGAGGTGAAATCCAAGAAAAACCTTGATCTACAATGAGTCCATCCGCATCGCTAAGATGAATCTGAGAGGACATCGAGCATGGGAGAAAAAGCATCTGAAACCATTGCTTCCCATCGAGAAGAGGTTAAGCTGGATTCTCAATTAGTAGGTAAGAAATGCTTTACCTATAATTATCTTTGTGTTATCTTCCTCCGAAGTTTATTTTCGTTTGACCGATTTTATTCTTTTCGAACAAGTGGTGAAAACAAGAAACTTCGCGAGGCCTCGACTTGTACCCAGCAGGAGATGGAGTCGATGAAGACTAGTCTTCAAGGCAACATCACTCTCCTGAACAATGTGCTTAGTGAGCTACATTCTGAGGGAAAAACTCCTCGAGAAGATACCATAGCTGCTCACACAAGTACCATTGGGGAACAAGTCGGAAAATTGCAAGAAATGGTGACCACTCTGAAGACTAATCAAGCTGAATCAATAAGGGAGGCAGTCGAAGCTGCAGTAAGTTACGCTTTGGCGAAACTTAAAGCTCAAGACCCCCGCCTTAATGTTAAACCAATCGAAGCCGACTTGTATCTGAATCGAGGCAAGTCGTCGATTGAGGAAATCTGATCGATTGGTAAAAGGTGGCGGAGGAAATGCAGCTAGGCTCTCCCCCTTCAGAGTAATCTTGTGACTACTTTGTAAGGCAGACAATTTCTGTTGATGAGTAATATATGATCCATCTTATTTCCTAAAAATCATCTTGTCGAGTAGTTAGTAACTCAAAAGATAATAAACGAATGAAAGACTAAGAATTGAAGTCAAATTAATAACTTTATCCTAGCCCCCGACTATTTGCTTAGATTGTTTATACAATCTAAGTAAATAGTGTTTCAAATGGGGTTTCTGAAAACAAAGAGAGGTTTGTTTAACTTATAGTTTTTGTTATGGTTGTCAAGCACTTGGTCGAAAGAGTAGAAACGACTCGACACTAGGAAGTTCCTTCTAGTGGGCAAGACCACGTGCAGAGAGAAAAGGCTTCGACTAGGTGATGTTACCATCTCCGACTAGTTTAATCAAACCAAGAACAGCAACTTGAGTTAAGCAAACTTCTAGAGGACTTTAATAATTCGTTAGCCCTTTTACGATGGACTCGATAAGTCTTTTCGGTAGCAAAAAGTAGGAGGCGGCGGCGCTAGGAAGTTCCTTCTAGTGGGCGGGACCACATGCGAGAGAGGAAAAACTTCGACTAGGTGTGTCTCTTCCTTGACCAGTCCAAGCGAAGCGAGTACATCAAAGGTGGTCGAATAAATATATCAAGTGTACTCTACTTAGAATATTTTTGGAAATCTTGAAAAAATAAACTAAGATTGAGAGAGTTGGCTCACGAGAACATTTCATTGGATAAAACCGAGCTCTTTGTATTGGTGAAAAATGAGTAGCAGTCGATGCTTGGAAATTCCTTCTAGTGGGCGAGAACCACATGCGGATAGGAGAAGTTTCGACTAGATGATGTTACTTGTTTTCGACCAGTATAAAGAAAACTAGGTGTTTTTGTATCATAGTCGAAAGATTAAAAAAGCACTACTCAAAAAATAAGGCAAGAGAAGTAGAAAGAACACGGACTTTTATTGCACGAGAAATTGGTCACACATAGAATTAAATGGCGGTCGATGTTCCAAGAGTTTGAGAGAACCTGTCCATCTTCCATCGCTAGTCGTACCGACCCTCGTCGGGTTACTTCGACCACTGTGTAAGGACCTTCCCATTTGGGGGAAAGTTTATTCCGATTAGACTTGGATTGGCATAGCCTCAATACCAAGTCACCTACTGAAAAAAGGTGCGAGGTTGGACCTTACGATCATAGTATCTGCGCGCAGGCTTGTTGGTAGGCGCGAGCGGATTAAGGCTAGGTTTCTCCTTTCTTGAGTAGGTTAATGTCATCGCTCGAAGTTGTTCTGATCCGAGTTGTTGAAAGTTTCAACTCGTGTCGACCGTAATTTTAGCTCGGAGGAAGCATGGCTTCGGCTCCAAATACTAGAAAAAACGGTGTTTCTCCTGTTGCTCGACTGGTGGTCGTACGAACTGCCCATAACACGGAGGGTAATTATTGTACCCAAGCCCCGGCGCTTAATAAGTGGTCGAAGACTCGGGTTTTAATTCCTCGCATTATTTGGCCGTTTGCGTTCGACCGCCCGTTGCTTTGGGGATGTGCGAAGCATAGCATAATTTGGTACCCAACTCGTCGCAAAATTCACGAAATTTTGCACTTGCGAAGTGTTTACCATTATGCGTAATTATCAGGCTCGGAACTCCAAATCGACTAATTCGCATCTCATCATGAACCTTTTCTTTGCTTAGATGTTATCGATTCTGAGTTCACTTCAATCCATTTGTGAGCGTGTCAATAGCCACAAAAGGAATTGAAACCTCCTGGAGCTTTGGGAAGCGGTCCTAGGATATCGAGACCCAGTGCATAAAAGGCCAAGAAAGAGGTATTATGCGTAATGCTTGAGTGGTTGGTGTATTTGTCTACCATGAAATTGTACTGGACACACTTTTAACCACCTCCTTAGCATCATACGAGTGTAGGCGATAAAAACCTTGTCGAAAGGCTTTACCAACCAAGGTTACGTAGGAAGCATGTGTCCCACAGATGCCCTTGTGTATATCATGAAGGAGTGTTATTCCTTCGTTTTGCGGAATGCATCGCATGAGTATCCCTTAGGTTCCTCGTTTGTAGAGGACTCCTTCGACCAAAGTATACATTTTGGCTTTTGGGATAAGCGATCGCCTCAAGATCATCTTGGTCGGAACCCTTGCGAAGATACTCGTAGATGGGAGTCATCCGGATATCCTCGTAGTCTAATGAGGCCATCTCAATAGGAGGTGTCTCGGTTCTTCGACCGAGGCGGCTTTGGAGTTGCTCCAAGAAAACCCCTTTTGGTGCAGTAGATCGGAAGAAGCCATCCGAGCAAGTTGGTGCGAGGAAATTATCCTTCGAGGATGAATTGTACCTCGAAACCTAAAAATGCTTTTCTAGCTTGCGAACTTCCGATAAGTATTGAGACATTGTCGAGCTAGAGCACCTTTGGTACTCTTTCCGACTTGATTCACGACTAGTTGAGAGTCTCCTCTTACGAGTAGTCGGCGAATTGAGAGTGCTTCGCGGCTCGTATGCCGACTAGCAAAACCGTACTCGCCACATTATTAGTGGCACGAAAGTTTAATTGTATGGCATACTTTAAGGTTTCTCCGGTAGGAGATACCAGACCACCAGGACCACTCGAGCCACTTAAAGTAAGTGACCGTCAAAGTACATCATCCAGTGGTCGTGGGAATCGTCTTGGGGATCTGAGCAGTTCGATTTGTCCATTCGGCGACAAAGTGCGCCAAGATCACGGGATTTTATGGCCGTTCGGGACACGAAATGGAGGTCGAACTCCCAAGTTCGGTGACCATTTGCCATGCGTCCATTGTTTCCTTATTATGGAGGATTGCTCCCAAAGGAAACTCGGGCAAGCCACGACTATTTTGTGCGCTGAAAATAATGCATGATTTCCTCGAAGACATGAGGAGGGCATATAGAAGTTTTGGACACGAGGGTGCGCTCCTTAGGCCGTGTAAAACCGCTAACGTAGTAAACCGGTCGTTATGCGTTTTCACGTTCTCGACTAATCTATGCGCTTCTTTGCTGTGGCGTGGCGACTAGGTAAATTAAGGCGTCTCTTACGGCTTTGGAGAAACGAGCAGGAGCACTCGAAAGATACCTCTTGACATCCTCAAAGCGGCGTTTGCCTCATTCGACCACTCAAAACCTTCATGTCTCACGAGAAATTTAAAGAAAGGTAGTCCTTTTCTCCTAGTCGTGCGATGAAACGACTTAAAGCCGCCATGCACCCAAAGTGAGTTTCGGACTTCCTTTTTGTGTTTGGAGGGCGCATCCGGAGGATGGCCTTTATTTTTCGAGATTTGCTTGATTCCTCGTTCGGATACTAGGAATCCAAGCAATTTTCTGAAGAAAATCCAAAAACACACTTCTCTGGATTGAGTTTTAAGCGGTGCTTTACGAGGTTGTCGAATGTTTCTTGTAGGTCGATGATATGATTAAGTCTCTTAATGCTTTTTACGACTAGATCATCAACATAGGCTTCCAAATTCGGCCTAATTGAGATGAAAAAGTCGATTGCATTAGGCGTTGAAAAGAAGCAGGCATTCTTTAGACCAAATGACATTTTGACATAGCAAAAGGTACCAAATGGAGTAATGAATGCGGTCTTTTCTTCATCGTTTAAACACATATTGATCGGTGGTATCGAATATGCATCTAAAAACTTAATATCTCACAACTGCAATAGAATCAACCGGTGATCGTCTGAGGTAAAGGGAAATCATCTTTTGGACAAGCTTTATTAAGATCGATAAAGTCACGCACATCGCCATTTGCCGTTTGACTTTTGACCATTACGAGGTTAGCCAACCACTCGGGTGGTTGACTTCTCTTATAAAGCACGCTTTAAGTAGCTTATCAACTCGATTTAATAGCATCTCGTCGATCGGGGCAAATCTCGTAATTTTTGTTTCTGGTACTTTATCGGTAGTAAAGCTAGCCTGTGCTCGATCACCTCCACAGGGACTCGGGCATGTCGGATGCTTGCCACGCAAAGACATCTGCGTTAGCTCGGAGGAAGGTAATGAGGGCGTCTTCCTATTTGGGGTGGAAGTCTCCCCGTCGAGCGATCTTGAGGGCTCTTCTGCGTCGGAGGAACCTCTTTGACTTGGTCGTTCGGCTTTGGTGCAGCTTTGAAGGCTTCGACTTGCTAGTCGGTGACTTTCATCTCGAGTTGGTATTTGACCAACCATCTCGAGGATCGACGGTCGCATGACTATCGCCATCTTTTGTCACATTGAATGGTGATCATTCCTTTGGGACTGGCATCTTAAGACATTGATACCGTAATGAGTAGCTATTAAGAATTTTGCCAAAGTTGGTCGTCGAGTATGGCGTTATATCCGTATCGAAATGGACCACATCAAAGGAGACTTTCTACGTCACGAAATTACTTGGTGAGCCAAATGTTAAAGGAAGAGAAACTTGGCCAATAGGTTTGGTGAAGACCCGATGCGATTCCATGAAAGGAGTATCGTCTGGCCTTACCTTTGTCCGGTACTTGCATCTCGTCCGGGGCATTAGTAAATAATATGTTCAAGAAGCGCCACCATCAACCAACACTCGATTGACCGACGGTTGTTGATGGTGGGTTCATTCCTAATCGGATATCGACTGATCGACTCGTAGTGATTGGGCGATCATCCTTCTCAAAAGAGATGGTAACTTCCGACCACTTCGGTAATTTATTGTGAGAGGAGTATGTATAGAATTTACCTCTCGTCCGCGACTTTAAGTTGTCGTTTGGAGTCGTATGCCGATGATCCTCCGTAGATGTGCTCAACGGTATGTTGCGGATCTTGGAGCGACATCTCCTCATCATCAAGCGACTTTTGGCCACTCGTATGTCCTACCCGCTCGAGTAGGGAGTGGTGCTTTCTTAGTTGTAGTAGTCCTCGAGCTTTCTTTGGAAAACTTCGGCGATTCTTGAGGTCATGTCCTTCCTTTTTATGAAAAGGACACCACCTTGGTTTGTCGTTCCTACGATCGAGCGCTTACCTTTGCCTTGATTAGAGTGCGACTTGGTGGTTTGGGGCTCTCCATCTTTCACGGCGAGAACCTCCTTGGAACCAGCGGTTTGTGGTTTTGACTTTTATTTTCTTCTTGGACTTTTTGCTTTTTATCCTTACCAACTTCACGGCTCTCGAGGGTATATGTTTCTCGATCGATAGTGTTGTTCCACTCATTGCCTCGAAGCGATTGCATATCGATCGGCCATCTCGAAGAGTTAAAGAATGATGTTGGGAGGATTCAAAGCAATGTCCTCGTTATCCTTCTACTACGGACTCCTTGCTTAAAAGCCACGATCACGGAGGAATCGAAATTTCGGAATTGAGTTCTGAACGACTAAAGCGTTTGATGAATTGACGCAAAGTCTCGTTGTTGTTCTATTTTATCTGGTGCAAGTCGTCTTCTTTTCCAGGGCGGTTGTATGTGCCTTGGAAATTCGCCTGTAGAAGATCGCAGAGGTGTTGCCAAGAGTAGATCGACTCGAGTGGTTGGTTTAATAACCACGATCGAGCGGATCCTTCAAGCACAGTCGGAAGGTAATTCGCCATTACATGCTCTCCTCCTCCTGCTGCTCGGACAGCTGTTGTATAGATCTGAAGAAATTCGATGGGATTTTAAGATCCATCAAATTTCTCCATGTTCACTGGCCGAAAATGGGGTGGCCAGCGAACTGCTCGGAGGTCAGGCGAAAATGCCCGGCATCCGGTAATCACTTCTTGGCGCCTTCTTTGTAGGAAAGAAGGGTTAATGTCACCAGGTGATCGTATACGACGATACCCGGTAACAGGCTGACCTGTTCTGTAGTAGGTCTTAGTTCTACGAGGGGAATACTCCTCGTACTCCACCCGTTGTGAATTTCTTTGTCGAAGTGGTGAATGATCACCTCTCCGAGGGGCTTCTTGATCTTCAGCCGATCGAAATGTATTTCTCTGAATAGGGGATCGATTCGACTTATGGCCGTGTCGATTCCTACGTAGAGAAATATTCGATTGACTGGTAGCTGAGGAAGTCGTATTGCTACGACTACCTGAATGTTGTCGATGAGGTACCT
Organism: Hsuehochloa calcarea; assembly: GCA_036346395.1. Lineage (NCBI taxonomy): Eukaryota > Viridiplantae > Streptophyta > Magnoliopsida > Poales > Poaceae > Hsuehochloa > Hsuehochloa calcarea. The sequence goes on from CM070606.1 coordinate 39,460,598, forward strand.
CGGTCTTGTCATCACGATTCGAAGTCTTTGCGTAATCTCTTGACAAAGAGATCGTACCACAGCGTTCGAGCAAGCTCTTGTTAGGATTCTCGAGCAAGTCGTTGATGTCTGGAGTTCTTGTACCTCCTCCGTCGATGTTGAATGCGTGAGCGAGTTCTTACGGATCTGCAATTTTCTTTCTTCCGGCGACATCAAAATCCTCCTCATCGGTCTTTGAGGCCTTCTTAGTGGAGTGCGAGAATGTCGAGGATTTCCTCGCGTTCATCAGTGTTGGTTCTCTCGCCAGCGGTGGTGCCCTTGCCATTACCACGAGGCGCGGTGTGTGATCTTCGGGAGTGTTCTTATCTCGGCCTCCATGAGGTGACCACGATTGGGGAAGGGCGAAGACCTCCGTTGATGATTCTCACTTGCGCTCGAGGCCTCCCGCTTGAGGAGTGCTCGAGAGACACCATCTGGCGACTTGGAGTAATCCCCTCCGGTAGGGGAACTCGGGTTATAATCGTCTCCGATTCGCAAATGAGATCTGCGGGGAGGCGGTCGAATTTGCGAGGAAAAGCATGCTTGATCCCACCCTCTCTGGAGTTACCACGAGAGAGGATCACTAGATCTTTGGTGGAGTCTGGAATGGTGGCTCCCGAACTTGACTTACCAAGTCGGACCGTCTTAAGGGACTTGAACACTTGGAGAAAAACTCGTTGTGTTGTGAGTCCTCCACGGGAGCGGTCTGGTCGGATTGACCCTTGTCCTTTGAGGGAATTGGCTCCTCTGTTGGGCGTATTGTTGTGGGGATAAGGATCCTCCTCAACTCCATTAATGGGATGGTTTCTGGAGTATAATCTCGGAGGCAACATCACCATCGCGGATGCATCACTCGGCTCGTAGTCGAAAGCGGCATCCATGTCGACGTCTGCGTGTCTGCCAAGTCAAACCAGTTCTCCTCGTTCCATTCTCCCGCCATGATTGCATGAGATTGGAAAAGAGAGTATGTTGACAAGAGATTACGGAAGATCCCCCAGACGGCGCCAAGCGCCGGTGTATTAGAACCGATCTTACGTAAAGATTATTTGATTCGGGGTCTCCTAGAGATGAAATCACGCGAGTAGTTGACACGAGATATTTAGGCGAGTTCAGCCTTCTCGGAGAGAATAATAACCTAATCTGTGTGGTGTGGTATTCTTTAATGATTGAGTAAAAAGCTAAGACTATTACCCGAGAATCCAACTCTCCTTCTCTACTCGCCCTTGATGCCCTTATATAGTCGTGAAGGAGTAGCCGTTTTGCCTGCGGAAGAGGCGCCTTAATTGAGCGATAATGGGCGTATGATGGCGATAATTCCGGCGCATTGGCTTCTCCACGCCGTCTGGCCATTATCATTCAAAGATAATGGGGTATTTAAGCATAATTACTACGCGGGATAGTAGTGCGTGCAGACCGTTCGGATTCTATAATCAATTGGATCCACTCGCCTGTAGGTTTGATTATAAGGTGGTCGTAGTTTACCTGGTCGTAGAAGAACTTACGATCGGTAGCGATAAATGAGAAGGACTTGCGACTATGTAGTGGTCGTAGAAAGACTTACGACCATGTAGTGGTCGTAGAAAGACTTACGACCATGATATAGTCGTAGCAAGACTTACGACTATAGGGGTGATTGTAGAAGATCTTACAATCACTTGGTAGGCCTCTCCCTTATAGATATAAGGGGTACTTCTGGGGACTATGTGACATCATATTTACCCATAATAAGAATTATAGATAAAAGATAAAATGAGGATTATTAGATCCTCGTCAACTCTCATATCGCTTTGGCACTGCTGGCACCTCTGTCGCATGTTGTCAATGTATCTTCAATCAAGACGCATATTCTGTCGGACCCGGATTTCCTTAATCCAGAATTTTCTGTGAAGATACTGCGCTACTCCCTATATCAATAGGTAGTGTTCACAGTATACATTGCTGAACTATTTCATACACATCGTAGACCAAACCAAACATAATATTACAATCATCAGAGTTAAATAGACCGCGTCGGGTCGAGTTTATAAAAGGGGCCGAACATGCCAAATGAGTTCATTACATAAAATACAGAAATAGGCACGGAAGCAAAAGGGGCAACATGACTACCCACAGGCAAGCGACTGTGGCGCCTTGTGTACAGCCGATATTAATCAAGGACTTGAAGAATATTGGTTGTACGCAAGTACTAGCGGAGCCAACTATACTGCGGCAAGTCCAAGACTAAGGAACTAAACTACTCTTCGCCTTGGTCTTGATTGTCGACACCTTGATCCTCGTAATAGGCATAGTCGTCCTGATCAGCGGATTCTGAGGGTTTGGGATAAGAGTGAGGTGAGCACAACTTCCGTGCTCGCGAGCCAATAGAACAGTTGCAGGAATATACATGCAAGGATTAACAAGGATGGCTCGGGTTCTTTTATTTGCGCAAAGCAATATTTGTAAATACACATATTAGAAAGTCCCACCACTCAGCGTTTTGACTAAAACATGTTTTCTTAAAGTGAGTATTTGCAATATTAATAACAACAGAGGTTACCTCCACCTATGCTTAGTTTTGATGATGGTTACATCTACCTAATAACCACACTGGGTAAGACTACCTAGAAAAAAATGAAAAACCAACCAGGGCTAGGTGAGCCCGTCATATTTTTCAACCCACCAACAAAGTTTTATAAATAGAACTAACTCTTGTAAGTTCCCATGTCCGCCCGTGACCGTGGGCATGGCTGTTCGAACAGTTTATTTCTTTGCAGAGATTGTACACTTTACCCACAAGAGATAATCGACTTGATATAATCACACGTTTCCTTGGACATATGAATCATGGGGAGATTACCACAAGGCCTTTACAATACATCCCTCAATGATAATTGCATCCGCTAAGGTTTCATCTGAGAGTGGTTATGCTATCACACATGCGTCAATCATACCCCCAAACCCCTTTTTGCGCCACACGGCGGCTTACACCAGTATCCCGACCCGTGTCCATGACGGCTTACACCAGCGACACGACTTGTGGGTCACTCCAGTGGTGCAATTCACATTGATGGACATAAATTATTTAGCCAGGTCGACACCATTATAGACTTGTGGCTGTACTGTTTTACATTAGGATGTCATTACAAGATTAAGTCCTTAAAATTATCTGGGTAGTTCATACCACATACCACTCACATACCAACATATCATGGGCCACATTAGTACCCAACCACATACCCTCCAACATACCATCCGCCCAGATGGGGTATTAGCAAGTTTTTAGGGTTATGAGAAGAGTAAAACAAATTAGCTCAACCATTGCAGTCATTCACCCTAATGACTGCCCAAAACAACATTTATGCTTAAAGGATGATAATTGGGGTGATTAATACCCTGGTACTCAAGCAAGGTTAGCATGGCGCTTGAGTACAGACTATAACTAGTAGGTTACCATATAATTACTAGGGTGACAAGGATTAGGGAATTCAATTATCAAGGACAAGCTATAATAATTATTTAATAAACAAGTTGGCATTTAACTACCTTAGGACCATTTAACATACATTTGCATAAGAAATTAAAACATGCAGTTTAATTTTTTAAAAGAATATAATTTGCATAAAATGTAGGTTCAACATGATCAAAGTGTTGACTCGCCTAGGTCAAAGGCTAGGAAATTTTGGTAGTCCTGAGCTTGGTCGAAGTGGGGACCTCCGGCTTCTTCGAACTCTACTCGGACGATCGCACCGGAAATGAAAAGACAAGTAAAAAAATAAACAAATACAAAATCTACAATAAATAAACTCCAAAATTAACCAAACCAGTACCAAAATATAGGTCTTAAATTTACAAATTTTTGGGTACAAAATTCATAATTTTTGGAATTATAACGAAGGAGATATGAATTTTTGAAGCTTTACAAATGAATTTTTAATTGAAAATAAAATTAGAAAACCAAAAAATCTTGGCGCTGGCACGTGGCCTCTGGTGCATGGAATAGTGCATGGACTGGTTCACGCATGGGCGCGTGGGTCCACAGCACAGTACCGTGCGGGCCCCACCTATCGGTGCCACGAGCCAGTATAGCTGGGGCCTACTTGTCGGCGTCAGCGTGCGCACGGGTTAAGAGGGGAGGCAACGCGTTCGGTGCGTCGCCTCGTCTCCTCCGCCACGCGGAGAAAATGAGGGGGGAAGAGGGAGGGGGGAGGAAGAGGAAGAGGAGGGGACACATGGGCGGCGGCGCGAGAAGGAGGAGGAGGCGGGCTCGGGCGGCCGAGGGGTGAGGAGGCCGGGAGGCGAGGCAGAGAGGTGGAGCGGAGGCGGCAGCAACGACAACGGCACCTAGGAAGAAGAGGGGGCGGCGCTTCAGCTCGGGGAGAGAGAAGGAGAAGGAGGCAAGGCGGGGAGGGGAGAAGTGGGGGCGGGGCTGGCTTAAATAAGCGAGGAGGGAGAAGCGGCGGAGGGGGCTGCCTCGGGAAGACGGGGAGGAGAACTGGGCAGCGCGGCGTCGGGACGTCCGAGTGGTGCTGGCAGCGGGGAACTGGGCGGGTGTGCGGGCATCAGGCGGCGCCAAAGGAAGCGGAGCTGGGTGGGGAACCAGACTAACCCCATGGGATGGTTGAGAGGTAGTAGGTGCTACTCGGATTAATAGGGTTGAGAGGTAGTAGGTGCTACTTCGGGAAATTTGATGGCCACTTTCTATACACTACTGCTCACAAGAAGGCTCTCAACTAAACTTACTAACCGATTGCTGGTTTTCCTTCCGAGCGAGGAAAACGGGTCGCGAGACAGAACAAGGCGACGAGGAGGGCTGCTAGTACAGAAGGCAAGAAGAGAAGAAGACTAGGGTTTTAATTACTTGCTGCCAAAAACATTACAAATGCTTGTAAAACAAATATTGTAAAATCTTTTTGATGCAATGAAATGGAAATATTTTATGCTAACAAGTATGCAAATGACGTGGGTTGTCACACGGACCTCGTGCGGGTTCCTGGGTTTGTGTTCCATGGGCTAACCCTAACCCATGGGCAAACCCAGGTCAGCCATGGTCTGGCGCGTGGCGAGGATCTGGTGGTCCCGGTGTGCTCAGCCCCGACCCACAGACAAGCCCAGCTCAGGCGTTTCATTCCGTCGTCGTCCTTATGTCTCTACCACCATCTACTCGAACGCCCAGCTGGGACAATTCTGGATTCATCACCACAATGAGCAACTTGTCCATGCATGACTACTCGCAAGGTGGCTGGGTAATAGACTCCGGCGCCACTGCCCATATGGCTTCCGACGATGGTATTCTCTCCACCTCCCATCCCCACCCTTCTTCTCTCAAGTTACCGTCGGAGACGGCTCTTCCGTGCCTATCTCTCGTTCTGGTAACTCATCCCTTCCTACTCCTTTCGGCAATTCCTTTCTTCTCAACGATGTTCTCATTGTTCCATCTCTTGCCCGCAATCTTCTTTCCGTTCGAAAATTCACCTGTGATAACTCACGCTCTATTGAATTTGACTCTTCTGATTTTTCTGTCAAGGATCTGCAAACCAAGATTGAGATTTTTCGTTGCAATAGCGATGGAGATCTCTACACCATCTCCTCCACTGCACCATCGTCCGCCCCGCATGCTTCGTTGGCCGACACCAACCCCAGGCTTTGGCATCAACGTTTGGGTCACCGGTCGCGACGCCCTAGCTTCTTTGCAGCAGTCATCTTGGCGTGGCTGTGGCGCGTTCCTGCCCCCGGCGCCCGCGCCAACATGCCGGCCGCCATCCGGCACGCGTTCCCGCCGACCATGGCTTGCGTCGGCGAGTGGGACGTGCACCAGGACCGGCAGTGGGAGTACGCGGACGCGCTGCGCGCCACCGGCGCGGAGGAGGTCCGCGTCGCGGAGTTCCGGGACGCCATCCACGCGTTCTACATGTTCGATCGAGGACCTCCCGGACAGCAAGATGCTGGTGGCCGACGTGACCGAGTTCGTGAACCGGCGCACCGAACACCTAAAAAACGCGACCGCGAGTAGTTCGCACAATCGCACTCTCGTAGGCTCGTGGTGGAACATGGACATGGATGCGTAGTACTAGACTAGTCACGACTCACGGCTGAACTTCATCTTCTCTTTTCTTCTGTTCTACTCCAGTAGTTTCTAATGCTCTTCGGTTAGCAGTTTTGATGATTGATTGTGTTTGTGTTCGTGTTTGGCTAAAATTTCTGATTGATCGATTCCTCGTGTTGTGTTGTTGGTTATCAGAAGTTGAGAACTCTGCTCGTCAGAGAGAGACGAGCTCGGGGGCCATGTGAGGGTGTGAAGAAAAGGTTTGGTTCCCCAGTGATCTGCAGTACGTCGAGCAGGAGACTATTGATTGCGTTGGATGTTCGTGTTCCACAATGTGAACGAGCTATTTTCACTATTATCATAGTATATATGAATATACTAACAGCAATGGAACTGTAATAAGCGGCAATGCAATAATGGATCGCACATTTATCGCGGGAACAGGTTTGTGTTTGGCCCGTGCGAGGATATGGATGGAGTACTCAGCTTGGACCGAATGGTCCGACTAGGCAGCAGCGAGATCCACTGTAGGAAGGTCCACGATCTGCAGAAGATCAGCATGGGCTCAGCCACTCCTCTCTGCCGGATATCTGAAGAATCGCACACTCCGCATCAACCACCCAGCCGCGGACGGACGACGACCTCCGCACAGCTCCTCCGTCGTATCGTCGGCCGGCCCACCACGACGACGACAACAACGCTTGTCGCATCAGGATTCAGGCATCACCGGGGGTGATGCCTGAATTGTCGTGCCCCATCACGTATGCAGCGCGCACGTTGTCGCTGTAGGTTTGTGGTTGTGGCTGCAGTAAGCCGCCGATAAGTCGTTCCTCTTTGTCGATAGCTGCAGGGCATTTTTTCCGGGCATTCTTCTGATGGGCAATATGAGATAACCTGCAGTTGTGGACATGTGGATATTAACTCAAGTCTACCTAGCTAATTGACCAGTTGTACTAGCAAGTTGCTATCCCAAAACCATGGCCTGGATTGCTGTTGGGTGATCCTTCTTCTGTTCACTCGTTGTGGTCCAGGCTTATTAGGATAGGGCATGCAAAATCTCTCTTTAATTGTCTGTCGTGCTGTCGTAGGGCATCATTTTCTGGCCACAGTAGCTTGCAGCATCAAACGCTAGAAAGGAGGGCAAGATTTATTCACAACAGAAAGCCTCTTTTAGCTCCTGATAGAGCGTAGCTAGGCTAGGGGCCCAAAAGCACGGCAACATTTTCTCCTTTCCCTACGAGAGTGTACAGCTTTACGCTTCCGAAAGAGAGAGGAGAAGACAGCAGCTTCCATGAAGCCTCGTCCTTACTCCTCTAATTAAGCTGCTAGTGTTCTCTGCCAAAAGATTTTGATTTCGTTTCTGCTTTCTGCCTGTACCAGGCTGTGAGTTGATTAAGCTGATGCGTGAATAATGGACATGGGTTCTTGTTACCGGGAGGCAGCATTTGCATTTCTTCTCCCCTCGTGACTGCTCGATTGATTGGTGGTTTGATTAGACATGTCTGATTCACCAGACAAACAAATCTGACCAACCAAAACACAGTGCGCGAACATGTCTTCGTACTCAAGACCAAAAGAGAGGGTCCATACTTCCAATTCAGGCCACCACTCATTATTCAGAAAAATACTGCGAGATTTCTTCAGTACTTAGCTGAGAATTGACGAACTAGTTTCTATACTAGTCATCGACTCATCGTGGATTCGTAGATGCTTCTGGATTTTTGCAATACTAGTTTTCTGTTCAGAATATCATACGCCAGTGCTCAAATCTAATGATCATGGCATGCCCATGTTCGAGATCAACTTTAAGAGTAGTCAGCTTGCTCCATCTAAGTATACTACTACTATAGTATACTATCATTATCAATTATCACAAACTCCAAGAGTATCTTAGAACATCACAACTCAACTGTTCACATGCACAACTCAACTCCTAAATAAGCAAAAAGGCATAGGCATAAACAAGAAGAAGGCGACACAAAAAAGAAAAGAAAGGGTTTTAAGTTTTAACACAGGCCATGAGTGAGTGACCACACACACACACACACACTGATTCCTCTGTCCGTCTGTCCATGGCATCGCCTGATCGCCATCACATGACGCTGCACCCGGCGTTGGGGTCCTCGCAGCACGGCTGCTGCTGCTGGTAGTACGGGTGCCGGTTGCCGTAGTACCACCCCTGGTGGTCGTACACCGGCACGCCGTAGTACCCCCCGGCCTGTGCCGGCTTGCCGCACGAGCCGCACTGGCACCCGCCGCCGCCGCCGGCGTAGTACGACTGCTGATCGTACGCCGGGTTGTAGCTGTAGCATGACACCGACCCGGCCGGCGCCGGCCAGATGGACGGCACGGCCACACCCTGCGCCGCCGCCACCGGCGGCACCATCATCGGCGGCACTATCGGCTCGCCGCGCGGTGGTTCGGGGCCCTGCTTGCCGTGCTTCGCGTCCGCGGCCGGCGCGTCGTCGAACTCGAACCTGACCTTCTTCTCCGGCTTCGAGTCCTTTGCTTTCTCCTTGTCCGGCTTCGAGTCCTTTGCTTTCTCCTTGTCCGGCTTCGCGGTGGCCTTGTCTGCCTTGGCCTCCTTCTCCGGCTTGCCGCCGTCCTTCTTATCTGCATTACCGGCCTCCTTCTCGGCCGGTTTCGACGCTTTCGCCTTATCACCTTCCTTGTCTTTGGAATCCTTCTCCTTGTCTTTGATCTGCATCTCCTTGATGATCCGGCCGGCCTGGCAGCAGAGCTTCCTGCAGACCTTCTCGGCGTCGAACGGCCCTACAATCGTCACGGCATTGCTCTTCTCGTCAAAGGAGATGTTCTTGATGTTCATCTTGTCTGTACAAGCGAAGCAGAAAATCAGTCATGCATGGTCGTCTCGTCGTCAACTCAGGTTACCGTAGTAGTACAATTTTGTCACTCTACATGCAGTTCAGTGTTGCACAGTAAATTACGCACGAGGTTGTCACAGACTCACAGTAACATCCGCTGACATGTGCCCAACAGAGGGGTGGGCCCACATGTCAGTGGGAGTTACCGGGTTCCGTGACAAAACAACAAGTGGTCTTTGCATAGGTGATTGGTGTTGTGAGATTGAGTGTGATGGCATGGTAGTTACTACAATACTGTACTGTACCTTGGATCTTGCAAAGAACCTTTCTGATCTTCTTGTGGCATCGCTCGCATTCAAGGTCAACTTTGAGGACAACCGTGGAGATCTGCGATGAGATCGGAGGGATTAAATGATGGTAAATGCAGTACTATTAAAAGTAGATCCAGGGTGTGGGACTATATAGTACAACAGGTTTCATACACCGATTCACTTGACAATTCTTAATAGAATGAATTGGCTAATCCTTCAACCAGTGAGTTTGGAAAATATTTAATATTGTGTCTAACATAATGAATGAATGAATGAATTAGATCAATATCCAATCATATGACACATCAATTTTTACATAAATCCAACGACCACAACAATTGACTTAAAACTTAAGAAAATTTTAAACGACTTAGAAATAGCAAATCCGATCTAATTAATGTTGGTTACCATTTTTTAGATGCTTAATGTTGGTTACTACTAGAACTTTTGTCCTGATGTGAAACCGAATGAGGGACAGTAAAATGAATCATGGAGGAGGGGATGTTTTTTTACCCTCGGAGAATCAGAGAAAAACAACTTCTGAGGGGGGAAAACAGTGGACGAACTTGAACTAGGAAAGATTCAGCGAGTCCTATGTTTGAAAGTGCGCATAGAAATGTGAAAAGGACGTTAGGTAGTGATCCTTCTGTAGTTTTGTTCCAAAGATTGTGTGAAAACACATAAAGAAAAGAACGTTTGCCTTGATCTTCGCATGAAAGTGGTTGGGGAAATGGAAAGGAGTTTGGTTCAGAGATATTTGCTTGTTATGCACTCCATTTGTCGTACTTCTGGTTTTGAGTGCTTGGCACTTTATTCAGTTATTCAAGTTTAGACAAAAACGTTGCGCATGAAGCTATCAAAACTCTAATAAACCTGTAAGCTTCTCTATCAAACATGACACTTGTTTCTAAAACAAAATGTTTTCTTTCCAAAAATTTTACCCTTCAACTCTATTCGGACCATAAACGCAAACGAAGAGGAGCTAATCCTGAAAGAGAAAAGCTGAAAGCTGAAAATAAAACACAGATCAACACAATTGAAGACTGTTGCAAAAACAGCACTGAAGAGGACCTGCAAAATCACTCTCCAACAAGACACGAGCGTTTCTTCTCCGAAACAGCACTGAAGAGGATCAGCGCATGAAAGACCAAGAACACGCATGCGGCAAATCGAGAAGAAAAACAAGCAGCAGCAGGCACATCATGACTGATCGGCGTTCTTACCTGGTCTGCCATGTGAGTGGCGCTTCGAGGCTTCGTCATCTTTGCAGTCTGGACTCTGGAGAGTTGGCCGAGAGAGAGAGAGAGAGAGAGAGAGAGAGAGGAGAAAGAGAGGGATACAAGGAAGATAAGTTGGGTGCGGCGGAGAGGGATACAAGGAAGATAAGTAGGGTGCGGCGGAGGCGGAGAGGGATACAAGGAAGAGAAGTTGGGTGCGGCGTCTTAAACCTGACGATCTACGCACACAGTCACATACGCACGCATATTCAATTAATCTATCTAAGCATCAACCCCGGTCCACCGACGGGTGGGCCCTCGGTCCTCGCTGACCTTTTTGACCCTTATTAGCTGTGTAGCATGTGCAGGTATTGTCAGTCGGTTTACCTCTCTCCTCTGCGTTCGACACACAGGAAAACAGAGTAGAAGGAAATGAGAGTATATTTTCTGTTGAGACGATGGACACGTTTCTCCAGAGTCAAAAAGGGAGGAAATGAAACATGCAATTCATAGAACTGAAATGGTTCTTAGAAAGTAAAAGCTAAAATAAATCTACACTCTTTTCAGAAGTAAAAAAAAAGGACGAAATTCCATGCTACTTTGTAGTATGACTTAAGCAGGTGAAGTAATGTTAGCAGTAGTGATGTGTGCTAGTCTGCTGTTCTGTCTTGGAAAGCAGGGCCATCTGTGTCCAAATGTGTGCGCGTGTGTGTGTGTGTGTACAGCCAGCCCAGGCGTGGTAGCCACCGAAATTGACGCCTCAGTCGCGGCGGCGTCTCCACTCTCCAGTTCTCCACCGCGACCGAGTTGGACTTTTGATGGGGTTTCGCTGTGGACGGTAGCGACCGACCGGCGCGCGGGAAACGAATACATTATTATTGCAGGTTTGTATAACTCGCACATAAATGTCATTGATGTTTAGTGTATAGATATATAAATACATTCGTGTGACAGTAGGACCAACGTGATGGCACAAGACTCGGTCAGGAGGTTTGAGTATAGCCGGATGGCGTGGCCACGAAGACGATCACGTAAACGCGTTGCATGGCACGTTTGACACACATAAATTGTTACGCTAACAGCCCCCTCAGCTTGTGCGATCTGACGGAAAGACGTGCAGGCTCCCTCGCCTTGTGCGATCTGACGGTAAGATGTGTAGGCTGGACCGAAACTCCTTGAGCAAAGGATCTAGAGGACCTTTAGTGAAAATATCTGCAAACTGAGGAAGGAATATGAAACACTTTGACTTCACCTAGTGCAACCTTTTTCCGTAAAAAATGAAGATCAATTTCAATATGTTTTGTCCTTTGATGCTGCATGGGATTGGAAGAAAGGTACATTGTCAGACGGTTGCTTTGGAGGCAGACCGGTGTAGTTCAAGGAGGAGTTGGCACAACCAATAAGACTCGGCGACGACATTGGCAACACCTCGGTATTGACTTTACGCATTGGACCTAGAAGCGGTTGGTGCCATTTTGAAGACCATTAAATGAGGTTATCTACAAGGAAAATACAATAGCCCGAAGTGAAAAGATTTTTTTTGTGGAAAGCGTGGACAGAGGGGATAAATCTAGTTTGGCAATCTTGGCAAAGGGAAATTTGGCCTCGTAAAAAATCTCTTAAAAAATAACGTGATGAGACAGAATAATTCGACATGTGGACAGTTCGAGGCACTGATACCCATTGTGTTCAACTGGTTACTCCTAGAAAACGCCAGTGCGGAATGTGGTGATAAGTTGTGAGCTGTGGTGGAGGACAAGTTTGGGTAACAGAGACACCCAAAGACTTTGAGATGACCATGTGATGGTGGCTATCCATACAGTGCATAAAAGGGAGTAAGAAGATTGATGGCTTTGGAGGCGGTTAAGAAGATAAGTGACAGTGTTTAGAGATTCAACCCAATAAGATGCAAGCATGGAAGCATGAAACAGGAGAGTGCGGTTGATATCGTTGATAGTCCTTAGTGCACGCTTTGCCTTCCCATTTTATTGTGATGTGTAAGGACAAGAGAGGTGAAAGGTGATATCACGAGAGGCAAATAAATTGTGCATGCTAGAGTTGTCAAACTCACGGTCATTGTCGCATTGGATGCACTGTAAGGAAATATGGAATTGGTTGAGAATGAAATGGTAGAAGCACTCAAAATGGGATAAAACATTAGACTTATTGCGCAAGGGAAAAGTCCAAATGAAGTGAGTGTATTCTTCTACCATAACAAGATAATATTTGTAGCCTATAAGGCTCACAAATAGGGGAAGTCTACAAATTGCAATGGATTATTTGGAATGACATATAAGTAGAGGGTGTGAAAGAGTAAAAAGGAAGTCGAACATGTCGACCTAATTGACAAGCCTCACAAACTAAAGGACTACCTGATAAGGACATCTTTCGCATTGCTCTATATGTTGTGTTTAATCTTTGATGTACTTCGGAACAACATGAATTTACCAAAAGAGCGAAAACTTTTGCAAAGAAGCATAACATTGAGGTGAACTCGTTTCTATCTATTCCTAATGATGTTATTTATGAGAATAGAATATTACCTCATGTCACTACTTTGTGCATTCTCAGGTTTGAACATTGTGAAGACTTTGGAACCGAGAGGGATGAGAGGGAGGCTGGAGCCAAAGCAATGGAGGAGAACAATGTAAAATCAAGGGAAGTCACTTTAAGTTGTCACGACCAGATGCCAGTCGGAATCTACGACTAGATGCCGCCATGCGGCGTTAAAGGGGAAGGTCCAAGCAGCCCAAGACTTAGATAAACAAGCTCAAACCGCGTGGAGGTCCAAGGCGTGAACAATACTCGGCGTGAGCGATTGTGTGGCGTGAGCGAGTAATTCGAATTAGAGTTTGCTTTGGTATGTGCGGCTGCCTAAGTCGTGTGTGAGTCATGGAGGCGCCATAAGTACCATTGTCCCCTTCTTTGTATCCCTTAGACACTTTGATATGAAAATAGCAGTTGGATTGCTTGCAATCGCTTTTGTTCTTCAAGGGTGCCAAACACACTTGAGGGGAATTGGGGCGAATAGAGACCGATCAACATTTTATTGGGAATTGGGAACACAATCGATCTTCACTTGGTGGTCGGTGAAGATCAGCGTGTGTATGTTCTTGCGAATTAAAGAGTGCTAATTGTTGCATTGACAACGGGGATCACTATGATTGACAAGCCTCATGTGAGTATCTTAATCCTCGTCGAGAAGATCGGCGACCCCATATCATCTTGGTATCGAGCTCTGTTTACTCGGTAGGATTATTTACCCTTAGTATTAGATTGATTTGCCATTGTTCTTTTTCCTATAATCCAATAAACTAAAACATGCAACACAAAATCTGACCTTTAGTTTAATATGTTATTTTATGTGAGTTTAGTTAGGTTTTAGTCCATTAGAATTTTTGTTTACATGCTTAGATCATTGTGTTCCTTTGCGTCGCTTTATCTTTGAGTACACATAAACCCTAGAAAATTTTGTTGAAATACGCACATTTTATCTTGTGCCATGATGTGGTCGTCTTGATGAGAGAAGACAGCTCGGCCGGCGAGCGGCCAAAGACTGACCATCGCACCCACCACGCCCATCGAGCACTCGCCATGCGCCCGTCTTCGCGCCTCCTCGCCGCTTTGCCGGTTGCACCGCCGCCCGTGATGCCCGTCATTGCGCTTTCCTATCTTGGAGTTGCCGTCGCCAGTGAGCACAGGGCAAGGGGAAGCCCTACCCCTTCCGTGCCATTTGCCCCAGTCGATTGGGCCAAATGGGCCGGCCAACGACCGAAGTAAAAAAAAAGGAGGGGGATTCGGAAAAGAAATAAAAAGGAGCAAAAAGGAAAATTTTATAAATTTGCAAATAAACCCTTGAAGTTCTAAAAAATTATGAGGAAATATTTTAGAAAAGAAATTCTTGCAAAATAACACCTCAGATATTCAAAAAAAATTGCAATTTTTTTCTAAGAAATGAAAATTCACAGTTTAGCCCCTGAAAAATGTAGAATTCACCGAAAATTCATTTTCTAGCAGAAAAGAGTCTCGGGAATGCAAACTTTGAATAGTTTTGAAATTTTGAAGCATGTTTAACTTTGTTATCATTATTTATATGCAATTTATTTATTGCATTTACTATTTTGATTATATGTAATTGTTTATATTACTTTAGTCACTAAAAATAGCAGTAAATCATGAAAAATACATAGAAAAATACGGGATCATGAACCGGGAGTTCGAAGAACATTATGAGAATTTTGCAACTATTTTATGAAAATTACAAGCAGTAATCTTATGAACTCTTTGCATGAATATGCAGATGACTACCATCACGAACTAGAAGTTTGAAAGAGTTGGCCTAGCATGGTCAGAATTTGTACAAAATTTGTACCAGTTTTCAACTCTGTGGTAAGGTAATCATGGATGAGCACGAGATTGAGAAGACTCTCTCTATCTTTCACCGAATACGGTGCAATCCGCACGCAACTATCATCAAGATGGCTACAAGGAGTATGCCGAATTGATTGATGACATACAAGTTGCGGAAGCTCAAGATAATGTTCTAAGAAAGAACTAAATATCACAGCCGCCTAGTAGCAATGTCGGTCATGAAGCCAATGCTAGCAGCTACAAGGTGAGGAAGCCTCTCATGAAAAGAGAGGGCAAGAAGGGTAAGGTCGTGGGTTGCAGCACGTTATTGATGCTTTTCAGTCTAAGAAGAAGGGCAAAGGATAGCATGAGGCACACATCGTCATTGCAGGCACAGAGGGTCCATACCCATTAGTTCCACTCATGGATGTGGACAGCCCAATAGTAGCCCCCATCACCCCTCCTTTGGACATCGCAGCGGCCGCAACCATAGTTGCCCAAGAGGAGAAAATCGCTATGGAGCAGATTCAAGCATAAGTTTCTACATACTTCGCTGATTCGATCTAGTGCATGCATTGCACTTAGATCTTTACAGTCACTTGTAGTTTGTGATTGTGATGAAACTTTGAATAATGGTTGCAAGCTCTAGGACAGCAAATCATTAAATTCTTTTGATGAGTCATGCAAGTCTTATTTTCCTATATTTATAATAGCAAGTTATGTTCTTATATCTAAAGTATTTTATTTATGTGTTTCTTGCTCCCTGCTGCATATTAATACAGTACCTTATATTCGAACTCGTGTGACGCCCTATGGAGGAAGTGTGCTTAGCGGATAGCGGCACAATGAATATCATCTTGAGAGAGACGAAATTCTTTCAGTCGATCAACAAGAATGTTGGTAGTCTTACAAAAATTATCGGCAGTGATACTAATATAATAGGCTAAAAAAGGACCATAATTATACTCCTGATGGGCACAATTTTGTTCATTGAAGAAGCCTTGTTGTTCCAAGAATCGACTAGAACTCTCAAGAACATCCGCGCTAACGGTTTTGCACGCAGAGACTGAAGAAGAGTATGGTAAGAAATACCTACTCATTACAAAGCGTCAAGAAAGTGAAAAAAAGGTATTAGAATGACTTCCTTCATATAAAACTGGGCTATACTACACTAATATTAAGACACATGTAGCATATACTGCCCTGAAAACCGTATTTACAAGGTCTAGACTTTTTCTATCTCTAGCATGATAGATTATGTCATTCAAGTCTTAAGATGATGAGAAATATAATTAATAATTCACAGGGACATAATATCGATGTAAATAATTTCCCAAATCAGGAAAATTTTATGTGCCCCGCATGTGCCACCGGGAAATTAATTACTAGATATTCTGCTATGAAAGCGAAGGATGAAGTCCCTGCATTCTTGGACCGTATCCAGGGAGACATTTGCGGTCTTATATATCCCCTATCAGGGTCATTTAGGTATTTTATAGTGCTCATAGATGCTTCCTTGAAATGACCACATATATGTTTATTGTCTACGAGAAATCACACTTCTGCAAAGCTAATCTCGCAAATAATTAACATCAAGAATAATTCCCCTGGTCATCATGTGAAGTCCACCAGAATGGACAACTCCAGAGAATTTATTTCGAATGCATTTGATGATTATTGTATAGCAATGGGACTTAACGTTAAGTATTCTGTACCGCATGTCCACACCCAAAATGGACTAGCAGATTTTACAGAATTATAATTTATCAACTATATGTTGGGGACACGCAGTCCTACACACAGTAACTCTCATCAATTTTAGACCACCGACATATAATGTCCATTCACCTATGCAACTAGTGCAAGGGTCGACCAGAAAATTTCTCATTTTCAGATTTGGTTGCAAGGTTTATGTACCTATACTATCATCGCGTGACGCAATGTGCCCTTTCAAAAGTGCAGGATATCGTTGATTATGAGACATCATCTATAGTCAGGTATTTGGACCCTATGACTAGAGATTTGAATGAAACCCACTTCGCTGATAGCATATTTGATGAAGATTGTTTTCCATCATTAGACGGAGGAAATCAACCCCTTGATGAAAAATATCAGGAAATAATTGAAGTCCGAAGATAATTAAAATCCATGCACATGACCGCGCACTAGTAAACAAATAGAAGTCCAGAAGATAATTCAAGTCCAGAAGATAATTGAAGTTCACAAGATAATTGATTTACAAGCATTAGCGAATCAACTGCCTGACCACTTTAGTGATTTGAAGAGCATGACCAAGTCGCATATACCTACACAATGCGGGAGAGGGTTTGAAATACAGATGAAGGTGTCCTAATCCGACCCTAAGGCCTCGAAAGGACAAGAACTCGGCCCTCGAATCAAATGGCGAGGATACACGGTGAAAAAGGATAAGAAGAATTTGACACAATCGATTACTGGAATTCTCCAGAACCATAAGGGGATCCAGTTGAGACCTGACACTAGTATGGAACCTTCAGAAAAGGCATACCGAATTTGAACATCCCAATGAAGGGAGATATCAATATGGATGTATGTGCACACATCGGAACTAAAAAACTAAAGTGGCTTGCCCCCGCAATTGGAAGCAGTGGTGAGCAAGTAGAAACATTAGAAGAATCACCCTATGAAGAAATAGCTATAAATTATATGACCACGGGAGAATCTATGAATAGAACAATAGCCAATGTCGATATTTATTTTACAAAGAAAATCGCTACAATCATCAATCTTGATCTAGAGATTGCATCGCTCGCTGAATGTAAGAAAAGATCAGATTGGGAAGATTGGAAGAAGGCAATAGAAGCAGAACTATTATCTATTAATAAAAGAGAGGAGTTTGGGCCTATAAGTCATATGCCTCCCCATATGCACCCTGTAGGGTATAAGTGGGTATTTGTTCGAAGATAAATGAAAACAATGAAGTTGTAAGATATAAAGCAAGGCTCATTGCACAAAGTTTTACTCAATGTCCATGAGATAATTATAAAGAAACCTATTGTCACATCCCCAAATTAATAAAGAGGATTATTATGCATTTCATTAGCATGCATCATGATTTCCAGCATTTATATTAAATATTGCATTTGGAAAATCTGTGAAAGGAATTAAACTTATGCTATAATTGGAACTACAAATGAAAAACCAAAACAAATGCTATTGAAGTTCCCCTGGAATTAATTTATTCAAATACTACATTACTTATCATGAATTAATATAATTTTTCCCAAATTTTTGGGAAGAGTTTGAACCCTGATAAAATTCAAGCACAACCAAACAACATAGCTTAAGTTTGAATTTATAAAACACAAAGTATATCATAAACAGTATGATATTATAATTTTTATGAACACTAGACTATCCCAGGAACCTCTGGGAATTATTTCAGAATTTTTGGGAATTTATTTCTATTTATAAGGTCTCAGTCAAAGTAGAGGAATTAAATCAATTATCAGTCAAACCCTAAAACCCCAAACCAATGGATACTATTCATTGGGTCCGAGTCCGACCCAGGCGAGCTGACTCGGCTGAGTCCACTAATTGCACCAAGACATGCAGGCCGTAGGATCTAAAGATCAACGGTCCAGATTTCTTACCCCTTTTTGGCAGTTCAAAAACCCACGTTATATCCCGGTCGTTCGATCCGTCGAGCGATTCACGTGAAGCCACGTCGTCCCGTTCCTTTTCCTCGCCGTGAGTCACTGCCGCCTCGGGCCCACCGGTCGGCACCGTCTTCTTCCTCGGGCAGGGCTCGCGCAGAGCTTTTCCTCCACGCGGCCGCGCTGCCCTGTTCCCTCCTGACCTCCACCGCGTCCGTTGGCCTATCCCCGCGCATCTCCTCTGTGTACCGCACTCGCTCCCACCTCTCACTGTCCTTAATACCCTCTCGCCAGCTCTCAATTCCTCCATCTTTCCTCTCGGGTCTGAGGAAAGAGGAGCTCGCTTTCGTTCTCCTCTCCGGTAAGCTTCAACCGGGTCATAGCCCTCGGTTCTTTGCACGATGCTGATTCCATTTTGACTAAGCCCCTGTGTTGGTTTCGCTTGTAGCTCCCGGAACGCGACCGTGTCTTCCTCGGCTCCGGTTCACGCCCAGAGCTTGCATCCGAGGACACCGCTGTTCTATCTTTGCCTCCGGTGAGCTACTTGCTAACTTTTGCGCGTCATATCATGTCTTTTAGCTCAGGGATGAGTTCCCCTCAACTAATTTTTGCAATACATGCCAGGAGACCGTGTAATTGAGAGTTGAATCAAATCGGCCGAAATCCAAACTTTTCGTCTCCCACTTGATCCG
The DNA here is from genome assembly GCA_036346395.1 of Hsuehochloa calcarea. Classification (NCBI taxonomy): domain Eukaryota; kingdom Viridiplantae; phylum Streptophyta; class Magnoliopsida; order Poales; family Poaceae; genus Hsuehochloa; species Hsuehochloa calcarea. The sequence goes on from CM070606.1 coordinate 39,479,668, forward strand.
GTAAGGCATTAGTCATTTCTTTGCTACCTGAGCACTCCCTAGAGATCTTTGAGCCATCCCGAAGCTTCATTATCCTCCTTGTTGCTCAGGGTGTCTCCTCCCCGTTGAGCCGTCTGCGCCAAGTGGACCTCACCGTCGCCAAGCTAGCTCCGGTCATCCACTCTTCTCTCCAACTCTCAGGTAGCTTCCCAGTAGTCCCTAGATGCTCAGGCACCCGCATTTGAACCGCTGCTGAGCTTTCACTAGCCGATGCACCGTTGCCGTGTTGTACACCGCCGCTCCTCTCCGACGAGCCGCTGGCACGGGCCATCTCAGGCATCGCCACCACCACCCAAAGTTGCGCAAGGTTATTGCGCGGTATGTAGCCGCCCTGGCGGCCTCGCAGTGGCGTAAGCGCCGGCCAGCCGAACAAGCGCGACAACGCGTTGTCGGACGGCCGACAAGCTATAACTCAGTCATTAGGCCTTAATATGCAATTCTTGTTATTAATGGTGTCTTAAGCGAGTATATGAGCCTATGACATGCGGGCCCGAGAATGAAACACGAGGAGATAGCGGCGGTGACAAGTGGGCCTAGCCACTTAAGCGCACATTCTTGTCTTGTGAGCGGTCATGGACTCGTGGTCCATGCATCTTTGGCTTTATGCCGTCTCGCTTACACGCGGCCCCACTTGTCGATCGGAAATTAAATCCCGGGGTAAATAAGAAATGACAACATTCTGGCCCCACATGTCGATGCGATGGCTAGGTGAGCTTGTAAGAAAAGTATTAATCGATTAAGAAAATCGAATGTGTTTATTTATGAACCTGAAAAATAGGATTAACTTCCAAAATGCATAACAAATTCATTTTAACTCCAACATGGATGAAACCATACGGTATTTTTCATTTTGATGAAATTAATATTAAAATTGATTTCAAGTATGTCTCTATAACAGAGAACATTAAATTGGAAAATGAACTTTTGTCATCTTTATTTTTACAAAGAAAAATGTTAATAACTTTATAAATTCATAACTAAATTTTGAAAACTCAAAATGAGTCAAACTCAACTGATTACGGACTTGTAATAATATTGCCAATTTATCCATGTAATCATTATACTCACTACTACTCTACAAATTTTGCTCAAATATTTAAATACAATGAGCGATATGATTCAAATTAAAATGGATTTTTAAAGCAGAACTTGAACCCTTATAACTTTCACATGCTAAATCCAATTGAAGTGAATCTTCCACCTAAATTCATCTAAAATCATGACTTAGCTACTGTAGAAAAATCATGCATTTTTGAGCACTTTGAATTTTGAGTATTTCTCGGTGTTTATTGGTATTATACTTAAATAGATTCGAAGCCATCGATATTGACTTATACGCTCTCGAGGACAGCAGCTAGCATACCAGCAAGGCAAGCATCATTTGAACTTTCTTTTGCATCATATTTGATCCAGTTTTGTTAAGTTAGTGCAATGATATTTGCTTGCATGCTATTTTATTAATGTCGCTATTTTTGTGTTGAATAGTTAGATACATCCTATTGTCTTGTCATTGTGGTTATCCTTAAATTATTCCGATCTTGAAATGCTTAGGATAAGTTGTGTGACTTACGTGGTATGTGTTGCTTAGCCATGCAAGTCTAGAACGATAGTTTGATTGGCGGGAATAACCCGACAGTCATGGGACATACAAATTTTATAACTTTTGGTTTATTTCAGATCTTCGTATCTGTTTCAAGAGTTAAAATTTTGTCATTTAAAATGAGATTTGGGTGCTGGACAAGTGGATGCTAGTGAAGGTGCCTTCGTGCGAGATTGGGTATGTGGATTGTCTTGTCTAGACCAACAAGGACCGAACTTTGGTAACGTCGTTGATTCAAGTACATTCGTGCTATCACATGCGGGTTGGGAGCCGTATGGTTAAGTAGGGGGAGGTTTTATTGTGTTGAGCCCCACGGTGGTTTTGTGAGGCCATAGGGCCGTTAAACCCTATGTTCCTTTGGTAGATAGGGCATATAGACCGTAACGTCTTATGTCGCCTAGGAGCCCAAGGTTGAGGACTTAGCATAATGAAATCTTCTTGCTAAAAATGACCATATCTTGATTTACAGTAGGCATACCATAGGAAGTATGCTATTTTGGAGGCATCTGGAGGCTTAACGGGCTAATCAAGTCGTGTGGGTAAAGTAGTACACCTGCAGGGTATAAATCTATTCGAATAGCCTCGTCCTAGGTTATGGACAACACTTGAGTTCGGGAGTTACTATTGTTAGACTTTGACATATTTGTTTTGTGGAAAAACTTGGGATTGTCATGAATGGGATATTCATGCTTGTGTTGTAGCAAAGTGGATGACCACTTTGTTAAATTGTGTACTTGTTGTTGTATCAAAGTGGACCGCCACTTTGACACTTTTATGATTCATTTATGATTCATGTTATTACTTATTCATGAGCTTTACTTCTACTTCAAATCTGATTTATAAATGGGCACTTGGAAACTAGTATGTGTAGGTTGTTAATTGTTGCGTCTCTTTTGCAAAACTAAGCCAATATGAGCCATCCTTTGGAACAACCTCTAGCATACTACTTTTTATTTGTGTAAGACTTGCGAGTGCACTTGTACTCAGCGGATGTTGGTGGCCTTTTGTTTTCTTTTGGTGAGGGCGATTTGAGCCCAATGAGCTCGTCGATGCCGATTTAGGCGACAATCGACGAGTAGTGCTATCATTTATCTCGATCGGTTCCGATGGGTTATGGGGCATACCATGCTGGACTTTTGGTTTATTTATATTGCTTCACTGTTACTTTATGATCTCATTTGAATTTGGCGGTAGGCGTTGTAATAGTTGCGACTTTAACAACTATATCGCACGTCTTTTGAACAATTAATGTATGAATGTTGTATGGATGTGATCAACGTTGTATGAAGAGTATGAGCATATTGGTCGCTGATCTTGGGAGCCAATATGATCTTGTACTCGCTGTTCGTGGATTCCCATTTAACTCTTTAAGTGTCGTGTTTGGTGGTTAGAGGCCGACAATCATGTAGTGCTTTCATGATGGAGCAAAGACGCATGATTGTTAAGGCTCTAGTTTTGGTTGAACCTCTCACTTATATGTAGTTAAGTTGGAATCCATTTACTTGAGGCCTAGAGTTATGTCCTTAAGACCATGCTTAGTCTCGGTCTTAGGGAGATAACCGGGTCCTCACGGCGTTAGTATCGAGCCATCTTGTTGTAGGGTAGAGATAGCTTGGCGTTAGTGTTAGCAAGCCTTTGAGTCAAAGTATTTTTCAAATTAACAAAGTTATTCCTGAAAGTTTAAGTTAGGAATGTCTTTTATTCCTCATCCATCTTAGCGTCATTCCTTACCTTATTCTGGCTTTGATTTAAAAGAGACTTACCTTACCCTTCTTGTCCTTTAGATGAATCACCATTACCTTGTCCGTGAAACTCAAGCTGAAGGCGTGGAAGGATACCCGGCTTTGTTAAGGGATATGATGTGGAAGGCCAATTTCACCTACCACCGACGTCGCCATCTCTGAGGCGTGATAGAGGGCGGGAATGGAGGAGTACTGGCGATGGCGGACATCATTGCGGGCGTGTTGCGGGAAGCATACCATACCGGTTTGAGCACGGGGCGCCGGAGGCCATGGCGGTGCAGAAGTGGCTCGAGTGGCCATGAGTCGCCTCGCTATGACTTAAGCGAGGTGTCTCGGCCACCCTACGATCATTTTCCCATGCAAGCGCATGGCGGGAGCCGAGCATGTTTGCCATGATTCGATTCGGAGAGGATCCGCAAGTAAGACAATTGGCTAGATGGTGCACATCATGGATCGGATGCATCGTTGCACCTCGTATGAGTTATGGGAGGCGGCGTCGTCTCATTATAGCTCAGAGCACTTGCGGCTCATGCATGACATGAGGCTCATTCATCGAGGCGTCTTTGTATGGCCCTAACTTGATCTCTCCATCCTTTCGCGCGCCACAGTATCGCCTTCCGTGGTTGAAGGCCATATTAACGGTATAGGGTCACCCTTGCGTCTCCCTAATCTAGGGCACCCCGAAGATACAGGATCCCCTGGATGTCATCTTCTGGACGAGTTTCCGGTAAACTTTGACCGGAATAATATTTAGGATAGAAGGGTTGTAAGCTCGCTGTCCGGGCTTGGGTTCGGCGAAATTTGTATCTTAAATCCCTGTAATAGGCTAGTAGTTGTTGAACTCTTTAAATTTATTTGCAAGAACCTTCGTTTGAGCGATTACCCTTTTGCCTACTGGGCTAATTGTCTTTGAAGTTTATGATTTGCTTTTATGGATTTGTGTGTTGGGCTTTATGCTTTCGTATCTTTTGGTGTTAAGTTCTTGCATATTTTTATATGATTATGCATGCTTAGTTGAGTAATGACTTTAAAATTATCTCCTAACCGACCTTGTCACCGCAGGATGACAGGCCCAAACACTCGTTCACGCGCTCAGCAGGATGAGGGCTCTCCGTCACGGGGACCTCGTTCGCGGTTGAAGCGGCCGTCCAACAACATCATCGGCGTGGCAGTACATCTGAGGAAGTGCTACCACCGCCTCCCTCAATGGCTGAGGTGTTGCTGCAGATAGAAAGAAACCGAATGGACACGACACGGATTCTTGAAGTTATTGCCCACAACACTGCTCGAGCTCCTAGTCCAGCAGGAGAGGCTACCTCTCACTGCACACGGGGTCTCGCCAATTTCAGCGGACCAATCCTTGACCTTCTCGGCACGCAAGACCGATGGAGGCGGAAGGCTGGGCGAGGATATTGAGAAGAAACTAGCTATTGCTCAATGCACCGGCATGGAGAGGTTCTCTTTGCTAGTTATCATTACGAGGCAGTGGCGCATGGTGGGACAATTTCTCCGCCATGCAATCGACGAGGGCGTTCCTCATGGAGCAATTCGGCGACTTCAGGAAGCTCACATCCACGAGGCGTTATGATGATTAAGCAGCAGCGATTCCTTGCTTGAAGCAAGGAAAGAAGGCGATCACGAGTACTGCATGAGTTTAATTTTTATCTCGTTATGCTCGATGATGTTTCTCAGATGCCCGCCGCGAGCCGTTTCATGAATGGCTTGATGAAGAGCTACTGGTGGCCCTAGCGATACATGAGTTCGCAATTTCGGCACTTGGTAAACAAGGCACTTGTGGTGGAGCACAAGAGTGTCGTAGATGAGTCCAAGAAGAGGAAGAAGGTCGCTCGGAATGCACTAGTGGCGATTCTTCCGTCCGCGCCGGACCTTTCCGGACTTCAGCGGTATCAAGCTCCGGTGGCGCCAAGACCTCTGCGGCAGCTCCATCACTTTCTTTGCCGTCGGACACGTGAGCAATGGGGTAAGAATCCCTGAATGGTGGCACGTACAAGGCCAACGTCACTTGTTTCCATTGTGGCGCCGAGGCCATTCGCATCTCATTGCCTCGCCAAGCGGCGAGGAATGCCGCAGACCTCTGAGCTTCTACACCTCGCCCGGTGCGGCAAGACCTTCACCACCTTCTCGTGCTTCATCGACCCCTCCTCAAGTTCTGCGTGGCGAGTAAACCACGTCACTGCCGAGGAGGCAAGCGGCGCTCCAGACGTCGTTTTGGGTACACTTCTTGTTAATTCTTGTCCAGCATCAGTTTTATTTGATTCAGGAGCATCTCATTCATTCATCAAAAGGAATATGCTGCACTCAATCAATTTGAAATGCATAAACTTCAGCCACCTTATCAGATCCAGTCGCCGGGATCGGTTTTCCAAACCGATCAAGTCTGCCGGGACGTAAAAGTGGAAATTCAAAAGGTTAACTTCTTGGCAAACCTAATTGTGATAACCAGTGGGTATTGATGTGATTTTAGGGATGGATTGGCTGTCCAAAAATCGGGAAAGATCGATTGTGCTCAACGGTCTATTTGTCACAAGTGAAGACGGCGATCAAGTCACTTTTGCACCTTTAGTGGGACCTTCTCATCTCTATGCTTTGGAGGCCAGTACCCTCTTGAATTAGAGGAAGTACCGGTGGTATGTGAATATCGGATGTATTTCAGAAGAACTCCCGGGCATGCCCCGATTGGGAAGTTGAATTCGTCATCGAACTTGCACCCTGATGCGCCAATTTCTAAGCGGCCATATCGGATGCCTCCAAATGAGTTGGTAGAATTGAAAGAACAACTCAAGCAACTTCAAGATAAGGGTTTTATTAGGCCCGACTCCTCACCTTGGGGATGCCCGGCTATCTTTGTCAAGAAGAAAGACAAGAGTTTGCGGATGTGTGTTGACTATCGTCCGTTGAGCGAGGTCACAATCAAGAACAAATATCCACTTCCGCGAATTGATGATTTGTTTGATCAATTGATTGGAGCTCGAGTTTTCTCCAAAGTTGACTTGAGATTGGGCTACCATCAAATCAAAGTCGAAGCGAAGACATACAGAAGGCGGCATTTTCTACTCGTTACGCTTGTGCGAGTATCTTGTTATGTCTTCGGCCTAACCAATGCTCGACTTACTTCATGAACCTTATGAATTCAGTTTTCATGGAGTACTTGGACAAGTTTGTTGTTGTGTTCATTGACGACATACTTATCTACTCCAAGTCGATGAAGAACACGAGCGGCACTGCGACTTGTGTTGGGAAAGCTTCGTCAACATCAACTTTATGCTAAATTCAGCAAATGTGAATTTTGGCTTCGTGAAGTCGATTTCTTGGGTCATGTGTTATCCAAGGGTGGTGTCATTGTTGATCCAAGCAAAGTGCAAGATGTCTGAGCTGGAGGCAACCCAAGGCGTCACCGACATTCGCAGATTTTCTTGGACTTGCGGGATACTACCGCAGATTCATCGAGAACTTCTCCAAAATTGCGAGACCAATGACCCGACTTTTAAGGAAGGAAAAGAAGTTTGAATGGTCAGCGGAATGTGAGCAAAGCTTTCAAGTTTTGAAAGATCTCGACCAAGGCTCGGTACTCACCTTGCGGATATTCACAAGAACTTCGACATTTATTGTGATGCATCTCGCCATGGGCTCGGATGTGTGCTCATGCAAGAGGGCCGAGTGGTGGCATATGCATCAAGGCAATTGAGGCCTCATGAAGCTAATTATCCCACACATGACTTAGAGCTTGCAGCGATAGTCCATGCTTTGAAGATTTGGCGACATTACCTCATCGATGTCGTTGCGAGATCTACACCGATCACAAGAGTCTCAAATATATTTTCACCCAATCCGATCTGAACTTGAGGCAAAGAAGATGGCTTGAGTTGATCAAGGACTATGATATCGGACTTCATTATCACCCGAGGAAAGCTAATGTAGTAGCCGTCGTTGAGCAGAAATCTCAATGCAAGCTGTTTGATGTAACTCCCTTTTCGGTGAGGTTGTGTCTTTGCGATGCAACGTCTACACACGGAGATAATTGAAAAAGGTTCTCGCTGCCCTAAGCGTGACATCCACACTTGAGGATCAGATTAGAGAAGCCCAGAAGACCGATTTGGAAGTGGCCCAAATCCGGGAGCGAATGAAGCATGGAAAGGCCAAATGCTTTAAAGAAGATGTGCAGGGCGCCCTACGGTTCGGAAACCGTTTGGTGGTGCCATTTGATCGCAACCTGAGGGAATTAATTCTCAAGGAAGCTCACAACTCTCAGTTTTCTATTCACCCTGGTTGTACCAAGATGTACCAAGATTTAAAGGAACGACTATGGTGGAGTCAAATGAAGCGACAGATCGCTCGATATGTTGCCGAGTGTGATGTATGCCAAAGAGTCAAGGCTGAGCATTTGAAGTCAGCAGGCACTCTACAACCCCTGCCCATTCCCAGGTGGAAATGGGAAGAAGTTGGCATGGATTTTATCACCGGCCTTCCTAGGACTCAAGCCGGGTCCGATTCCATATGGGTGATTGTCGATCGTCTGACAAAGGTTGCCCATTTTATTCCTGTCAAGACCACTTATACCGGAGCCAAACTAGCAGAGCTGTACATCTCCAGGATTGTTTGTCTCTATGGTGTACCGAAGGTGATCGTTTCGGATAGAGGTCCTCAATTCACATCTCACTTCTGGAAATGCTTGCATAAAGCCATGGGGACCAATCTATCTTTCACTCGCTTACCACCCACAAGCGGATGGACAAACCGAGAGGGTGAACCAAGTTTTAGAAGATCTTCTTCGGGCATGTGTGCTGTCCTATAGCAAGGATTGGGAAAAATGTTTACCGTTTGCGGAGTTCTCCTACAACAATAGTTTCCAATCAAGCTTGCAAATGTCATCTTTTGAGGCGTTGTATGGAAGAGCTTGTAGGACACCCTTGAACTGGTCGGCGGGAGAGACCATTCTATGGTCCAACTTTAGTGGAAGATGCGAGAAGAACAAGTTCGTGTCATCCATGAACGACTTGGACGGCTCAATCACGTCGAAGTCGTATCTCGGCCGTCGTCGTCGCGAACTAAGCTTTGAGATGGATGATCACGTCTATCTCAAGGTCTCTCCAATGAAAGGAACACACCGTTTTCAAGTCAAAGGCAAATTGGCACCTCGCTACATTGGACCATTCGAATTGTAGCGAAGATGGGATCGGTAGCTTATAAGTTGGAGTTGCCGCCATCACTTTCGGATGTGCATGGCGTATTCCATGTTTCTGGCGAAGAAATGTCTCCGCGTCCCAATCGAAGCAAGCGAGTTGGAAGCACTCGACTTGCAACCCGATCTTTCTTATCGAGCACCGATTCGCATTCTTGAAGAAACGGAGCGCAAGACGAGGAATCGCAACATCAAGTTCATCAAAGTTCAATGGAGTAACCATACTGAAGATGAAGCAACATGGGAACGTGAAGACCATCTGCAAACCAAATATCCAGATCTTTTTCCTTCTGCTTGAAATGTCTTCGTATCAAGAAAGGAAAGGTTAAGCAAAATGATGGAAAGGAAAAATGTAAAAGCCATTCCTTGTAACTTGATAGGATATCTTAGCACTATCTTTGAAGGAAATCAAGACAACAGATGTTATGTTTCCTTTAGAACTTTTCTATCCATCTTTAAGTCCTACCGATCTCGGGGACAAGATCTTTTGTAAGGGGGGGAGGTTTGTCACATCCCCAAATTAATAAAGAGGATTATTATGCATTTCATTAGCATGCATCATGATTTCCAGCATTTATATTAAATATTGCATTTGGAAAATCTGTGAAAGGAATTAAACTTATGCTATAATTGGAACTACAAATGAAAAACCAAAACAAATGCTATTGAAGTTCCCCTGGAATTAATTTATTCAAATACTACATTACTTATCATGAATTAATATAATTTTTCCCAAATTTTTGGGAAGAGTTTGAACCCTGATAAAATTCAAGCACAACCAAACAACATAGCTTAAGTTTGAATTTATAAAACACAAAGTATATCATAAACAGTATGATATTATAATTTTTATGAACACTAGACTATCCCAGGAACCTCTGGGAATTATTTCAGAATTTTTGGGAATTTATTTCTATTTATAAGGTCTCAGTCAAAGTAGAGGAATTAAATCAATTATCAGTCAAACCCTAAAACCCCAAACCAATGGATACTATTCATTGGGTCGAGTCCGACCAGCGGTGACTCGGCTGAGTCCACTAATTGCACCAAGACATGCAGGCCGTAGGATCTAAAGATCAACGGTCCAGATTTCTTACCCCTTTGGTAGTTCAAAAACCCACGTTATATCCAGGTCGTTCGATCCCGATCGAACGATTCACGTGAAGCCACGTCGTCCCGTTCCTTTTCCTCGCCGTGAGTCACTGCCGCCTCGGGCCCACCGGTCGGCACGGTCTTCTTCCTCGGGCAGGGCTCGCGCAGAGCTTTTCCTCCACGCGGCCGCGCTGCCCTGTTCCCTCCTGACCTCCACCGCGTCCGTTGGCCTATCCCCGCGCATCTCCTCTGTGTACCGCACTCGCTCCCACCTCTCTCATCCTTAATACCCTCTCTTGACTCTCAATTCCTCCATCTTTCCTCTCGGGTCTGAGGAAAGAGGAGCTCGCTTTCGTTCTCCTCTCCGGTAAGCTTCAACCGGGTCATAGCCCTCGGTTCTTTGCACGATGTTGATTCCATTTTGACTAAGCCCCTGTGTTGGTTTCGCTTGTAGCTCCCGGAACGCGACCGTGTCTTCCTCGGCTCCGGTTCACGCCCAGAGCTTGCATCCGAGGACACCGCTGTTCTATCTTTGCCTCCGGTGAGCTACTTGCTAACTTTTGCGCGTCATATCATGTCTTTTAGCTCAGGGATGAGTTCCCCTCAACTAATTTTTGCAATACATGCCAGGAGACCGTGTAATTGAGAGTTGAATCAAATCGTAGAAATCCAAACTTTTCGTCTCCCACTTGATCGGTAAGGCATTAGTCATTTCTTTGCTACCTGAGCACTCCCTAGAGATCTTTGAGCCATCCCGAAGCTTCATTATCCTCCTTGTTGCTCAGGGTGTCTCCTCCCCGTTGAACCGTACCGCCGCCGTGGACCTCACCGTCGCCAAGCTAGCTCCGGTCATCCACTCTTCTCTCCAACTCTCAGGTAGCTTCCCAGTAGTCCCTAGATGCTCAGGCACCCGCATTTGAACATTCTTGAGCTTTCACTAGCCGATGCACCGTTGCGTGTTGTACACGCCGCTCCTCTCCGACGCCGGGCAGCGCAGGCCATCTCGTGCATCGCCACCACCACCCAAAGTTGCGCAAGGTTATTGCGCAACAGAGCCGTATATGGCCGGCCTCGCCAGTGGCGCGTGAAGCGCCGCGAGCCGCCGGCAAGCGCGCGACCGACGCGTTGTCGGACGGGCCGACAACTGTAGCTCCGTCATTAGGCCTTAATATGCAATTACTGTTATTAATGGTGTCTTAAGCGAGTATATGAGCCTATGACATGCGGGCCCCAGTAACAGAAACCTGAGGAGATAAGCAGCGGCTGACAAGTGGGCCTAGCCACTTAAACGCACATTCTTGTCTTTGTGAGCGATCATGGACTCGTGGTCCATGCAATCGCGGCCGTAATCGCCTCGCACATACGCGGGCCCACTTGTCGGTCGGAAATTAAATCCCGGGGTAAATAAGAAATGACAACATTCTGGCCCCACATGTCGAGAGCGATGGCTAGGTGAGCTTCGGTAAGAAAAGTATTAATCGATTAAGAAAATCAGAATGTGTTTATTTATGAACTGAAAAATAGGATTAACTTCCAAAATGCATAACAAATTCATTTTAACTCCAACATGGATGAAACCACTTCTGGTATTTTTCATTTTTGATGAAATTAATATTAAAATTGATTTCAAGTATGTCTCTATAACAGAGAACATTAAATTGGAAAATGAGCTTTTGTCATCTTTATTTTTACAAAGAAAAATGTTAATAACTTTATAAATTCATAACTAAATTTTGAAAACTCAAAATGAGTCAAACTCAACTGTTCTGGACTTGTAATAATATTGCCAATTTATCCATGTAATCATTATACTCACTACTACTCTACAAATTTTGCTCAAATATTTAAATACAATGAGCGAGAATGATTCAAATTAAAATGGATTTTTCTCGAAAAGTAACTTGAACCCTTATAACTTTCACATGCTAAATCCAATTGAAGTGAATCTTCCACCTAAATTCATCTAAAATCATGACTTAGCTACTGTAGAAAAATCATGCATTTTTGAGCACTTTGAATTTTTGAGTATTTCTCGGTGTTTATTCGGTATTATACTTAAATAGATCCGAAGCCATCGATATTGACTTATACGCTCTTGAGGACAGCAGCTAGCATACCAGCAAGGCAAGCATCATTTGAACTTTCTTTTGCATCATATTTGATCCCAGTTTTGTTAAGTTAGTGCAATGATATTTGCTTGCATGCTATTTTATTAATGTCGCTATTTTTGTGTTGAATAGTTAGATACATCCTATTGTCTTGTCATTGTGGTTATCCTTAAATTATTCCAGATCTTGAAATGCTTAGGATAAGTTGTGTGACTTACGTGGTATGTGTTGCTTAGCCATGCAAGTCTAGAACGATAGTTTGATTGGCGGGAATAACCCGACAGTCATGGGACATACAAACTTTATAACTTTTTGGTTTATTTCAGATCTTCGTATCTGTTTCAAGAGTTAAAATTTTGTCATTTAAAATGAGATTTGGGTCCGGACAAGTGGATGCTAGTGAAGGTGCCTTCGCACGAGATTGGGTATGTGGATTGTCTTGTCTAGACCAACAAGGACCGAACTTTGGTAACGTCGTTGATTCAAGTACATTCGTGCTATCACATGCGGGTTGGGAGCCGTATGGTTAAGTAGGGGGGAGGTTTTATTGTGTTGAGCCCCACGGTGGTTTTGTGAGGCCATAGGGCCGTTAAACCCTATGTTCCTTATGGTAGATAGGGCATATAGACCGTAACGTCTTATGTCGCCTAGGAGCCCAAGGTTGAGGACTTAGCATAATGAAATCTTCTTGCTAAAAATGACCATATCTTGATTTATCGTACCGGCATACCATAGGAAGTATGCTATTTTGGAGGCATCCGGAGGCTTAACGGGCTAATCAAGTCGTGTGGGTAAAGTAGTACACCCTGCAGGTATAAATCTATTCGAATAGCCTCGTCTAGGTTATGGACAACACTTGAGTTCGGGAGTTACTATTGTTAGACTTTGACATATTTGTTTTGTGGAAAAACTTGGGATTGTCATGAATGGGATATTCATGCTTGTGTTGTAGCAAAGTGGACAGCCACTTTGTTAAATTGTGTACTTGTTGTTGTATCAAAGTGGACCGCCACTTTGACACTTTTATGATTCATTTATGATTCATGTTATTACTTATTCATGAGCTTTACTTCTACTTCAAATCTGATTTATAAATGGGCACTTGGAAACTAGTATGTGTAGGTTGTTAATTGTTGCGTCTCTTTTGCAAAACTAAGCCAATATGAGCCATCCTTTGGAACAACCTCTAGCATACTACTTTTTATTTGTGTAAGACTTGCGAGTGCACTTGTACTCAGCCAGATGTTGGCTGGCCGTTTTTTTGTTTTTCCTTTTCAGGTGAGGACGATTTCGAGCCCGATGAGCTCGTCAGTGCCGATTTAGGCGACACTGACGAGTAGTGCTATCATTTATCTCCCAGTCGGTTGCCGATGGGTTATGGGGCATACCATGCTGGACTTTTGGTTTATTTATATTGCTTCCGCTGTTACTTTATGATCTCATTTGAATTTGGCCGGTAGGCCGTTGTAATAGTTGCAGACTTTAACAACTATATCGTACATCTTTTGAACAATTAATGTATGAATGTTGTATGGATGTGATCAACGTTGTATGAAGAGTATGAGCATATTGGTCGCTGATCTTGGGAGCCAATATGATCTTGTACTCGCTGTTCGTGGATTCCCATTTAACTCTTTAAGTGTCGTGTTTGACTGGTTAGAGAACCGACAATCATGTAGTGCTCGCAGTGGAGCAGCACGCATGATTGTTAAGGCTCTAGTTTTGGTTGAACCTCTCACTTATATGTAGTTAAGTTGGAATCCATTTACTTGAGGCCTAGAGTTATGTCCTTAAGACCATGCTTAGTCTCGGTCTTAGGGAGATAACCCGGGGGTCCTCACAACCTATTCCCCAGTCATAGACGGAACCACCCTTTAGATATTTAACCTCAATGGAAGCTAACTTGAATTTAGAAATGAAATGGATGGATGCAATAACTGCATACCCTTATAGAAATTTGGATTCAGACATTCATATGAAGGTACCTGAGTGTATTCATGTCCCGAACCAAGGCAGAGCAAATGGAAATATGTACGGTGTAAAACTCAGAAAGTCATTTTACGGACTTAAGCAATCAGGCAGGATGTTGTATAATCGCTTGAAAGGACTTTCTATATAAGAAAGGCTATACGAACAATGAGAATTATATCTTAGTATTTATACAACGATCTCAGGATAGATTTTGTATAATCTCAGTGTATGGAGATGATCTGAATATCATCGGAACCTTGAAAGAAATTAAAGAAGCAAGCTCTTACGTAGAGTCAGAGTTTGAAATGAAAGATTTGGATAGAACCAAATATTATCTAGGCTTGCAACTTGAGCATGCCCCTGAAAGGACATTAGTGCATTAGTCAACCTACACTCAAAAGGTATTAAAAATGTTTGACTTTGAAAAGGCATACCCTTTGAAAGTGCCGATGGTCGGGAGATCTTTGAAGCAAGATAAGGATCCGTACAAACCTAGAAAAGAGGGAGAGTAAGTACTAGGGCCGGAATTCTCGTACTTAAGTGCAATATGAGCACTCATGTATTTAGCATACTGTACTAGATCGGGTATTGTATTTGTCGTGAACATATTAGCAAGATATAGTGTAGAATCTACCAAAAGGCATTGGTAGGGAATGAAGAACATCTTCCGATACCTTAAAGGAATAAAATAATCTTGGTTTGTTCTACATAAATAAATAAGACATGTTTATGAATGACTATGTAGATATCGGGTACCTGTCGAACCCGCATACAGTTAAGTCGCAAACATGCTATGTATTTCTATGTGGTGGAACTACAATTCTATGAAAATCGTCTAAACAAAGTTTTGTATCGACTTCGACGAACCACTCGGAGATCATAGCACTGTACGAGGCCTCACAAGAATGTGCTTGGCTTCGGCGGATGATTCACCACATCTAGCAGTCGTGTGGATTGAATATTGCGCAAACCCCAACTATTATATATGAAGATAATGCATCTTGTATTGCACAAGTGTAGATGAGTTATGTGAAGAGTCATCTCACAAAGCATATCAACCATAAATTCTTCTATGCTCATGAATTGCAAAAGATAGACGAAATTAAAGTATTACATACTAAGTCATGTGAAAATCTTGCAGAATGCAGATGAGTTATGCGAAGAGTCATCTCACAAAGCATATCAACCCCAAGTTCTTTTATACTCATAAATAGTAAAAGATAGACGAAATTAAAGTATTGCATACTAAGTCATGTGAAAATATTACAGATTTATTCACCAAATCACTTTCAGTATCTAGTTTTGAAAGGTGCATACGTGGAATTGGAATGATAAGACTTCGAGAAGTGCAGAATTCAGAGGGGAAATCTTCATGAACTCATTATTGAAACTTGATCATGAAGATCGAGTACCCAAAAAATGAATCCTAGAGATTAAATAAAATTAGGTGGATTGTACTCTTTTTCTCTTGACGAGTTTTCCTAAAGTTTCTCGGCTAAAGTTTTTAACGAGGTAATTCGTGCAACGCAGCAGAACGTATATCATGTACTCTTTTCTAAATTTTTCTCAGTGTGATTTTATGGAGTTTTAACGAGGCATGAATATGTGAGGATTGGTACTCAAGGGGGAGTGTTTGGAAACCATGAATTTGGCCCAGCAACCGACTCATGTATGAGCACTCTATTTAAAACCCTAGGAGAGTCTCTAGCCTATAAATAAAGGGTGCTAGGCATTGTAAAAGATTGATCGCTTTAAGAGCAATAAAGAGAAGCAAGAAGTCTTTTATATCTCTGTGTCCAATCTACTATTCTGTTATTATGTTTTTACATTGTTTGATATAATTTTATATTTATTTATAAAATAATTATTTAAATTAAATTTACCGGTAACGATTCCTCGACAAAAACAACCGCGTAAACTAACCTCGCAGACGACAAAACGCTAATTAAAGGTGGCTGTTCGCGTTGAAACTTGCGAGCCGGGCAACGGGTATGAATGTGCGCCGCTGTCACGCGCCACCGGGCCGCGCGATGAGATCGCGAAGGTGGCGGCGTCGTGCACGTATGCGCTCGTTCTCACGGCCATATGCGTCCTCGTAATCGTAGCTAACATGTTCCTTGCAGACATTTTTCTTCTCTCACTTGTCGGTTGGTGTCGGTGCCTCCGGCTTCAGCTATCTCGTTGCTAATGCGAGCGTCTGAGAGCACAGTTCCAAATTTCCAATAGCTGCATGGTCTTGCAGTCGCTCCGCTGATTGAATACCATACCCCTCCGTGCACTTGCAAATTGCAATCGTCGATGGAGATGTGTTACTGCTAGTTTTTTCAACTCTGATGTGCAATGTGTTGTTGCGCTTTCGTTCTCAGGAGCAACGCATGCCCGTCCACCTCAACAAATTGGACATGGCCGCCCGTTTGTCCCATCCACTGAACATATCTCTTTCTGCACGAAAGGCATTTCCCCACCATTTTGAGTTTAAATTATCTGACCATCTTCGATTTATGTGTGTTTTTAATGCACATGGTGCGATCAACCTGTCATGATTTACGATAAACTTCGAGCACGATTCATGCTGAAACAAAAAGAGCATTATTATAGTTTCGAATGGTGGCTTGGTTGCTGTCTACATCTCACTCTTCTAGGATGCCTGTTTCTATAGGATTGGTTATAGTAGCAGCAAGCATAATCCTGGGCGATGATTGTCTCTGTTTGATTAAACAACAGGAAAAATTACGATTGGTTGTAAGTTTTGTAACCACTCTGATATGAAAGAGAAGTTTCTCCTGTGAACGAACAGACAAAGAATTAATGATTTAATGAGTATCCAAAGACAAAAGGGTACAAATGGGAGGGGAAAAAAAAGAAACAGGGAAGACGAAACTTCCCTTTCAGATGAACAATGAGGTCATCACCCACTAACAGTTTACCTGATTCACTAAATGGAGCAAGTACATGCAGGTGTAGAGCAGGTAGCTGCACTGTACTACCAGTGTACTACGAAATGGTAGACTCAAATCAAGCAACTTTTAATAAACTGTACAAGCCCTGGACAATCTGAATGCATGCACCACAAGTATCATCAACCAAGAAGCTTTAGTAGCAAGGGACAGCCTCATCAAGGACACACACACACACACACTCCAATCGACCCTGCATTGATTCCCTAGTGATGGAGCTCAAATGCGCAATACATGCTCGGTCAATCATGCATTGGTGGTCCATGTCACCATTGCGTACCACTGCATCAGGAAGAGCCTGAAAAGTGCAGACGGGAGCAAGCGAACGCGATGGCATCCGACTCACGACGCGGCCGGCGGCCCAACCTTCCGATTTTTCGCCGATCAGCGCTAGCAAGGGCAGACGTGCATAAGCAGCAGAGCAGACAATAGAGGACGCCAGAGCAACGGAGCAACGCACCGACATCGCAGTTGATCAACACGCAATAAAAATAGGCGTGCACTAACAGAACTTCAGCACGCGCGTAATCAGAAACAAGTACGTCCTCCCGTCGTAGAAGAATGTTGTTTTGAGCATCCGTATGGTCCCTAATACACAAATATAACCACTAATTTTTATTGTAATATATTTGATAAAACTCAATTAAAAAAAAATCATTTTTTGATATAAATTTATACATTATTTTTATGTATTTAATCTAAAGATTATAAATATATTAACTGTCAAAGCTTCAAAAAGTTAACTATGGTTATCCCAGAACGATTTTTTTTTCGTGATCGGAGGGAGTAACAAGGAGCAAAGCTTCCCTCCGTACATCCAAACCCGACGTCAGCTTGATCTAATTGCTTCTCCTATCTACTACTATGACTAGTAACAGGTACTTCCCTCTACACGGAAATAAATTTTAGGATTCCCAGTCACACGCAGCCGACACCAGGCTTGCTGAGGCAGACTCGGTCCCACGAAACCAAGCAGCTGCATGCACACATCATCACATATGTTATTGTGCCTCTAAGCACATGCCTTGAAAGATGGAGGCCAATAATAAATCTATAACCTCACAAAATTCGTACTGAAATGCACTTACGTGTGCTTAAAGATGGGCAACAGATTTTGAACCTTGCTATGTGAAATCGTACAACCACAACTTCACTACCACAACAAGAGGTGTTATATCTAGTTCCTCTGGAAACAAATATCTGAAACATGTATGCTATTGATCAAAAATCAAAATTCAGTTGAACTGGAAAGAAATATATGAAACATTTTACTTTATACCCTATTTTTGTCACTCAATTGACTTCCTAATTCCTATTGAATAATTCATTTTGTCTGATTGTTATTTTCTCTCTCTACATTATCGATGATGGGTCTAACTCACTCCCTGCTCAGAACTTAGCATGAAAAATATTGTTATTCATGCCCAACAAGTTTCTTTGCGCTATCTGTTCTTTGACATATCCTGAAGATCACAATAATATGCTCGTGGCAGTGTCATGATCCATTCTTAAGTCCCGGTTAGAACGCATGAATATTTACGGATTCCTACGGGAATTGAACCGTTCTTATGAATTAAAATTCCTGCGTTCCAAACAGGGTCTTAAATCCCAACAAACTATAAGTTTTCTTGCAGAACAAATTTAATTCTTTGTGGTGACATAACAATTCCTATAAAATAGAAAGAAACGAAACCTTTAATCATATGACCCAATTCATGTGAATAAAGTAAAATTGCAGATCTATTCTTTCTATACGTTGTTTTCTGTCAATAACCAACTAAAATGATTTGGCTAAGTTATGTTGCAGTGTGCTTCTTCATTATAGCAAATTTGATAAAGTGGGTTTGATCCCCCACACACACACACAATTCTAAGATAGACTAAGCTACATCTGTATATGATGGTTCATAAGAACGGTTCAATTTTACTGTATATAACCAACCAAACACAATCCTGTATAAGATGATACATAATTTTGTTTGGTTGGTTGTATATGATGGTTCTGGATGGTTCAAACCTGTTGTTTGGTTTGGTGGATGAAGTTGGATATAGCAACCCTCTCACTAGAGGTGGTGAGTTTACATTCCTTAATTGTGAGAATTGAGTTTAGAAATTGATTTGAATTTAAATTCAAGTTTGGAAATAGTTTTGCACACAATTAACTTATATATTTTTTGCCAATCCGAATTTGAGGCAAGGAAATTATTTTAACTGTTGAGATTGCAAGGCAAAGCTTTTGAAAATTTTGAAATGCAACCAAAGTTTTTGAAATTCATGAATTTCATGCAAAATCACGGAACAAGAGCAGCATCACTGTTATGAAGAGAGAAGAGCAGTAGGGGGCATGAAGAATTTCATGCAAAATCACGGAACAAGAGCAGCATCACTGTTATGAAGAGAGAAGAGCAGTAGGGGGTATGAAGCACAGCCATCTTATGTATGTGGCAACCTTGTAACATCTCTAAGATTGCATATATTCCCATGCGCTAGCACTGCTATGGTTACTGTGTCTGCATTCGTACCATTTGACATGGTCATTGTTTTGACTGCTTCAAGAAAAGATACAAAAGCTAACAGAAACCAGTAGTGGCAACTGGGGTGACACCTAGAGATATGAACAAGAATATTTTCAGTTTGCAGTATTCCAGGCAAGCAGTCAAACATAGTTGCTCTTATCATGTTTGGCTAACAGAGAATGGATCCCTTCTCAGAAAAGAAACCACATGCATTTATTACACAGTCATTCACTGACACTGGTTGTATTGGCTGGTAATGTGACACAACAAAATATCAGAAAGTTCGTTATCATATCATTTCTACTACCTAACAGGCTAACCATTTCTACTCACACAAACTAGAGGAACAAAAGCGAAAAATAACAGTATCACCCACCCCATATACAATATCATTATCATATCATACCCAAGCTTGCCTTGCTTCTCTGGGAGCATCAAAGATCAGAACATCTGCAGACTTCTTCATGGACCTACTCGATTGTAACACAGGGTACCCACACAGCCTCTGGACACCTTTCCTAAAATTGTTGACTTCTAAAGTCCTTGAAAACAATATTTTTCACCATGATGGAGAAGTTGTCCAGCTCAAAATAGGAGCTGATCACAGGTAGCCTTGTCAATCATAGGTTGATCAATGTTTTTCTGACTAGAACAAATGAATGGTGCTCCAGGCGCCTCCTCTCTTTCATTTAAAATCTTTACGATTAATGTCTTGAGGAAATTCATCACCTGAACTGCATGTATACATGTGAAAGTCTGATGCGATCAGAGAATGTGATGTATCACTAATACCCAAACATTTAACATTGACATGTAACGCATGAAGACTTCAGTAAAGGGGAACAGTAACAATCAAATTCTAATGACTAACAGATGGTGCAAAATACCTATAGTTCCATGAAGTTGTCTTTTACCCTCATAAAGCAGCATCTTGTGCCCAATGCAAGTGTCATGGTCTGCCAGTGAAAAACAAGAATATATCAAACTGAAGTTAAAGATAAACATTAAAAGATCAATTTCATCCACTAAGCATTATTGTTACTGGCTAAGTTAAATGAGCTGAATGGCGAGCCAATGACTTCAACTCCACTATACAAAACCTCGAGCTTCCTCCAGCAGGGCCTCGGCCATTTCCCCGTGGACTCCGGCTTCATCACAAAGCCTCCAGAAACCAACATGATCCCTGCTGTCCCATCACAAAGCCTCCAGAAACCCGTAATCGCCAGGGTACTCTCCGGTCAGATGCTCAGGGCAGTCGTATGAGATGGGGCCCAGCCACCGCGGCCGATCTCCCCCATACCAAAAGCTTAAAAAAACTCCCCAACAATTCGCAACGTCAGTTGATTCATACAAATTAACAGAGTAGTGACAAGAACAGAGAGCAAGAAAGCTTGGTGGTTCTTTACGGAGGGTACTTACCTGGAGTTGTGGGCGGAGCGCGCGGCGGCGAGGAGGGCGTCTGCCTCGGCGGCGGCGGCGGCCTTCCTGGCCTCGAGGCGGCGGCAGAAGCGCGCGCTGAGGGGGCTGTTGGCGATGGCCTTGACTGCGTCGAATCCGGAGTTAGTCGTCGGCGCCTCTGTTGGGGAGAAGATGTGCAGGCGGACGAAGTTCTCCGGGGCGAGGATACAATGGCCTGTTTTTTTAGGTTATTTGTCTGGTTTAAAGGAAAAAAAATTTAAATTTAAATCAAGAAGTGATTTTTTTATTTAGTTTATAAACATTTAAACTATTTTAAACTTAAAAGCCATAAGCCAAGAAGATGTGTTTTTTTAAAAAATTTTACGGAATAGAATAACCGACTGCCACTAAAGTTCACTGAAATTACCTACAAAATATCATTACATATAAATACAAATCGTTTCTTTTTTTTTGCTCTTCTATTCTTCTCTTCATATACAATTTAATAAGCCAATATCCTACAAAAAAAAACTAGATTATCAAACACTAAAACTTAACTTAAAAGCTAAAAAATTTATAAACTGATTAATATAAAAAACTAGCTTTAAACTATAAACTAAAAAATATAAGTCTAAATAAACATGACCAGCATCTACTACGAATATTCCTTAGATGGAACGAGTCGGTGCTCAACCGATCGGTTTTGAATCAAATACGTGAATCACTCTTATTTCCCGAGCCATTGAAGAATGTTCATACCCTTAGTACATACACATGTGTTGCTCACATGTTGCCTGCAGTTGCTAGTTGCTATCCATATTTATTGTTGTCATATTTGTGTATCTCTGCTCGCAACGAGCTTTGCCCGTGCTAAATGGATCGCAGCTCATTTTCATGTAAATGAAAATAAGCACATTTTTAACTATATATTGAAAATAAGCACATTTTTAACTATATATATTTACCATGTGGAACAATCCTAGTCAACCCACACAATAACTCTTTTTTTTTAAAAAAAAAAACTACCCACACAACAACTAAACATGGAAATTTCGGCTCCTTTTATTTTTTAACATATCCTATGTTCGATCCCAGTTCTGTCGCTGCCCCCACCTGCTCATTTTTTTGCCCACACTTACTAGCCTCACGAAGGGTGGTTGAACCTTCTTGTGTTTTCATAAACCTCTGCATTTGAAGACGTATTGTTGTGTTGGCTGTAAGAGCTGTACTTATCCGTGGTTGAGTTTCTACAGTTTTTTTTTTTAAAAAAAATTCTAAGGCTAAAACCGAAAGAAACACGATAGAAATGCAATTTATCCCAAGTAAAACTACGAACTCGTTCATCAGCTCGCCGCTGTTTTGTACTCTGTACCATCGATTTTACAAGACGACTTTTTTACTTTCACCTCAGCCCCAATTAGAACCACCAACCATCTCCCCTTCCTGCCTACGCTCCCTCGCCGGCGTCGCCGCAAGACCGAGAGAGAGAGAGAGAGAGAGAGAGAGAGAGAGAGGGAGAGGGAGGGAAACACAGTAGATTCCCTTCTCGAGGCTTCACCCCTCCTCCTCGCCTTCCGACCTGTTCGCCTCCCTCCCACCTCCTGCTATCTCCTCCTCGCGTCCTCCTCTCCTCGCCTTCTCGGAGGGAGGCGTGCGCGCAGGTGCCCACAGAGAAATCTTTATCTGCTCCTTCCGTTCGCTCGTCCTGCTACTGGTTTCCAAGAAGGCCGCCGCCGCCTGTTCTTGGAGCAATTTTTCAAAAAAAAATCTGGTTTTTCTTTGGCGCAAATCAGCCCAAGAACCCGCTTGGTGCTGCCTTTGGCTGCATGGAGGGCTTCTTGCTCAGCCTGAACCCCTTCCGGTTCAAGCCGATTTGGCCGGCAAGGACTGCCCCAAATCCCTCTGAAGCCCTATAAATCCTCCTCCTTACCGGGGATTGCAAGAAATCCCCGGCCGACGTTCCCCAACCCCTCGTTTTCCTGGTTAATCTGAAGCTTCCCGTGCAATTCGTGTGTTCTCCTGGGTCTCTGTGAGAGACCCGCTTCCCCTCCTTCCCCCGAGAACCCTAAAGTCGACTTTTTTTTTTCTTTCAAGACTGACATGAGCTTGTTGCGAAAGGCCCTTTCTTTTGTGTAGCACTCCGGGCTGGGCGTCCCTGTTGGTGGTGCTGCAAGGATGGCGAGGGAGGACGGCCCGGAGTTCGTGAGGTGGAGGGAGGAGTTCGTTTCGCAGGAGAGGGGCAGCCGCGTCGTGCATTACTACCTCGAAGATGCGGAGGGCGCGTCGCACCTCGCCGTCGTGGGCACGGAGCGGAGCCTGCGCCACATGCTCTACGTCGTGTCGGAGGACTTCCGCGGGGCGCAGGGATGCGGTGGTGTTGACGGTGGGCCGGGGCTGTTCGCGCGCAAGTGGCGGTCGCGCCGTGAGGTGGTGGATTGGCTCGCGTCCTTCCTTCCGACGAAGACCCTCGCCTCAAGTAATTGTCACTTCATCTGTTTTTACCACTCATTACATGAATTCGTCTGACACTTAGTGTACCATCCGTTATCATTTCTTTAAGTTAACATGTTGTGTTGTGTTTTTGGAACCTAATGATGATTTGGAGTAAGATCATCTTAGGCACTTATCCATGAATCTAGCTTAGCGGTAATATTTTGAATTTCTAGAAAAATCTGCCTGAGTAGCTTACCACATCCGTCCTTAGTATAGAAGCATGTTTTGCGACTGGTACAATCAGGCAACTTCAAGCCTTCAAGAGCCTATCAGACTGAAATGCAAGCTGAAAGACCTAAATGGCACACTAAGACAAGGTCCACCTTCCGTCCAATTTTTTTTATCTCAAATTAAAATATGTAGCATGCATATACGATTATACAGCTAACTGGTAATATTCGTTAACGTATATATTTGGATGCCCATTCCTTGTTGAGTGACTGTGGTAAGAGCGATGTGTGGTAACATGTTTTTTATGCACTTTACAAACACTCATTTCGACCATTATTTTAGAAGTGGGAGTGAGAAGTGGAAAATTCAAAATTGTGGAAGTAGAAGAAGGTTGATACACTTTTTGCAGCTACAAGTGTTTGTACCATAGCTGTCCTCTTTATTTATACATAAATAATACCGGTTGTTATGAATAGTGCTTATATTCATTATGACACCAATATGTCAATATATATACAAGGACATGCATGGTATATACGCAAATAACCCCTTATATAATATACATCTAACACCCTCCTCAAACTTATGATGGATCAACAACATTAAGTTTGAGGAGATAGAAGCTGTGCTGAGCTCTAGTCTGCGCCTTTCTGAAGAAGTCTGTCAACTGAAGTTCTGAAGGCACATACTGAAGAGCAACAATCTGGTCCTGCACCTGTGTCCGCATGTAGGAAACATTAACACCAATATGCTTTGTAAGCTCATGCTTCACCGGATTTGTAGCAATGCTAATAGCCCATGTACTATCAGACGAAAGAGGAGTGGGTGCTGAAACAGAAACACCAAAATTCTAAAGTAACCACCGTAGCTAAGTAACCACCGCAGTCAACAAAGCCATAACTCGCAACTCTGCCTCAGCACTCAGATGAGAAACTGCTGCCTGGTTCCTAGTCTTCCAAGCATTGAGAGAACCACTCAGAAAAACAAAATACGCAGAAAGAGACCGGCGATCAGAGCGATCACTAGCCCAGGTAGCGTCAGAATATGCCTGAAGCTGTAAAGAGTTGGAACAAGGGAAAAACAGACGACGAATGATGGTTCTACGAAGATATTGTAGAACACGACAAAGATGACTATAGTGGAGCTGAGTGGGAGCAGAAACAAACTGACTCAAGATATGCACAGGGTACGAAATGTCAAGACGAGTGATACCCAGATAAACAAGACTCCTAACAAGGTGACGATAGCGAGTAGGATCAGTAAAAGGCTTACCATCAGTGGGCCGAAGATGGACATTAAGCTCTATGGGAATCTTAGCGGTGTGCTGATCCGTAAGAGAATCACAATCAAGAAAATCTTGGATATACTTTTCTTGGGATAGATAGAAGCCCTCAGGCGTAGAAATAGCGTCAATCCCAAGAAGGTAGCGAAGAGAACCCAGATCAAACATGAGAAACTGCTCATGAAGGCGCTCCTTGACAAAAGTGATGTACTGAGAATCATCTCCAATAATGATCATATCATCAACATATAAAAGGAGAAGCGTCCGACCACGAGGCGAAGTGTGAATAAAAAGAGCAGGATCATGAGCATTGGCAGAGAAACCAGCTGCAGTGACAACAGAAGAGAAACAATTAAACCAAGTACGAGGAGCTTGCTTGAGGCTGTAAAGAGATTGGCGAAGGCGACAAACCAAACCCTCAAGAACAGAATACTCCGGCGGTGTCTGCATATAAACCTCCTCACGCAGCTCACCATTGAGAAAGACATTCTTAACATCAAGCTGAGAGATGGACCATGCCCGAACAGACGCCACAACAAGAAGAGTGCGTACGGTGGTCATGCGAGCCACAAGAGTGAATGTCTCATCATAATCACTACCATGCTCCTGCTGAAAACCACGTGCGACGAGATGAGCCTTATAGCCCTTAAGAGATCTATCAGAGCAGGTCTTAACCTTGTAGATCCACTTGCACGTGATAGGAGTAACACACGCGGGAAGAGGGACAAGATCTCATGTGCCAATACGCTCAAGGGCAGCAATCTCCTCTGCCATCGCATGCTGCCATTCCTGATAAACAGCAACATCACGATAAGAAGTCAGTTCGGCAAGAGCCGCTAAACAAAAGCGTAGGAGGCCAAATAGACTGATGATCACGAAGAGCATATCGAGGAGAGGTCGAAGAAGATGACCCATCAGAAGAAGATGACGCATCAGGAGAATCCTCAACTCGCGAACGACGAGTGTAGTAGAGGATAAGAAGGAACAAGGTCAAGAGGAGTCTCTGGAGAGGGTGGCAGTGGCGAAGGAGACGGTGGAGGAGGCACTAGAGAGGCCAAAGATTGTGATGTAGGTGTGGTGACTATGGGAGTGGCAGGAAAAGTCAGGAAAGAATGAGGCTCGACAAGAAATGCTAGAGTGGTGGAAGGAGAAGGACGAGGGTAGAAAGGACGAGACACATCAAAAGTGATGTCCCGAGAAACCCGCATGCGTTGGTTAATAGGATCCCAACAACGATATCCCTTATGCTCAGCGCTATAGCCTAGAAAAGCGCACTCCACGGACTGAGCGGTCAGCTTGCTGCGCTCACGAGGGGCAAGAAGAACATAGCACACACACCCAAAGAGGCGAAGACTAGAATAGTCCGGATGTTTGCTACAGAGACGTTCATCTGGGAACCCACCCTGAAGAGCAGAAGAAGGTTGAATGTTAATCAGGAAAGTGGCAGTAGAAACAGTCTCAGCCCAGAAGTGTGGTGGGACAGCAGAATCAAGCATAAGAGCACGGGCTGTTTCAAGAAGATGATGCTGCTGTTCAGCCACACCGTTTTGGGCATGAGCACCAGGGCAAGGAAACTGGGAGAGTACCCTGCTCAGCAAGAAAACCACGAAGGACTCCTGACAAGTATTCTCCAGCAGAGTCAGTACGAAAGACACAAATAGGAGAATCAAACTGAGTACGGATCATGGTGACAAAAGTCTTGTAGATGGATAAAACCTCACTACGAGATGACATAAAGTATATCCATGTGTGACGAGAAAAGTTATCAATAAAATTATATAATATGGATGACCTCCTTTCGAAACGAAAGGAGTGGACCCATACATCGAATGAACAAGATCAAAGGGCGCCGTGACACTGACTCACTGGAAGGATAGGGAAGTTGAAACTGATTACCAAGCTTACAACCCTGACAATTTAGAGAAGCATCACTAGACATAGACCCTAAAAGACCGCGACGAAGTAAAGAAGATAGACGCGATCCGCAAAGATGTCCCAAACGATGATGCCACTGAGCAAAAGACGCAGTGGAGGATACAACATCAGCAGCGGCGACGGTGGAGGCAACAAGACTGACAGGGGCAGTTGAAGGAAGAAATCAAGCTCCTAGAGACGCTGTGAGTCATGGCGGCGACGGCTAGTGCCAACTGGAGTCCCTGTGCGTCGATCCTGAACACAACAAGAATCGGAATCGAGAATAACACGACAACATGATCAGTGAGCTGACCGGCAGATGTGAGCTGTATGGTTAGTTTGGGAATATGAGAAACAACAGGAATATGAAAAGAGGAATTCGAAAGTGTGCCTTGTCCTGCGATAGAAAGAGGTACCATCTGCTGTTTGAACAGTGATAGGAGAAGCTAAAGGACGAATGGAAGTGAGACTGGTGGAATCAGATGTCATATGAAAGGAAGCACCAGAGTTAAGAATCCAAGGTGATATAGGCCCTGTTTGGCACAGCTGTGGCTTTCCTAAAAAGCGGCTTCCTTTGTCTTTGACGCTTTCCATTGCAAATTTGAATAGTATGCTTTTCGATTTGGTGTTTGGTCATCGGCTTTTAGGTAAGTGGGCATGACTTAGAGATATGAAATGTCCGAAATGCTCATGAGACATGAATGACTTATTTGATGTCGTTTAACTAAATTAACAACATTAAGCGGCATTTAACGACATTTAAGAACATTTAACGAGATTTAACAATAAAACTTGAAAGCATGTGAAAATAACTGGACTAGAAGATCGGTCCATATACATAGTTTAAATTGGCAAGTACTACATACAAAATCGCATATATCTTCCATCTATCCTATCGTCATGCTACCAAAGCTATTGCAATAGCGTTACGAGGCCGTTCATATCAACGTCATCCATAATTTGTATCATCATGTCTGAGGTTAGTGGACATGTCCCCGTCTACATAATCATCATTCACATGCGCACGAGCAAAATCATTATCAATCAAAGCACTATCTCGAATAAAATTATGCAAAGCCATTGTTGCAACGATAATTTTCTTTTGCTTGTGCTCATTGTAACTTAGAATTTTAAGTAGACTCAATCGAATATGCCATAAGTTTCAGTATAACACTCAATCGAATAAGTTTCAGTAAACTAAACTGAATATGCCATAGGTATGAGGTTAGTAATTTCTGCGAGTGCAGGGGTATTCTTGGAGCATGGAGGTGGGAAGTCGTGGGAAGCACCTCAACACGGCTTTCGCTTTTGGCTTCCATATGTATTGTGACTTTGAGCTTCCTGTGAAAGCCAGAAAAAAAACCAACCGTTTGGCACAGCTTCTAGCTTTTCTCACCCAAAAGCCAAAGCAGAAGCTGTACCAAACATGGCCATACTTGAGGAAGAAGTAGAAGGTGGTCTCTCACTAGAAGATTGTGCAGCAGAACCAACAGAATCGGACGGTGCAAGAGCAGCCATGCGACGCAGCAGTGTGAGAAACTCCTAAGAATCAGAAGCACCAGAGCTCCTCTGAGAGGAGGAACCACCAGTTCCCTGTGGAGGGCGGCCACCATGACGTAAATCCTTCTTGTAGCAGGTCTGCTGTACATATCCATCCTTGTTGCAGTAAGTGTAGTGTAGTCCTCTACCAACAGCAGCTGTTACTGGTGAAGGCACCACTTGTGAAGGAGTAGCTGGAGACGTAGCGGGTGTACAAGTTGCCAGAATCGAAGAAAACGGCATGACGACGGCGGACGCAAAGACGAAGCAGATCTCCTCAGCACGAACAGATGCAAGGGCCTCCAACAGAGTCACACGAGGGTGGCGTGCCAGCAACTGAGCACGAGTCTGCTCATACTCAGCCCGGAGACGGGTCAAGAAATCGTAGATACGATGAAGCTCTAGGTGAGACTGCTGACGCTGACAGCACTGACATGTGTGGCAAACATCTGGTCCCAAAGAGTCAATCTGACGCCATACCGTAAACAATTGGGCATAGAACTCGTCTATAGTGGCATCTCCTGCTGCAGTGACTACTCCTGAAGTACAACAAAAAGATACAAGGAATCACCAGACGGCTCGTAGCGGTTGCGCATGTATGTCCACATCAACTGTGTTGAGGCTAAGTCAACCACATCCCTAGTGAGATACACTTCCATGCTAGCAACCAGAATAGCAGAGGCACGTGCATCCTTATTAATCCATGTCTTGTAGGCAGCATACTCAGTCTGAAAAGTCTCCATAACATCCTCAAAAGCATCAAATATCCCTTTACAAGCTTCAGAAGCATCCTTCGGGAGCACGGGCTCAACAGGTGGAACAGGGTGAGGCGGACAAGGCAACTCGCCAGTGAGAAAATCCTAAAGACGCTGACCACGCATGTGGAGACGCATGTCTTTGAAACCGATCCGATAATTGGGACCATCGAAGATCATCGCAACGAGCGAAGCGATGTCCATTGGTAAGCGGAGTCGGGCGGCCATGATGACCAAGACAACGAAGTCTAACGGTAGTTTGGGCGGCGACGGCGGTTAGAACGATATCTTTTTTTTCCTTTTCTTTTCCTTTTTCCGTTCTCTTGCCGAAGGCTTTCGGCTAAAAGGCCTTTGGCACCGCACGCAGAGTTGAAAGAGAAACACGTGCTAGGGTTTCCCCTTGGCGGCGGCCCCTGGCACGACTCCAGCGATGAGGCGGCCGCCGAGCTCGAGCGAAGGCGGCGGGCGCGACTTAGGCTCGAGCGAGCAACGACGGCGGCACGTTCGGTCGTCGGGCGGTCGGGCTCGAGCGGGGGCTCACGGCGGTGACCGGGAGGTTCGGTTCGGTGGCGGCTCAGGCTCGTGCGACCGGCGACACCGGGCTAACGACTATGCGACACCACTGAAGAAGACGATGCGATGCCGCCAATGAAGACGAGGTGACTCCGGGCGACACGAAGCAGCGCTCCGGCGACGCAGCTTGAAGAAGCATGGATCCAGCGAAGGGTGGCCTGGATCCGACGGTGGCGCCCGGGATCCGGCGGTGGAAGACTAGCTTTGAATCTGACGCAGAGCTCGCACGTGTGGGTGGCACCGCGATGGGCACCGGCGGCGGTAGAGAGAAAAAACAGACATGGGGAGGGTGACAGCAGCGGCGGCGGCTGCAACAGGTAAAACGCTGACCCTAACCTGGCTCTGATACCATGTTATGAATAGTTCTTGTATTCATTATGAGGCTAATGAGTCAATATATATACAAGTACAGGTTCGAAATATATGCAAATTACCCCTTATACAATACACATCTAACACCAGTCACCTAAACAACTTTTAAACAATACTAAGAGTTAAATATGGTAAACTCGTCTAATTTAAATATCCTTTCCAGGAACATAGAACAGAAGCAATTGGGTTATTTCCAGTCCAGTCATTAGAAAAAATTCTTCATACTTGTTAAGATTTCAGTTAGACTCCATCAAATATATTGATTCATTTACTGCAATCAGATATAAACAACCAATGCTTACTATCAACAATTATCTCACTTGCTAATGGTAGCACTGAAGATGGGTTGGATAAAATTAATTACTTGTTCTCTCCCCATCCTAATATGAAAATACCATCTGGGCATCCAACTGAACTTGGACGTGTTTCAAATTTAGTTAGCTAAACAACTGTGCGTTCGGATAGTCAACATAGGAGAAAATATATGTAGGTCTCTGTTGTATAAGGAAGCGGTATTTTTTCCTGTCTTCTTTTTTATTACAATAATGATGAGCTTAAAAGCTTGATACGTGACACTTCACACTTCACACTTGAAATCACTTTTGTTTCTGGAAAACTGAAATTTGGATGATTAGGGGCTGTAACTACTAAAGCAAAAACTCAGTTGTTGTTAGAAAAAAAATTGTTTTGTAAGTTTGGGTTAGATAAAAAAAGGTGTATTAGTGCCATAATTTCGAAGTAAAAGTTGCATGTCTCTAGTTTCGACTAAACTTAGAGCAAAACTTGGGCTAGGCCCGACAAAAGCCACTTTTCTCCGAGTTGGGTATTGGGCTGGTCCTGCCTGGCTTAGTGATAAAAAGTTACATTGGGCTATGCTGCCAAGCTGAACAGGTGAAAGCTGAGCCACACCAAGTTCAAGCTGTAACCGACTCTATTCTTCTAGGATCTTGGCTGACTGGCTGACTTTTTACTCGTAGGCCTTTCTTCGACAAATGTCTGTCTTGAGAGTGGTAGTGACTGGGTGCCTTCAGTTTTGGCAAAACAAGCCAAACTAGCTCAGTAGCTCACCATTTGATAAGTATGGCAGGATGTAATTGGAGATAATCTCTTCTTTGCATGTAGTGTTCATTTGGTAGGTTGCAACCCCATTGGAACAACAGTGACCCTTTCGGGGCTGCTTAGCTTCATATTGATAGCTTTTGAGGGAAGCTGCTGCAGAGGCACTTCAGCTTTTCACTACAGAAAGCGCTCAAGCTTTTCCCTAAGGAGGCCCCCCAGCGGTCCTATTTGGGAGGGAAGTTTGCTTCAAGTTCAAGATGAAACCTTTTTAAACAGGGCCAATCTATGTTCAAGTTTTTTTATTGAATTACTTTTTAGTGATAAATATCCTTTGCAATTATTCTTTTCTTGGTTGCCTTTCGTTCTGCATAATGTTGACTACCTGTCAGGTCATTACTGTTCAGCATGTAACTTGTATGATCAACATCTGTATTATTTTGTTTTAATTGGTAATTAATAATATCTTATTGCTCATTTCAGAATATTCAAAATTTGGGCCTCTTATGGGTAATGACATTGGATTAGATGGATACGGTGAAACTGGTAGCTTTATGTGTCACAATCTGGTAAGCAATCACTTATAACTTTACCATTTGCGTATGGTTTCTCCTCATCTTTTGTGAGCATATTATAATTTTCTCAATTATGTTGTTAGGGGAAAGCCTGCAGCTCAGACATTATGTGGTCTGGTTCGTTCTGGACTTGTGGCAAGCAGCTTCGCCACTATCAAGCTTTTTGTCGTGATGGAACCACAGTATCTGTAAGTTTCATCATAACAATGTGTATATACCTTGTTACCCACAATCGTTTTTGGAATGTTATATGGCATCTCATTTTGCAGACCCATTCGTTTGTGCTTGTCATGTCAGAGGAGGAAAATCGCTATCTTGCATACTTGGAAGATATGTATGAAGATAAGAAGGGACAGAAGAAGGTTAAAGTGCGATGGTTTCATCAAAACCAGGAATTTGCTTGTGCTATACCTCCTCCTCCTCCTCATCCTTGCGAAGTTTTCATCACTCCTTATTCTCAAGTAATCAGTGTGGAGTGTGTTGATGATATTGCGACTGTTTTAACTCCTGATCATTATGAAAAATGTGCTGATGCATTGCCAAATTCTTCTTTGGTGGGGATCCGTTTCTGCTTTCGCCAGTACAGTAAAAATAAGTTTAAGCATTTTGACTTGAGAACATTACGTGGATATTTTAGTCAAGCTGCTGTTTTGTCCTTAAAAGTTTCACCTGAGGAAGAAAAGGGTGGTTCTGATATCATAAAGATAGTCGAACATTGGACACCTGGGAAGACTAAGTTTTTGAGACAGTTTGAGAGGCTTTACTCAAAATGTTTGGGTACCAAAATATGTCGAGGCCCACAAGCAGACTCCATACCATCTTATCAGAAGCTAAGTAATAAGCAATCTCCAGGAAAACATCTCTCAGTCAAGTTTATAGTGCCCCGGAATCAGCCAATGCCATCCTACAATGTTGGTGACAGAATAGAGGTCTTGTCTCAGGACAGCGGCATTGTAGGCTGCTGGTTCAGGTGTACAGTTCTGAAGTCATGTACTAATCATAACAAACTGAAGGTTCAATATGATGATCTCCAAAATGCTGATGATTGTGGGAGATTGGAGGTATGACTACTGATCTTAGTATGAAATTTAAGCTGGATTATGCATTTGATAAAGGGAAAATACATCATAATATTTGGCATTTTTTACTCTCTTTTTTGGGCCTAATGTCATGATCTATTCTATTGTGCCTGCATAAAGCATATTCTTTGATAGCAAGGTTGAGGTTATTTCTTGCCATGCCAATCAAACTTTTCGTATACTTTTGTGTAGGAGCGGGTACCTGCATCTACGCTGGCTCTTCCTGATAAACTGGGACTGAGATGCCCAGACCGGCTCAGAATTAGACCACGTCCTCAACAAAATAGTTTGGTTGATGGTACTGTTCTTTTACCTGGAACTGCCGTTGATGTCTGGCAATTTAGCGGCTGGTGGGAAGGAGTTGCAGTCAGTGCAGACAACATTTCAGCTGATAGCCTGCAAATTTATTTTCCAGGTGCTTTTCCTTGCTGAAATGATGTTATCCCATTCTGTCCACCGTCCCATGAAAAACAAAAGTTGTCTTGATAAAATGATTGTCTAATGCGCAAGTTAAAAGAGTAAAATCTGGATGTTCATGTGCTGGGTGCTGTTAGCTGCTATGGCTAAACCCCCAAGTTTTCGGGCATCTATTATGAACTTCTATAGTACACTTTTATGTAATTTAAATCTATTATGAAATGTGCTGTGATATATGGATAATCATGTTGTATCCCACAAAGATAGAACATTTCTAATTTCACTCATACTGGTAATACTAATTTTTCAATGTTTTCTCCATGTTAGTTTGTATCAGGTGAGGTTATTAGTATAAGCTAGGTGCATCCCATGTAATAACACTTGAATAAGTTACGGTATTCCCGTAGTGGGATAAATATCCTATGGAAATGTCAAGAGGGTAGGTTAATTGTGACATTGTTTTTTTTAAGTTCTGCCATGTGTTGGTATGGAAGGGAGTCAGGAGTATTAGTGATTTTCAAAGTTGTTAAAGTGTGTGTGTGTGTTTGGGGGGTGGAGGGATGTATCAAAAGGAAGATGCTGACACTTCTGTTATTGCTCCAGGTGAAAACTTTTTTCGGGTATGCCAGCTAAAGAATGTGAGAATTTCAAAAGATTGGGTCAGGAACTGCTGGGTAGATATTGAAACAAAGCCAGACGTGTTGTCAAGAATACCTTCGGTTGGTGTCGGAACGAGGCAACCTGATAACGTGACATCTGCTGGGGTGGGGCTAGACTCTGGCAGTTGTGCAATGTCTGACCAAGAGCTTGCAGCTGTGCAAGCAAACTCCAGTGGAGATAAACAAACAGGAGCTGATAAGCAAACTGAGGTTAGTTTGACTGATAAGGCCTCTGCGTTTGCAGAGGACAAGAGGCAAACAATTCTAGGGAAGCGGCCTAGGGACGATGATGCTGAACAGGACTGCAATGGGGAAGTAGGCGTAGATGTTGGCAAGTCATGAAGTTTGGGAAGCTCAACCTCATTAGACTTATGTACATAGCTATAGTCTATAGATATGGTAATGAGACCCCAGTGGAGGGATTTTTACTAGGCTGCTGGTGTCAGAGTATCGTTGTCTCTTTTCATACTCGTATTTTTCCTAGGTTCTGTATTTCGTTGCTAGTTGTCTTATTTCGTTGCTAGTTGTCTTATTTCTGTCACCAGATACACGGATTGCAAACAAAATATTACCCTTCCCAGTCACATTGTATAGCGGTCTGATTGATCTTTGTTTCTGTTAATTGCATAGGGAGTTTTTCATCTGTTTGAGAATTAACATTCTTGTCCTAGTTTGCTTGTGGAGTGGATCTGCATTTAAGCTCAGCAATGATTTTAGCAGTTCACCGACATGATTCATTCCGATTGGTACCGTGACTATCCTATGTAACTGCAGTTGCGCATGTTGTTCTGAAGAAGTTGCAAAATGAGTGGATTTTTCTCTCCCAGTTTTTGTATCTTCTATTTATGGCACTCTGGATCTGAAGTCAAAATTGTACTGGGTGCCGATGCCATCCCATGATCTCACCATTTTCTGTTATGTTAGGCCTGATGTCCCTGACATGAGCATGTCACATGATGCATTGCCTATTTGCCTCGTTCCTTCATCCAAGCAAACTCTTGGCTGCCATGATTGACAGAGCTAACAAATCTCATCTTACTACTTATGGGCGTGTCAAGTTTGTTACATGGTACATCGTACATACGTGTCAACTAGCTGCTAGGTACACTATCTGCAACAGTGAAGGAACATCAATCTGAAGAATTGTAAGGATCTACAGTCTAAGCCACTGCTCGCCGTTGATGAAGTTCCGGCCGAGGAACGGCCGCGCCTCGTCGTAGGTGAGCACCCGCGACCACGGTACCCTCTGCCTCGAGCTCGCCCCAGGCCCTTTGCAGCTGTATTCCCCGAACAAGACCGTCCTATCAGAAAACCAATCCAACCGAATGTTAGTTTTTGATGGATGCTATGATTGTATCCTTTCTTTGTAAGGTTCGGAAAACCGGCGGTAACAAGCTAGTCACATGCTATGGATTTTCCTTATCAAGATTGTTTGGTGAACCTGCCAGGCAACCATCCACCAACATTCCATGCAATTTGGTGATCAGGTTTGGTAATTGTGGTTGCAATTCCATCGGTGAACAATTTCCGGAAAATGCACGTACTTTGTTCTTGATTGATCGCCCCAGTCGCTCCACCCCTGAGGGACGACGATGCCGCTGAGGTCGCAGTAGGAGTAGACCACTCTGGCGTACTTCCCCCAGGCTCTCCCCAGGTAGAGCATGCCGGAGCCGGTGAGCCTGCAGCCGACGAAGGAGAAGCCCGAGTCCTCCGCCGGCGAGCTCCGCTGCGACGCCGCGATCGCTCCGTAGCTCGTCGCGACGGCGTGCAGCGTGCATCCCTGCGGCATTGTCCAGATAAAAAAAAAACGTGCCAGTGTCATGTCATACCCCATCATGTAACGTCGCGACTGGCGTTCCCTCGACTCAGATTTTGTTTTGGGGCAGTGACAGTTGTGCCGAGGGTACGAAGTGAATGTGACCACTAAAGCTGACAAGTGCAGACACCTCTTTTGCAAGTGCTTAGATAATTGTATTATCTATTAATTATATGTAGGTATAAATATAAACACCTCTTAAGCACCGGTATCCAATTAAGTATCGATGCTACAAAATAAACACTTATTGTCATACATGGTAACAAAATTCAGTTTTTCTTTGCTAAACACCTTTCTAAACACCTGCATTAGCATGTTGAGCTAATCATGTGTGTGTGCTGTGCATGTATTTGCATGGGGAAACAAATCAATCACGTTGGACGATTGAGTTGGGGTGGGAACAAATCAATCACGTTGGAGTGAATTGATTGAGTAGTTAGCAGACTGATTTGATTAGCATAAGTTTAGGGATTGATTTGATTAGATATTCCCTTCATTGGTATTTCTTTCCGTTGGCGGGTCACGGCAGGACATCACGGCCAAAGATCTGCACGTAATTGTTTTCTTTCCGTTTGTGCTCTTTCCTCTAGCTATTGAAATAGAAATCGAAAAGCTGCAGCAAGTATTCATGCGGCACAAAAATCCTCTGGTCTTTGATTGCTTAATGGAGTTTTCCAAAAGTGAACGCGTGTGTGTGTGTTGAGTGTTCATCGACTTGGTGCTAACAGAGCACAGATTTGTGTAAGAGCATTGGGGCATTGTGCAGGGCAAGTGCCTAACTACCTGATTCCACTGAGCTATTGCTAATGCAAGCTAAGCTAAGTGCTAACTTGTGCCCCTCACTAGAGTGCTAGACTAGACTACCAGAGTGCCTACACGTTAGACACACAAAAAGTGAGAAACCTAATGTCAAAGCAGTTCTTGCTGTAAGAAATGAAATGGCAGGGTTGGTGAATGCCTGAATTGTGGATTTGTGATAGCAACCCAACAGCTCTGATCAAACGAATGGAAGGCATGAAGATGGTAAGGTGATAATATCGACAGAGTGTCCCGAGAAATTGATCATGCTTCTATCTTTTTTAAAAATCAAAACTATTTCATCCCTCTCGTGCAAGTGGAACGAAACCCTACCTAAATTTACCACAAAATATTTTAAAAAATAATACAGTTTTTATAGTGTTTTTTACCTGGTACAAGGACCTTGCGTTCCCAAATATGAAATCAATGGAGCCCTGGATGTCGCAGTTGTACAAGTAGTGCCTCCCAATGTTGTCAAACAGCGTGTCCTGCGACCCCAGTATCCTGCACCTGTACAGCATGGTCTTGTCGCCGGAGAGCCGCAGCGCCACCGCCTGCTGGCCCACCGCTCCCGGCGGCGCGGCCGGCGCAGAGTTCTGCGGATCACAATGCATCCATGTATCAGACGATCGCATCATACACCACACCAGTGCAAGACCGATCAGCTGGATTCATGTGGCGTTTTTTTTGCGGGGAGTGAGCTAGGCTTCGCACCTCGAAGGTGATGTGGCTTGCGCAGAAGTAGTCGGCCTCGATGGCGACGGAGGCGGAGTAGAACGTGCCGATCTGGTGCCCCGACGAGTCGACGTCCGACGCCCTCGCGTTCCACGTGATCACCGTGCGGCCAGTCCGCATTCCGATGAGCGACACGAAAGGCTTCGTGATCGGCACCGTCACCTTCTCCCTGCATCCATCCACCATTGCACATGCAGCACGTAGCTTAGTTACACCTTGATTACCAATTGCAACACTTCTTTTTCTGTGCAAAATAGGATGCTGTACCTACTTACCAGCAATGTACAAATGCAGTATACTTATCGCTTGTTAAACCTACAGATTCCAGCCTCACAAGCTAAAATGCCATTACTAAAAGTTGCTTCAATTTTTTAAACATGGAGAAAAATAGAAAAATTCTTCTAGTATATAACACAAATTATGAGCAGCTTCCAAATCAAGAGCTGATTGTTCACAACAAGCAAAACAAAACGACTTTGACGAGCTCTGCAAGCAACAAGACATATATAGTTGCACTACAGAAAAAATGAGATCAAATGATGCAGCTGGTTAAAAAAGACAGCGAGAAGCCCAGAGGAAGAAGAAAACATTGTAACTCAATGGCCATTAACTCTTAAGGCAGTTACAAGAGAGGCAGCAGCAGTGGAGGCGATCGATCACCTGTACATGCCTGGCCTGACGAGGATCTTGACCCTCCGCTTGTTGCCGTCGAGCACCATGTCGACAGCGCCCTGCACGGTCCGGGAGTGCCCCGTCCCGTCCGGCGACACGACGATCGTTCGGTGCGCGCCGGCGCCGGTGCCAGCCTTGCCGCCGCCCATGTCGTCCGACATGCTGCGCGGGGCGGCCACGGCAGGTATGCTGAGGTCCTCCCACGTTATGAACCCGTCGCCGGCGCCGGCGCCGGCCACGTCGTCCACCGTGACGAAGACGGCCGCGAGGAGTAGCAGCAGCACGGTGCGAAGGTAGTAGCGCTTGCCCATGGCCATGGCCGCCACGGCCCTCCTCCTAGCCTTGGGTCAGGTTGTCACGTAGAAGTACTAGTTAACCACGTTGTTTGGGAGACGGAACAGCTTAGACTTAGCCGGGAGTATATAGAGTGCGGGGGTTACACATCACACGGCATGAGAGAGCGATGATGATGATGGAATGCAGGAAGACGTTGGAGGCGTGAGGAAGTGATGATGCCATTAAATATGGGGGCGCCCGGCCGGCCGGGCCGGGCTCCCCTTCGCCTCTCTCCCTCTCTCTGCACAAAACATGGTTGTTTGGTGTGCCAAAGAGAAAAAATTAGGGCAAAAAAAGTGGTGCAATGTGTAGAGGAATATGATTCAGCACGTATATTCCAATGTATGGGGTGATACATATAGTCATACAAGTACAGCCGTCTCCATGAATCAAGGAGAGGATAAGGAAAGTGCTAAACTACCAAAGATAATGATACACATGCCATATATACAAATCTATACTAGGCAGTTGAAGATATGCGCTAATATCCTGCCGTAGTCGAAGCATCAGAAGAATGAATGTATAGACTGAATTGAAATTCATCGAAGATAGCTGTCGGTAGTCCTTCGGTCATCACATCAGCGAACTGCTAACTGGATGGCACATGCAACACACGAAGCTCACCAAGAGTAACCTTCTCACGAACAAAGCGAACGTGAAGCTCAATGTGTTTTGTGTGTCGGTGATGAACTGGATTGGCAAAACATTATCACAATACACGATAGTTGCCTTGGAGAGCGGCTGGTAAAGCTCATGCAGAAGTTGACGTAACCAGCAGCATTCAGCAATGGTGTTGGCGACCGCGCGACGCACTAAAACGAGACACGGTGGGCTATTGTTTGGAGGACCAAGAGATCAAGCAATCACCAAGGAAAATGCATTAGCCAAAGGTACGAGAACGAGGAGGCATGGAGCTGTAAACCGTGAGATGTTGTACCACGAATATATCGTAAGATGTGCTTGACAAGAGCCAAGTGACAGTCACGAGGAGAATGCATATGAAGACAAACTTGTTATACAACATAAGAAATGCCAGGATGCGTCATCGTTAGATATTGTAAAGCCCCAACTAAGCTCCAATAGGAAGAACCATCCTCAAGAGGAGAACTGAACGTGGAGGCCACTTTCGGTTTGGTGTCAATGGGCGTGGCGACAGGTTTTCATGAGAGCATGCTTGCCCTATCAAGGAGATCCTCAGCATATTTCTTCTGAGATAGAAAGAAACCGGAGGAGGAGCGAGTGATGAAATGCCACGAAGAAGTGAAGGGGACCCAAGTCCTTCATAGAAAACTCATCATGAAGACGAGAGATAATATGATGGAGAGAGGTTGAAGAGGTAGTAAGAACAATGTCATCAACATAGAGAAGATAGGCAAAGTTCGAACCACGACGTAAAGCAAAAAGAGATTGATCAAACAGAGTGGTATGGAATCCAAGTGTGAGAATGAAAGTGGCAAACTGGGTGTACCATGCATGGGGAGCTTGTTTTAACCCGTACAAGGACTTGGAGAGAAGACATACATGATCCGGTTTGGATGGGTTGACAAAGCTAGCCGGTTGTTGGCAATAGACAGTTTTAGACAGAACTCCATGAAGGAATGCATTCTTGACATCAAGTTGGTGCATGAGCCATTGTCGAAAGGCGGCTAGACTGAGCATATATAGTGCAGATGGTGGTCGGCTTGACGACCGGACTGAATGTCTCATCAAAGTCCACACTGGGGCGTTGGGAAAACCCTCGCACAACCCAACGGGCTTTGTATCTGTCAAGAGAGCCATCAGAGTGTAGTTTATGGCGAAAGCTCCATTTACCGGTGATCACGTTCACGCCAGAAGGGCATGGAACGAGGGCCCAAGTGTCATTGGCAAGTAAGGCGCGATGCTCTTCTTGCATGGCGTGAAACCAATGGGGATCACAAAGAGCAGAGCGAACAGACTTGGGCAAGGGGGAGAGACCAGTAGGTGGAGTGGTGGTGGAAGCAACATGAGCATACTTAGGATTTGGTTTGAAGATGCTGAGTTGGCTTCGAGTGATCATGGGATGCGAAGCGGCTGCCACAGCAGGAGGAGCAGGTGGGGCAGCAGGGGAAGATGCTGCCAAGGCAGAGGAACTGGCTGTCGCGGTGGCGATTAGGAAGGAGCGGCGGGAGACCCAGTGCCGCAGCAGGAGATCCGGTACCGCGACAAGTGATCCGGGTGGGTGGCAGATTGCCATGGCATCCGATCCGGTTGTCGTGGCAGGAAAGGAAGGAAGATCGAAATCAAGAAATTCCAGATTAGGGGAGGAATCTGGTGGGGTGGGTAAAAAGGAAAAGGCGGATTCATCAAAGGTGATGTGACGGGAAGTGATGATACGACGAGAAGCGACATCGTAGCATTGATATCCCTTGTGATCGGTAGGGTAGCCAAGGAACACACAAGCAGAAGGTCTAGGAGAGAGTTTATTTGGTGTGGTGGCAAGCATGTCTGGATAGCAAAGGCACCCAATGACACGCAAGTGACGATAGTCAAGAGGTGCACTAAATAAAATCTCAAAGGGAGATAGGAGAGACCAAATTTTGCAAGGCCGACGGTTGAGGAGGTAGGTGGGCTTCGGCCCAAAAATGGGGAGGCATATGAGAGTGGAAAAGAAGGGTGCAAATTCCATCGTTGATGGTGCGAAGAATGCGCTTAGCTTTCCCATTTTGTTGGGAGGTGTAAGGAGAAGATAGACGTAGTGTAATGCCATGTTGAGCAAAGAAATCCCAAGACACATGGTTATCGAATTGACCTCCATTGTCTGTCTGAACAACAAGGATGGGAAGGCGAAATTGGGTGCAGACATAGGCATGGAAGGTGGTGAGGTGAGAGAACACCTCAGACTTGCGCCGCAAGGGAAACATCCGTGCGTAATGGCTGAAATCATCAAGTATAACATGGTAATATTGAAACCTGGAGATGCTAGGTACGGGCGATGTCCAGACATCACAATGAATGGTCTCAAAAGGAACAGTAGTAAAGGATGTATAATGTGAGAAAGGTAGATGTACATTTTTGCCAATATGATAGGTATGACAATTTGACATGACCTTGTTATTACATAAGGAATGAAAAGAGCCTAATGCTCGAGAAAAAGCTTCACGACCAGGGTGGCTGAGACGTTGGTGCCAAAGGTCAACGGAGATGGTGCTGGAGTGGAGACTCTATGTAGGAGCTGTAGTTTGGCGGGAGAAGAGTGGGTAGAGATCACCATGACTGTCACAGTGCAGTATCTCCCTCCAGGTTTGTAGACCCTTAACAGAAAAACCAAACGGGTCAAACTCAATAGAGACTGAATTGTCATGAGTAAAGGAGCTAACTGAAACAAGGTTTTTAATGAGATGTGGAGTGACAATAATATTTGGAAGATGTAGGGAGGTGGAAGAAGTGGGTATGACAAGGCGACCGGTGTGGGTAATAGGTAATGTTTGACCATTACCGATGATGATGTGAGAGGTGAAAGAATGAGGGAGGGGACAAGATATGATACCCGAGGTGGACGCCATGTGCGAGGTTGCTCCAGTATCCACAGACCACCCACCACCAGATGGAGATAGATTCATGGACATGTTGTTGAGGGCAACAATGAGAGCTGATTGGTCCCAAGACGGGGTAGAGCCGTAGAGGGGCGTCGACTGGGTGGACGTAGGCACATACGCAATAGTCAGATGTCTAGGGTGTGGCGAGTATGCAGCGGTGTATGAAGCAAGCATCGAGGCAACATTAGGACATGGCTTGAGAAGACCAACAACATGAGCATTGCTGGTAGGGGGGCACCACTGGCCGGACGCCAGGGGCATGGGCCAAGCCTGAACCATGCCGGTCCAGGGGTTGAAGCAAGGCGCCCAAGCTGGAGTGGACGCCGGTCGTTGGTTGTTTGAAATGTAATTTTCATTGTTGTGCTTGCCATCTTTCTTGCAGTGGTCGTGGCCCTTGCAATCGCCACAGTCACTGTTGTCGGTGGTGTGGTGACCGCCAGACGAAGCCAGCTGCGGGGCGGTGGAGTAGAGGGCAGTGGCGGCGGCCATCTTGGCGGTTTGCGCAAAATGGTGTTCTTCGAGAAGAAGGTATGACCACGTGTGCAGGAACATAGGAAACGGTACCTACATGGTTAAGATAGAAATTGCATTGTGGAACATAGGGTTAAGTCCACAGAACATGTTAAGCACCAACGTTTGATCCAAGATAGGTTGATCCACATCGTGGAGACTATCAGCAAGAGTCTTAAGACGATGACAGTACGTCGTGATTGTCATGCCGCCTTGGTAGAGATTGCAAAATTCAGACTTCTATGGGTTTGTTGTCTTGTGGGATGCTAGTTGCCTTGAAGCAAGTCGGAGGTTGCAAAATTCAGACTTAGCACGTGAGGTTGCATGACAATCCCTAGGATTTCCATGGAGATTGTGGCATAGAACCAGGAGATAACGTTGTAGTCATCTTGTGCCCATATTGGATTGGCAATCTCAGGCTCAGAACTGTTGATGTGGTCGGTGAGATCAAACTTTCCAAGCGCAACCTTGAAGAAGCCGCGCCATGCTGAGTAGCTGGATTCCTGGAGGTCCAGGACGATGGGAACATGGGTGCGGATATTGGTGATTTGGGCAGCCGATGATGGGAGGTGGTCGACCTTTATGTGCGTTTACTAAAAAAGATTTATTGCATCGATAAAATAGATTTACTACCGCCTCCACATGACTTTACTGCTACAAAAAAGATTTACTGGAATCCACTTGTAGTTTATTACTGTTACAAAAAAGATTTACTTCAACCTCCACATGATTTTACTGCTCTGTTACAAAAAGATTTACTGCAACTTCCATATGACTTTATTGTCATCTTAGCCAACTAGTACAGACAAGTAGACAACCAAGTAGTAAACAATCGATTCCTTTTTTGTACACGGATGTTTCTTTTATTGTTTTCATAATAACTTTTGATTAGAAGCTCCGATTCACGAACGGTTTTCACCGCTAGCTTGCTAACGACGAGCGTAATAGAATGATATAAATCTCACAAATAAAAATCTCGATGTGCGTTTACTAAAAACTATTTACTGCATCACTAAAAGAGATTTACTACAACCTCCACATGACTTTACTATCATCTTAGCCAACTAGTAAAGACAAGTAGACAACTAACTAGCAATCAATCAGTTTCTTGTGTTTATACATGAATGTTTCCTTTCTTATTTACACAATAACTTTTGATTGGAAGTTCCGATTCACGACCGGTTTTCATTGGTAGCTTAGTGACGACGAGAGTAACATAATGATATAAGTTTCGTAAATAAAAACGTCTTTGTGTGTTTACTAAAAAATATTTACGACATCACTAAAAGAGATTTACTATCATCTCCATATGACTTTACTGAACTGTTACAAAAAGATTTACTGGACTCCGCTGGTAGTTTACTACTCTAAACAAAAAATATTTACTATAACCTCTACATGATTTTACTGCTCTGTTACAAAAAGATTTACTGTAATCTTCACATGACTTTATTGTCATTTTATCCAACTAGTATAGACAGTTAGACAACCAATTAGCAAACAATCGGTTAGCTTGTTTTATACAAGAATATTTCTTTTCTTATTTTCATAATAACTTTTGATTGGAAGCTCCGATTCACGAATGGTTTTCGTCGCTAGCTTGGTGACGACAAGGGTAATAGAATGATATAAGTCTCATAAATAAAAATATCTCTGTGCGTTTACTATAAAACATTTGTTGCATCACTAAAAGGGATTTACTACAACCTCCACGTGACTTTACTACTCTGTTACACAAAGATTTACTAGACTTCACTTGTAGTTTACTGCACATCCAGCCATGCATGTATCAAACAATTGTAAAAAAATAAACATGGTGACACGTGCGATAGTAAAATTACTATCACAATTACTTTTGACCTCGTCATAGCTTGCACTGGACGTGTGACATCACGTGTGGGGGATCGTGGATTAGTGGGCCAAAATGGTGTGTTCGGCGCTCCGTATGGGAGGCATGGTTCCGCGCCTTGGGCTGGCCTGAGCGTAGAAGAGCGTATTTTACGCTAAGGCGCAGATTAGTGTGTGTGTATAGGAAAAATACTATCTACTCTCAGGTGTAGTTACTCCCTCTCCATCCACCCTTTAATCCTCGATGAGATCCGTGCGTCTTTTCAAGCCTAACGGGCC
The DNA here is from genome assembly GCA_036346395.1 of Hsuehochloa calcarea. Lineage (NCBI taxonomy): Eukaryota > Viridiplantae > Streptophyta > Magnoliopsida > Poales > Poaceae > Hsuehochloa > Hsuehochloa calcarea. The sequence continues at coordinate 39,523,727 of CM070606.1, forward strand.
TGAAAATCACGGGTAGGAGGGAGATCCGATCCAATTCCTATATGGCATTTAATACTGGCGAGATATTTATGGGATTTTGGTAATTGATGCTTTCCTTTTCGCCACCCCCTTTCCAGGCAAGTGTCTTGCCATACCTCCTCTGTAGTTTTTTTGTGTAATTGATTCTTTCCTTACCACCTCTGCAGATTTTGGTCGGCTGCTGTGGTCGAGGCCGACCGAAACACGTCCGCTTGGTCTCCTCGCCGGAGGCTTCTTTGATTCTTTCATGTGTACGCCGCCCAGTTCCAGGGATTCGCTTTTGGCCATACCACCTCTTCATCCAGGCGTTGGTCGGTTGGCGTGGCCGAGGCCGACCAATGCCTTTTGGTCGGCTGGTGTGGTCTCCTCACCGGAGGCTTCTTTGATTCTTTCAGGTGTACGCTGCCCCAATTCCAGGGATTTGCTTTTGGCCATACCACCTCTGCATCCAGGTGATTGGTCTTGTTCGCCGCCTCAGTTCCAGGCAATTTCTTTTGGTCATACCACCTCTGCATGCATGCGATTGGTCTAGCCATACCACCACTGCAGAACTTGTAGTACCTTCGAAGGAGTATATGTACATGGATAGGTAGTATCTTCAAAGGAGTATGTATACACTTCCAGAAAAGACGTATTTATTCGTCCTCTAAAAAAAGTATACGTAGCAAACACTAGGGAAAAAAGCAACTTTATGAATGGGAGTGTACGTGTAGAGTGGTAGTATCTACACTTTAAAAATGGGAGTACATGTACATAGATAGGTAGTATCTTCACTTTTTGAATCGGAGTATAACAGCGTATGTACTCATGGAATATATAGTTAGGGAGCATTTGCACTATATGAACGGGAGTATATGTACTTATGGTGTATATGTGGAGCATATAGTACCAGCTCAGGGATTCATAATTCTATTTGGACTTGGTAGAATCGGAGGTATGTAACAAACAAGCACTAGTATTTTCCTAACACCTGAATTTGTGCAAACATTATATTCCTTGAGATGTACATACTACTACACACATAATTAAATTAATTGCACTTTAAAAATGTAGTATCTGCACTTTTAAAATTAACTACACTTTAAAAATGTAGTATCTACAATGTACGTGTACAATGGTATTATCTACACTTTAAAAATGGGATATGTACATGGATAAAACATCAATCACTAACCAACGCCGAACTTAACACGAAATTGGTAGACCAATTTTTGGTGCGCATACACTTAACACGAAATTGGTAGACCAATGCCTGGAACGTGGGCTCATAACAGGAAATAATCAATTACCGGGAGAATGCCGAGACGAAGACGCCAAACAGGAAAGTCAATTACATAGTATCCTGTAGTTGGATATTAATTACGATTTGTTTTTGCTACTGACTGTTATGTACTGCGGGTATTATGTGGTATGTATTGCGGGTTACTGGCGACTGTTATGCAGTGGTATTCCATCCAATAACCTAATCAATTATGTGGTACCCATGATAGATAGACGATAGATATAATGAAAATAACTATACCTAAGAGTAGCAAAAAGGCTTCATACACACACACACTATTTTGTAACCGAGAGTAGAATAATTACTCTATGCCTAGCCAGCCCACCGCGCGCGACCCAGGCCAGGTGTGACGCACGCGCGCAATCCCCATACGCCCACCAACTATAGTCGACGGACCAGAAAGATCCGCACTCGCGCAGGACTTGTTTCGATGCTAATTAATAAGAGACGCAGCAATAATTCATGAATCATTTTTACTGCCTAGTTTGCAGCATGCGACTTTCGAGTTCATATGTTTGATCGTAAAACATAACGGATAAGACAGTAAAGTTACAATGTGTTTTACTACCGAATCACATACGCTTATTTTTTTTATCTGGTCACGCTCCCACTATCTCCCCCCAAGGCACGATGCCCCATCCGACAGTAACTTGCAGAGCATTCCATAGTAATCCCGTTGAGCATGTTTTCAAGCATCATCATCATGTCACAACGGACTTCGTGTGTAGTTAGTGGAAAAGATCCTCGGTACCCCCCCCCCCTCGGCGAAGATGCCAAACGTCTAACATTAATAAAATGCACCACATGCGATTAATAAAATTAATGCTTAGCGAGTTTTTTCACACACTGTAAACTATAAGCACGCTACCGTATCTTTATGTTACATATACAATATTTCCAAACAAAATGGAGGTCAGTATTTTCACGTGCATCTTGTAGTAAAAGAGCTCTCACATACCATCTTAGAGTAATGTTCAACGGTAGTACAACGATGTTAGTTTGACAGTAAAAGTGCATATGTGAAACGGTAAAATAGATATTACAAAACAGTAAATGTGTGTGTGTGTGTGTGTGTGTGTGTGTATAACAGCCACAAGTGAAGATGAAACTTCTGGAAATATATTTTGAGGGGTTTGGCCAAATAGCATGGTCATTCGCATTTGGTTTTTACATTGCATGATAATAAGAAAAGAAGGGGGAAAGAGAAATAGAAAGGGGGACCTAGTGGCCAAGGCAGGACCCTATCGCAGCCCTCAGCCGGTCGTAAGCCCGCTCATGGACTTCGACGGAGGCTAGATCAGGGAATACATGGAGATACGTCTCCACCTACTCCTTTGCAGTAGCGAGTTGACCTTGGCACCGAACGAGCAAAGGAAGTGTGTCGACAATAGTCCATATGAGGGTGTTCGTCTCTTCCACGGTCTTGGCTTCGTCGATTCTTGCGTTTTGCATGCCGATGTAGTTTTCAAACCTCTGGATGGATGCTTTGACATGATCCACATAGCATGTGAGCACGATCTCCAGGATGAGGTTAGTTCGCCGGACGTCGGACACAAGGATATTGGTCCAACTGAGCAAAACACGCAGCGTGCGGATGATGGTAGCTACCCTCTCTAGTAGACACGGAGGAGGTCGCGGACATAATCATGGTCCGCAGCCTCAATCAGGCTCCACCCAGATAGATGCTCGTATATGATTGATAGGTAGGATATAATTATCGTTTGAAAGGGAGCTGAAGAAGAGTTTGAAGGCATTTTTTTTCATTGTGTTGTGTTTTTTATTTTGAGTATGTGGAGTTTTTTCAGTGGAAGGAAGGCTTGGGTTTGTGTGAATTTCAACGTTCGCAAGCTGATGTGCATATTTTTAAGTCGTTTGGGGGAGACGAAAAGACGTATTGGGAGACAGAGCGGCAGTGTTACATTTTAAAAGTAAAGTCTCTTCACACACATAGTAATTCCAAACAAAAACAAATGTCAGTAATGTTATTGCGCTTATACAGTAAAACATCTGCAAACATAACAATAAATAAAGACGATGCCACTGATCACTACATTCTTTCTCCAACCAAATAAACAAAAGTAACCGCTACACGAAAGGCAGTAATAGACTAATATGAACACAGTAAAAACAAGCAGTAATACCATGTGATATTACAGTAAGAGGCTTCGTATAGAAAAGTAAAAACATGCAACGTGAGCTAAATACACGCCCTCTGTTTCAAGTTGGTAGATGTAACACTGTATCACACATAAGACAAGGCGTTAAATGTGTTACTATATAGAAGTAAAAAAAACATGGCTATTCGGCACGTATAGTTGCCATCCGACCCTGTGCTGAGGCTGTCTTCAGCGTCGTCCTCTTCCGATTTGTCATCATGAATCAGCTGGCGGCGTGTACCGGACCTTCCTCTCCCTCGCCCTCTACTTCCCTCTCCTCGCCTCTACTTCCCCCCCCGCCGCCCCGCCTCGCCGCATCGCTGCCCCTCACCCTCTGGATGAGGAGTTTTGGGGTATCGTTCGACTGGTAGCACTATTGTGACCGGCTTTCAGGCCGCATATGCTGCACACCCTTGTCATCTTCTTCCCCACCGGTGTAGAACATTGCTCTAGTTCATCATCGACTTGTTTGCGACCTTTGGTTTGTGATAGAAGAGACGCTGATGGATTTATCATATCTTCGTTAGCTTCATCAAGCTCAGCGGTCTCGTCAACCACTAGGCCAATGTCGTTGGGTACGGTATCAAGTTGTAGAGGACCTCCATGGCTCTATCATATGCAAGACAATCTACACCCTGACCTCACTACGCCCATAGCCTCTGTCAGTAAGGTGGTGCGTTGATACATCTCAGTTGTTCCATCGGGTCCGACACGCATCAGTCGCGGTCTCGTCGTGACAACACATCCACCCTAGAATTCCTCGTGTACTTACGGATCACGTCGCGGCTGGAGATACTCTCGACCTGCAAGTGGGTGAACACCCGCACCAGGTGCGTGTAGAACAACCCTACAGGTGGTAAACCAAAGATGGATTAACACTAAAATACGTTGTCGATGAGAGTAAAAATTACTATATGCACTGGATAGTAAAAGTACAATAGTTGGAATAGTAGATACTAACCGAGAGACAGTAAAAGTACCCGTTGCTCCCAGTGTTTGCATTCACAACTGTAAGTACTCGTTTCCATTTCGGCCACCACCTTGAAATCCTGCTGCGACCATGTGAACATCGTAGACTGCCTCCTATGAGACACGAGGAATAGGCCATCTCAGGTTGTATCTGCCCTTATGTGGAAGGCTATACTGGAGAAGTAGGTCTCTTTGTACTCCTTGAACACCGCAGGAGTGTACACCCTGCCCAGCTGCTCCTCGAACGGGAATAGAGTGGCTCTCACCGGTTGGCTCTGAGAACACGCAAGACGGTATGTCATGAAGCAGGTACAGAAAAAACATGAAGTAATGACATAGATGGGTTGCAGTAAAAGCAAGAGGGGTGAGAAATGTAGTAAAATAAGACAAATAACAGTAAATTATGGTATAAATTGAAGTAAATATGTATGGAAGTCACAGCAAACCTGCATTTTTTTGCCTACGTACCGTGGAATAGTGCAACTACCGACCCTTAGAGTGCTTCCTCTTTCGCGTGAATTGGTGGAGCAAAGTCATGTTATCCAGGAAGTTCTTTTTTACCATCTCGTTCATACTCTCGCTTCTCTGCATGGATGTCATCCTACCGCAGTACACGCCCTTGAAGTATGTCGTGATCCACCTTTCGCACAGGTCATAGAGGCTAGCAATGACTTGGCTCTTATCGAGGTAGTACTCTCTCACTAGATCCTCCCACACATTCTCGAACTCTCTCAAAGTAAGTGGATGGTTTATGACGGAAACCAAATGCTCCTTCAGCCCACTGTGCTTCGCATATAGCTTGTTTAGGTTCTACTTGTAGTTCTTCAACACATGCCACCGCTTTGGTAGTGCCGCATGTGGGGAGATGCGCGGATGGCGACCACCATGGCGTGTCCTAATCTGCAGTATAATAAAACACATTATGCAGTAAAACTCGTATAGAGACGTAGTATTTTTACCAACATTGACAATACATTCGGATCAAATACAGAAAACACAGTAAAACACACGTGCAATAGATAGTAAACTTGATCGACATATGCAGTAATTAGGTTAGAACGATATGAGAATCACCTGTTAGCATGCAGATGGAGCCCTTGCCATCCATGCAAGTCTGGAACGTCCTGAATAGCCACTCGAAGGATGTTGCCTTCTCATCACAGAGTAGCGCAACGCCGAACTTGGTATTCTGCAAATAGTGGTTGGAGTCAACAAACATAGCCAGAGGCATCTTGTACCGATTCATTCTGTAGGTAGTGTTGAATGTGACGTCGTCTCCGAAGTCAGCGTATTCCGCGCGGCAGCTCGCGTGGCTCCAGAAGATGTTTTTCACAACGCTGTCCTCATCCACTTGTATGTCGTAGTAGAACTTGTCGTTCTGCGACTGAAACTCCTTGTAGAAAGTCATCAGCTTGTTGACATCGTTGGCGTGATCAGTGCACATATTCGTAGCCTTTCTGTGTTAGTCAGTACAATGGATGGTAACTAACAGTAAATATACACCAGCATGGCAGTAAAAATGAGACTAAGAGGATAACAGTAAGTCAACACGGTCGTAGCAGTAATGATGTGAATAAGGAAATGACAGTAATTCATCACGATTACACAAGTAAAGACAATGATGGAATATAGTAAAAACCTGCTTTCTAGGTCATGTGCGGTGAATGGTATGTTATGCTGTCCCCCATGCATCTCTGACAAAACGTTCATCATAGCGTTGTGAGGGACCCTGCTGTCCTGCATGGTGTTGATGAGCTCCATCAACGAGGGATCAAAGTTCTTGTGTGACTGCATGAACGCGACCAGAGACGGCGTCCTAGCGAGTGGATGGTTGTGCTCCAACACAACCCGCTTGATGTATACGGAGCCATCTTTCAGTCTCTTATGCGGCTTCACGAACGCCCTACACCCAACCTCTTGGAGGTCTTTCTATGTTCACACTCTTTCTCCCGCATGTAGAAGTCGTGTTTCCCCTCCAGAGTGCAACATAACTCTCTTATCGTTTTTCTGCTCATGTTCTTTCTGACGCCAAAACCAGCATGTCACGCATACCGATAGTAGAATTGGTAACCAACACCATCATTATCGAACTTCATGCAGACCTGGGGCACCATATGGTCAGGGACGTCCTCATCCTGACATCAGTAAATCACAGTTAACACAGTAATATACAACAGAAAACAAGTAAATGACACTAGATAGAATAGTAAATTATTGAAGAATGTAAACACAGTAAATGGACAGCAGAGTGGTAGTAAAATCGCGCACAAAGACCCGTATAACACACATACGTGGGTGTACATTTGATCAGCGTCGGGTGTCCTCATCTCACTCGGAGCAACAGCAGGGGGTGGCGTGAGGACCAAGGCGTGGAGGAGAGAACCCTGGTTGTCAGGGGGGCTTACAGCCAAGGGTACAACATTTACCGGCAGCATAGCCATCTCCATAGAGAAACCTGGGTTGTCCATTGCTCACTGGGCATGGCAATAAACGCGTCGGGGGGAATCTGCTATGCTTTATAGGAAGATATGTCCGACGCTAGCGATGAGAACGAGCACCACTAAATTTGGATCCTCGCGCGGGGGGGGACGCCCAGTAGTCATTATCGATGCGATTCGTTGGAAGGGAGTCGTCGGACGGAGATGATGGTGGGGGTGGTGGGGGGAGAAGCGATAATGACCAAGGCGAACAGGGGGCAGGTGGTTTGATTTTATGATTGGATACATGGGGAATGCGTTTAGTGGGATGCACAGGATCACCCGCCTTTTTATTGTTGGCACCGTGAGAGGACATGCGGGAGTCTTTTTTTTGTCCGAACGAACAGTGATCAAGTGGACATATCGACAAGTTTGTCGTATAGTAAAACTCATTTTGGCGTCAAGTAAAACATATCAATAGGATCAATAATTATATACATATCTATTGGTTGGGAAGTGAACGGGTAGTTCACTCGATGTTTCAATACAATTGTTTACTTTATTTATTATATCTTTCCAAATATGTTTTACAATCTACTTACTGTATTTACAATCAACACCTGTTTTCTGCAAAAGACCATATGCATATTCCTTTATTCAAGCCTTGCATGAATATATTATTGCAGAATGTTCCATACGACTTGCTGAATATTCTATGTACTCATGGCTATATACATAGTTGCTCGGTTCAGGAAGAACAAGTTAATCAAGAATTCTTTGAGAATGAGTACTACGAAGACTTTGCGAACTAGGATACGCTCCCCAATCGATTGTCTGTAGGCATATCGAATGACCACTACAAGTTATTTTATTTTTGCTATAAGAGTTTTATTAGTTTCTTAAGCCCTATGTGGCAAGTTATATAAACCTTGACAATAAGGCTCGCTGCTACTATTTAATAATAATTTGCTACTTTCTTAGTTATTTTGTTGAGCAGTTGATATTACATATGTATTGTCATTGTGTACACTAGTGTGATTCTGGACTAGTGCAAAATACACCGAGAGGTCGAATTTGCATATTCGTGAGTTCCAACATGATGTTGCATAGAGTATGTTTTTTTGGTGACCATGGAATTTGTAAGGGTGATTGATAGTTATTACAGATTAACTATTTCTATTAATTAGTAGAGCATGGCATAATGGTTGATGCTTTATTTTATCTCAAGAGGTGAAATGGAAAGGTTGGTCATGACTTGTGCACGAGGCAGGCGAAGATTTGTTTTGGGGAATTTTTGTGATGGTGTTTGGAGAAGGCGGAATGGGGTAGTTAGTAAGTAGTTAGTGTAGAGCGGTTGAGTCTAAGCATGCGCGTTCCCTATTCACCTTTTTACCTAGTTCTTGTGATGGCCAACGGTTAACTGCTTTTCTGATCTATGATGAAAGAAAACTACATTAATTGACTTCCGAATAGAGTAGGCAAAATGTTCTAAAAAGACGCTGCTTCAGACGAGCAAGATTTGGACAGGACTACGAGTCAATGTTAGGTTATGTACAATACAAGATGTTTATATACGAGTGCATAAGGAAAAAGAATATAACTGTTAGAGATATCTCTTAGAGATAGAATAGGACTCTAGATATTATTTGATTTCCTTATCTGTAACATCTTTCTTGTGTATATATATTGGCCCATTGACCTCATATTGAATACAAGCGACAATCATAACATGGTATCAGAGCAAACCTAGGGTTTTGAATTTTCCGTCGCCGCTTGTCGTCCGGACGTCCGCCTCCTCTCATTGCGCTGCGACGCGGCCTCCTCTTCTGCGCCACAGACGCCGGCCTCCTACGGTCCGGCCCGTCGCCGCGCCTCCGGTCCGGCCTGTCGCGAGCACCTCCAGCGTCGGCGCGCCCGCCGCTGCGCTTGCTGGGCCGCCGTCGCGCCCGCTCCTCCGCCGGATCCGGAGCCGCCGCGCCTCGGTCCGATCCGAGCCGCCGCCGCCATCAGAGCCACCGCCGATCTCCCGGTCCGGCCCGTCGCTGCGCCTCGGCCCGGATTCAGCTCCTCCGCGCGACCTCGCCGCGCCCACTCAGTTAGCCGCCGCCGAGCCGCCGCCACCGCCATCCGTTGGACGCTGCGCTCGCCGCTCCGTCCCGCCGCCCTGCGAGGTCGCCCGTCGCTTCCGATCGCGCGCCAAGCTCGGACGCCGCTGCTCTCGTTCTTTGCCGCCGCCATCGCTGGGCCGCCGCGCCGCGCCGCCGCCGCCTCCACACGCTGCCGGCATCGCCTCGCCGACGCCGCCCGCCGCCACTCGCCGCCGCCGCCGCAGCGGGGATTAGGTTTCCCCTGCGCAGCGCGACAGCGGATCGCCAGCCCAAGAAAAGAAACCGGTCCATCTGTGCGGCACCGGAAAGAAAAAAGAGAAAAAACGCCGATCTAACCGCGCCGCCCGGTGCCGCCGTTAGACTTCGTTGCCTTTGGTCGCCGCGCGCCGTCGGGCCGCCTACCAATGGCTTCCATTCGCTGCGTGGTGCTACTCCACGCTTCAAAGACACTACCTCCTCGGTAGCCGCCGCCACGGTGGTGGTGGTCGCCTCAATCTGGTGGTTGCCGCCTCATCGCTTCTATCGCGACAAGGCGGCCACATTGAGTTCGATGCTATAAGAAGCGCCGCATCTTTCACGCCGTTCTTCTACTAGCACCGCACCGGTGTTTCTACATCGACGCTCAGATCGACTCATTCAGCAGATTTCTCTCGAAAGGTGAGATAGCGCACTTCGACGCCGCTGCTACTTGATTCTCCTTTGATGAGTTCTCGGTTACGCTCATCGACTCTTGCACCGCGAATCCACCACCTCCACGATCAAAGACATCCCGTGGATTCTTGATTCTGGAGCATCTTTTCACATGACTCCTGATTCTTCTACTCTGTCCTTCATTACACCTCTTGAATCTCCTGTCAGTGTTCTTACTGCTGATGGTACCTCTCTTTCTATGTCTGGTCGAGGACCCTAAGCAACTCATCTTTCCATGTTCCTTCATTGCTCATGTTCCTCGCCTTACCATGCGACTTATTTCTCACAGGCAGACATCGATCTTGGTTATCGAGTCATTCTCGACTGACTCTTGTTGTGTTGGGACCGCCACACGGAGCTCGGTTGGTTCTCGCCTCGGCGTCTTGACTCACAAGCGTCTTTGGGAGCTTGATCGGCTTCACCTTCCTTCCACGACACCGCCGCCATTGCGATCTCTCCGCGCCACTCCGTCTACAGCTCTTTCCAAAGCAGTGGCATCACCGTCTTGGCCATCTGTGTGGATCTAAATCTGTCGTCCTTAGTTCGTCGTGGTCTTTCGGGATCTGCCTCGTGAGACGTCTCTTTAGATTGTCGTACGTAAGTTAGGCAAACAGATTCACTTCCTTATCATCATAGTGAGTCGGTGTCTCTCGTCCTTTTGATCTTGTTCATTCGATGTTTGGGGTCCGCCCTTCGCTTTGAAAGGGGGTCATCGATACTATATTATATTTATAGATGATTTCTCTCGCCACACTTGGATATATTTCATGTCTTCTCGTAGTGAGGTCTTGTCCATCTATAAACAGTTTGCCACCATGGTTCGCATACGATTCTCCACTCCTATTCGTGTTTTTCGTGGTCGACTACCGGGCGAGTACCTCTCTCATCACCTACGCAGCTTCCTTCTTCGAAAGGTGGCACTCGCTCAATTCTCTTGTCCCGTGCTCATGCTCGAATGGTGTTCCGAGCGCAAGCATCGTCACCTTCTTGAGTCGGCTCGTGCCTCGATGATTCCGCTCTATCCCACCTCACTTTTGGGCGGAGGTCGTTTCCACCGCCACCTATCTCGTCAACATCCACCTTCTTCTCGCTTCTTCTTGGCGCAATCCCTATTGAGCGCCTCTGTGGTCTCCTCCCGACTACTCGCCTTCGCTCGTTTGGTTGCGCTTGCACGCTCTCCTCGCCTCGAACGTACCAAACCGATCGCCACCGTTGAGTGTGTCTTTCGGGATACGAGCCGAGCACAAGGGCTATCGGTCTTTGGGATCCGTTGGTCGACGGATGCGGATTTCTCGGGACGCCACTTTCGACGCAGTCTCGTCCCTTCTACCCACGCCCTGCCTCTCCTTCGCTTCCTCTCAGAGTCTCGCTTTTTTGACTTTTCCAGATACACCTATCTCTGTCTTGCCCTTGTCCACCCGGCCCCACCGAGTCTCCACATATTTCCCTGTGGCCTCTCCGCCATTGTCGCCGCCGCCGTCTCTCGCGCTCCTCGGGCTCCCCACTACACTCGTCTACACTCGTCGACCTCGTATTGAGGATCTTCCAGATGAGCCCTCTTCTACTGATGATTCATCTTCTTCTGATGCTTCATCTTCCCCTGATGGGCCGTCTTCTCCTCGCTACGCTCTCCGCGATCGCTACCGCCGCCCCGCCTGCTTTTGCCTTTGCCGGGCGCAGCTACTCGTGAGCTCGCCTCCTACCGGATCTTTGTTATTTCATCCCGAGTGGCAGCATGCCATGGCCGAGGAGATTGCTGGCCTCGAGCGTACTGGTACTTGGGATCTTGTTCCTTTTCCATCTCACTCTCGTCCCATCACATGTAAGTGGGTCTATAAGATTAAGACTCGCTCTGATGGTTCTCTTGAGCGCTATAAGACGTGTCTTGTTGCTCGTGGCTTCCAACAGGAGCATGGTCGTGACTACGACGAGACTTTTGCTCCTGTGGCCCACATGACCACTTGGCGACTCTTCTTTCGGTGGCGCCTGCTCGCCATCGGTCTGCTTTCGCCTTGATGTCAAGAATGCCTTTCTTAATGGTGAGTTGCGTGAGGAGGTCAACATGCATCCGCCACCTGGGTATTCTGTTCCTGAGGGCATGGTCTGTCGCCTTCGTCGCTCTCTCTATGGCCTTAAGCAAGCCCTCGTGCTTGGTTTGAGCGCTTCTCCTCTGTGGTCACTATCTTTGGCTTTTCAATGAGTGATCATGATCCTGCGCTCTTTGTCCACACTTCATCTCGTGGTCGGACTCTTCTTCTCCTGTATGTTGATGATATGATCATTACCGGAGATGACTCTGAGTACATTGCCTTTGTCAAGGCTCGTCTTAGTGAGCAGTTCCTTATGTCGGATCTTGGTCCTCTTCGTTACTTCCTTGGGATTGAGGTTACTTCCACTCCAGATGGTTTCTTTATGTCCCAAGAGAAGTATATTCAGATCTTCTTGATCGCGCCTCCTCATCGAACAGATCGTTGAGACTCCCATGGAGCTCAATGTTCACCTCCGACCCTCTGATGGCGAGCCTCTTTCTAATCCGACTCGCTATCGTCATCTTGTTGGGAGTCTTGTCTACCTTGTTGTTACTCGTCCGGATATCACTTATCCAGTTCACATTCGAAGTCGATTCGTTTCCGCTCCCACTCAGGTCCACTACAGCCACCTTCTTCGAGTTCTGCGATACCTTCGTGGGACTATCTCTCGCCGTCTCTTCTTTCCACGCTCCAGCTCGCTACAGCTTCAGGCTTATTCGGATGCTACTTGGGCCAGCGATCCCTCTGATCGCCGGTCTATCTCTGCTTACTGTGTTTTTCTTGGTGGTTCGCTTATTGCCTGGAAGACGAAGAAACAGACTGCAGTGTCCCGTTCGAGTGCAGAGGTCGAAGTTGCGTGCTATGACTCTCTTGATGCAGAGATTACTTGGCTACCAGTAGTTACTTGAGGATTTTGGTGTTTCACATTACACCGACTCCTCTCTTGTCGACAAGACAGTGCTATCAAGATGTGCGTGACCCGCTGGAAGCATGAGCTCACCAAGCATATTGGTGTTGATGCTTCCTTCATGAGGTCTTGTGTGCATGATCAGGTGATTGCTCTTCAGTATGTGCCTTCAGAGCTTCAGATAGCGGATTTCTTCACGAAGGCCCAGACTCGAGCACAGCATGGCTTCTACCTTTCCAAACTCAGTGTTGTTGATCCACCATGAGTTTGAGGGGGGGTGTTAGAGATATCTCTTAGAGATAGAATAGGACTCTAGATATTATTTGATTTCCTTATCTGTAACATCTTTCTTGTGTATATATATTGGCCCATTGACCTCATATTGAATACAAGCGACAATCATAACAATAACATCATCATGCATCTATATAAAAGTTATTTCCTCCAATGCAAGTATCTCTTTTGTAGGTAATTATATGATTATATTATCTATTAATTATATATAGCTATATACATATGCACTTTATCTGTCCTACATAGCAACAAAAATCAGCTTTCTTTGTTAAACCCGTCTCTAAACATATGCATTATACATGCTCTTAGTTTTCTTCTTGCCTTCCTAATGGATCAGGCCAAGAAACATTATGTACGAACCTAACACCGTTGAAATTCGTCAGATAACCGTCGATGTGCTAGGGCTCCTTTGACGATCAGGTAATCCTCTACGTTTGGTGAACTCTGCAATGCGAGTTAGCCCATTCGGGGGCAAAGCTCTGCAAACAAACCGGATGCTATATGGAATCCGTACGTGAGCCACTCCAAATTACAAAATTTAGCAAATCCATGTCAATTCGTAACAATTTTTGCGAGATCTCGTCCATAAATAGCACGGCGAGTCCAGTTTTGCGCGGATGTTCTTCATTACATCTGAAAAATCAATGGCAGCCTCTAGGGCCAGACAACTTTGTACAAGCGGTGACAGTTAAATCTGAAAATCTTTCCCTAAAAAAAAACAAATCTGGAAGTCAACACAAGTCCATGTTCTGGTCGTGCCCAAAAGGAGGACCGAATGGTCGGAGTTGGTACAGAGGAGGACTCAATTGAATATAAGCACCTGCACTTTGCAGTTGTGTTCTTGCTGCCCCTGGAGTTCAGGCTGTGATTCATCGGCTCATTGCATCCTGTTTTGTGGAAATATCCAGAAGTTTCTAGAGCTCTAGTCGCCACATGGGCAAAGGATATGATGCATATGTGCGCGCGTACAAATTATACTTATTTTTTTAGCAAGCAAAACTGGCATACGAATGATTTCGGTGTCCAAATTTCTTGTGAAATGACGATCCTTCTCCATATGTTCAGGAGATACAAAATTGGAGCTATTTTCATTTGGGTTGATAAATGTTCCAAAACACTTGACAAGGGAGATGGGGAAACAGTTTGCTCGGGCTTTTGCTTGACTTCGCATACTACATAAAACTGCAACTTTTGCATTGACTGACAAACCAAGTGAATAAAGACAGCATAGTTTGACAAATTGAATTGCTGCAACGATCATACTTTGCAACCAATCTTCAGGTGAAGTGGGACATCTAAATTTACATGAACCTAATACTTATTCACCTTCAACCTACCATTTCCATTTCTCCAAATGTTTGCAATGACCCATTCCTGCAAAAATAAGTGGTTGGAAACAAATAAATTCGACATATACTCTCCTATTTAGACATTCATAGCAACCAGTTGAACCAGATTACTAGATTAGAAGTTTGTGACGAGTGATTGAGTGATGCACTGAAGCAAGCAAGGTTTCATGCATGAAAATGGTATTTCAGCGAGTGATGCGCTGAAGCAACTAAGGCTGCATGAAAACCGAAATGGAACACCGCTACACCAGCACAACATGATATTGTAGGCTTCTAGCTATGCAAAATGATGGTCACATGATTCATCCTTCACACATTAGGCTCTAATATTGATTACATAAACAAATCACAATTTCGCATTAATTGCATGTACGAATGGAAATAAAAAAAATGGAAAATGATCTTCAGTCACAACATTCACTTGTTAGAATTGCTGGCAACTAAAAGATACCTTGCGCGGTGTTCCAGTTTATTTATTCAAATTACCATATGGCATCTAGCTTAACATCCCATGTATGCATAATTACTGGCACAACATTTGTTATAGCCTTATAGGAGCTTTCGATGGTTGATCCAATATTGCATCAATTGTCAGAGTTGACAAGTTGCAGATTGCAATCAAGAAGCTTACCAATGGGGACAGAAATGGGATCCTTATTCAGATGAGATCATGAGAGATGACCCAGCCTAATTGTGTGGCATCAACACAATAATCAATCTCAACTTTGGTCTTACTTGAAGCAATGAAATTCAAAAGGTTAGACAGAGTTGCAGAAGCCAGTGACCGTGATTTACTTTTCTTCATCAACTTACAAATATGTGTCTTATGATAATGGATAGCCACTTCAGAGCTGATAATCACACTTGCGACAAACAGAGTGCTCGCAGAGCAAAGCAAATATAAAGGTTCGATCGCATATCTCAAACATAAGGAAACAATATTCCCATGCAGCAACCAAATTAACGAAAGGATCAATTCATTCATACCTAATTCTTATTCCCTGACTGCTCAAGCTCAGGCCTGTGGATCATCACCAGCAAGCTCCTCATACGCAGCCTCAAATGCTTCTTGCCAGAACCGTGGAAGCCGTACCCGATCACCGGTGCAAGTGTACACATCCCACATCCGGCGCACTAGTTTCTCCCTTTCCTCCATCTCCTACTCAAATCATAATTAGGCAAATTTCAGTATTTCATTCACAAACCAAAAATGTTTCTACTTTCATTTATTCATATACTTTAGCTTAGCTTTCTGCAGCCGAAATCAACTAAGATGGTTTTTCATCCATGTAAAATAACTATCGAAACACCATTCGATATGAAGAGAGATCATGGCTTCAGCATAACGTATAGCACTTTCTTAGCCAAAAACTAATCTTTTTAAAAACTGAGAAGACGCAATGTATGGTCGGACGTGGTGGTGGTGGTCGGCGACGGCCTTCATGGCTTCCCTCCGGCCGGTCTCGAGGGTGGCAGCAGGGAGTGGAGTGGAGGGTAGTGAGTGACGATGCGTCTCGGTTAGGAAGTGAGTAGAGGCTGGCAGTGTGGGCCCGGGTGTCGGCGTGCTACCGGCGACTCGTTAATATGATGGATAGCTCGAGTTGAAGAGGAGATCAACCACCATCAAGGAGGAAGATCAGATGTCTGGTTACCTACAGAGTGTTAAGACTCTTAAAGTCTGCAGATCACATGATACTGAGATAATAAAACCAACAGAATTTCTTTCATGCTGTGGATATCCACGTTCGGAACACAGATATAACGCAAATTGTGTGCGTCTCAATTCGCGAAGCAGAAGCTAACATAGGATTGATCTATCACGACAATACACACAGCATATCACAGTTTACACTTTGGTTACATCTGCAGTTCTGGAGGACGGCGACATGCTTCACTCTTGATTCAGGATTACAAGACGCTTATCAGGATGGCAACATATACTTGTCTTGATTGGTCCAACAACCTGATGACCGTCGGATGCTTCAAACAAGACATGACATGCAAATATGCGAGTTCATTTCCCCAGCAAAGCATCAGCTGGTCCAAAATCCATGGCCGAAGGCATGATACAATTCAACATGACAAGTTTCTCGTTCCATATGTTGGAGCTGGAGTGATAAATTTAATTCACCAGAAGGCATACACTAGGTGTCACGACCGGAAGGATGGCCGGACGGCGACGGCTTGAAGGGGGAGTAACTTTAGAGGAGAAAGATAGGTATAGACGGGAATGAGCTATTTTTTCGTTGTTCTTCTTGTTTGATCATAACCACGCACACACAAGGATATCCTTTTATGAGGAATAATTGGACCTTTCCTATTATAGACTCATCTAACTTGCCTAATTGGACTCTAGCGTGCATGAACACATCCTGAACAAGCATGTCAACTTACTGTACTAACATATTTGGACTCTTGCTTTCCTAACTAAATAGGAACACATCTTTCCTAATCCTCGTGAACTATTCCTTTTGAACGTGACTCTGCACATGGTCATGGATGTCTTGCTGGCCGGCCGCTAGTGCTGATCTCCTTAGCTTCGCGACGATATGTCTTTGGTGCTCGGTTGGACCGGCCACTGCCCATGACAGTCAATGTGTGAATAGTAGCCCAGCCCATGACAACTATTCCCCTCCTTTCGCGACAGCTCATCCTTAGGCTGCGGCGGCGGCCATGGTTGCAGCCCTAGGAGGCAGCACAACTGTAGCAGGGCGCAACCCTTGAAGGTAGACCATGGAGCGGAAGAAACCTCCTTCGTGATGCAAGATGTAGCCCACATTGGAGGAGATTAGCATGGGATAGCAAAGAAACCTTGTCCACCACAGGATGCAACGGCGGTGGGAAAGTTATGACAATATCGCAATCCCCCATATGGAACCCACCGCATTTCGCACCACTAAAGGCACAACGTTGGCTGACGGTATGGAGGAGGCTATTGCGAAACAACGACAACATTCTCTTTCCACGGTGGAGTCACCATTCGTGCAGCCAAAGGCGGCGCTGCCAGTGCAACTTCGCGTAGCACTTCCTTCTTGTCCCCCGCTGACATCATCTTCTCTAGGATAGCCTTCATCTTCTCGGCGGTGGCCATCATCTTCTTGGTGGTGGCCATCATCTTGTCTGTGGCAGCCATCATCTTCTTACTGTCAGTCTAGCAACAGAAGCCATGGTGAGTGGCTCTAATACCAAATGTCACAAATCTTAGTTCATAGCAGGGTAAACACCGCTGGAAGGATGGCCGGGCAGCAACGGCTTGAAATGGGAGGGACTTTAGAGGAGGAAGATAGACATAGACGGGGATGAACTATTGTTTCTTTGTTCTTCTTGCTTGATCATAACCACGCACAAGGATCTCCTTTTATGAGGAGTAATTGGACCTTTCCTGTTACAGACTCATCTAACTTGCCTAATGTCCTACACACGACTACTAGCGTGCATGAACACACCCTGAACAAGCACGTCAGCTTACTGTACTAACCTATTTGGACTCCTGATTTCCTAACTAAATACGAACACATCTTTCCTAATCCTTGTGAACTATTCCTTCTGAACATGGACTCTGCACATGGTCCTGGATGTCTTGCCGGCCGGCCGCTAGTGCTGATCTCCTTAGCTTCTGCACGTATATATGTTGTTGCTGCGCTAGTCTGACAGTCTATCCTCCGGTTGGACCGGCCACTGCCCATGACAGTCAACACATGAACAGTATCCCGACCCATGACAATAGGCTTCTCCAAAGGGTTTCGCGGTGGAAGCAGCAAACATTCTATCAATTTCTACATTTAGGACTACATAAATTTGGTCAAATCTTTAAAGAAAACAAAAGAAAAGCAAGATTCCTGTCGTAGCAAACAAAGACTAAACAGTAAGAGAAAAGGGGACCTCCGCTACTCTCAGGGGAGCCGAAGGATCCTCAGGAAGGGAATCAGCAGTTAGTGGATATGTATTGATTGCTTCTGAAAAATAAAAAAAATCTCCCCTTTTACATGGGGGGTGCCCCCCTATTTATAGCCCTATTTTTTACATTACTATCTTAACCCTATGGGGGTACTGTACGGGTAGGGGCTACAGGGACTTTTCATCCCCCTACACATAGGTCTCGATCCACGGTAAATCTTCCCGCACTTGGTCCATTTGACTGGTGCACCTGGTCCACTAGCACTCGGAGTGCTCCACTGCAAGGAGCCTTCCAAGTCTTGCTAGGTGCCCCTGACCCGGTGAGGCCCCTAGGACTCTCCAGGGGTACTTCGGGTCTCCCCCGAAGGTGGCCCGGAGGGCCTGCTGCTCCGGACCTAGTGAGGCCCTCTGGGGGTGCTTCGGACCTGCTCCGAAGGCGGCCCAGAGGGCCTGCTGCTCCGGACCTTGCGAGGCCCCTAGGATCTTCTAGGGGTACTTCAGGTCTCCCCCGAAGGTGTCCTGTGGTCTGCTCCTCCAGGCCTTGCGTGGCCCCGAGGACCCTCTGGGGGTGCTTCGGGTCTTGGTCAGAGGAGGCCCGGAGGGCCTGCTGCTTCGAGCCTTATGTCGCCCTAGGGTCTGGTCCCGCGAGCTTGACGATGGCTTTGCTTGACCGTTGGGGTTGGTGGGGCTGCCCCCACGACAAGCTCCTCGTAGTCGAGGTCGTGCTTTGCTCAGGCTGAAACCGCACTGTCCTTCCCGAAGGGTCCAGGCACACCGTCCCCTTTGGCCTGGTGAAGCTTTGCTGCTCTTGGACTCCTTGTGGAAAAAGTAATGTGTAACATTTGTGGTGGCGTCGGTTCGGGTCCTGTGTCCTGCTGGACTTTGTTTGGACACGTTCCATTGAATGAGCCAGAACCGTTCAGGTGAGTGTAGTACATGTGTCGTTCTGTGAATGGCTCTTGTATCTTCGTTTTTTGTGCCCTTTCATTTTTGGTGCTCGGGTGGCTGTATATATGGGGGACGCTCCAGCCCCCTTTTTTATTCACCTGCTTTGTGAAATTTCACTCCCTTGCCTTCTCACCTTTCTTCGTTGATCTCCTCGTGTTCAGCGCGATGACGAAGCGTTCGCGAGATGGTGGGGCGTTGTCGGTTCTCTCGGACGAGCTTGGCAGTTCTTTGGTTACCCCGTCAGTCATGTGGTTGCTTCGGGACTAAGGCAAAATTGCCGACCTACCCTGGTGCGCATGCTTGGTTCGGAGACGGTCCTTTGCTGGTCTTAGTGTCTAGTTCCTTTAGAGTTTCAGTGCCTAGTGTTTTAGTGCCTCGCAAATTTTTTTCAGTGCATTACATTGTTGAACTTTCAGTTGCATCGTTGTGTCATTTGCTGGTCTTAGTGTCTAGTTCTTTTAGAGTTTTGAGTTCTGTTCACGTTTGGTCTCACCGCTGCTGTTGAGTTCGACCTGCCATGGCAAGGGGATCAAAGGAGGAGAAGGACACCGACTTCAGCCAGGGGACGGACACACCATCTAGGGAGGCTTTGCCCTAGCTGCTCTCAGATAAGGAAACCTTACCCAATTCGGAGACAACCAAAATAGCGTGCGTGGTGTTCGCAAAAAAAAGAAGAAAAAACAGAGAGAAGAAAAAAAAGAAACACACATAACTTTTGCATATGACCTCCGATTGGGGTGATTTTTAATCCGTTGAACAGAGAGTATTTTATCATACGTGTACGCCCCAAAAAACTTCAACCCTAAAAAACATCGTTTAGGGCCTCAAAAGGGCTTGCAAACAGCCGCAAACCGAGAAAAATTCAAGTTTCTCAGAATTTGCTCAAAATTTACAGAGCCCTTTTATAAGTGATTCTAAGGTTCCCTGCAGAGACGGCATCCTTTTTCGAGCTTCCGAACTCCGTGTGCGATGTTCTCCAGTTCTGCAGCGCCGTATTTTCGTTTGTGTTCTAAGCTCGCGTCTCTAGTACGGTCTAGCCTAGGACCCGCACTAACCGGCGTGGAATGATTTTTCAGCTTGCATTAACTGATTTGATTATTGCTAATCCTTGCTACCATATTGAAGCCTTCCGAGCTCCACTTCCTACTAAATCAGCAGGTTCCGTTCCTTACAATCGTTGGGCTAATCGCAAGTGAGAGTATCATGAACCAACCACCGGTTGTACCACCTCCTTGCTGCGTTAGTAAAAGGTTGTAAGAACCTGGTAAGGCATTGGAAACTCCAAGAACCTAGTAGTTCATAGGGATATATACACTGTGATTTGTTCTTTTCTTTGATACTAACAATGGCAGGTTCATGGTCACAAGGGGAGAATAGCAGGCCCAATGTTGAGGAAGATGTGCCTCTCACGCCTCGCACGAAAGACATCATGCAGCAATTTTCACACTTGTTGAGTCAACATTCAGAGCGTCTTGAGGCGGTTCTAGATCGCACCAATATCGATCTTGCTGCGATTGTTCCACGTGTGGAGCGACTAGAGAGAGCTCCACCTCCTGCCGCATTGTCGGCGTTGCACCACCGCTACCGTAACCTATCGGTTGGTAGCTCATTGGACGATGAGATAGAAGATGAAGTGAACCCATATGTTGCTGATACGCTGATACAGAGTCCGATGGTGGTTTCAATCCCAACAATGGTCATGATCATTGGCAACGACACGTCAATCGACAAGGTATGCGAATAGACCCACCACGTGAGGTACATGATCGTAATGATGCACTTGGTAAAATTAAATTCACTATACCTCCTTTTGCTAGAAAATATGATCCTGATGTTTACCTCACATGGGAGTTAGTCGTAGACCAAAAATTTACATGCCATGAATTTCTTGAAAATAAAAGGGTTAGAGCTACTACTAGTGAGTTCACTGACTTTGCATCTATATGATGGAATGAATTGTGCCGTAATGAACAAAACATACCTAAAACATGGGATGCTATGAAGAGAGCTATGAGAGCTAGATTTGTGCCTTCATATTATTCTCATGATTTTCTGAATAAATTACAACGTTTAAGACAAGGTAATGTCTGAGAGAAGACTACTATCAAGAATTGCAAACTGGTATGTGACATTGTGGTTTAGAAGAAATCGAAGCTGCTAGAATGGCTAGATTTTTAGGAGGGCTTAACTGGGACATTCAGGACAGTCTAGATTATAAGGAGTATAATTCTATCACCCGTCTATTCCATCTTGCTTGTAAAGTTGAACGTGAAGTGCAGGGAAGACAGTCTCACTCCCGAGGCTCTTTTGGAGGTAGGCAAAATCAGGTGCAGTCCGCGGGCAGGGCGCCATCCCCTGCTATCCCTGCAAGTAGTCGTCCTCCACCCTTCTCTGGTCATGGGCGACCAGCAAGCACCACTCCCCAAGCCTCCAACGCAAGGAAATCAACTTCGGTTCAGTAAGCTTAGAGTTCTACTTCGGCTGCTTTCACCGGGCGAACGCGAGACATACAATGCCATCGCAAAGAAAGGCTTGGGCACATAATGAGAGATTGCCCAAATCGTGGGCACTTCTTGTTAGAGACGATGGTGAGTATACTTCATCTAGTGATATTGATGAAGAACATGCATTGGTTATGTGACCCCACAGGTGAGCAATTTGAATCTGAACAAGACGAAGAACGTTTTGGAGCTGAAACAAGCGATAAGTTTTTGAGAATAATTGTGAAGCGTGTCCTTAGTGCTCAAATAGGCGTCTTGAAATGTAATCAACGCCACAATATATTTCAAACAAAATTTGTGGTCAATGAGCATTCTTGTCGTGTGATTATTGATGGAGGTAGTTGCAATAATTTGGCTAGCATTGGTATGGTTGACAAGCTTGCCTTGACCACACAACACCATCGTGCTTACCACATTCAATGGTTTAATTCATGTGGTAAGTCAAGGTAACTTACATTGTCATAGTATACTTTTCTATTGGTTCATATCAAGATTTTTCTTGATTGCGATGTCGCACCTATGCAAGCGTGTTCATTATCGCTAGGTAGACCATGGTGTTGGACCGAAAAGCGACTAGAGGGGGTGAATAGGAGCACACTCACTTTTCACAAATAATTGATTCAATAAGATTTTACTCCAATAGCTATGGAAGCTATGAAGATCAATATCCCAATACAGCAGAAGACTCGTATTGAATCCAATTTAACCCCTAAGCAAAATAACTAAAATCAACACAAGCGAAAGAAACTCAGTGCTGGGCGATCTGACCACTGGGTCAATGGTGGTCAGACCGGTGAATCTGGCGGTTTGACCGCCGGCCTGAAGAACAGATCAACAACCCGAAGAGTGAAGTTGCAAATAGATGTAACTTTGGATCTACAACTCCAAACTCAATGAAATTTCTTGAAAGAATTATGATCATTTTCTATGATATCAGGAACCTATTCCAATCGAAGATTGTGAAAATTCTTGGAAGAATTATGATCCTTTTCCGTTTGAGAGGAGGAAGGTTCAAAACCGAGTCAAAACAGAAACTAGATCCAAAATCTTGCTCGTGAGAGATTGATGATCAAGATGATCCTAGACATGTTCCCACATGTCACAGCAAGCTAGATCACATGAAGAATTCAAGCAAAAACTCGCGGATCAAAGAAAGACTCAAAATCATCAAATGGAGAGAAGGAAAGCAAAGAGACAAAACTTTGATCAAACCTTCCTTGTATTGATTTGATATGATTTGAGTTTACAGACACTCCATCAATGGAGGACAAAGCTCAATCTATGAGCACGAAATCAAATCAAAACTCTCTAGAACCCTAACCTCCACAAAACCTCTCCCTAAGCAAATTAGGGTTTCAAACAATAAAAAAGGTTGAAGGGGGGTGCAGCCACCTCCCTCCTTTATTTATAGTGGAGGCTTAGACCTTTTAGAAGTTTGACTCAATTGGGCTCCCGTTAAGGCCCAAAACAAGTGGATCACACACACACACCTTTTAAAGCGCCATCTTTATCGCCTCTTGACCTAATCAGCTTCACCTTGCGCTATCTTGCGCCGCGGTTTGGCCAATAGGTCACCCTTGTTCATTCTGCACCACGCTTGAGTTCATTGACCTCACCCGGCATCGTCGATCGTTCTGGACCTTAGCTCTCCAAGCCTAGTCCTGATCATCCTCGTCGTTGACCGTCGTTGACCACCAAGCAACCTCCACAACAATAGACAAGCAAAATGAATTCAGGAACAAGTTCTTCATAACTTGACCCATGTTAGTCAAAACATGCATCATGCAACACATATGCACTGAAACTCATGACTTTGACCAAACATCGCCGCCACGAAGGACGACGATCCAAGTGAAAACCGGTCAGACCGCCACCATGGCCGGTCTGACCGCCCACCCTGGCCAGTCTGACTACCAACTATTGGCCGGTCTGACCGTCAGTTGGGACTTAGCCAAATTCAGCCCCTGAAAATCCGAAACCTACTGGAATTTTCAAACGAATAGAACTTTTGACTAGAGACTCCAAAAATTATGAGACCAAGTGCAATATAATCCCCTCTCTTGCCTACAATCTTTAATTTTGGCCCAGCTCAAAACACAACTTTTTGGATTTGGCCGGTCCGACCGCCGCTATGGTCGGTCGGACTGCCACTAGCCGGTCCGACCACTAGGGGTGGCCGGTCGAACCGCCCTATGGCCGGTATGACCGCCAATTCGGCCGGTCAGACCGCCTGAGACCTGACAGCATGCCAACATTACCGAAAACATGTGAAACGATAAACTTTTAACGCCATTGCCAGTTGTCACATCATCCTAAGATCAGGAGCATATCTCCATGATGTCCACACATGACAATATGATAAAGACATTGTGCATCATGGTAGGACTAATCAATATACTCTCATGTCTAAAGGAAAGCGAATCACTTTGCTACCCATATCTCCAGAAGCAATTTTAAAAGATGAATTAGAAAGAGTTGATAGAGAAAAAGAGAGTAGCAAAAGTGAAAATCAGATTGTAGCTAAGGAACTTGCACCGCATAAGAAGAAGCAGCCTAGTGCTAAGGAAGGTGAAATTAGATTGAAGTGTTCTGTTTTGTTAGCTACCAAGTCTGATATGAGCGAGGTAGAAGCTGGTAATTCTGGTTGCTATGCTTTAGTGTGCAAAGCAACTTTGTTTTCATTTGAGGATATGCCCCCCTCTTTGCCTCCTGTTGTTGCTCACTTTTTGCAGGAGTATGACGATGTATTTCCAAGTGAGGTACCACCGGGGCTACCTCCAATTAGGGGCATTGAACATCAGATTGACTTGATCCCAGGAGCTTCACTACCCAACCGCGCGCCATACCGAACAAACCCGGAGGAGACTAAGGAGATTGAGCAACAAGTGCAAGACTTGCTTGACAAAGGGCACGTACAAGAGAGCCTTAGTCCATGTGATGTTCCTGTACTTTTGGTTCCAAAGAAAGATAGGTCATGGCGTATGTGTGTTGATTGTAGAGCTATCAATAATATTACATTTAGATATCGTCATCCTATTCCTAGGTTAGACGACATGCTAGATGAATTAAGTGGCTCTATTTTATTTTCTAAAGTTGACTTGCGTAGTGGATATCACCAAATTCACATGAAATTAGGAGATGAATGGAAAATAGCGTTCAAAACTAAGTTCGGTTTTTATGAGTGGTTAGTGATGCCTTTCGGTTTAACTAATGCACATAGTACTTTCATGAGATTGATGAACGAAGTTTTGCGTACTTTCATTGGTAAATTTGTGGTGGTTTATTTTGATGATATATTGATATATAGCAAATCGTCAGAGCAACATCGTAACTATTTACGTGCTGTTTTTAATGCTTTACGTGGTGCACGTTTATTCAGTAACCTTGAGAAGTGCACCTTTTGCACCGATCGAGTCGCTTTTCTTGGCTATGTTGTTACTCCACAGGGAATTGAAGTTGATCAAGCCAAGGTTGAAGCAATACAGAGTTAGCCGACTCCTAACACGGTCACACAGGTGCGAAGTTTTTTAGGACTTGCTGGATTTTATCGCCGCTTCGTGAAGGATTTTAGCACCATCGCTGCACCATTGAATGAGCTCACCAAGAAGGGCGTGCCATTTGTGTGGAGCGCCGCACAGGAGAACGCATTCACCACACTGAAAGATAAGTTAACACATGCACCCCTACTCCAACTCCCTGATTTTAATAAAACTTTTGAACTAAAATGTGATGCTAGCGGAATTGGTTTAGGTGGCGTGTTGTTACAAGAAGGTAAACCGATAGCATACTTCAGTGAGAAATTGAATGGGCCCAGTCTGAACTATTCTACTTATGATAAGGAATTATATGCACTTTCAAACTTTAGAAACTTGGCAACACTATTTATGGCCCAAAGAATTTGTTTTAAATTCTGATCATGAATCTTTAAAGCATATTCGAAGTCAAAGTAAACTTAATCATAGACATGCAAGGTGGGTTGAGTTTATTGAGTCTTTTCCTTATGTCATAAAACACAAGAAGAGAAAGGAGAATGTTATTGCTGATACTTTGTCTAGGAGATATACCATACTTTCACAACTTGACTTCAAAAATTTTAGATTAGAGACCATTAAAGAGCAATATGTGCATGATGCTGATTTTACAGATGTCTTGTTGAATTGTAAAGAAGGAAAAACGTAGAACAAATTTGTCATTAATAATGTGTTTGTGTTTTAAGCTAACAAGCTATGCATTCCAGCTAGCTCTGTTCATTTGTTGTTGTTACAGGAAGCGCTTGGAGGTGGGCTGATGGAACACTTTGGTGTGAAGAAAACAGATGATATACTTGCTGATCATTTCTTTTGTCCAAAGATGAGACGGGACATCGAGTGCTATGTTGCTCGTTGCACTATATGTCAAAGAGCTAAGTCACGACTTAATCCTCATGGTTTATACATGCCTCTACCTGTTCCTAGTGTTCCATGGGAAGATATTTCGATGGACTTTGTTTTAGGATTGCCTAGAACACAGAAGGGGAGGGATAGTATATTCGTGGTTGTTGTTGGATTTTCTAAGATGGCTCATTTTATACCATGTCATAAGAGCAATGATGTTGCCCATATTGCTGATTTATTCTTTCGTGAAGTTGTTCGCTTACATGGTGTACATAATACTATAGTTTCAGATCGTGATGCTAAATTTCTTAGCCATTTTTGGCGAACTTTATGGCTAAATTAGGGAATAAGTTGTTATTTTCTACTACTTGTCATCCCCAAACTGATGGACAAACTGAAGTTGTGAATAGAACATTATCTACAATGCTTAGGGTTGTGTTGAAAAAGAATTTAAAAATATGGGAAGAATGCTTGCCCTTTTGAGGTTGTTTATTGTTTTGTGCCTCGTGCTCCTATTGATTTAATGCTTCTTCCATCTTCTGAGAAATTGAATTTTGATGCTAAACAACATGCTGAATTGATTTTAAAAATGCATGAGACAACCAAGGAGAATATAGAGCGCATGAATGCTAAATATAAACTTGCTGGTAGTCAGGGGAGGAAACATCTAACTTTTGAACCAGGTGATTTTGTTTGGTTGTACTTGAGAAAAGATAAGTTCCCTGAATTGAGAAAGTCAAAATTGATGCCTATAGCTGATGGTCCTTTCAAAGTGTTAAAAAAGATTAATGATAATGCATACATGCTTGAACTGCCTACAGATTTTGGTGTTAGTCCCACATTTAACATTTCAGATTTGAAGCCATACTTGGGAGAAGAGGACGCGCTTGAGTCGAGAACGACTCAAATGCAAGAAGGGGAGGGTGATGAGGACATACCTACTATGGATACAGTCGCGCTTACACACACAACTCATCCACAACCAGTATAAGGACCTCTTACCCGAGCTCGTGCTCGCCAACTTAATTACTACTTGAATTCGTTCCTATGTTTATATATTACTGAGAATAAACCGCTACCTAATGCAAGTGATTTAATTGTGCTTAGAAACATGGGAACGAATCAAGGAGAGGCTTGTAGAGTCATGGACATGCATGGAAGACATAATAGAGGTCACCACATCACTTTGGGTCCATGTCAAGCAAGAGTTCGAGTTGGGCTCGTTCTGGATTCGAAATCGAACTGTTGCGATAGTACTAAATTCAAACGGTCGTAACTTCTTCATACAGACTCCGTTTGGGGTGATTCTGGACTTCATGGAAAGCTTATCAAGTCTATTTTCCAACAAATCCAAGATCATCATCAAACTCTATCCGCGCTGACCACAATCGTTAAAAGAGTCCACATTTATTTTTGAGTCCGAGTCAAACGGGTGCTGCGCCACTTCCACTTGGGACCATGGGCCTTGTAACCCTAGGCGCGTGCGCCCACTTCACTGGCCGCCACCCCTGGCCGTCTCCCTATATAGGAGTCGTCATCTCCTTTTGCTAGAACTCGGATTTCGTTTGATTAGTTTCTCCATTGTGCAAACTCTCGTTCTTCGCTTGTGTCGACTAGACCAACCGTAAAGGACCTCTGCGGAATCCCACCTCTTGAACTTAATCATATATTTGCAATTTAGATTGCTTTTTACCTCGTTCTTGCTTGTTCTTCGATTGCTTGCAGGAATTGATCCTCGTGATCAGGTCAACTGGGTCTTTGGCACAGTTGATAACGACTTGGTGGTTAGTTCAGCGATTGCTTGGTTTGTGCATGCTGCGTTTGTAGCCTAGATCATGAGAGTTGACCGTCATCCAATCGGAATTTACCCCTCTCACTGAAAGATTGGGACAACATGGATCATCAGGTTGCTGGCTTCGGTTCATATAGTCTTGCATGGCGGATATTGTGCGGCACTACTGGGTTGTGTGGCATCCTTCTCCATGCAGATCGCAGAATAATGAGGTTCCCCCAGTGCTGGCCGGAGTGGTACGGCACTCCTGGGTGCTGTGGGATCCCTCGCCATGCAAGTCGCGGAAGAGCGGGATGCCTCTGGTTCCCCTTCTGTTATCCTGTGATCCCCGGCCGGTGCGGCCGTATTGCCCCCCCCCTCGCACCGGGGGTTTTGTTGCACTCCGACTACGCGGTAGACGCTTCACCCTCCAGGGCGGTACTCATTGGTGCGTGGCTTGGTCGTCGCTCCTGCTGCAGTTGACGTGGTCTCTTTTGCAGGCAGCACGCTTGGTTTCACCACAGGGGCGCTGCGGTCTGGGAGTCCCACCCGCCGAGCGCTATCTTCCTCCGTCTGGACGTACTTCTCTATTTTGTCGAAGAGATCCGCTACGGAGCGATGGGCTTGCGAGCCAATCTTTCTGCCAGGGGGTCTTTCTTGAGTCCGCAAGTCGCGGTATTTATGATGGTAGTTTCATTGACCCCCTTCACTTGGCCCTTCACCTCCGCAAATCTCCTGAAGAAACTACGAAGGGACCCGCCCGGGGCCTGCTTGGTCTCGAAGAGGTGCCCCGCATCTTTTAGCTTGGCGTAATTCCCTTGGAAGTTGTTTCACACCAGGTCCTGTAATTGCTCCCATGCATACACGGAACGAGGTGGAATGGTGAAGAACCAGGTTAACGCCACTCCTTTTAGGGCTAAGGTGATGCTTTTCGCCTTTGTGGTGTCATCTCCCCCAGTGGCTTCGATGGTCGTTTCGTAAAAGTGGAGGAATTCCGAGGGGTTGGTGGATCCCTCGAAGGGTGTGACCTCCGACATCTTGAAGCCTTGAGGCCAGCGGGTTGCTTCCAGCCCTGCGCTCAAGGGGGAGTTGGGATCCCCCCGGAATACCGGTGCCGAAGCGGCGGCGGGTGATGCCCTTTCGACAGGTCCAGTGGCTTCGGCCTGCGTGGGCCTGCCGGGGTTGGCCCCCGACTGCCAGAGATCAAGCATCTCCCGGCGGAGGTTGGCTAATTCCTGTTGGAGTGCCTCATGCGCCTCCCATACTACGCCTGTTGCCCCCGTTGGCTGGTTCGTCGTGAGTAGACCGGGCGGCCCTTCGCCCCCGACGATGTTTTCGTGCACGGAGTTGTCTATTTCTTCCTCCTCGGCGATGGCGGCAGCCACCGCTGCCACCAAAGTTCTAGTGTGCTTGGCCCTCTGGGTGCTAGGCGGTGCTGTCGCTACCTCGGCTTTGGCCGCAGACATCTTTAATGATACTCTTTGAGGTTGTGCCATTACGATGTTTTGGAGTTGCACCTAACTTCTGTCGAACCCTGCGGACGGCGCAAACTGTCGTAGCAAACAAAGACTAAACAATAAGAAAAAAAGGGGACCTCCACAACTCTCAGGGGAGCCGAAGGATCCTCAGAAAGGGGATCAGCAGTTAGTGGATATGTATTGATTGCTTCTGAAAAACCGAAAAATCTCACATTTTACATAGGGGGTGCTCCCCCTATTTATAGCCCTATTTTTACATTACTATCTTAACCCTATGGGGGTACTATACACGTAGAGGCTGCAGGGACTTTTTACCCCCCTACACATAGGTCTCGATCCACGATAAATCTTCCTGCGCTTGGTCCATTTGACTGGTGCAACTGGTTCACTAGCGCCCAGCGCCCGGAGTGCTCCACCGCAAGGAGCCCTCCAAGTCTTGCTAGGCGCCTCGGACCTGGTAAGGCCCCTAGGACCTTCCAGAGGTACTTCGGGTCTCCCCCAAAGGTGGCCCGAAGGGCCTGCTACCTGCACAGTGAGGCCCTCCGGGTGTTTGGATCTGCTCCGAAGGTGGTCCTGAGGGCCTGCTCCTCTGGACCTTGCGAGGCCCCTAGGACCCTTCATGGGTACTTCCGATCTCCCCCGAAGGTGTCTCGGAGGGTCTGCTCTTTCGGACCTTGTGTGGCCCCGAGGACCTTCCGAGGGCGTTTCAGGTCTTGGCCAAAGGAGATCCAGAGGGCCTGCTGCTTCGAGTCTTTCTTTTTTTAGTCTTTGATGTTCATACATAAGATGAGAAAGTACTGAGGCACGGTTATCACTTTGGCCTTCGGGAATTTCCCCCCACGCATGCAGTCTTCAGAATTCTACAGAATTCTAGATAAGAGCGCAGCCTCGTTTGCTCTTTATTAATGATTCATTTGCTTTCACTGGAGAGAGAAGAAGAACGTGCACACTTGCAACAGGAGCAATAAAGGATTTTCCAACTTGCCTGCCCAAACTCTTCCGCGTTACCCTGTCTGCATACAGTGCAATTGACACATATGAAAGAGAACAAGTCGTCGTTGCCAGACGAATGATGGCGCCATCAGACAAATCACTGTATATCAGAAAGTTAAGTTCCTGCTTAAGTCAAGCATGACGGTTCAAAATAATACCTCAGATCCACCTTGAGGATGATGGATTCATGGATCATTGTACAGTGCATTCCCTTCTCACGGTCTCACCTCACCGTCAAGGTGCCAACAAGATGAGGTGCTGATTGACTACCGACAGCATAAAGAATATTGCCCCTGACTGGATTTTTCTGAATATATGTAAACAGAATTACATAAATGAATGAGGTATGTACTCGGTGTTAGATGTATATTGTGCAAGTGGTTCTTTCCATATATGTCACATATGTACTTCTATATATATTAGTTTATTGACCTCATAATGAATACAAGCGCTATTCATAATATGGTATCAGAGCAAACATAGGGTTTGTTTTCGTCGAGCCACCGCTGGATTTTTTTCTTCCCGCCGCTGCCGACTTCGTCGCTTCGCTTGCCGTTGCTGCCGCCGCCTCCGTCCGAGCTCGGCTGCAGCCTCGTCCTCCTCGGTGCCGCCTCGCTCTTCATCGGCGTCGCCTCATCAAGCCCAACGCTGCCGCCTTGCCGTTGCTGTTGCCACCTACGCCCGAGCTCGGCGGCCGCCTCGTCCTTCTCGGCGTCGCCTCATCGAGTTGCGTCTCTGTCGCCCATGCCCGGTCTGCCAACGTGAGATTCGGCGCCGCCTCCAGAGTCTCCATCGCTAGCGCGCCTGCTGCCCTCGTGCGTGGAAGCCCCGGCCGACGCGTGGAAGCCCCGGTGGTGCTACTGCTCTGCCGATTTATTGTCGGAGCGGCTGGTAGCCGGAGCCCGTCATTGGAGAACCGCCCTCGCTGAGTCGCCCGCCGCCGCCGGCGCTCGAGCAGCAGCAGGGGGAACACTAGTTCCCCCTATGTGTGCTGCGTGTGTTTCAGCCAGCAAGCCGGTCCTTTTAGCGTTTAATCAGCCGGCCCAGTAAGCAAAGAGGCCAGTAAGGAAAAAAATGTTGTTCTAACCGCCGCGTCGTCCAGCGTCGCCTGGTAGACTTCGTTGTCTTGGTCGCCGCGCCGTCCAGCACCGCCTACCAATGGGTACTGTCTCTGTTCCTCGTTGTCCAGTGATCTTCGATGGTCTCAATTATCGGGACTAGTTTCAGTACAAGCGCCTCCATATGCATGGTTAGCGTCTTTGGGATTTTCTCACCAGCGAGTTGTCTTGTTCGCCTCGCCCTTTTCCACCTGTTAGGCCCATTCTCCTTAAGCATGCTTCCGAAGACAATCGTAAAGGGATATCTGATGCTTTTGAGGATGTCATGGTGACTTTTCAGGCTGAGTATACTGCCTACAAGACATGGATTGATGAGAATGCACGTGCCTCTGCTATTCTGGTTGCTAGCATGGAAGTACATCTCACTGGGGATGAGGTTGGTTTGGCCTCAGCACAGTTAATGTGGGAGCATCTACGCAACCGCTACGAACCGTCTAGTGATTCCTTGTATCTTTCTATTATGCGTTAGGAGCAGTCGTTACAGCAGGGAGATGCCATTGTGGACGAGTTCTATGCTCAGCTGTTTGTGGTATAGCGTCAGATTGACTATTTGAGACCAGATGTTTGCCATACTTGTCAGTGTTGTCAGCGTCAGCAGTCTCACCTGGAGCTTCGTCGCATCTACGACTTCTTGACACGTCTTCGGGCTGAGTATGAGCAGACTCGTGCTCAGTTGTTGGCATGACACCCTTGTATGACTTTGTTGGAGCCCCTTGCAGCTGTTCGTGCTGAGGAGATTTGCCTTCGTGTTACGGGTCTGCTGCCATTCCAGTCGTTTCCTTCGGTTCTGACAGCTCCTCCAGCTTCTACGCCTACTACAGCTACTCCACCAGTTGTGTCTTCACCAGTGACAGCTGCTGTTGGTAGGGGACTCCACTGCATCTATTGCAACAAGCATGGACATGTGGAGCTGTTATGCTACAAGAAGAAGAAGGATTTACATCGTGGTGGCCATCCTCCGAAGGGCATTAGTGGTTCATCCTCTCAGTGGAGCTCTGGTGTTTCTGATTCTCAGGAGTTTCTCACACTGCTGCGTCGCATGGCTGCTTCTGCACTGTCTGGTTCTGTTGGTTCTGCTGCATAGTCTTCTAGTGAGAGATCACCTTCTACTTCTTCCTGAGGTATATCACCTTGGATGCTTGACTCTGGTGCTTCCTTTCATATGACATCTGATTCCACCAATCTCACTTTCATTAGTCCCTTAGATGCTCATATCATTGTTCAGATAGCAGATGGTACCTCTCTTTCTGTCGCAGGACGAGGCACTCTTGTGAATTCCTCTTTTCATGTTCCTATTGTTTCCTATGTTCCCAAACTAACCATGAAGCTCATATCTACCGATCAGCTCACTGACCATGGTTGTCGTGTTATTCTCAATTCTGATTCTTGTTGTGTTCAGGATCGACGCACGAGGACTCTGGTTGGTACTGGCCCTCGCCGCCGTAACTCACAACGTCTTTTGGAACTTGACTGGCTTCGTCTTCCTTCCACTGCCCCTGCCAGTCCTATCGCCTCCACCGTCACCACTGCTTCTGTTGTATCCTCCACTGCGTCTTTTGCTCAGTGGCATTATCGTTTGGGACATCTTTGCGAGTCACGTCTATCTTCTCTACTTTGTCACGGTCTTTTAGGGTATGTATTTGGTTATGCTTCACTAAATTGTTAGGGCTGTAAGCTTAGTAAACATCTTCAACTTCCATATCCTTCAAGTGAGTTAGTGTCACAACGTCCTTTTGATCTTGTTCATTCTGATGTATAGGGTCCGACTCCGTTCGTTTCGAAAGGAGGTCATCGATATTATATAATTTTTATTGATGACTTTTCTCGCCACACATAGATATACTTTATGTTATATCGTAGTGTGGTTTTATACATCTACAATACTTTTACCACAATGATCTGTACTTAGTTTAATTCACCTATTCGTGTTTTTCGTGTTGACTCTGCTAGGGAATACTTGTCAGGAGTCCTACGTGGTTTCCTTGCTGAGCAGGGCACAGTTTTCTTGCCCTAGTGCTCATGCCCAAAACGGTATAGCTAAACAGAAGCATCATCATATTCTTGAGACATAACGTGCTCTCTATACTTGCTTCTGTTGTCCCACCACACTTCTGGGCAGAGGCTGTTTCTACTTCCACTTTACTAATTAACATTCAGTCTTCTTCTGCCCTTTAGGGTGGGATCCCAGTTGAGCGTCTCTGTAGCAAGCCTCCTGACTATTCTAGTCTTTGCCTCTTTGAGTGTGTGTGCTATGTTCTTCTTGCCCCTCGTAAGCGCACCAAACTGACTGCTTAGTCCGTGGAGTGTATTTTTCTGGGCTATAGCGCTGAGCATAAAAGATATCGTTGCTGGGATCCTATTGGCCGATGGATGTGGGTTTCTCGATATGTGACTTTTGATGAATCTCGTCCTTTCTACCCTCGTCCTTCTCCTTCCACCACTCCAACATCTCTTGTCGAGCATTTTTCTTTCCTAACTTTTCCTACCACTCCTATAGTCACCACACCTTCAACACAACCTTTGGCCTCTTCGGTGCCTCCTCTACCGTCTCCTTCGCCACTACCATCCTCTCCAGAGGCTCCTCCTGGTCTTATTCCTCTTTATCCTCTCTACTACACTCATCGTACGTGAGTCCAGGATTCTCCTGATGTGCTATCTTCTTGTGATAGGTCATCTTCTTCGGCCTCTCCCCTTCGTTATGCTCTTCGTGATCGTCAGTCTATTCGGCCTCCTGCGCGCTTTTGTTTAGCGGCTCTTGTCGAACTAACTTCTTATCATGATGCTGCTCTTCATTAGGAGTGGCAGCATGCGATGGCAGAGGAAAATACTGCCCTTGAGCGTACTGGCACGTGGGATCTTATCCCTCTTCTCTCACGTGTTACTCCTATCACGTACAAGTGGGTCTACAAGGTTAAGATCCGCTCTGATGGTTCTCTTGAGCACTACAAGGCTCGTCTCGTGGCATGTGGATTTCAGTAGAAGCATGGTCATGATTATGATAAGACTTTTGCTCCTATGGCTCACATGACCACTATTCGGACTCTTCTTGTTGTGGCGTCTATTCGGGCATGGTCCATCTCTCAGCTTGATATCACGAATGCCATTCTCAATGTTGAGCTGCGTGAGGAGGTTTATATGCAGCCACCACCGGGGTACTCTGTTCCTGAAGGTATAGTTTGTTGCCTTCGCCGATCTCTTTACGGCCTTAAGCAATATCCTCGTGCTTGGTTTGATCGTTTCTTTTCTATTATCACTGCAGTTGGTTTCTCTGTCAGTGCTCATGATCTTGCTCTTTTTATTCACACTTTGTCTCGTGGTTGGACGCTTCTCCTTTTATATGTTGATGATATGATCATTAATGGAGATGATTCTCAGTACATCAATTTTCTCAAGAAACGTCTTAATGAGCAGTTTCTCATGTCTGATCCGGGTCATCTTTGCTACTTTATTGGGATTGAGGTTATTTCTACGCCTGAGAGCTTCTATATGTCCCAACAAAAGTATATTCAGGATCTTCTTGATCGTGCTTCTCTTACGAATCAGCACACTGCTGAGATTCCCATGGAGCTTAAGTTTCATCTTCGGTCCACTGATGGTGAGCCTCTTACTGATCCTACTCGCTATCGTCACCTTGTTGGGAGTCTTGTTTATCTGGGTGTCACCCATCCTGACATTTCGTACCATGTGCATATCTTGAGTTAGTTTGTTTCTACTCCCACTCAACTCCACTAGTCATCTTCTTCGTGTTCTACGTTATCTTCGTGGAACCATCATTCACCGTCTGTTTTTCTCTTGTTCCAGCTCTTTACAACTCCAGGTATATTCTGATGCTACCTGGGCTGGTAATCACTCTGATCGTCGGTCTCTTTCTGTCTATTGTGTTTTTCTTGGTGGTTCTCTCATTGCTTGAAAGACTAAGAAGCAAACAACAGTTTCTCATTCGAGTACTGAGGCAGAGTTGCGAGTTATGGCTTTGTTGACTGCGGAGGTTACTTGACTACGATGGTTACTTGAGAATTTTAGTATTTCTGTTTCAGCACCCACTCCTCTTTCGTCTGACAGTACAGTGGCTATTAGTATTGCTACAAATCCGGTGAAGCATGAGCTTACAAAGCATAGTGGTGTTGTTGCTTCCTATATGCGAACACAGGTGCAGGACCAGATTGTTGCTCTTCAGTATGTGCCTTCAGAACTTCAGTTGGCAGACTTCTTCACAAATGCGCAGACCAGAGCTCAGCACAGCTTCTATCTCTCCAAACTTCCTGTTGTTAATCCACCATAAGTTTGAGTTTGAGGGGGCATTAGATGTGTGTTGTATAAGGGTTTTTTTTTTGTATATATATCACACATGTACTTGTATATATATTGACTTATTGGTCTTATATAACACTCATGATTTTTCTGATTATGCAAACACAAAGGAATAATATATGTATTAGAACAGGGCCTTGGAATGAGATAAGGTAATTATATGCCTGTACTGCTATTATTGACACGGAATTTTTGGGTAGGAGAATGGGGAAGATGCCATGAAGGGAAAACACTAAACCTAAAATAGACAATGTTTTAACTTTAAATGGAATTCACTGCAAGCATCTAGATAGTGTAATTTGAAACAAACATATGCATTGTGTTTGAAAATTTTACAATGACATAATGTTGCTGCTTTAGGAAACACGTTTCAACAGTCAAAGTTTGGCCCACTTGCCCAATAAGAAAGTGATAAATCCACAATGTCTGTACAGGAAATGTAAGAGCATGTATTCAGTGTCATGGGGCACTTAGGCGAGCTGTTGGAGAGTTCTGGGAACACAAATAAAACATTGAACACATGTTATCAACACAAGTTCAGCACTTTATTTTGCTGCCGCATTGGCCTTCACTATCGCCGACCAAGCACAATCCAAGATCCCAACTACACACTTCTAAGTTAAAGCAGCACGGGGCATGGGAAAAACATATCCCCATCGTGCAACAATCCAACGAAATGGTTCATGAAATCTGGGTTTTGGTTAATGTCATTACTTTCCGACAAAAGAAAAATATATGCTAACTAGACTTAATCAACAGCAGGAGGTGTGAGAACATGTAGTATTGCACATTGTGCCCCTTGAGTTAATAAATTAACCAACCAAGATCATACAGTATGCATTGTATGCATTGTAGATCGAAGGGTTGCCATCCAGAAACACGGCAACCTATTATACCTATGAAGAAGATAGCCACATCATTATGGAAGAAATTCATGAAGTAGTAGTAAAATAGTTAATGTTACAAATGAACACTTGGACTCACAAAATGCAGTCCTCAAAAGAACTATCAGTTGAAATCTTGGAAGTAGCTAATGTTGGTTTCTGATCTACTGTATGCATTTCACAAAACAGAATCCAAAAGATACAGAGAGAGAACAGTAAAGCATTGGATAAAAACTTAGCTTCTTAAACCTCTAAGTTATTCCTCCATCCAATCAAGATGTTTTTTTAAAAAAAGACCTTCAATATTACTACTAAGAACCAACCATTCCTTGTTAGTATTTTTGTTCGATATGATTAAGGGCATCTTTGCTCACACTTTTTTTTTTTTTTTTTTTGCATATTGAGCTGTTCTCCACCTCAAAATTTGGCATCAGCTTATGAGTTTTTTAAACTAAATTGCACCACAAGAAGTTGAATGCTATGCCATCAATGACATTAAGCCTATAGATTGCATGAAGGATTTGTTCAGGGTTGGCATTGGCACATCTAGTGATACACTTTGTGTTAGTTCAGTATGCTTCTTTTTATTCTAATTGGCTGCAACTCCATGTGAGCACATAGTGAGCAGTATTGCAATAAATGTTGTGAAAGCAAACCACACTTAATCGGTTAATTTCACTACCAATAGACACACCAGCTAGTGAGAGCTCTAACCAACTGGTACAGGTGGCACACACCATCTATGATCCGGTTAATTAACACATATAACAAAATGGTAGGCCTGGTTCCTATAATCATACTGATATTTAACAAGCACCTAACAAATAAATAGTGAAGAAAGAGGTTCATCTTTAGCATATTACATATAATTATATATATCTACAACAAAAGCAAACAATACTGTTGAATTCTTTAGAGTATATTCAGAAATTGCTAAAACTGCAGATGTGTTGACTGCATTATATTATAGAATATATACACCTAAACTCTAGCAATTGGCAACTGATATGGGCAGAGATTTTGTGCCTAGGTAATATCCTACTAGTGCAACATGATTTGTGGTATTGTTATGAAAAGAAACACCTTGGCAAAAGAAGAAGTATTACTCACAAACACTACAAAGCTGATGAAAATGTGCTACAAATGTTGGGTTGGATAAATGTTTCACGAGGTCCAATCAATGAAGCAGTTGAGAGATCAAACAAGAAAAATCTTTAATATAGTTAAACATTTTAGAGTTCCATAACGCGATGAGTAATTCACCCCACATCGTTTCAAGTATAAATCTGCCACTGTCCATGCAACAATGCCATACAATCAAAACCCAAAAGTAAGCTTATATGTGTTTTTAGTTTGGTTACAAAATCACATAAATCCAGTCACTAAGTTCAAAATATACCCCATACCTTTCAAGCAATTTTGGAGTGAGCATGCTCATAGAAAGCTTGGAATCACAATACTAAATGATTAGCAAAAAATATAACAAAGCAAAATCGGGAAATCCCATCCCGTTTTTGGAACCATCGAGGTCAAGGCAAATGTGAGAGAGATGAGAAAGGTAAGCAGGCCCCATACAGTAGCCATTTAATCCTATATTGGGGGGTATGAAAAGCCCTTGAAACTCGTAAATATTGTTATTTTCCTTATTATTGTTATTTTTTGCCAGGATTTTCCTTATATTTTGTAGGATTGACTTTGAAATGTGACCTGTGAACCCTACAAGATCTTAAAAAATAGATATTATTATGAATATTGTGTGTATGTATTCAGAGGGCTAATGAGCGATATATATAGGGTGCACAAGGGGTGTATGTTAGATATAGATAAAGCAATACAAAAGGCAGATTAGAAAATACAAAAAAGTTCCTATTCTAACACCCACCCCTCTAATGCAAGGTGTATGCAATAGCATTGCATTTGAAAAGGGTTGACACTAAAATATAGAGAGAGAAAATCCAAAGTCTAAGTCCTGATAATGTTGTCGTAGCGTGCAGCTCTTGGAAAATATATCGCGTATCAAAAGATCTCCCATCCGGGGTCGTGCAACAGCCCATAAAGCACAAGGTGCAGGGGCTGAGAAAATAGAGGCAAGCAGGAGCAAAGTCGACCGTGACAACACGATGAAGAAGATGATGAAACCGATAAAAATAGAGAAAGCTGTTAAATCAAGCCGAAGAGGACTAGATAGAAATATGACGGCGCGGATCGAAGCCCAAGACGGCGGTGGTGCAGTGCGGAAGAAGCGCAACGGAGGCGCAATGCGGAAGAAGCGCGACGGCCTTAGAAGCTCAGGGCGATAGCTAAGAGAGAAGCGGCGGTATTATAACGACTTCTATGATCTGCAGTGGCTCAGAGAGAAGAGCGGCGGCGGCCAGGCAAAAGGGAATTCCTATGCTTCTATGACTGACAATAAATTTGTGGACTTGCATGGCTTAGACGAACTCAAAAATAGAGTGGTACGGACTTGGATGGATGCAACAGAAGAAAATGACACAAAGGAGCTGCAGATACTAGCAACACCTTTTTTTGAAAGCCAGACTCTGTTATAAGAAACCGACAACACCGACAGAGCAAGGCGACCTACGGCGACGGAGGTGGTGCCGACGGAAGCAGTGGCTGCCGACCTCATGCCTCCTCCTCCGCTCGCGATCTACCTCTCCACAACCTCCATGGTGTAAGATCGAGGTGGCCGACTAGAGGGGGGTGAATAGGCGGTTTTAAAAAACTTTATCGGGCTAAACCAATATATAAATGCGGAAGCTAATAGCAAATTTGTTTTGCACAATTAAGACCTAAATCAACTAGGCTCAACTAAGTGCACCGACAATATGAAGACAATACAATATGAGCAATCATACAAGATATATAATCAATTAAAGCAAGAATGTAAATTGCTCTAAGTAAAGCACAAGTAAACACAAGATGACACGATTATGTTTTACCGTGGTGTTCGGAGACTTGCCGGTCTCCCCTAATCCACGTTGAGGTAAGCCCAACCCGCGTTGGACCGGCTCCTCAAATGAGCACACACCTCCGAGGTAAGTCCAACACTTGGACCGGTTCCAAACCGAACCAACACCTCGCTCAACTATGGTTGCTCTTCCTCCACTCCGGAGATGGCGAGCACCAAACCACTCACAACCGTCGGGCCTTCTCACAAGCTTCTTGAGAAGGTCACCGAGCACGACGCCTCCACGCCGTCTAGGTGTCGGCAAACACCAAGAGAAACAAGTCTCAACGATCACTTGAACTAATCAAGTGTCAACGCTCAAGTGGATACTCAATCCACTACCTAAGGCAACACATGCACTTAGGGTTTGCTCTCAACACTCACTAAGTGCAACACATGCACAAAAGAGATGAGAGGCTTGCTCTTAGCTCAAGAGGCTCACAAAGAGTTCACAATAGTTCTTAGCAACATCAGCCACCTCCCACAACCGGCCAAGGTGGCTATATATAGCCCACACACAAAAACTAGCCGTTGGGAGACAAATCCCTGAAAAATCAGGACAATCGGAAGTTCCGCCGTACAAAGGCCGGAACTACCGCAGGAGAGAGAAAAGGCACCACAACGGCTATGTCGACGAGAAACTAGCCGCTTGATTTTAGTCCTAACTACCGCCAACTAAATATCGGAAGTTCGATTCTTGAAGTTCCGCTCAACACATAGCGGAACTACTGCACTCGAATTTTGGCTAAGTCCCCAAAATGGTGCTTCTCGGAAAAAACCAACCGCCGGATTTCGGAGCATCCGATAAATCGGAAGTTCCGCTCAATACACTCCGGAACTTCCGCACTTGGAAAATCGGCTAAGTCCTAAACCAGCCGCTCTCTGGAAAAATCAAGCCGCGGAAAATCGGACAGTCCGGGGTGCGGAACTTCCGCCGTTAAACCGCGGAACTTCCGATGTTCTGACAAGTCGAAATGGCTTTTTCAACAACTTCAATTGCAAAACACATTTGCTAATTGACAAGCCATGCCAACAAAGGTCACAAGCAAGATTCCCAACAAGTTGCAAAACACATTTGTCAACTTTTGGAATCATACCACAAGGAAAAAGGTACATGGACTTACACCATTTGCAAAACGATTTGCAAACTTAAGTCACATGCTACAAGGGTTGAATGCATGAGCATCGGCTATTTGCAAAACACATTCGCAAATAATAGCTCCATGCATAGATGAGCTAGAGCAAATATAATGAGCTATCAACACATGACTAACTCAAACTACTAGTCAAGATCCCTCTTAATAGTACGGCAAACCTATACTAGCAATCCGGTCTTTCAACCAAACACCGAGACCGTAAAAGACTAGGAACACATCCTTAGCCCTAGCTAGTCATACCTTTGCCTTGCATCTTCTTGAAGCTTGATGACGACATCAACACTTCAAGTCGGGTCCTTGACTTTGACAATCATCAACTTATGATGATTTCTTCACTTCGGGATCTTGTCTTGAACATCATCAACACATGATGATTTCTCCATCCCGAGTCTTCACATGCACCAACACATGATGCAATCCTTCACTTGACCTCCATCAACACATGATGGGTCTTCTCTTGTCTTGATGATCAACTCATGATCATCTCTTCTTGATAAACATCAACTCATGATGCATCATTTACACCAAGCTCTTGACTTGATGATCAACTCATGATCATCCCAAGTCTTCATCATCCCGAACATAACCTATATATCCAACTCATGGAAAATGTTAGTTCCACAATGTGATCATCACTAATTACCACACCATACCATTAACTCATAATGGTGGGACAAGATACCTCAATCTTTCCTCTTTGGTAATTGATGATAACCACTTAATTTCTCATAAATTTAATGAAGATAAATGAGAGAACAATTGAGTATATATAAACTACACAAGTTATATATACTCTAACATGAGTATACAAGAACTACACAAGTTCTATATACTCATAACATGAGTATATCTGAACTACACAAGTTTTGTATACTCAAAGGTTTTGTTTCAACGTAAAGATCCCAAATATATGTGGAGAATGGAACATGGATCAATACTAATGAAACCACAAAGTATAGGATAAAACTCCCCCTAAATGTGTGCATACACAAGTGTATAATAAGGTCATATGCACATATTCAAACTTGACTTATGGTTGAGTTCAATCCTATATTTTGGATCCGAGAAATGCAACATAATATAAATTGAGATGTCAATTGCATACCTCGTTGTGTTTCACCTCTATATCCAAATGAGACTACACAAAGATAATACTTGATAAAAGAGTTAGTCTCATATTTGGATTTGTCATTAATCACCAAAACAATCCATTAACTCATAATGGCGGGTCTAGATCTTTCAATCTCCCCCTTTTTGGTGATTGATGACAAATCCATTATCAATAACAGCATTTGGATATTTATAGACATAAGAAAAGAATTTAAACTAATGAACTATGTCTATGCATCATATGAGGTGAAACATAAAGTAATAAACAAAATGCATATGAAAAATATTCTCCCCCTTACACATCTAATGCATATGTTTTCCCTCTTTTGGCATGTCTAAACAAATCAATCATCCAAATGAAGAATATTGATAAAAACATTCTCCCCCTTTTGGCATGAATCACCCAAAAACACAAGACAAATCTTAGCCAAAAGGAGTATTTGCAAATCAATACCACTTGCAAAAACAATGAGGTAGGTCACAAAAAGTATGAATTGAACTTATATGACCAAGGGGGAAATTTTGTTCTCAAGATATGAGAGGAGAAACAGATTTAGGTTACAAACCTAATGATCATAACATTCTCCCATTTTAAATCAAAACATTTAGAACCACTTGAAATGATAGTTGAAACATATTCAACTAACCTCCTACTTTGAAGTTTTCTCAAGAATATTTTCAAATTCCAAAACGAGAAGATCAAAGATGGCCAATACTGAAAATATGTGGAAGCAAGCTCAGATTTTGACAATTTCATTATTGTAGCTTCCTCTAATTGTGAACCCATTTAAAGTTACAAGCTTCACAAATCTTCAAATTTTGGCAGAATTTCTCTTGTAAAGAATGGACATCCACGACAGGAGACAAGAAGATATAATCAACCATAAATATATTCATTCATAATCACATCTCATCCATATCTCATGCAAACATAAATCATGGCATAAAAAACATGTTCTCACACAGAGTAGCATAAGATAGCATAGCCAAAATGAAAGTCATACAACCAAGTAGTCATAAGATATTACAATTTTGCATACAAGGTCTACAGACCTAAATAGAACAAGCGGCTACTGCTCAGCAGGAGGGTCTTGAGGATGATCGATTGGAGGAGCAGCAGGAGGACCGCCAGAGGAGAGCGAAGCGCACGCGGCCCAAAATGAAGCAGTGGAGGAAACCGTTCGGCAAATCTGGTGAAAGAGCGCCAAGACTAGCGAGTAGGCGCCGAGTCGG
The DNA here is from genome assembly GCA_036346395.1 of Hsuehochloa calcarea. Taxonomy (NCBI): domain Eukaryota; kingdom Viridiplantae; phylum Streptophyta; class Magnoliopsida; order Poales; family Poaceae; genus Hsuehochloa; species Hsuehochloa calcarea. The sequence goes on from CM070606.1 coordinate 39,566,671, forward strand.
AAGTGGTCGCCTCAAACGCATCCATCTAGAGGTGGTCATTGCTGGAAGGTATCTGGGATGCTCTCATCTCCAACAAGGTGGCATAAATCGATCCATAGTGGCTATACCTTGTGGAGGAGCAAGAGAGCAGCGGCAGGAGGTGCACAGTACTTCTCACTGAGCACGCCTAAGATTGGCGAGAATAGGAGGACCTCTCTTGGTTTATAGGCTTTATGTGCTGAAGGTAAAGCTCCATTATATCCAGTTTGTTTAACGATCAAAGCCATAATGTAAGGTGCAAAGTTTATTCTCTTGACTCGATCATTCTTTGTTCCTGCTATCTCCCTTATGATAACATCCACAACATCAAACTTTCTACCATGCATGATGCATTCCAATATATTCCAAACATGTCCTCTAATGGCATCATAATTCCCACTCTTAGGTAACATGGTATGATTGATGATCCTATTTACCAAGCTGGGAATAGGGAGAAGTCCTGTGATCTTACCAGGGACAAATCTCTGTGTGGTGTCATAAAATTCAGTCCAGGCTGAAATAGGGAGAACTGTTCCATCATAAATTTTCTCATATTCGCTTGACTGGATATTCAATGCATGTTCAAAAGCACGCCAGTGCAAGAATACCTCACGCCTCGTCATCCAGTGAGCCGAGAAAAATCGGAGGAATGCATATTGTGGCATAAAGCTGCTTGATGATCTCATCACTATAATTGCATTTTATTGCCACAAAGTTATGAATCGCTTACCATTGAAAGAGCTCGTAAGTACCCTCATATCTGTCAAGTCCGTTGAGATAGGACCAATTGATGTACTTGTGATCGACAAATGGTTTGGATGGTCCATAAAAGAGATCATAGACTTGTCTTTGAAACTTGGTATGAAAACGAGGGTCGTCGCAATTTCCTGGAAGTGAATATTGATCTTTATCCACGAGAATAGTGTAGTCATCTGCTGTGAGTCCTTTAAGATCAATTTCCATTTCTTAGGTTCACCTAACTCCTCATCGATTCATATTGATTCTTCTCCGATGCACTTTCTTCGAATTTTCGATTCTTCCTCATTTCTTGAAGAGGATGCGCCAAAGATCCGAATAGTGCCGGGACGCCATCTTCATCCTCGGCATCTTCAAGAACAACAATGGATGAAGTGTCAAAGATTGAATCAAAAGAAGATGAAATTCTCGAGTTACTGTCAGACAATCGGAAGCTCATAAGTTTAACGCGGAACTACCGCTAGCGGAAGTTCAGCGCTCTTAAATGAAGTTCCGATTTTCTGGCCGACTCTAGGGCAAAGATAAATTTTGATTTTTCAGCATTTTGATGGATTGAGTCCATGGTATCGATGCATAAATATCATACAATCTTGAATCAACTAATTTGCCCAAGAATCTACCACGATTTCATCGACATTTCATTTTCCCCAAAAACTCAACCTAGGGTTCATGAGAGGTAAAAATCCAAGAAGGAATTGGAAATACCTTGAGAGAATGGGTGATTGAACCCTGGGGAAGCAATAGATTGGTCGAGATTTGAAGAAAAACCGAAGATCAAACAAAGTTTTTCGGTGGAGACTTGGAGAGAAGAGAGGGGGCTCGGGAGAGAAGAGATGCGGTGGAGGGAGAGAGATAAACGGAGGAACGCAGTGCATTAAAGCCTCTCAGCTACCGGAAAGCGGAAGTTCCAGATTTCAAAGGCGGAAGTTCCGCGTAGCGGAAGTTCCGCGCCTGGAGTGCCGGAAGCTCCGATTTTCCGACGCCGGAAGAGAGTCGAAACGAAGCTCGCAGAATCAACAATGGACGTTAGGAAAAACGGAAGTTCGCACATAGAATGCCTGGAAGTTCGATTATCCCGACACTTCAGAAAGATCTTGGAATTTGATTTTTATGCAAATGATCCCTAGTTTTGCACTCAAATAAATATCATTCAGATCATTGTACATTAAAAGACTAATGTCTATCCAAGAAAATAATTTTTATGAATTTAGTTTTGATTTTGCAAATGAATCCTCATTTTCATGAAATTAATCAAAACAACTCAAAGAGAACATATTGTTGATTTTAAAGCATCCAATTTTATGTATGAGTCATAAATGCCATTTTGAACCTTTTTATATTTATAGTTTTGGTTCATATGGAAAAACTCACTTAAGTGCTAGAAAGTGACCACTTAGGTCAAAGTAGGATTTTGGACGAATTTCAAAATCAAATAACCTTTTCTAGGTTGGTCTTTTGGAAATTCTTTGAATACCAAAAATGTTTAGAATAACCAACTCTAGGATTTTTCTTTTGTCAAAATTTTCAAATTCCTTTTAGAATAGATTTTACACGAAAATCTAGTTTATGTCAAAAACAAGATACCATAATGTAAGATTTTGGACATAAACTTATTTTCACTTAAAATAGGTTTTTCTAAAGCCAAAACCTTTGGTAAATCTTTGAAAAACATTTGTATACCTTTTGCAACTAGTTTCTCAAAGAATTACTAATAATTATGAAATTTTTGACTTTTGGCTAAAAGGCTTATTTTTGAAAAACAATACTAGCACTTAATTTATTTGGGCACACTTAGGATGTGAAATACATGACTATGATTTAGCACTCCCCTTAATGTGTAATCGCCATCTTGCTCAAGATATTAATAATGAACATTATGAACATAGAGCAAGAGTACCCTCTTAAAATGATTTTCATGAAATGCAACCTACACAAGGCATAAGGGGCTAGATACTTCAATGTAAATACTTGTTACCGAGATGGCATTGGTTCTTGATGTGAAACGATTATCCTCAACCTTGGCTCCAATTTGATATATGATGACATCCATCTTTATATGAATAAGCCAAGTCTCCAATGCCTCTCAAGTACCTATTAAGCATTAAAGCGCATTTTGGTACCCAAAACTAGGTTGGGTCCACGAATGTTAGTCACAATAGATTTGGGCACCCAAATGGCCCTAGCATTAGTTTTATGTGAACTAACTATTCTAGCAAACACATTGCCATTTATATCCTTCCTAAGCAAATATTGATCATTATAAATAATGGGCTTAGGAGTGATACCTTTGGGACAATCTTTACTCATATGTCCCTTTCCCAGCAATTATAGCAAGTTCAAGTTTGTATTCATCTTCTACCTTCTTTACTTGCTCCTTGCGGTTTGCCTCTTCTTTGATGACAATTGCTTGTCATTCATCTTGTTAGGACACACCGAGGCGAAGTGGCCCTTTCCTTTGCATCCATGGCACTTGATATTCTTCGTGTGCCTAGTGCGTTGTGCCTTGTCTTGCTTGTCTCCTTTTTCTTAGGAGTGAAGCCAATTCCACTCTTATCTTGCAAGCGTCTTTGCTTGCTCAATATATCGTCAAGAGTGGCCTTCCCTTTTAGGCCTCTTTCCAAGTCATTCTTTAATTTGTTGACTTGGGCCTTGAGCTCATTGTTTTCCTCTACAATGTTAGTATTGCAAGATATGGAGGAAATAGGAGCATCTATTTTGGAGCAACAAGGCATATCAATTAAATCATCACAAGAGGTGGATATGCTAACTTTAGATGAAATGCG